>CM074586.1:14862500-15557500 GCA_037305975.1 Chrysolophus pictus
CTGAAGCTCTACTCTTTCATAAAGGCAAAGGATGGAAAATAAAGTTAATATTACTGTATCATAGCTGGTATTCTTTGGCACGTCTTCTTGTTACATTTAAGAAAAACTAAGAAAAGACCAACTGTGAGCAAACACTTTATAGAAAATACTTGAACCAATAGATGCTATTTTGACTTCCTTCCAAATTGCAGAAAGGAAAATGCAAATATATTGTCCACTGGAAGGGCAAGTAGGGGATGCAAAAGGGAGCGACCAGAAAATATGGGCTTCATTTTCAAAATTATTTGAAATGAAGATGACTTTTTCCAAACAAGCTTAGCACTCACATACGTTTCTACTGAAAGCCAAGATAACAACTATATAAACATAAGAGAGGTAAATGTACAACATGGTGTTACCCCAGTAGGTACATGGAAATGATGCTAAGGATTAGGAGAAACTACCCAGTGTTTTTTTTCTTCCTTGGCGTACATGAGAGAACAGAAAATGTGCCCACCAGGAATTTGGAACTTGGATAACATACGATTGGCCTCTAGTACTTTACACCCAAAGCTTTCAGCCTAGTTTGCAAAGCATTTAAGTATGGGAAATATGCTAACACAAACCATCCTGGAGGGCTGCAACAGAGTCAGAAATAAAACTATAAGAAACAAGAACACCTTACCCAGAGTAGCTTCAGCTGGTTCCCAATGTAACAGCCATGTCTCACAGCAGCTCTTCCCCTATACATGTTCCCAACTCCTCTTCCATGTACTGTCCATCTTTTGGCATTGGCAGATTCCTCTATTTGTTCATTTTTGCACTGTGTTCCATATGTAAATAAATTAGTTCCTACCTCTTTCACACTAACCTTTTTCCAGCAGTGGTTCACATCAGTTATGTTAAGCACAAGTACAAAGTGTCTTGAAACATCAATTCTGTTTGTTTCTCTGGGATTTTTAGTATTCCAACAGTCACAATTTATTTCCTTTTAATGTGGATGAAGCTTTCCTGAGTTTTTTGTAATTATGTTCCTCAAATACCTGAATCCTCCAGACTGCTCTTTTTAGGTCCTTCTTCAGCACTCTTCTAACTGTGGTAAAACTTGTGAAGCATGAAGAAGATTTTGTCATTTAAGAAATGTGAATGCATACAATAGATTCAAATGAAAAAAAATGAGAACTGGTGTATAGCATTCCCCAAACTATCAAAGTGAGGTAGAAGCTGCACTCCCACTTTCAAAAATGACTTAAATACGTAAGAGATTTTGAAAAACTGTAATAATCTGACAATAATTATGCATTTGTGTGAATTATACTTTTTATCTCCATTTAATTACTCACTTGTACTTATGTCTGTGATTAATTAGATTGTTTTGAAGCAGCAGTGTACAATTCCTGGAAGCTTACTATAAATGATATGCTAACTACTGACATAACAGTATAATGAGCTTTATACAAAGCTCTTGATGGGGCTCCGAGCAATCCCACCATGAGACAGAGGCATTCTAGGCAGGAGGGGTGCTTCCAAGGGCAGCCTTTGCCCTGGGGCAGGCAGGATGGCTATGAATCAGGAGTGGGAAACCTGTACAAATGTGGCCGGGCAGCTTCCATTTCTGGTCCACTTCCCTATTTCCCAGAGCTACTTTGAAGTTACAAGAGCTCAGTATCCTCTGCATCTCTTCCTTACTCTACACACATTGACCAAACCTCTTGTTCCTTTCTCACTTTGAACACAATTCCCTTATTCTTTCCATTTATTCGTGTTTAGTACCATAAGATGCTGCTTTATGGCTGATAAACTCAGTAAGTTCGAAGTGTTTAAATGGAAATGAAGATATGAATTTAAAGAATTCAGATTATTTCTGTGTCAGCTTGGTTGTTTTCCTACTCTGTCATTCAAATAAATGAGGGATCCTTCAGTATAAGCTTTTGTATTATAAGGGAAACAAAATCACTTCTAGACTCACTTGGAGACTTGCAGCTAACAGCACAATTACACGTGAATCCACACCAGGAAATAGTAAAGCAAATATTAGGAGGATTTTTACTTATATGTATTCTGTCTATGCAGCAGTGTCAGAGCTGAAAGCTGAAAAGACTACACTTTCCCAAACTCTTTCTTTGTAATAATCAGCAAACATGATTGAAGGAAGCAGTAAGAAATCTAATAAAAATGAATGCAGAAAGGATTAAGGAGACAGCTCTGTGACAATTTACGGTTCTACATAGCAGTCTCTTGCTACGAGTTGTGATAAGATAAATCTTGTTTACAGTGTGCTAATCCCATGTCCCAAATAATGCCAGTAAGCAATGGATTCAAGCCTTAGAAGAATGGAGCTGCTTGTGCATTAAATGAACAGCCATGGTAGCAGCAGCCTGAATGAGAGAGCAGAAGGTCAAGGGTTATTCTAGATTACAGTCTTCAATGAGTCATTCACATCTCCCTTCTTCAGAAAATGCTGGATGGAAATTATACGTAAATCTTTATTTGAGCTTTTCTAGGTCAATGATTGACTTTTATTGTTCTCTGTAGAGAGAAATTTAAAAGTTGGCTTTCAGTTTTTTCACATAAGAGAGATTTTATGCATTTTTTATGACTAAAAAGTACTCTCACATCGTGAAATAACCTTACTCATGAAAAGACTGTGTGTTTATATAGCATCAGATTCTCCCTTAGATCAGTGTCATATACAAAGGTAAAACTTTGCATTTCTCCTTGCAGAGCAAGAGAGAGCTCATGGACTATTACTTTTTTTTTAAATCTCTTTATAGGTGATAGGCAATTTTTCACTTCTTACCCATGTTCTATTACTTCAAAATATTAGCTAACTAGATATCATCTAACCTACTGACCCAGAGAGGTAATGGTTTGGTCCAGATCGGACACAAGACTGGAACTCAGAAGCCAGATTAAATTTCTAGATCTGATGTTGAATTTGCTGGGCACTTGAGGCAGCTTATTTCACTTTCCACAATCATTTATCTTCAAACTTTCCTACTACTGACTGTAAGATTTGAAACACTTTTTCTACACTGGTATCTCTTGCTTTATTTTGCATCAATAGCAAAGAATTAGTAATAAAGTTCGTCTGAAAACTTACAGGAACTCTGTACAAGCCTGATATTTTCAGTTGTTGCTTACTGGTAATGATAATTGTTCTGTTATAGTATTTCACTTATACAACTTCCCTATGTACTGCACTATATACCAAAAGTGAAAAGTTAGTTCTTCAGTAGTCAGCTTTTATTTTCTTTCTCCCCAGCTCGTTCTGAGAAATGATAATCCAAACTTCTTCTCCTCCTGCCATTTGACTGCCTACATCTTGTATCGAAAGCTAACCAATCTGAAAGCTATGAAGCTGTATTCTTCTTAATCACAGCTGTCATTACAGGAGATGGTCACCTTAGCAGAAAGATTACTGTAATGGGTTGCTAATGGGCTATTAAGGGGCTTTCAAGTAGCAAGATGATCATCATAAGTAAGAAACGAGAGCCATTTTTTATTTCTCTGTGAGATTAATTTTTTTCCCCAGTAATTCCACGGATTAATAATGCAAGGTTTGTGCACCTCAGGAACTGCTTCATGGCTTCTTACCATATGCTATGCAAATTCAATAATTAGCTCTTGACTTCAGAATTCAAAAATAAGATACTACTAATTCCATTTATGGGTGGGGAAAATACCAAGGTGAACAAACCTTCTGAAGGAAACAATTAGATGACATTCTTGAGAGGGACTTTCTTTGATCAGTTATCAGAATTACCTTAAAGTGTATTTTGTTGTACCCATAAACGTTTTTAAGTGGGCAAAAATGCACAGGAGATTTGTAACCTCAGCCCTTGTTTTATTACCTCTTTGTTCTTAGATGAATTTCTGGATACTAACATCTTTGAGAGCTTTGCAGACTAAACAGAAATGCTCTGCATTCTGTCTAAGCTTATGCTCACAGTGCTGGTTTCTTTTCAAAAGCAAGCAGAAAACATGGAAAGTGGCACAAAACATTCAGATATGAAATACTGAACTTGTGTTCTTGTTTATATAACAAATGAAAATGAAAAACACAGGTTCTTTCCAATCTCAAACTGGTTATACATCTTACAACAAACTGTCAAACCATTTGACTTACGTGTTGCATTTTGCCTTCATACCGGTCTCAATTTCTCCTGAGTTGAACAGGTACCCTTTCACTGGCAGGCAATGGCATAAAGAGGCTCACCTGCACTTGGACCTTTCAGCTTTAAAGGTTACTTTTCCAACATTGTACAAATGTATTTGCATAATATATATGTCATGTATATACAAAACTTTTTTTGCCAGTAATACCCTTATTCTCAAACATTTCCTTCCAGCTAAATACATTTTTCTGGTTTCTTTTGGATCTACATCCTGACCAACACGTTCAGCACGCCCAATGGTTAAAACAAGTTGATCTTGTGATTGTGCCTGTATTTTCTGACAACCTAGCCACACCATGTTGCAGCTCATGCTCTTCTCTACTATCCCAACGCTATCTTGCAGGATAAGTGTCAGCAGGTGTAAACAGGAAAAAAGAGACGAGTGGCACCATTACAGCACTGCTTTCACTTGAGAGAGGCTACTTTCAGAACAGAAAGCACTTGCAGCGACTCTTATTTGATTGGCATCATTGTCTAGTGAAGCTGGCACACCATCTTGTGAGCAGGCACAATGCCATCAGAACAGATGGGCATGTGGAGAGGAAGCCAAAAGATAATGTATGAGTACCAAATGTGTGTATTGGAGGGCAAGTTTCCCAGTCAGGAACATAACAGTGGCACTTTATAAGCTCCTGCACCTATGTTTAAGAGAGATAATGTACACACTGTATCTTCACAATAGTTGCATGGGTAACACACTGCAGCAGTAGGAAGGGATCTGCAAGCACAGCGATTCAGTGACTGCAGGAGGACTGCAGAAACTCTGTGTAAGGAAAAAGGCTATGTGAAACCCAAAGTCAGTATCTTCATATCTTCAGGCTAGGACACTGTTTACAGTAGATCACACTGTAGGAAGATGAGAAATGCTACACTGGATCAGATCAAAATTCTTGCTCGTGACAGAAAAAGAAGGGATAACAGACGAGCAGGAACCAGGGGCTGTACTAATGGGCCTCTCCAGGACACACATGTACTCAGTGACAGTGCCTTTCTGAGATGGCGTTTCCATGTGAAGCATCAAATTTAATAACAGCTGGACTTAAATCTATACATTTGTGCTGCATCTTTGTGACTCCATCAATACTTTTGACCTCCACAACATCTTATATTGATGAGTACTGCAAGTGAATTATTCAGCATCAAATAAGTGAGCACTTCTCTTGATTTCTGTTAAATATGTCACTTAATCAGTGCCACTGCATACCAGCACAGTTCCTATGTTGTTAGAAATATTTGCTTTTTTCAGATTTCCCAATAAGTCAGAAAGCATAAGACATTTTTTAAATTTGGTCTGAAGTCTCTGCTTGGCTAGAATTTGGTCTTAGTGTATTTTTGTCCTCCCAACACCACCACAGCCACAGCTAGTCTGGCCAGCTGCAACATTACATGGAATATAATGCAGGAAGTTGAATCACTGGCATGATAAATATTCATGAGTGATTCCAGTCAATTCAGACTTGGCAATACTGCGCATCAACTTTAACTGGGCTTGAATCACAGGAGAAAACAGATCACACCAATTAATGTCATGTTGTACTTCAGTTTGAAACCACATTCTTTAGTCCCCTATGGGGCACGTACTGAATGAAGCCCACAAAAGTAGTAGTGGAATATAAAATAATACAAGATCGGGGAAATAATAGGAGTTACACAAGTCCTGAGAAAGTACATATCTCAGCTGAAGACAGAGACAACCTTCATTCTCATCAGTCCATTACACGCCAACAAAACTACACAGAAGTATCCACTGATACTCCCACTGCTGTACACTCTCTTAGCCAGAGCCTTTTTTTTACCTTATCGGCAGCCATAGGCAAGGATGTGATCATAATCTGCTTCCATACTTCATGGGAGTTTTTAATACTTCCGACAGGTGTATCCCCAGACAGCTAAGGAAGGACACAGCAATGATCTCCTTTATTCCCAAGAATAAGAAACAGAAAACTGTTCCTTAAGTCTGCGTGCTTCTATTTTATATCAGCAAAACTACAACATGCTCACGCAGCACAAATATTTAACACAGTGATAATTGCTTATCCTTACAAAAAGGACACTGCTTTGTCAATAGAGCATCATTGTAGGATATTGCAACACAATAAATCAAATTGAAAATGTAAACTTTGGGTTTTTAATCTAGTGTAGTGTTTTCTCCAGTAATGCCATTGGATTTAAAGACTCACAGTATACTCGCTTTACTGCTTTTGTGCTGCTGAACATAGGCATACAAAAACTCTTTGTTTTAACGCCTCTGACTTTTTTCAAACCCCTTTTATTATACCTTGAGATATCTTAAAAGACATCATCAAGCTTCACCTCCCCAGCTTTTTTCCCCTGACAATAGAATCCAGCCTGATCCGTTTCCTTTCTTTTATGCATGTTCCCACACAAATTCATTGAAGCTCATTTTATTCCTACTCACAAAAACCTGAAAGAGAAAAATCTTTGATCCTTTTTGGTATGTATATAGCATTTTGCTATCTTCTTTAGTACTCACAGTAGAATAAATGATAATCAATAGTGATATCTACTAGAACATAGATGTCTTGATGGAAATGCTTTGAAACACATCACAGAGCCTGATTTGGTCAGGTGTTACCTCCGCAGCAGCCCTGTATCTAAATTATACCATTTTTTAGCTGAAACTTATTAAAGGTTGCCATGATCATTTCAAAATACAGTTGTACCAAGCTGGCTTCTCTCTTGTCAGTATTGACCACATGGCTTAGCTCTTATAGCTTCTAATTTGAAGCAAACTATCCACAGAGGCCAGAGATAGGTGCCATCAGGAATGCATGCAGTCATTGTTATGTTTTGTTTCTGCTTTTTTATTTCAGCAAGACACTCCTGCTGCTCAAAGTCTTTCAAACAGTTACATGATGCAGAGGAGAAAATTACAATTAAGTTGCATTAAATTACTCCAAGGTGCATGGAGTTCCCCTCCAAGCCCAGGACAGGAGCCAGATCTTATGGCCCTCACACCTATCTACCTTGTTTAAATAGGGCATCACATATATTTTGTCAGTCCCGGGTCTCTTTGTTAGGAGATGACTCTGATCACCAAGTATTTCATCTAAAGATAGAACTTACAAACCGACTAGGACTGTATTTAAATCTCTGGCCTGAAAACACTAATGGTCATTTTGTGTGGAAGCACATTATTTTGCCACTAATTCTCCCAAGTCTACTTTTAGAATTTCTGGAAGAAAAAAAAACCAACAAACCCAAGACTAAAAAATATGTACTGTATTAGTGATTTTAATGACGCATACACAAATGTTCACATAATGACCTTAGAAACATACCAAATACTGACAACTTCTAAAGCACAATGGCTGAAATATTCAAAACATTATTTACACGTTGTTTGCAATAGGCTCATTTTTGGCTGAGATAGAAAAGCATTCTACATTTAAAAAAAGAAAAAAAAAGAAAAAAAAAACCAAGAAAAAAACATTCAAAATACTTTCATCAGTATTTCCTCCCAGAAAAGTGCATATGTGAAATAGAAAAACTTATTGCATAGATTTCCCATTTTATTCCAAGCTTAACACAAAATATTCTTCTGTTTTTTTGTTTGTTTGGTTGGTTGGTTGGTTTTTTTTTTGAATGGGTAACATGGTCAAATCAAATTCAAGTTTAACTTAATGTGAATTTGGTTCTGGGTAAAACACAGCTTACAGAGCACCTGCCAGAGTATAAATTGCTCAATACTGAAATGCCCACTGTAGAGAACAACTTCTGCAGGTATTTTATAAACAACTGCTGAGGTTACTCAACCTGTTAATTACTGTCGAAAATTCAACCTGGTATCCAAATTACGTATGATACAAAAAATGCTTATGCCAGAGTTGTCAGCAGCAAGCTGCCTTCTAGATCCCATCCCCACTGAGCCCCCAAAACGCCCTTGAAGCTAAGGAGGTGGAGCGTCAGTGAGGAATGAAATGAGGAATTTGTGGGAACACAGAAACAATGTGGGTACGCACTCTGCAATGACAGACGACTGCTCTGTAAGCAATTCTTGTACATCAGAGGTTCACAATCAAAGCTGCACACCTAAAATAACCGCTCGTGTCGGGGGTTGTAAAGCAGGAGGAACAAGTACCACTTGCACCCAAGTCTCGAAAACCAAATGGATAAATACACTAGCTTTAATAATTGCAACAAAGACCATTTCAGAGCACAATTGCAATTGATCCACTGACAAGATTGGGTTCAGAAAAGGCTACTGACAAAATTCCACACCTCAGGATAAAGTTAATGAGGCTGTCGAGGGAGCAGCAGGGCCAGATTTAGTGCCAAAAAATGTACCAGTCACACTAGAAAGATGAGGAAGGTGAAGACAAAGCAGCATTAAATGATAAGAAAAAGCATAGCTCAATGACAGACAGATTTAGATCCCTTAAAGTCCAATAAACAGAGGAAAAAACTGTTAAATCAATTCATAAGAATTATGCTGAATCCTGACTAAAATGTACATCAGACAAATAGCACAGCATTAGAGTTAGGAAATGTAGGAAGTCAGGACAGCAGTCTACGTGTCACATGAAATATGAGCAAGAAAAAGGCTCTCTTGGACTCCTTGGATGCAGTTTAGTACTTTCTTGCTGAGCTACAGCAAATTTCTACCATCATGATGACAAAGACACCCTGGCATCCTTTTCCTGGCATTTCAAAAGCAACTGCAAAGAATGTGGGGCTCAGGCAGAGCCCTTAATCAGCACCCACTCAAAACACAACAAAAAAATGTCCAGATCTGCTTCCAAGGGCTTCTGAATAATATTTGTCTGTCAGTCTGGAAAAAAAAAAAGATATGAGAGAACATGGAATAAATCTCTGTTATCATGACTCATTTATGTTACTTACAGTTCAGAGGTGAAACTCACTCTAAAATCACTTCAATGAAAATCATGGCAGTGGATGACTGCTGACGAGACCACTCTAAATTAGCCCGAGCAGACTGGAAAGTCCATCTTTATATAATAATGCCAGGAAAAGACCATTCATTTAGTCCCCAAATGCATGTGTCCAAATATCGCAGTAGATTTTGCTCTGCGCTTTGCTAAAACATATATGAAAGAATAGAGATTTTTCTTACAATTCTATTCTGAAATCGTCAAATTTGTTTGGATTTTTTGTTCTGACAAAACAGTGATGGTGTCCAAATATGACAAAATTTCATGCTTGGTATGCTTAATAAATTCAAATTAAATAAGGTACTTAAATTTACAAAGAATTACAGTTATTAAGGTTTCTTTAGTCCTGTGATAACAATAAGGATCTATCAAACAGCTTAATAATCTAGGTCAGAGGCACTGCAGAAAAAATTCAATATTGATAAATGAAAACGAATGTACATTGTGGAGATAATGGAAATTAGTCATTCATCTTAGCAAGTTCTAAGCTGATATATCACAGAAAAGGCACCTAACCAATGTTGTGGAGAGAGCTGAAGGACAGCCTATAGCAGGAATGAGCGCTCATAAAAAGAAAAGAAAAAAAATATGCACTTTAATATAGAAGGAAAATAATGAAATAATGCGAATAAAAATACTATAGATTTTCTGCATCTCAAAGGGGATATTGAAGAAATGAGGTTCACAGAAGCAGATAAATATGATGAAAGCAAAGAATAGCTCTTAGATAAGGATAAATTGCTTTTTAAACTCATATTTTGTTTATTTTCTTGAAAAGAAGACAAATAGGAACAGGCATGACAAAAAGTGTATTAAGAAGTAATGAAAGCTATAAAGAAGGTCAACTGGGAGCTTTTCTTCTCCTCTTCCATAACACAATAAAATGAGGTAGTTATTAAATTGAAATGGGGCAAATTAGGAACTGATTAAAGGAAAATAATTTTTCTCACACAACACGTAATTAGATTTTGGAACTCCTTGTCATGGCATTTTGCAAAGGCCATAAATTTAACAAGATTCACAGAGGAATTAGATTCCTTGTAGATAAATTCTTGAGATACACAGTAGTTGAAACTAGGAAATTTACTTAATGTTGACAAAGAATTACTTCAAGTGATTTAAATCTTAATGTTTCAGATATTAAGACCAACTTAACGAGTGCTTCACAGATGACCCCAATTAGTCAGAATGCTGGACTAAGCCTCAGTAGAGTAATGCCCAGATACTTACGTCTCAAACATTACTCTTCTTGGCTATAGAGAATCATGGCTCTATGTGCAGCTTTACAGTGCCAGCCAGGGTTAAAACCAAGTTTGAGGTCAGGGAACTGAGTGGCAGAGGATGGCTCCTGTCCAACGTTCATGGTCACAGACACCACAGCTGAGGAGAGATTCCACATGGAAGATGCGTGCAGAATTTGTCTCCATCTTTACCAACTAAACTGACTGCCACCAGATCAGGTTTTTTTAATGCTGACCATGAAGTATTACAATATAGCATCAGGAACGGTGTTTGGCCATCCTAACCCAACAATATGCATGATTTACATTGGTTAACCTTAACACCATCTCTTTTCTGGTAGAAAAATAAAAGTAATTCATGCAGAAAAGACAGAGGGTAGCCAACTGATGAATGTATCACAAACACAAATGTTTAGAGCACAGTATTTCAGGAACAGAGAAGAAGTCTTCCATTTCTGGGAGCAGGAGCATTAGCACAGCTCAAGAAATAAGTATGGGAGAACCAGGAGAAGAAAAAGGTTAACAATTGCAAAAACAGAACCAGAACTGGAGAGGAGATCCAGGCTTTGACAGTTTGGCCTCTGAGGTTTCAGCAGTTTTACACAAAAGAATAAATGCCTCTTCACAGGTGTGCAGAAGCAATGTGTCAGACAGCCCTTTTTGGCCTATGCACTGTGATCAGATGGATATCAGCTGCTCAGGTCAACAGAATTGCATTTCTTTTTGCTCTTCTAACTTACAATTCCTTATTGAACTTCAGTATTGACTTGCTTCCAAATCACATACTGTACCTTCTTGCACTATTGCTTTTTAGGTAAACACTAACAACACTACAAGATGGAGCTGATCCAAAGCATTTGCTAATTCATCGGTGGTGGGAAACCTACGTGATTTCAAGCAATGCAAATTGGTTTGACTTCTGCACAGCTCCTACTTTTTTTCAAACTCTGATGGCAAAGAATATTTCCCAGGGTTCATATCAAGTATTCATTTTAACAGCATTAATTTATGATGTGTGTTATTCCACTCTAGCTTGAGCAACGAAATTGAAAAAAAGCAAGCAATTTTCCAAAGTAAATACTCATTTTCCATTCTAACAGTGATGCTCTTTGTGGATTCTAAAAAAATGGGCACAGTTTGGAAAATATCTTTTCCACACTGGTTGCTTCAGCATTATTAGGATACTTTCAAAGCCTGTCCCTTCCCACAGCATTTCAAAATTATCTGCCACACAGTATCAATTGCAAAATGGGAATTCTGAAGTAAAACTGTGACTTTCTAAAAGGAAGCTCTACATGTATTTTTACTGCTGTTAATTTTATCTGCTTCTCTGACCTCAAAATATTGTGGATCATTATAAGATCACTCAGCTTAAAAAAACATAGATATTATTTTTCAATACAATGTTGAATTAATTATCAGTAGGTCACAAAACCTCCCTAATGATCCCAGGAAAATGTCAGTGTTAGCGTGTCCTTTGTGTTGGATTGAATATATCTCTTAAATAACCCGCTGGTGATCCTAGTTAACTATACCAGATCACGGACCTGCTGGGACTCCATTTTTTTGACCCATATACTCCTTTATCTTCATGGTGTTTACAGAGAAGACTGTCAAAACCCAACATCAGTAAATGGTAGAATTGATAAATAATGCAAGAATATTAAAAAAAAAAAAAAAGCAGGAACAGATGCATGTTCACAGACTGGCATGTCATGGCTGATATTAACGCTGCAAGCTAGCTCTTCATTGTAATTATATAATACAGAGGGATTTTTGGACAACTGGACAAAGTTAATGTGCTTGACTTAAGTTCTGTCATTTAAAACACCATTTAATTAAAATACACATGGTAATATTTGGACAAAATTGGTAACTCAGGTTCTCAAAGAATGTGACTTTTAAATGTGACACAGCAAGTCTGAGAAACGCTCAGAGAATTAAGCCTTGACAATGGAAAGCACTGGGTTGGAAAAATATGGTGTCTTATAACAAACAGTTGGCATGTAGAGAAAAACATTTTTTGTGAAGGTTTTCACCAATAAATTTCTTTCTATTTGATTTCTCAAAAATTGTATCAAAAGTTGATTATTAACTATCTGCTAAAGAGAAGTTAATATACAATAATTCTGGAGCCATGAACACTCATACCACATTGGATACCTATTGACCTAAGACCTGCTAACAAAAATACTCTTAAAATAAATTGACATTTTTTCCCTCCAAGTATACTTGAGAAAATTGTGTAGTGCATAGAGGAGATTCGTACCCAACAACAAAAACAACCTGTGCACCTGCATGACACTGTGTATATACCAGATGACATTTTCTTAAGGAATACAAAAACAAATACAGCACACAAACACCAGTTGTTAAATTATATCTACCTGGAGAATCAATACATGATATCATTTTCAAATAATAATAGTGCTATTTTAAAGAAGTTTCAGATTTCTAATCAGAAAGAACCATTATGCAAAAATTCTTTTTACAAAATGAACATCAGTTTCAGTCACTTTTAGTAGAAGAAAAAGTAGACAAGGGAGCTTGCAACTTTTTGGTCTCTATATTATTTTTCTGCTTTTAAAGATACTGCTATAATCCTGTAAAACAGAAGTAGGTTTTGTTGGGGAGGGCTCAAAAATGCATCCTGAAGGAACTGCTTTAGTCAAGGCTGATGCTTTTCCTCAAAAAACAAACGAGAAATCAGCACTGAGAGCTTTTGTTTCAGATCAAAATTCAAACTATTTAACAAAGAGTATTTTCAGTACAGTGAGTTATGTATACACAGGTATTCAAATCAAAAGACATGGGCTTTTCTACAAAAAAAAAAATCACCTTTTCAAATATTGTGTGAGAAAAATCTTACAAGAGGCATTTTTCTCTTTAAATTTAATTCTGACCTTGAAAAAAAAACTGAATAAATTCTAACTGGATCAAATAGTTTCTAAAATAACCCATTTATAAAGAGGATTCTACATAGCTATAGAAATGCTTATAAATAGATGGTGCATACAGAAATACAAAAACTGATTTTGCAGAAAAAGCATGATTTTAAGAGATCTGCAGCTGTTCTCAACCTTGAGCACTGTCTATATGAGCCAAGAGGTTTTTGTCTAGTTCTGAAGCTAAATTAACTTCATGGCTTGTTTTCTATCCCCTTGGGTAAGCCCCTGACGTATACCATACCAGGCAAAAAGCTTACCCTCAATTTCATTTTCCCCAAATTGAAATCCTTTAAAAAATAAGCATAAATGTATTTCAAAATGCAATTGCTTTGGCCCTAAATCTAGCTTTTCTTGGCAGAGTGCATTTGTTTTTAATCTGAATGCTAATACTTTGCAATGTGGCATCATATATAAAACTGTAATTTACGTTGTGCCAGAGATCTATAGTATTGCAGTACTAGTCAATCAATAGATGATTGGAGTAGTGTTTTTTATTTCAAGTGAATATTAAACTGTAACATAATGCTGCAAATTATGCTATAGATGATATGTATGAAAATAGACCTGAACAACTCAATTCATTTCAACTGTCTCAAAGAAGAGGAGAGCAGGTTAGGAGAAAGAGATTTGTGATTTTATATCAGGTTGTTAAGTAAGTGTACGATACATGTCTGCAAAGGCTATACTGTTGAAAGACAGACCTCATAGAATTCTGAAATAAGATTAAGACTTCCATAATACCTTCAATGGGAATTAACTTCAAAAATTGGAAGTATTTGCAGATTTCCAGATCCCTCTCCAACTTTTTCTATTGCCAGCAGACCTTGCTATGAGTAGGGAAACAATTTAATTTGTTTCACAATTATATGAAATATATTATTTCAAAATGTAGTCCATTTTGCTATTTTTTTGTACGACATAGGCAGAATTCCTGCCTGGACCTCCTCGTGTAGGAGTGCAAAGCAAGCTATAAAACTAATTCTTGAATTTTTCCTGTTTTTCTTACCATATTATTTTGCATTTGTTTCATCAGCAATAAGTGATCTAATACAGGTCAGGCTAATAAGCCTTACACAGTCAAACATCATGCTTCGAGCTGTAAAACTAGAATATTTGCCTCACATTTATCAGGGAAACGGATAACATCTACCCAGGTGTTTATCTTTCATACCAGCTGAGAAAATTTAATGAGCATTTCTTCTATAAGAGCAAAACTGTTTTCCACAGACTGACAGAATATTTGCATGCGTTTGAATATCCAGAGATTATTTTGAAAATCATTTTTAGGATCACTCTATAGAAGGAAATCCTTTTCAGTACATTTACTGCAAATTTTTAAGGAGATGGAAATTTCAGCAGAGAAAATTATATACATTTCTGTTTAAGTTTTTCAGCCAATACAGTTTCCCTAAGTCCTGTAGATTTTGAATCTGGTACAAAAACTTGCTTCTTCATAATGACCTAGATGCATTTTTGCGTGTCTGAACTGATATTTAGTACTTGGAGTAAGTTTTTTTTAGAAACATTACACATTTTTCCTTCTGTTGTCAGTGTAAGGGTGATATCTCCAGCTACCTTCTTTAACTGAACAATCAGTTGGGTTATTCATCCCTTACTGGTGTCCTAGAATGGTTTATACCAGCACAGAGTCTGAGTTGGTTTGGAGACCCCATGAGATGTTCCATGGATCTGCCACACAGCCCATGAAGCTGCACCCACATCATTTTGGGTTAAGTAAGGACACTCCTTTCTGCTGTTCCAGCCCCTCCCTCAACCCCGTCTGCACAAACAGAGGCTCCACTCACCAATCCAAGGGAGGATGTCTTTGAGAGAAGGCTGAAGGTAATATTGCACGACTCTTCTGTGTCCACCCAAGCAGTGAAGTCAAAGTGTCAGCTCAAGTCTGTAACAGGGAAAACACACAATGTAGTTACTGCACAGCAGCATTTCTTCTCCCTTTTCAAATAGTGAATGCAGCAGAAGAGCTGACTCATGCCTCGTCAAGAGAAAAGGGCCAAAGGACTGGGTTAGATAGCAGTGTTACAGCATGGGAACATGAGAATAGCATGATCTGCATCTTTCCTTGACAACTTGCAACTACAATTATTTGGCAAATCTATTGAAGGGGATGCAAAAAACGGCCACAGTGGCTACAAAGCATTTAAACATTTGATAGCTGTTACTGGAGCTAAAGAGCAAATTCCTCCAGAACTGAGGACTGGTTTCCTGCAAGTGCCATGGAGAGCAGTTGTGCTGTCTTGAGGAATGGTGATTACGTGCAGTTTGGATTCTAATTCTAATTCCAGAATGTACATACTTTCCTATTTCAAGTGTTATACCTTGCATTTTTCCATTTCTGCAGCCTTTTCATTTTGCTGCATAGTGACTGATTTACTGTTACTATTATATGCTCTACTTTACTGTATGTGTTTTATATGAAATTCTACAGAGAAGAAGCTTGTTTCTTTCATGTCCTTTTACTGGTGATTTTTATTCTAATACTGGAATTTGGTTTAAAAAAAAAAAAAAAAAAGGCCTTGTAAGTCAAAGTAGCTGACCAAGGCTTACTGAGCACAGAGAAGAATATTGTAAGTTCAGTGCAGGATCAAAATTGAACAGGAAAAATCTCTAGAAATTTTAAAGGCTGTCAGACACTGTAGCCACGAATCTACAAGCAAATTCATCTTGCTGCACTTCATCTGCAGCACACGTACAGCGAAAATGTTCTTGCAGCAACTCTTTCATACAAAAAGCCCTGACAATTTCAGTGGTGTGAGGAGTTAGCTCAACTTCCTTTTGATTCTTATTTCTGATTGTCAGACATACGCAGCAAGGTGTTTTCGTTTTAATTTAGCTTTTAAGGAAACATCAGTAATATCTGAAGTTAGATTTGATTCAGTTCCCTGTTTGCTATACAAATAAGTACATACTGAGTAAAGTAATTGCTTTATTTCATCTTTAATTCTATTATTATTTTTTAGGATATGAATTGTATAAAATATAACATTGCTCATTTCCACTTAAAATTACATGCAGTATATGATAGCATGTGCTTAATTTTCTTGGCTAACAAACTCTAAGTCACTGTGTACATGGGCAGTCGGGGATATCAAACAAAATCATAACCAAAATAAAGCATATGAGACAGATAAAGCACCAACACTACAAAGTAGGCGGTAGTACAAAAGCAATCACGCAAATAAAGATGGAAAATAAAAGGAATGTTGTAACAATAGTTGAGATAAATTATGACATCTTTAAGTGCACAAGAAACTAGAGGTTATTACAGGAAGCACAATTACTTCTAATGGCATGGGTATTCTGATGACAAAAGAAGTAAACATACAGTAGACGCTGCTTCTAGAAACAACATGAATCATTCTGGGAAGAAAGAATAAAATCTGCAGGAAATCAGGAGCCCAGCAAGAATTGAACATCTGAAGACTGACAAAAATGACAACATCAGAAACCATCTAAAAAAAAATACTTCACAATCTTTAGATGATTTAATTTTAAGTGGGAAGACACAGAAGAAATATTAGTAAGATCTTTGAGAGAAAGAAGACAAGTGACAATTTCTGGCTGAAAATATCATCTGTTACCATAGGCTGCCATAAATTACTTCCATTTCCTAATAAAGGGTTTTTTAAATATAAATAATAGAAAAAAATCCACTTACTAATAGTTGATATATTTAAAACACAATTCAATCTACAAGTAAGATAAACAAGTACCAGAATAACAAGATGATATGGGAGTTATCAGTAACTGATACGGGAGAGTTACCAATCACTGAGTCAGTAATAGAAGCTAAAAGTTCAAGAAATGATAGTCTATTTCTTCCAGTTGATGAGTTTTAGCTTTCTCCAAAGGGTAACATCATAGAATGGTTTGGGTTGTCTTGCAGATGGATAACAATCACAGATCTGTCTCAAACTGAATGCTGAATGAACTAACAGCAGACACCTGGTACAAAAACTGAGGGGCAATTGAGCAGGCATAAAAAAAAAAAAAAACCCTCTCTCTTATCTTATAAACAGCAAACAGCCCAAGAGCCCCTACAAGACAGTGTGCTGACAACATCTCCCCTTGAGTAGGTACAGCTCTCAAGGTTACCTCTATGCAGAAGTCCCTCACATCTTAATATCTAGATGCCTTACTGATATTCTCAGTGGCTAACAGTATCTTTAAGCTTTGTTAGCTTCTAAGATTGTACTTTTCATATACAATCACTGAGACATAAACTGTTGACCAAGCAGGGGACTAGTAGTGGATTCAGCTGCACTGGGCTCCTTCCCTCTGTGGTTCAAGGAGTTCAGAAAGCAAAGGTGTCCATTCTGAACCTCATGACTCAATGGGAGGGTCTCCTGGACATGTGTGTTTAACCCTATCTACTATGCAGTCAATAAGTATCCAGCCATCCGAAACAATCTGTTAAATGACTATTTTATATCAATAAGTATAATGCTGCTTCTTTCTTATGACTACAGAGTAGTTTCAACCCATCTAGTTCCAATCCACTAGACCACATTTCCCAGAGCCCATCCAGCCCAGTCTTGAGCACTTTCAGAGATGGGGCATTCACAGCCTCTCTTGGCAACATGCTCCATTGCCTCACCACCCTCACATCATCTTAAAATAACAGCAAGGTAATATCGTCTTTTACCTTAATCATCAACCACAGCTGCAATCTCTCAGTCGAGATCCTATGCCATAAACTCACAAGCATTTTGGATTACTATCCATAATGATATACAATTTAAACAAGCAGGAGATCTGGGCAGGTTTGAATGCATACCCCAAAGGCTGGAGGTAGGCCTTAACTTACCTGTGCTGAGATCCTCTTATAAACCATGCTGCTGGAACAAAAGGAAAGCTAAACTGAGAATTAAGTGCATTTTTATATATTTTTCATTTGTGTGCTGCATTCCTATGCTCCATCTGGTTTCTCTTACAACCTACATCCCTAATGACAATTGACAGTTCAGGAATTTTATGATCTTGATTCTCATTTTCGTAATGGACTTCTTGAGAAAATATGTTGTTTTGGGACACTCTGACTTGCCAAAATATGCCAGACCCAATATCTGAATCAAGCATTCCAACATGTGATTCATGCAATTTTATTGCCTGTCGTGAATATTCTTTCTATTTTCAGGCAAGAAAGCAATTAAAGACTGCCTTCTGTGTTTAGAAACTGTAAAATACCTCTTTTGTGACAATCACCTTTTCTGTTGCATTAACAGCCTAACTCACTAACCATCTAACAGTTTGAATGCAGTGATTATGAATCCCATACCAAGAATCACCCTTGCTACTTCATTATGACATACGTTACAAGAAAAAAAAATAAACATTTTCTCTGGCTGTCTTGCTTGGGACTTAGACATTATGTATTCACAGATATTAGAACTGCATATTTCCTGAATCAGCTTTCATCCTGTCTCTAGTTATGGCTTCACTCAGACCCAGCAACCATTTTGTTATAGAAAACATTTAGCTCTTTGCAAATCCAGTGCTAAGAACAGGGCAAAAACGTATCCCTTTCACTGCTTCAGTTTTTCCTGTGATTCTTCACTTGAGATACCTAGACTCTTAGCAATTCTACCCTCTCCAAAGTAGGCCCTTACTTTTGCTTTTAATGGTCATAATTGGTTCTTGCCACTAATTGCCCATATCTGTTATTAGAAACTGACACATTTTGAGGTGCCTCAACATTTAGAGCACAAGGTACACATGGCTTTTGTCTTATGTACAGGCAACGGAAACAAGCAGAGAACAGCCTGAGCTCACTAGTCAACTGAAGAGTGATACCTTGTGTTTGTTTGCATTTTATAAAAACAAACAAAACCCTATTGCATTATGTTAAATTACATGAAGGTTTAGCATAAAATGTGACTAGAATGAATATAAAGAAAAAGCTTTCTGTCTCATTAGATGGTGTGAGTTTCAAAATCTGTTCTAGAAGTATTGTAAAGTGTATAGTGTTGTAGATTAATGCACTGAATACATTTCCACAGTGCTTGATGTGTTTCATAAAAGGTCCATTTCAGAAGTGTGCTGTATTATAGGTGAACAGTCGCAGTAAATAATCTTGTTACAGAAACCTAAGCAATTTTTACAAGGCGTATTTCTGGCTGACTGAACAATTTATTCTCCAGATGTCACATTGTATTTTTCCAATATAAAATGAAACAGCTTTTTTTTCGCTTTTTTTTTTTTTTTCTTTTAAGGCAGACTCTTTTGTTTGATGAGACTGCATCAAAGGTACTTCCTTAAAAAGAAAAATCTATTATTAAAACCTGTCATGGTATAAAATGTACACTATGTGATTACAATATGTAATTTAACATTTAATTTGATTAAGAGTTACAAAAAAAACTACACCGAAGTGTGAACACTGCTGAGGACATCTGTGTGCATTTGAAAACAAAAGGGAGAGGAACATCAGCTCTCAAATCAATCATCTATGTGGATCCTAAAGGTAGCTGACTAACTCCGTGTGTAGTTAAAACTGTCACATCAGATATCACTGGCTAATAAACACATATGTTGTGTTATAGACCCTGGAAGATTACATGATAATTTGATATGATAAAAACTGCCTATCCAGAAGGCAAATGCAATTAAAAATATTTTAGCTAAGCAAAATATCAATGGAGATAAACTTTAAATTGCAGACTCATTTGCCAGCATGCATTTTCTTAGCTTCCGAAAAGAAATATTTGCAAATGGATATTTCACCCAGTGAAATTCAATGAATATCAGAATCTATCTTACCGGTGAAATATTGAAAAAATATCCTATACACTAGCAAATATCACACTGATATTTTTTTGCATTTTGTTATACAGTGTTCATTATACAGATAGAACATTGACTAGGTTTTTTAAAATATTCCCCATTTTGCTCTTCACTGTCTTTTAGTCATGTTTCTGTTACTCTTGCCTTCCACAAACTGTGCATTTATATAAACCCATATGAAAGTGACAGAAATTGAATTCTGGAATGCCTGCTTTAGAAAAAGTGTGTCAGAACCAACAGAAAGTGGATTTAAAGTGTGATGGAGTCCTGAAAGTTTCTTCCTTAAGTGAGCATGAATTTTACAGAAGTCAGACTAACACTGAAAAAGACTTATTTTTGATTCAGTTCTCACTTGGATTTCATATGTCAGCACCTTTTGTGAACTCTACAGACATATTTGGCTTCTACAACATCCAAGTCACACTAGAAAATACTGCCTGGCCCATAACAAATGTTTTTCTGCCCTCTCTCCCCTATCCAAGTCTTGCTGAATAAATCCTAATTCAAAGCCTCTCCGTAGGCAACAACTTCCATAAACAAACAAGTATCCCCATGTATGTGTAGATTCAGTACTTAATTATTGCTTGCAGCATGACTTCAAGTCCAACCAATATCAGAGCTGATCTCTCTGCTTAAAATGTTTCGCAGTGGTATAACGTCCTTCAGCCCACGTGTATTTGAGTGAGTCAACCGATCATCATGAAGAGGCAGACTATAACAAAAGCTAGGAATGAATGAACTGTGAATACAACAAAACTCTCAAACCCTTCTTTCACTATGACACAAATTTGTTGCTAGCTTCTCTGCTAATTCATTCCATTTGCGCTGGAAAAAAGTAATGCTTGTGCTCTCATGCTAACAAACAGGAACACTTCATACAAACATGAGGAAAAACTCCTTTTCTGTGAAAGTGACAGGGTACTGGAGCTGACTGTTGAGAGAAGTTCAGGAGTCTCATTCTCTGGGGATATCCAAAACCTACCTGGATGCTTTCCTGTGCAACCTGCTGCAGGGACCCTGTTTTAGCTTCCAGCCACCACGATTCTGTCATTCTGTGACTTGCAAATGGTGCCAAGGAAGTGAATATCTCACATTCATAGGGAACTTTTCATGTGATAATAGTAGAAATTATCAGCTGTAACTGTGAACAAAGATTTACCTTCTGACAAAAAATAAATTCCTGACTGAAACTGTATGGATACATCTGACTTGCAAGAAGTTCTGAGTTCTTATTAACCATCACCTTGAATTGCAACCAAACCCAAAATGATTTTGAGGGGAGAAGAACAAAGTTGCACCAAAATGGAGAAATACTAAAATCTGCTTATGAAGATAATCCATGTATGTCTGTAGATTTCTTTGCTATAGTAGCAGAGATATATTCCAGTGATATATTGAAGCATAATTAAACATATTCTGGAAAATGACTTTCATTTAGAATTTCTTTTTGTGCTTTGTGTCCCTTAATGAAGTCAAGGTTGAAAAAAATAAATAAAAATACCTTGCAGTCTACGTTGTTGTTGTCTGGAGCCAGTCTGGACTGGTTTTTTTGCTTGTAGATGGTTCACTGCATAATCTGGACAGCTATTGAGAAAATGCTATCTTTTCCAACTGCGTTCTTTAATCTGGATTGTGTTAAAGTTCAACTGTTAAAGAAATATAGCACTGCAGATTTCACCCAAGTGATATTTCTGCAATGCAGCTGAAAGGTGACAAAAATGTTAATAGCCAAAGCAATATATTTACACTGCAGGATAGACTGGAATACAGCTGGAATTTCAGCAACGACAGAAAATGTTTCATGAGACGCCATTTGAGGAAGCTTACTGTCAAGACTAAACTATAGGTTGAGCTTGTTTGCTCTCATGAACAACTGTAGACTCTCTCAGCAGTTCTTTCTGGCTAAAGACCACTGTCTCTATTGTACTCAACTTCAGATTCAGACAGTTTCATTTACACATGATCTGATCCCTTTGAAACACTGGATTGTCTGGACTGCACAGATGTGAACAGAGAAAAAGTTGACAGTTGCATGTCAGTTTGACTGCTTTGTTGATGGACTGTTTAAGGCAGTGCAGACACAAAATTTGGCGTCAAATAGGTGCTGAAAAGGACCAAATAAAGGACTTCTTGAGGACTCCAGAGTTAAGAAGCCTCGGGGAAGTTGTGACCAGATGTTTTAAAGTTCAAAAGAAAAGTTTGCCTCACACAGCACAGAGCCTTATGTCCTACTTGACAGTATTCTCCATGGTTGGCTTCAGTTCCACAATCCAGTCTAAAAGAGCATCACGCCAGGCTTGGGTACTTGCTTCAGTTACATCAGATTAACTAGATTCTCTCTAGGTTGATTCAAAACAACATTCAAAACTGGATGGCAGTAAATGAGCAGTGCAACTTCAGTATAGCCTCTGGAGGAAGAAATCTTTTTTGAAACAAACAAACATGGGAGTGTGAGATTATTGCTGTCATTTGAATTCCTACTTTGCTTTTCATCAGGCAACAGCAGTCAGAAAATTGAGAGTATCTGTGTGATAAGGCGAGGATATTCATTTCAGAACCAGAGTGTTGATCATATTACTCACTGCTGGCTAGCATATACAAAAGCCAACATATCATGATGATGGTTCACTAAGTCTTCAGCTTCTCACTCGCTTCCAGTGTCCTCCAGGAGACTCTGAGATTCTGTTCAAGTCCATTATGTTTTTGAGGCTGAATCAGGATAATTGGTCTGTCTGTCTTTTTGCCTGAGAACTACAAGATCTCTGATCATCAGCTTATTAAGGTGATCACCTGTCAACCACATGAACGTGTTGTAATATTCTCTGTTTTGACAGACAGTCCCCTTTGGCCTACAGTGGGGGATAGTTTCAGAGCTACCTCTTGAAAGTGCAAGGAAATGAGTTTGGTGCTTTTCTATACATGACCCATTACTCATATACAGATACTGGTGAGAACCATTAAGACACTTTAATTGCAGAAAGCCTATGAATGACTACAGAAGGCTTTTGTTTTCCATGTTGGGCAAACAGATTTGCGTAAGTTTTTCTCACTTAAGACAGACTGGGTTAATCAGATGAAAATAGAGCAGTACCTCCAGGATCTATCCTGGTTAGATCTTCAATACGTTGAACATCAGTACCAGTGTGTTGCCTTATCTTCCCTCCTGCTGGTTCATCCCATAGCTAGTTGCTATCTCAGATAATTTGTCTACTTAGGACAAAATCTTTCCTTTCCAAGGACAGTCCCTCTGCACTAAGCACAGCACAGCAAAGGCAGGTAGATCTATCATGCCACATCAATGGAAGACCTGGGTCCTATATGTCCTGAAACAAGGCAGAGCTTTGGAAGTCATTAAAAGTGCCAGAAGCACAAAACTTATACAGAAATGCACCAACACTGTAACAACACTCCATAAGCATAAGCCAATGATATTAAATATTTTTATCTTGAAAGTAAGTCCTATGCATCTATCTTTCCTTCTTGCTCGCTTTGGAAAAGGTGTGGAAAGAAGGCAGAAAGTCACAGTTATAGATGTAAGGCACACTGCTCACTAGCAAGTAGCAAGGAGGCCCAAACAACCAGCATTAATCAACTAACAGGTTCAGACACAAGCACAGTAGTCTCATTTGGAAATGCTTTTCCGTTTGCTTCCAAGTTTTCAAGCATGAAGATCAACCTGAGGTCCCTTCAATGCTGTTTAAGTCTTAGAAAATGCCTGAATCACAAGGAAATAGTTCCATCCACCACCACCACCACATTCCACCGGGGAGACACAGGTGCCGCTGTGACAGAGATAATGTCGGTAGGAGACTGGAAGCACGAGGATTGCAATCACAGGTTTTGGAAATTTTAAAGTAACAAGTGTCCTCTTGTCTTAAAAGTTAGCAATTAGTAGTTAGCACAGCAAGAATCAAGAGAGCATAACATAATATGTAATGGACAAGATACTGAAACGTTCACCAATAATTAGTATTTCTAAGAGTATTACTTAAAGTACCAGTGAGTTTATAAAATAATTGCAAACTTTGCACTGAGACAAATTGAAATGGAAACCTTATGCAAAACACCTTTAATTGCCCATCATTTCCCATGCTGCCATTTTCTCCAACTAGAGATAGTTGCATCCCTGTTAATTATGCCTCCCACAGTCCAGTCTTTCTTATCTCTGATCCTACAAAGAAGTAATAACACTGTTCATCAACTATCCTATTACCGTAGAAATGATGGCAATGTCATAAATTCTGCAGCCTGATTTCTCGACAGGGTTGATTAGGAACAGATGATGAGCTGTAGAAAAGCTGAACCCTTGATTAAGCACAAATAGGTCTTATGATGAACAAATATGGGAAGAAAATATATTTAAAATCATGTCAAGAATGAGCATGTTCTTACTGAAGATATTTTTTGCATTGTAGAATTGAGTTTGTTTTCAAGGCTCCGTAATTTATTTTTTAAATCCCACAAACATATATAATTGGTAAAGATATGTGCTCCAGAATCACTGAAAAAAAAATTGGTGCTGTAAAATACTACATAGAATCTTCAGTTTCTCTCACAATATACTTAGCATTAAAAATTCACTATAACTATCTCAGTTCACCCACTGATGAGTATACACATCTGCATTATGTGTACACAAATACAGATAAATCATTAGCTTTTAATATTTTCAACTAGATCAACTTGAATTCAAAGGACACTTCATTGAGAGACATTTCTGGTAAGTTCTGACCAATCTCTTCATGAAGCCACTCTGCATCTTGCCTAAGTTGTCTACTTTTCCCTGTTCCCAGTGAAGACCTTGGCTCAGAAGGTTACTGACACATTTCTCTTCCACTATTGCAGGAACTTAATGAATGAATCAATGTCAGATGCTTACTCGTCTTCTGAATCAAGACATTTATTGAGTCTACAGCAACTAATAAAGGAAAATTCCTACTTGTATCATTCAAACAATTCACCCAAATGTAGAAATATAATCTATGAAAATATAAAAAGTGTTCCAGTACAGTTCAAGAGACTGTCATTTCATTTTAAATTTTAAGTGCTACATCCACCATTGGTACTTTACTGCAGACTTGATAACTCCAATTTCAAACACAGTTCTATTTTACCAGTAAAAGTGTGCAGAAGGGTGTGCAGACCCATTCCAGGCCATTTCTGTTCTCAGGCCTGATGCAGTGTTTCTTCTATTTCAGACTATTTAGTCAATGCCATTAATCAAAATCCTATAGCAGAAAATGCATGCATAAGTCCTACACATTTATTGCCATGGCAACAATTCAGGCTCTTGTTCATATGTCAAGCTACATCAGTGGAGATAAATTCTATTGTTTTCACACTGACAGTTCTCTCTGTGTTGGACTTAATCCATGGAAAAATATAGCTTTGCTTCTTATTAAAATAAAACACAGACCACCCAACTCTCCAAATCCTCATTCTTCACAAAGTATCAACTGAACAATCTGAATAGTTATACAATTATAGTTTGATATTTAGGTTTATGATAGTAATGAATGAGTTAGAAATGGCTCAGTCCTACGATATTGTTTTAATCTCTGGGATTGGTTAGGAATTTAATTCTTCCTGAAAAGATGAGCTCACTGCTGTGAAACTAAATAGTTACGATACCAGAGCATAGTGTGCTTGAATTAGATTGTAGTATTTTTTTTAAAAATGCCTTTAAGCTGAGTGAAGTTGATGTAATTCTATTTCTAACTTAGCTTAGATACTGTATTTTTCATAACATAAATATTAATGATTTTTGTATAATCTTGTCCAGAGAGAGATTTTTTATTTCATTGATCTCATAACAAAACACACTCTCATGTGAGTGATTCACAAGTGTGAATGAAAGATAAGCATCATTTTTCGGGCATAAGCCTCTATTTGCATTTGTTATGCTATGAACAAGTCTTAATGTCTGAGACTGTTTTATGTGATTTTACCACATACTAGACCACAGTTTTGCATCCTCTTTTTTCCCACAGACAAATATTTCTCATTATCACAGAGTAATGAGAAAACAGTTTGTTGTTAATAAAATACTTTCAATGCTTCAGCATCTCATTATTTCACATGTATGTGCGCGATGCTTCCTAGAAATGCACAAACCTCATATCACCACTAAAGACATGTCCTTTTCAATCTGACCCTTTTTTCCCTTCTTCATGCAGATTTAAGCTCCTGCTTTTACAGCATGCTTCATATTGACAAAGCCTATTACCATGATATACTATACTGGAGTTCATTTCAACTAATATCCAGCGCTACATCTGTTACTGTCAGTGCCCAATCTAAGTTCCTGTGTCAATGAAGATGAAGACAACCATTATATTTACTTATTGTCACGCCATGTTATGCCAGTATCAGAAACAGCTTCACATACACACAGTGTGTGACTTGCATCAAATATATATATTTTTAAATGGGGGGCTTTGTGTAATTTGTAAATATCCTGTGAACTTCATTCATATTAATGAAGCAGCGTTTGCACTTTACTGGCATTTTGATGCAAATTACAGTAACTCTTTGTGTGCCAGGTCTGCCTCTCTACGTGACACAGGCCATGCTTCCAAAGCAAGGTTGCTAATTCCCTGGATGAGCAGCACAGGCCACGCTCACTGCTTGCCTTCTCAGTCACCTGGGCTGCTGGGGAGGCTAAGCACAGACTGGAAGAACTTGTCAAGTAATTTGTTTTTGAATCTTGTCATGTTCTTAAGGAGAAATATTAACAAAAGATCTTTTGGTGTCTGAGAAATTGACAGCAAATATTTTTTTTCTGGACTCCAAAAAGTACTGCTCCACAGTTATTTTCCTTGCCCTAATTAAAAGCACCATGTTTCTCACCACTTTTAAAACCAGAAGTACACAAGTCTTAATTAAATAAAAAAGCTGTTTTTAAAATGGTAATATCTGAAGCAGAACAAAAGCAGCTTTTTTCCACACACGTGAATTACACGTGAAAATAAAATTTTAGTTCCCAGTTTAGTACTGCCCTCTGGTGATATGTATCTTGGATATGTATGTGACCTATTCCATCAGTGCATCAGCCCTAGATCTGGACAAGACTTCAAATGCAATTTAGGCATTCAAACCTAAGTCAGTAATTCTAAAAATACACTATTTAAGCCCTCAGCTTAAAGATGCTGTATTTCTGCCCGCCAAGTTCCGCAGCATGGAACGTGCTTTGTGCACAGGCAGAACTGCTGCCATCTTGGCTTGCTGTCTTGCAAATCCATCTTGTCTTCTCCTTCAGGAGGAGGAGGAACCCCTGGAAGTGGATTCTCCACTTTCTAACATACGTACAGACCACCTCAGCTTCGTTTTATCTTTCACATACTGACGTACCTGCTATCAAACAAGTGTTTAGGGCCACAGATCTGTCTATAGGTGATTGTATCTGAGTTGCAGGGTCATTTTAATCCTAGAAGGATGAAATGTATGAATCTTCCTTTTAGCAGATGGTTTTCTGCCAATTCTGCTGCCTGTTTGTGAATCTAATTAGGAGGAAACAAATGACCCTACTGTTATTATACAGGTCAATGTTTCTCAACCATTTAAAATCCATTAATCTCTAAGCTTTTTGAAGAATTCTTGGTCCACAATAGCTTTTTACATACAAATGCATAAAACCATAATAATTTTCAATATTCATTTATTACTACTAAAGAAACCTCCTATCTTAACCTAATATACTGGAAAACATTGACACACTGTTCCTGCCATGAAACTAATGAATAGTGTTCCTCTCACAAATGGAAAAGGTCTGCCACATATTTGAGTTGTGTTAAAATTCTTTACAGAGCTCATTGAGGGAAGCTATAAGGTTCTCAACTTCTTTGAAAATCTTGTCTTTCAAATCAGTGGCACCATTAAGAAACGGTATGAGAAAGTGGTACTCTTGATGTAGTATTCTGGCAAGCACCAGTGAATGTAAGATTCTTAATGAGATCATTTAAAATGTATATTTATTTGTTTGTTTTTTAAGCAGCCAAAAATATTTTTGCATTGTAAGTCATAGCTGTAGTTGAATGCAGAATGCCACAAACACATGAACCTGATTTGTCTCCTTAAATTATAACCAAAACAAAAAGAATGAACTTTTCCTCTGAGTTCACTGTGCAGTACTTACATTATTAATCAGAATTATGTCACAGAATTATTGCTTTGCTTAATAATGTGTTTAATGTAAATTTAATGCAAAAGATCTATGATAAAGGCAGTCAAACCTCTATTAAAATCTTTTTGCAAAGTTCAGCCACTGTATTAGAAGCTTTTGGCTAATAGCCTAATGTTAATTTGGATTCTAATCACTTGATATTTAATGTGGTTTTGTAATTAGATTTTTTTTTTTTTCCAGACAAAGCAAGAAAAAAAACATATGGGTCAGAGTGCATGACTGTCATTAACTACAGTGCATTTCTGGTACATGTATAACCATAACACAACTTCTACAGTGAAAGTGCAGATTATACCCTAGTCAACAACCTGTGTTTCATTCTGTAAATGGAAAAAAATACATGACAATCAAGTGATAAATACCTGCAGCTGTTCACACATACTGTTCCAATTTAAAAGGTTCCCACCCTCTTAGCTGGTCCAGAATAATAATTTACATATTCCATCTCTAACTATGATTCAGTCAAAAATTAGTTAGACGCCAATATGTCTCTGATAAACTCAGATCACTCCAAGTTAAATAGTTTGAGAACAATTACATGATTAACTGTTCTGGAAGAAGTGATGATACAATAACCATGCAGGAAAGAGGGCACAAGTATATCCAGTACAGTATAGGCAAACGGAGCATGTATCTGAAGTTATGGACAGAAAGAGGGGCTGTAATAAACAAATGCAACTCCTTTCTTTACCTTCCATAAAAATTTCCAACAAAACTACAGTGATCTTAAATCGGTGATGTAGAATAACATTCTTTATTTTCTCAAACTCTTTTAGCTTTAAACTGATTTTCAGTATGCTAAAATACTATAAAGTAGAAAGAAAAGTTTATACTCTAAAATAACTCATTAATTCAGATGGAAACAGTATCCTTACATAGAAGTGAAATAAACTTAAAAGCATGATTTAAAGCATTATTAGTTTGCTCTTAACTAAATGGTGCACATGTACACATCACTCAATTTTTATCTCACCTGTTCAGCTATATGGCCAAATCTCACACTGGCTGGAATATTTTAATGAATTTTAAAACAGATTACCATCAGTGGGCTGTCCTACAAAAAGAACGTGAGTATTGAGCATTTCAGTTAGACTCCCTGGGATGTCACAGCCTAATCTGATATACCTCAACAATTTATGGAGTTAACAGTACAGAAAATAAAAAAATCAACAAGCTCCAAAAGCAGGTTTGCTTTAATAAGAAAAAAAAAACCCAACCCTGCAAGCTGTCTAAAGTTACAGGCGTGTAGCTCTAAAAGTGGTTTTCATCAGAGATGTAATCATTCTCTTTAACACTCACGACACTGTTTCCACTAGAAAATATGATCAAATTTTTTGAAGAAACTAGTCTGGTAAATGTTTTCTGGCAAAATGTATGAGAAGTCAAGGCAACAGTAGATACCAGGAGAATCTACTTCTGCTTTCTTCATTTTTAAAGTACTGAATATTCAGAGTTGGTTTAGGGTTCTTTGTTTTCTTACTACTCGCTTGGGGCTCTGTTTATTTTCTGCCTTGAGGAAGACACTAGACATCTGAAAAATGTATGACACCAACGTTATGCTGGCAGTCTGAGCATATCTGGGAAGGGAACGTTGTTGCTGTCATTCAGAACTAAAAATACTGACAGTACGGTACAGAGTTTTGAATTAGAAAATTGAGATCCAGAATATCATACATATACACTATTTGCAACCAGTGATATATTTGAGAAAGGTTTTCTATCAATGCATCATGAAGCAGACAGCTGTTGATAAGGAGCCCGTATCATTCTCTGATTCATTTCTCAAATAATTCTCCCCTTGCTGGTGTTGGTGAAATAGATAAGGGACATTAATTTCTTCACCTCCCTTTCCTTACAGTACCCTAGTGACGATGAAAATATGGGGCATGGCTATACCACCAACACATGAGCGAGTGCACATCTCATAGCTCATCTGTACCATACCTAGATACCTAAGAATTAGACCTTGTGTCTATATACATAGGTAGCCTCTCAATTTCTTGGTTTTTGGCCAAAGATTACAAAACATGCTAAATGGTATTTATGACATATGTTTTTATTGATTCTCTCTGAAAATTATTTAACGTGACTGAAGCATGGTTAGAAATTAACATCCTTTGTCTCGAGGTCGAGTAAATTGGAAACATAGTAAATTAAGTTGTACTGAGTTAAATCGCTTATGAGAGGCATTGATACCATCGCCATCCTATCAAAACTCATCTATAACTGTCAAAAGCTGAGATAATTTCATAAAAAATAAGTTCCATATAAATGTCTGGAAATAAAATAAATGATTATGCAACTCATTTTTTTCTCAGGGAGAAGAAAAGCCAGAAGAAATCTAATGTATCTTGATATAATTTTCATTAGAATCCTATGTTCTATATACATCATAAAACCCAAATGAGTGGCTTTTGTGTCAAGAGACTACCAAGAGCATAGGAAAAGAAACAATCTATACCCATAGGACTAACATTACACCAAATTGAAGTAGAATCCCAGTGCTGTTGAATGTTTGCAGTCAGATTGTCAAAGAAGAAACATTACTGATAGTATAAAAACTAATTCTAATGGGAGACTTCGAAAACTCCATATTCCACAGGCTGCTCCTATAATGAAAACCATGACATTTTCTCATACTTCCTCTTGTCCGATGGCCACACTCACACTCATTTATCTGTGGCTAGAAAGAGAAGAGAAGGGAAAATTCCATCCCATTCTGCCTCACTATGCAAATCCTGTCCTTTGGTCATTGCTCTATTTCTTCTGCTGATCATGTTTGTGTACTCACCTTTTCATATTTTTCCAGCTCCTGTTACATGCTTTTTAGCAATACATTGCTGTAACTCATTTCTACAAATGTCCCCAGACCTAAATTCAATTTTGTTTTTACACACCTACAACAAGGGAAAGAAACATTTCCATCTTCAGCTAACCTGAACAATTTGTCTACCATTTCAATCCATCATTAGACAGTAGAGAGTGAGGTAACAAAACAGATGTGTCTACTATTCACTCCAAGAAGTATAATTTCTGTGGAAAGTAATCAGTAAGGTCAGAACCTGCAAAAATATCTTTCAGATGGAACAGCATCCTTAAATCTCGTCTCCAATGTCTTAAATTCCACAGTCGTGGACCTAGCAAGGATTCTGCCTCCAGAATATCTTCTGGGGTCACTCTTTTTCTTTGCTGCTGCAGCAGTAGGCATAGGTTCCCTCTTGTTCTCAATCTGTGTTCCATGCAATTGCAGCACTTCAGTTGCACTGGGAATCATCTGAAGTATCTAATAACTATTCGCAGTATTTCACCCGTTAGGAATACTTTAAGTTCTCCCTTAAGAGAGCTCACAGGTTTTCTAATAACATTTATCACTTCGAATTAAAATTGCACATTGTGCTTTGTATTGTTCCTATTTAACCACATAACAAACCTGGTGGAAAAAAAATATCATATAGTAAATGATCTTTCAAATAAATACATATATATGATCTAAACCTGAAAAATGTGCAAAGGCTGGGAGGGGAGAAATATTCCAGAGTCAGCTGTGCAGTTTTTCGTAACACACAGTTAGAACAAATATAATGCAGCTAAGTCAAGTAAGTCATGATTGATTTATTATATTGGAATCCATTAAAAGTATTCCATTGCAGTTTTAAAACCATATAGTCATTAAATATCTTTGAAAATACACACATTCTCTACCATCATTATGAGATATTCTTGACAGCACATCATTTTTAATGGCACCATTATAAACAGGATTCATAATGGCTTTGTTTAGTGTGTAACAGAATTGGAAGTCAGTAACATACAGACTTGTATACTACAAAATCAGATAAGGCACTGAAGTAAAGACGAGTGCACAATTAATATATGAATAATTATTCTATGTAAAATGAAACATTTTAAATAGTGCATCAAATAGGCATTAAAATGGAACAAATGAAAGAGTGGAATAAATTTAGTGTATATTACTTACAAGTGCAGCATGAACTACTGGTGCTGATGTGTGATCTAAATAGGAGAGGAAAGATTATGCCCAAGGCTAATTGAAGCGATAATGCTGGTGTCTAATTGCAGCAAACTGTTATATGCTTAAAACAATTCTCAGATCCACAACGTGCGCTTTAAAACATGGCTTCAAACTAACACCTGCTTTGTGTTTAGTTCTTTCTAATAAGGTGACATTGGAAGGACAGATCTTTCACACATTTTATCCCTTCAACTACAGTAGGGTGAGGGGTTTGCAACTGTTAAGCTTCACAGGAAAGAAAAAAAACAAAAGCCTCTAAAACCTAAAAGATCTCAAAAACACTAAAGTTTACCTTTAGTTAACGTATATAGCTTAGGGATCTGGGCACTTGAAATTGAAACAAGACTTATAAGAGGAAAGAAATAAACAATAACCCAAAGCAGTCCAGTTCCTCCTCAACAACAGCACCAGGAGAAGAGATCTCCTGCCTTGCTCAGCATAAAATGTAATGGCATTGCAGCAACCCTAATCATCAGACCAGGATGGGCCAGAACAGGCACTTCAGAACAGACCTTCCCCACACAAGGATAGTATCTTACCAAAAAGGACTAGTAACTGAAAGCAAGATTCTTCAATTAAAGTCTCTACTGACCTCTATTGCAACACAGCCACATTAACATAAAGCCATCAGGTATATGAAATTATTTCTTCCAATGGATGAAGATATAAATTGACGTTCACAAAAATCCTAACCAGCCATGTAACTTGTCATAACTAAATAAATAGATGTAGAAGTTTGTTATTGTTTCAATATACATTCATGGTTGTAATGCCTTAAGATTTCCTCTGAACTCTACTTTATAAGCACTTATTCTATAAGGACTCCATTTATCACCAATGATATCAAAATATCGTTTATTACAGTAATTTAATTCAGTGAGGACCACTCAAACATTATAGCTAATATAGCCAAGAGATAATAACCAACACATGTGCTACCATAGCTGAAATCTATCATACAGATGAGAGGTGTAGATCAAGTATAAACAGTCACATATTAGAAAATAAAGGGAATTTCAACAGCAGTGGAAATTGAGAAGATAGTACAGTAGTGAGGACGCACGAACTGAAGCTACAGGGTAGTTGCTCAAGAACCGTGCTGTCTTGCTTTTGCACAACAGGCCCGTATGTTGCATCTTGATTAGCAAGCTTTGTTCTGCTCTTTAAGCCTAATTTCTAGAGTACATCGCTAACTGCATTCTCCACCACCTCAGAAGCTCAGTTTCAGCATGAGCTCAAGCTCTGAGACAGGTCTGCAGGAACAATGCTATTAATATTTTCACATTCGGTCATGTATTGTGAGAAATCGTATCACAGGGAGCCTTAATTGAACAATTTACAAGCGTGCAAATCTTACAGCAAAGATCTCAGATCCATAGCTGTAGAATGGACACATTACACATTATCTCATTAGCCAGCATGGTTTCACGAAGGTCCTGCTTGACCAACCTGATCTCCTTCTATGACCTAGTGACCCGTCTGGTGGATGAGGGAAAGGCTGTTGATGTAGCCTACCTAGACTTCAGTAAAGCCTTTGACACTGTCTCCCACAGCATTCCCCTGCAGAAGCTGGCAGTCCGTGGCTTGGACAGGTACACTCTTGGCTGGGTAAGGATCTGGCTGCATGTGCAGGCCCAGAGAGTGGTGGTGAATGGATTTAAAGCCAGCTGGCAACACTGGTCATGAGTCGTGTTTCCCAGGGGTTGGTGTTGGGGCCTGTCCTGTTTAATATCGTTACTGATGACCTGGATGAGGGCATTGAGTGCACCCTCAGTAAGTTTGCAGATGACACCAAGCTGGCTGGAAGTGTCGATCTGCCTGAGGGTAGCGAGGCCCTCCAGAGGGATCTGGATAGGCTGGATAGCTGGGCTGAAGCCAATGGAATGAGATTCAACAAGACCAAACCATTGGTGATGGGTGAATGGTTGGACTGGATGATCCTGTGGGTCTTTTCCAACCTTAGTGATTCTATGATTCTATGATTACCACCCAGGCTTGTGAAGAAATGTTTCTAAGCTGCAGTGACAATTTCTACAAACAAACAAAAAAACAGCCAACCAGAATTATATATGCTTCTCAAAATTAGACCAGATTTATAATTTTTTTACAGAATTGTTTCTTAAACAGCTTGAAATAAATACTATATAGAAAACGCACTTATCCGATTTAAGATGGCAATATAGCATAAATGAACAATTTGAATGTTCTACAATTGTTGAATGCTTGACCTTTTAACCTTCCTTTCATTCACCTGGTCCATAACTGTGTTGTTTGTGTAATACATAGGTTGCTCTGAAAGTAATGCCTACCACTCATTCCCATAGAAACTACAACAGACACAAAGAGCACAATAACAGTATTTGATAGATCAAATTCTCAAGTACATAACACTTTTTCAACGTGGTCACCACCATCAGCTATGGATTTTAATGACCGATGAGCAAGATTCTGTATGCCACACTTGTAAACATTTGCATTACTGTCATGAATGTGGCTTGTCTTTTGCATTGTTGTTGACACCGCTAGAACACAACATCTATCACCCTCACTGTGTTCACATCCACTGTTTGGTTTCCAGAACATTCAGCAAGCTTCAATTCATGTCAACAGGTGTTAGTTTTTCCACATGGAGGAATTCAATGACACAACTTCGCTTCGTACGCACTCCCAAGTCAGACATTTTGGCAGACTGCCCTTCTGCTGTCATTTGTCACATGGCAGCAAAACATAACAGAATACTGGTGGGAAGGTTCAACCTCTACTGCCATACCACCATCACCTGCCTCTGACATTGCACGTCAACATAATAAAATTGAAGGCATTACTTCCAGAGCAGCCCTTGTATGTAACAGAACGACCTTCAACAGCAGTGTCTTTGAAGGAGAACAGGAACATTTACTATAGATTTTATTATAAATGCCTTAATGAAATTCTAATCAATAATACTTTGGAGAATGGCAAAGGAATGGAATACATTCATAGGTAAAAGGAGACGTTATTATCTCAGTTCAGTAACTATGAAATGGAAAGATGAAAAAAGTCTGTTTTTCATATTAGAGCTGAGCACAGCTGTACAGTTATATAATAAGGTATTGCTTGTATCCATGGCAATAGGGAGTAATTGATGCACCACAGTTATTTTTATAAACCCAAACAACAAAAAAAATTCAACTGGAAATTTCTTTTCCAGTTTCTTAGCATTGTATTTTTTTTATCTGTACATAATGTACAAATTTATAGTCTGAATACACTACTGATCTGACTCGTTGAATAAAACATGCTGGGTGTTTGCTGCATATTAAAGAAGATGAAATCTCACATCCAACAACTAAGTCTTTCATGAAGGATTACATGAAAAACATTTCTTGGAATAAGATATATTAACTAAAATTCATATTGTTTTGGATTTGGGATATATACACCCTGGAGATTTTATCCTTTAACGATTAGAATGTTTTGCAGATGTCTCAGTGTGGAAAGCGTAGGAAAATTTTAGTGAAAGTTAATGGAAGGCTATATTATGAAAAAATAGCAGACATCTAAAAGTGTATTATTTATTGTATCTCAGACTTTCTGTGACATGGTTCAATCTCTTGGCCCTCCTCGAGTAAAAACATCAGATGTGCTGTTTTAAGGAAAGAACCATACTTTCCAATCGCTCCACTTCTTGAAATTACACCAGCAAAGGATATTGCTTTTTTTTTTTCTCTCCAATTCTAGTTATGCATCCAACTAGATAACTGAAAAACTGAAAGAGAATCAGGTGTCCCTCAGTGGTAACAATCTAGACTACAACAGAAACAAAAGTAGTAAATTTCATTTCCTCTCTTTCTTTCCCTTTTTCTCCCCCCCCCCCCCCCCCCCCCCGCCCCTAAATAAAGATCCATTGACTCACCAGAATTTGCATTTGCAATGACTAGCATTTCCATTATTTTTAAGTAGCTACAATGGTAGAGGGTTTCTGCTGTAAAGACAAGTGTTTGGTCAATTCAAACCCATTGCAGATTAGAAATGGGGAGTCTTTTGCAAGTATCTGTTGATATTTTTTAGAGGGGTACTACTAGTCTGGAAAATCTGCATCACTACTTGTTTGGACAACAGAGCTATTTAAAAATTTTTCATGCCTGAGAACCTTTAGACATTTTGAGAATAGAGCAAGGATATAAATACTGTACGCATACCTAGAAGTCTTTCTTTGTTTCCTCCACCCTGGAATTCAGAGGTTTGCCTGGAAATTTGCAGTAACTGGGTTTGACCTTAATGCAGGACAGAAGCAAATATGAGTAAGCATACAATGCACTCACATACAGCATCGCTTTTACCTAATGTATTTAGCTTTTAGCTTTAACTTCCCTTCTGCAATTGAAAAATTACAGCCATTTTTTCTAATTCATTTCTTCACTGCTCTTGATAGCGTTTATATTTGAAGAAAGTAGCTAAAAATAATAACCCTGCATCATTTTCTCTGTTTAGGATATTTCTTCTTCTCCCTTCCAGTACTATATCAAAATGTCTTTTTGTTGAGAGATTCTATACAGGGGATTAAAATGCATTAACACAAGAAAGGCTACGGACTGTGAGTCAGCAAGAACAAAAGAACCAAATACATCATGTAAAAGCTAATAATATTTAGATAGGGAGCCCAGAATTTAGCATTTTCATTATATTTTTCAGTTAGCATGAAAGTTTAATCTTCCACTAATCATTTAAAATGTAAAATAAACAGAGCTTTCAGCATGTCACAGTCTATACTCAGATCCCCAGGAGAGTGAAAACCACAAAAGAAACCCAACAATATGATGCTATATATTCTGAGATATTGCCATTCAATCTGATTTGCCACATGCCCATACATTTTAATGCTGGCTTCATTATGTAACCTCTTCTTGATTAATCATTGGTGAACAATGCCTAAATTGCACTCCAGGATCAGCTTGAACCAGGGCATTGTTAGCAGCAACATCCATCCAAAAAGCATACCAGATGGTCTGAGGAAAGGTCAGGATGGTACTACCACAGTGACAATGGACAACGCTCGTGAACTGCTGGTAGAAATACTTGGACTGAGATTCCAGTCACTTTGCAGAACATTCTGTGAGACTGTTTAATCTTCTCTTTTTCTTTTAAATTCTTGCTAAACAAATATTTTATCAAACTATTCTATAGCTGTTCTTTGTCTCACCACAGTCCACAAAGAGTCATTGACTTTGGTATGGGTGCCTTTAAATTAAGAACTATTAGCACATTTAATTGTTTCTTCTACCACTGTATTTTCCACAGTCTTTGAAGAGCTGCCTAGCATCTGAACCAGTCTCAGGCTGAAATATGTGGCAAGTATCTTAACACACAATTCAAGAAAACAGTTTCTTGGGACACTGAACTCTCTCCAAGGATGATCATAAAAGAGCCATGCTGTACTTACTCAAGATTACAGTTGTTGGCTAACACTGCTAGCTGAATAAACAAACCACCCTCAACCACCACTTAAAAAGAAGAAAGCACTTAGACACTCCCTACACTTTTTTACAAATGGACAAACTCTCTTGCCATCAACCCACGCTTTTACATGTTAGACAAAAGAAATATTGTCCACATCGCATGGTACTGAAATCACACACACACAAAAGAAAATGGAGAACTTTTCCCTGCAAGCTGATAAAGCAATGAACATAACACCACAAAACATTCTTATATCTATTCAAACGAGGGCTGGTTCTCCGATTACTACCATATTTGTGTGAAATTCCATTGTGAATCCTGCACTATTCATTACAATTACCCTTTTCAGCATAGTGATTCCCTTTACAAGAGGTGCGGGTTGTTGGGAAGCAAAAGCTAAGACTGCTATCAAGGTCAAAGAACTTCCTTAAATTTGTTTCTCAGAGGAGACCATAATACACACACTTCTCAATGATATCAAACATTGTCAAATTCCTGTAGCACAAATTTTGCTCATCTGCTCTCCTTCAGCCCTGAGCCAACAGAGCTCCTTCTGCGCTGGTTGTACATTGCTGAATGGAACAGATTCTCTTCAAGGGATACCTCTATCTACCCCTGTGTACAAAGCATTCAATGCTGTGCATTATCTCCCTTCCTGCAGCCCAAATCTGCTTCCAGAAATTGCATCCTTTATGTCAGACAAAAGAGGACTCTGGATGAGGTACAGCAACATCAACTCTTTCCAGAGCTGCCATTGAGGACAGTCAACTTTCCACAGTGCTAGAGGCCGTAGGGAAGAAAGTACTTTAGTTTTATAGAATTGCTAAATGTTTTAATAATTAAAATCACAGACAATAAAAGTGGAAGATGCTCACGGCACAGAGAGTGTTACTTGGGTAGCAGTCATTTACTTTTGAGGATGAAGAGTACTTTGCGGACAAGTTTGCTGTCTGCAAATGAAGACAAGATTAGTTACTAAAACAGAATTTCTGAGTGCTGTTATCAACGCAAATTAAGAACTTCCAAATTTAGTATCATCTCTAGAAAACTTAAAGATCTGAGGAGTGGACTAGTTGGTGAGGAACATTACCTGTAAAGTGGATATTCCTTGCTTTTATCTACAGCTGATTATCTGCATTAGATCATTCAAGTGTGTGGTGTGCAGTGATTGTTTAATATCATCAGGGAATTTAGCACAAAAAGTACATAATATTCCAGGAGTTTCCATGGTTTTCTCTTGCTGGCAGAGTGCACTTACTGTGGTCATAGCGAGACATGTCAACCATCTGTGTTGTTTTCCATAGCTCTGGTTTTAGCACAATCCAGTTGGTGAATTTTATACCGCAGGGAATTCATTTCTCATTATGACTCGATCAAGATTGGGCATGATTAAAGCATAGATGAGGATCTTATGGGAAAGTTTCTTTCAATGCCAAGTCTTGTTTATACAAATTTTAATTGCCTACTGATTTTCCATGTTGATTCCTAAACTGGATGTTACAGTGAGTTGTATAACACCAGTAAAGCTTTTTCATGGATTAAAACAGTTTCTTTCAAAATTATATTTGACTTTCCAAGGAGAATAGCTTTGTTGAATTAATATTAAGATAGCTATAAACTCTACTGAGGCACACGTAGCAATGTCTGATGACTTGGTTCTTTATTACAAACATTTCCATGTGTTTGGATTGACTGCTGTTTTTTATAGCAGTCACTTCTATGTACTGTAACTTGAAGGATATGGGATTTTTTATTTTTTATATTTCACAGAGTACTTCAGAGAGAACTATAGGTACAGAAGTATTTCAGAGAAAATTTGATGGCAGCATGAGGGCAATTAAGTTTGTTATAAGAAAACAGTGAGTCCAAATTTTTCCATTCCAGATAAACATGTAATCAGCATGACCGCATAGGATTTGTATATAAAATTATTTAAAATCTGTTTTTTACAGCAGCTCAGTAAAAGTTTGACTATGCAGGTTTGCACACTTACAGTTCAGAAGTGTAGATTTTTGGAAGCAATGCCTTTCTATGTAAAGATGAAAGAGTTTAATGCAAAAATTAAATCTCTGGGACAACTTGAAAAATTTAAATGTGAGCTTATGTCAGTAACATACAGGTAAAAAAAAGTGAAACTTCATAAAAATAAATTGGTAGTGATATCTTCTGGAAATAGGGGAGGTGGGAATACTTTTCTATGTTAGAAAACTTCAGAATAAATATTACTTAGTTATCAAAAGTAATTAGAAATTTTTTATTCTGGTAAGCTGATGGAAAACTGTATCTGCTGAGTATTTTTTGGCAGTATGATACAGCCTCGTATTATCCACTGATACTTCAAATACTACCACAGCATGTCTAAGCTGAATCAGTATCTCCAGAAAGGCACCATTTAAAGAAATTCCCTTAACCCTAAGTACAGCTGGTTTAAGTATAATCTTAGGGACAGGTGTCTGTATGGGTTATCAAATGCAAATACGTGTTTGATTCATATCTACCATTAGTCAACAAGAACACCACAGTCACGAGGCAATGTACTATCCAAACTATGTTTACCCTGCTTTCAAGTAGAAAGAATGACTCACATATATAAATCTTTTTCTAGATATCACAATGGAATAAATACATGCAGATGTCACTACCCCGTACCATTACGTTCCTCTCACTTAGGATTCCAGCCAGGAAATAGAAACTTCACCGTTGGAGAGACTCATAAATAGTTAAGTACCCTCTATCAACATGGGATAAAAGGGAAAAATAACCAATAAAACTACATAATGAACAACTACTGAACAAACAGAGCTGTAGCGTTCAAACATAGTCAAGTTATTGCCTAGGCTGTTACAAGGATTTTACAGTAATATCATTTGATTTTCTAGCTTCACAGCAATTATATCAAAGGTCTTTTACTCATTTCAGATGTGCATCATTGTTTTTAAAATAAATTCTATTATGAAGTCCAGAGTGGAAAAGAACAAGAAGCCTTTCAAGGTCGCAGATAATCATATTTGATACTATATTTGTAAACTTTATCATCTTCTAAATCCTAAAAGTCAACTGCTCCTAGAATACAGTAAAATACAACATTTTCTGTCACTATAGATAAGGGAAGCTCAACTTCTTGATTCTAGACACAAATAGGAATGTGCACAGTTCAGGTTAAATTGACTTTGGCTTCATCACACAACATCTGAAATCATACTGCAGTTCTCCAGTGCTTTTAGGACATAATTAGATAAATTCATAGATTAAGCTACTGGCAGTACTTGCTCTTCTGTGAATAGTGAACCAATTCCACAGCACATTGAAATACAAACTGTAGTTGCAATACCAAGTTGGCAATGCATCTTTGCTGTCGATTGTTGTGTGCCATATGGACCCACTTAAGCCTCTTCTTCTTTTGGCTCTGGAAGAGAAGTCAGCCATTGTGGCCAGTCATGAGGTCAGTTTGGAAACCAAATGGCCCAGGTGCAAAAACTTCAGCAGGGACATCTGCATCCATGACTGGTTGGCTTTTTTTGGCTAGCTTTATCTCTACCCATATTTATCTGCCTTGCGTAATGTTACCAATTTCTGCCAAATAGACCCCAATAACTCAGCTCTAATTTGTATATTAAGTGATCACAAAATAAACTCAGTATATAGCTATTTTTTGCATCCTATTCAACTCTTTAAATATGAAGAGAACTAACATCCTTTTTTCAGACTATTTACGCACACAAATTCAGGTGAAAGTTTTCACAAACTCAAACGTGGATTTTAATTATTTCCTTTTAAAAAGTTTAATCCCAGACTCCAAAGAAAGTTGAGATACTCAAGAGGAAAGATAAAAAATGTAATTATAGTGATATTGATACAGCTACAGCCTCATTCTTTGTACCAAATATGAATGTTTTATCCTTTGATACATAATTCTTAGGAAGGCTAAATAGATGCATATTAATCAAGCTTATTTTGTGCTCAACAATATCAGTTAACAAATATCTACTGGATATTAATATTATACTTACATTTCCTGCCTCAATTCTCTCAGATGCCCGAATAATCATACTGGTCTCTCTTCTTGCCTAAACAAAAAAAAAGCAAACAAACAAAAAAAAAGGCTTTATAATATAAAATAAAATAAATTTTACCAATACTGTTATCATTGCAGGGCTGTAATTCTATTTGAAGAGCAATTAAAATGCATTCTATAATAACTCATGCATTTCATATATTAATATTGCTCTGTTGGTCCAAGATCCCCAGTTTGTCACTGTTAAAACAACACATCAAGTTTAACCTTCAGGTTGGACAGAGTACAGGCAAAGAGTACCTCTACAAATTCTCAGGTTCACCACTATACTACTCAGATTGGATATTGTTCTAACAGCATGGAATGCAAGAATTGAGGTCAAAAATACAGACTTTCTAAAACAATATTTTTAAAAAAATAAATCTTTCATAAGGTACACAAAATATATATGTGCATATATGCAACTAAAAAAGATAGGAATAGTAGAATTCTTCTAGTCTCTAAACTATCATAATATAGTATACTTCTGGTTTCATATTATACTTTGTTACAGACTTCTTACTTTTAAAACAGATTAAACCAATCCCCTCTTCATTTTGATCTGGGGAAAAGTATATAACTCCCTCTAATGTAATGTAATTCATCTTTGTCCTGATTTCCCTCTATGTTTCATGTCAAACATACACAAAACACTTTTGTCCTTGGGTTATTTTTCCTGAGGTAAATTCTATGCACTGGACGTAGAATTTACAGAAAAATATTACAAAATATAGACAAATAGATTACAGGACTAAGTAGCTTTGCACCAGGCTGGAGTAGGATGCTCTGAAGTGAAGATGTACAGGCAAATAAAAATGGCAATTGGGAGCTGCATCCTAATAGAAGTAGTTCTTAATTTTTAATTTTACTTCAGCAAAAACAGAGTCAAACTCCCTGAATAGGGTTAACACAACAGTCTGAACACTATGCACAGACCTTGAGGAAATCACTGCTCAGCAGAAAAAAGATTTTATAATCTGCTGTCTCCAGAACAAGTCCACAAGAATGTTTTTTTCTCCCAAGAAAGCAGGTGACCATCTGGAACTCAGTCAACTGGCAGTTATTTGACATGAAACCTTTGTCAAAGGACTGACAATGGCTCAGCAGCAGATAGACACGTGCTTTTGGAGAGCCCTAGAATTTATCAGCTGATATTTTATACTAACAATATGGAATAAATACATACAGGAAATTATTTAGAATTCCAGACACACATGCTACACTGATTGGCATCTCAATAATGCCTAAGAAACATTAAAGTTTCTTTGCTTGATTTTTATGCATAGATTCTGTCTCATGTTAGTAATGAGCTGTTCCATTCCAGCCAGTGCATTTCCAGGTTGCATTGCCTGCTTTCAATGATCACTGTGTCTCAATTTGAGCTTCATGCTTTAAAATATAAATAATTTGCAGCTGTTATCTAATTTAGATATTTATATGGACTGTATATAAATATATTCCTGTGTACACTGTATGTGTATATGCTACATTGTTTCTTTCCACTTTTGTTCTAATAAATACATAACAGATCCGAACTATCATCTGAAATTCAAGAGTTTTAAAGAATTGCTAAATGTCTCTCCTGTATTATGTCAAAGATGAGTAATAATTAACTTATGTAAAGCTCTTTAGGTAACAATACAGAAATAGTGTGATTCTGATCTTGTATTATGTTGAAATTCTGCTCTGTTGATGAGTTAATATCAGCCGTAGCAAGCAAATTCAGCATAATTTTTCCAATACAGGATACAAATGTCATCCGAGTCCCTCTCTACGCTGCCCACATGAAGATATATGTGATGGCCATACTATCTCTACAGTATCAGCCTTTCCAAAAGACAGTGGCTAGGAGCCAAAGTCACAGCCTGTTCTCTAATGAAAACAGAAGAGATGATAAAAGAAGCCACAATCAACACAAAAGATACAGGCATAAATCTTCACAAATGTAATGCCATATATTTGTACATTCCGTTTACTTTTAAAGTCTTCAAGTAAGCCTTCTTGGATTCACCAATTTTATGCTGGCTTCAAACACATCTGGAAGTACTCTATATTACAAAATAAAGAGAAAAAAATAAGAGCGTATCTTACCAAAATATGACTGGAGTCTTTATGTTCCCTGGAAAACTCTGTAAAGAAATGAAATGTGACACCTTCCAGAGTACATGCCATGAAGGTTTTTAGTTATAGCCAGATCCTTGAGGATGATCTGAGATTTCTCTTTTTTTTCCTATTGTTCTTTTGTTATCGAGTTACCTACCCGGAAACCTGCAGTCAACCAGGCATAACTAGGACATAAACAGAAGTTCTCACTCCCTACCACACACAGTCTATGACCATTTAGCTTGCTTACCTACCTCAAGCAGTTCCAAAACTCCAAACAAACAAAGATATAAAGCAAATATCAACTTATATTATACATAGGTTGCTCAAAAAATAATGTCTCCTATTTATTTCCATGGAACATAAGAGAGATACAAAGAGCACTACGACAGTTTGATAGAGCAAATTCTCAGCTACAAAATATTATTTTTCAACATAGTCACTACTATCAGCTATGGATTTTTTTGCCAGTGATGAACTAAGAGCCTGCATGCCTTGTTCATAAAAAAATCTGCACCAGAAGAGGTGGCCCACTGTTTCACAACCACTGTGGTGGTGTCATTGCTAGGAAAATGATGCCCATGCAGTCCATCTTTCATTGGCCTGAACAGAAAGAAGACAGAAGGCACCAAATCCAGATCATATGGTGCGTGTGGTAGGACAGTCCAGCCAACACTGGCAATGTGGTCTGTGATCTTCAAACTGATATAGGGCCTGGTGTCATTACTTTGAAAGAGAAAGCTGTCTTATCCTCTGGCCTGACTGGAATTTTGAGCCTCCAGCTTAGTCAGCATCACGAAGTAGCAGTCAGAATTGATGGTTTGTCTGGGTTCCAGGAAACCCGGAAGGATTTTCACCTCTTTCCTATCCCAAAAGACAGTGCACATCATTTCACCTGCTGAGGCTTTTGTCTTGAACTTTTTCTTCAACGAGGATTTCAGATGTGGTCACTCCATCCACCACTGTTTTGACTTCAGCTTGTAGTGGTGACAACATGTCACATCAGCAGAAATGATGTGACCCAGGAAACTGTCCCCTTGTGGCTCATATTCAACAGGTTCTGACAAACTCGCGTAAGGTGTTTTTTCTCTTCTTGTGTGAGCACTTATGGGACGCACCTGGCATAAACTTTGTGATATCCCAACATTACCACCATCTTTTCCAAGGCACTGGAACAAATACTCAGTTCTATACATAGTTCCCTGGTAGTAACTTGCCAGTTTGCACAGATGAGCTGATTGAGACTCTCTTCATTTCATGGTATGATAGCTGTGTATAGCTATCTAGTCTAAAACACGGCTTGTCTTTCAAATCACTGTCACCACTGCTGAAACACACCACACACCACCTCACTGTGCTCACATCCACTGTTTGGTCTCCATGAACATCCAGCAAGCTTCAATTAAAGTCATTTTTTCCTTTTGGAGGAATTCAATGACACACCTCTGCTTCATTTGCACTTCCATGTCAGGTGCCATTTGGACAAATTGCACCTCTACTGCCATTTGTCTCATTTGTTGTAAGAAAATGTAACAGAATATTGGTTGGAAGGTTCAACCTCTAACATTGTGGGCCAACATAACGAAATAGGAGGCATGACTTCCAGAACAGACCTCAAATTATTAGCATCACGTTTAAATTGCATTTATCAGGTCATTACAATGTGCCTCTTTGAGAGCTTTAAGCTTACCTGTTGTTTGCAAAACATGGCTAAACATGAGGTTTCTGTAAATCTTCATGATCTCAGCATTAACTCAACATGCTTCCAAATGTTAATGTAACAGATAAATTATGCCATCTGAAGAGAAAAGCTAGGACAAATGACAATGAAACAATCTTTAAATCTATTGTGAAAATACTTATAAAAGCAGCACAGTATTTAATCATACGTATCAAAACAAAAGTGATTGTCACACTCTTAGTAAGACCAAATACATAACAAGCTTAAAAGAAATAACTCCACGTCAGACTCAGACTCTACAAAAAGACTGTCAGCACAAACGTAAAGGATTTGGGGGGTCTGAGATAAACCAGCCTTGAATAATAATCTTCTGATAACAGATGATCTTTTTGAGTTCCAGACAACAGCTGTATTCTTAAAGCCTCACGCACAGCTATCTGACCTGTTTTTTAACAGTACAAGTAGATAGTGCTGTTATTTTCATATTACTTAAAATAATATCCAGCACAAACATTTTAAAGAGAAGAACTTACGATATGACTTCACAGGATATCTCAACATGCTCACACTGTTCTCAGAATATTTTTAGCAGGCATTTGTTCAGTAATACAAGCATTTAAAGGCAATTTTATAATTTATTTAGCATCTACAGGCAAACAAAATGCATTCTCCCACATAATACGTCCATAATAACGCTCATGGCTGAACAGTATTTTTAGTCCAAATGCAAGGCTTCAAATATCCTTATGATAGCACTGTTTTTTGACAAGTTCTTAATTAATTGAACTCTTAGATACTGTAAGCTATAGCAGATCAACTACATAAAATGAGATGTCAAATCTTCCCTATACATCTGGCACAATGCTATCACTTTCATTGGATCTTTACAAGACATCAGATATGTTAATATTTATGGAGTATACACTGAGGAATACTGCTAGAATTAATAAATAATAAAGCTAATATTTTTTGCAAAAAATAAATCATCAGATATCTCATTATAAACGGGTTGTCTTCAGTTGTAGATAATTTAGTACAGTAATAAATAACAAGAGAACACAGTGCTGATGGAATTATATTCCATTATTCAAAATATCTTGCTACTCATAAGAATATTCCTTTGTGTTCAAAATCATTGAAATAGAACTGGTTTAAAATTGAAGGTACTTTCAAACAAATAAAATGAGGTTGCCTCTACTGTGTCAGCTAGAAGTTAATGAATACATTTATTTAAGACCTACTGCTTTTTTGATGTACTTCAGATTCATCCTAGGATGTGTCTTTAGCAAGATGTAGCTCAGCAAGTCTAGCCCATTGTTCCTATTGTCTCAGGAATAATAGACTTCTTCCTTGAAAAAGGTGTTATCTACTTATTTAAGGTTGCCTCTGAGTCTTAACTGCAGTATTCACAGAATTCAGGCAAAGCATTTGTAGTCACCAGAGGCATAGCTATCACATTAAAGTCTTGTTCTGAGCAACTACTGACAAATTCTTGAGAAGACTTTATAAAGATCTAGTGTGTTGCAGCAATGATATAACAAAACCAAAATGTTTGGTGCATATCAATAATTGCATTCAACATTTTAAATAATTTTGTCTAATCTGTGATGTAAACTAGTCTTCTATAGTTTAGTTTGGTAAAATCATTACCAAGCATGTTCAGCATGGTCTTTCAATACAAGCAGATAACATGCTGCCCTCAGGATCCCACAAAGTGCTCTAGGCTTGGTTTCTTTATTGCACAGCTAGGATTTCCACAGAAGGCTAGAGAATAAGTACAGAGTTCTCGTTGAAAGCCAAAGGGAACTGATCCTGAACTCCACTAGATCTCCTTATTTTTAAAATCCCAGTCTATCCTCCTGGATGTGAGACACGTCTTCATTGTCTTTCTATGCAACGCCTATGCCTGGCATGCACTGTGCAAGAGTTAATTAACTGATAGTAACATAACTAAGAAACTGTGGCCATGGATCACTGTAATTTGGTTTCAGACACTGATGACCAAAACTGAAATACAATTTTAAAATTGCAACCCACTGTCAAACACAAGAGAAATAAGAATATCAACATGGGATTATGATCAAACTCCAGAACCTTGAAAAGTAACTCTTGGCTCTCTTGCTTTATTTTCTTATGACTCTCTTACTATGGAGCTCCTAACCTATACACAGTACGTGGCTAAAATTTACATATGATTCCAGTGAATCACTAAGCTCAGTTTGCAATTGAATTTCTCAGCACGTGACTTAGTGAACTGGTTTTATGTCAGAAACACATAAGAAAGATAAGCATAGACACATTTTCAGCCCACAATAAATAAGTTAGCACTGTACTGTTTAGTTTTCTGTGTCAGCTTCTAAATGACTAAGTGATGATTTGTTCAAGCTTCAAGGGGTTTAAATATATACTGATCAAATATTACGTAAGAACAGCTTAAAGGGAAATGAAACAAAATTGATGTTTAATTGCAAGTCGGGGGCTTATGAGACTAGATACTAATATAAAGTGGAAGGCATGAACTAAATTATCCACCAGGTGGATTTCATTACATACCTATGTCTGCAAACCTAAAATCCTGATAACACAAACAATAATGTTGCAACAGACGGTATAACACTGCCTGCCAGTAGGAAAGCAGCAGAATGTTATTTACTTCAATTGCCATTGTTTTCAACAGCTCTGTGTTGATTAACGCAGAGAGATGATGTGGTTCTCAGGAATCTAAAAAATTGCTCCCTCTTTTCAATCATCATTTATGAGGTTCAGGTTGTTTTTGGTTTTTTTTTTTAGTTTATTGTAGAAACACTGATGGAAGGGGGAAAAAGCAACCCATTAACATTGAATTTTAATGATATTATTATGCAGATGAGACAAACTGCTCTGTATCCAAGAAAAACTTTTAAGCCAAATTTGCAGTAAGCAGAAAAGAAACTAAACCTTATGGGTTTTTAGCACCAAACTCCTAGAGATGCCCAATGCCCCTATTAGTGCCCTAAATAGCCCTCTACTCAGTAATCCACCCGATGCAGAGATTGTATGCCAAGTGGGACAACAGGAACATCAGAGAAGCAGAAGAGAAGTGGGTAGAGCAATGAAAAGTAAGCATTTGCCTATTCTTTTTGTGCTGTAGGCTACAAACAGTGTGATTACAGGAACTTCTAGAGCTACTTTCAGTGCTCAGGTAACAAATAAAAGAGGGTCCATAAACTCAGCTCTAAGCCAATTTCATCTTTCCTTCATTTGCCATTGGACTCAAGACAGCAAAGAAAATATAGATTCTCAAATTCAGAGCCTGGATCTGGCTTTTGGGATCTCTAGTTTTCATCTTCCCACATTTGAGGGTTCAAAGTTCTTTACACTGATATATAAAGTCTGTAGAAGAGAATGTGACTCCTTATTTTGAGGGATACCTACCTGTCCTACTTTAGTTATACAGAGACAGTTTGAAACCTATTCTACAAATAACTGTGTAGAACTTAAGGCATACAAAGAGTCCCACTGAAATCAACAGAGCAGGCAAACCACAACGTTACACAGATAAGCGGTGTGAGACTGGTGCTTTGGGCATTATACATCTGCTTCTTCTCAAAAGATAAGATGAAGTAAATCTTGTTTTCCACCTGTGCACTGTGTGAAAAATAGAACTTGGGAGAGAAGCATCCTAAAAAGATAAGTGACAATAACTCTCCTGGAGTTATTCATAAGTTCCTGTACAACCACATGTCTAACAGCTAAAGATTACCAACATAGAACAGAGAGATAAATTGTACAAGAAAAAAAAGGTATCTTTAAAGGCATGATGGAAAAAAAATATAGGCTCATTTGTCTTCATTTATTTATTTTTTAATTCCAAAGTGGTTATTCTAGCCATTTTTTAAGGCAGGAATTCTGTGTGTTTATCCAAGTAAGTATGTAAGCATTAATAACATAAGAACACGGACATTGTTTGGGATTAAATTAAAACCATTTGCCTTATGCATGCTCATTTCCTTTTTTACTGCTCAATTCCCCTATGATGCCATCTGATCACTTCTTGAATGTCCCCTGTGCTTTTGCCTTAACAATCTTGCCTGGTAGGCCATTCCACACGTTTGTGATTCTCGGCATGAAAAAAATGCTTCCTGACATCTGTTCCAAATTTGTTTCTCTTAAATTTCCATTTATGCTTCCTTATCCTAACATCTGTGTCATTCTGAAAACGGTAATTCAGATTGACGTTATCTGTGCCATTTAAGATTTTACATTCCCTAGCTGAAAGCTACTCGTAACCATGCAGTGTTTTTGCAGTTCTTATTGATAGTTAGTTTAGAAACATTTCCTAGTTGTAATTCTCATGGTTTAGGTCATACTTCAGCTTTGTTGTTGGATTTTTATTCTCTGCTCAGGCACATTTCCTTCAAACTGGGGGCTAGCACTGTACTCAGTGGGACAATTTTAGCCCATAGGTCTTTCCCAAAGCTGTTGTATAAGAGGAAAACAAGTAGTATTTGGCCCAATAAACTTAATGCTGGTATCGAGAGGATTGTATATTATGCTAATTCCTGCTGTAGGTTTATAGCATGCCTTTGGTAGCTCTACAAATCCTGCACTCAGGAAACATTTCAATCATTTCTCTGTAAGGCTTAAATATGGAGTTCAGTTGTACTTGGTGAATATTACTCAGACGTTCTGATAATTTCACCCTATTTTGTCCAGACAGTGAAAAGATCATGAAAACTACTCTTATGATTCTCTCATGTCTATAGAAGAATTTAGGACTAATTTATCTATACCTTCAAATCCAAATTCAAATCAGACTGGCACTCAAGTGTGCTGTTTTACCTGCCCTTAATGAAACAAATTAATTCCAAGAGATGAACTGTCAGACTCCCAACAAGCAAAGCAATTAACAGCATGTTTAACAGCAATTAGAAAGCAGTCCTGTTTTATATGGCTTGTAATTATAGTTCAAATTTTAAAACATACACTTTGTAATACCAGAAAAAAAAAAAAAGGAAGTGGAGCAAAGCAAGAGAGTAGCTGATTAAACCTGGGATAGGACTTTATGTTGAATAGAAACATCAACTATTGGTCCCTTTTTCATGGTAGCAGATAGGTATAACTCATACAGAGCTCTAACGTTATAAACAAGGTTTATCCTTTCACTTCCAACGTACACAAATTACTTGAGTAATTGAAATTATCAAAGGACTGGTAAAACTTCAGGTAATTTTTTGTCTGACCTATGCTTGCCTATTGAATTAGTATCTCAGGTTTGTTTCCTGAAGAACCATTAAACTGGTACTGCCTAGAAAGGTTCAAGCAACAACTGCTAGGACATAACTGCCCTATATTACCCCAAAGTATAACCTTTTAAAGTGACTGCATCTAAAAAACCTGAAAAAAACCATTTTAATTTATTCCACCACGCTGGCTGAGTGTTTTGGAAACATCTATACATCAGGAAGATTTTGATATGTAACTTTCATTCTGACATAAGCTCATCATTTCCTCTCTGTACACGAACAGATGACACTTAAAAGAATTATTATTGCATTCAGTTTCTACAGTAAAGTAAGAGAATGAGAAGAATGTTTCTCTATACTTAAAATGAGTGGATGTTCGGTCTAAATAGCCTAGGTTTTTCTAATGGAAAGCTCCATGTCTGTTATTTAGAAACTTTATTCTAGATGGTAAAAAAGAAGATAAAGGTGACCATCTTTTTTTTTTTTAAATTTGTCTTGATTCATTCATCTAGATGAAATAGGGGATTTTGAAATACAGAAATGTGATCCAGCTTATGCCTCACTAATACATCCAATTAGAATTTAAAAAATGAAAAAAGTCAACAGATAAACTACAAGTAAACCTGGCGGAACTGCCTGAGTATGTAGGAGGGCAGGCTTAGAATAAATGAGATATTCAAGCAGTAGTGTTTCACCTAAAATGCGTTTCACAAAGTAAAAATCCTTCTCATTACAGCCAGCAGAGAACTGCCTATTGAGCACACTAACAGGGGAAAGGTGGAATCAGGAGGAACTGATCTTATGTTTTAAAAGAGGGGCAGAGTTTTTCTGCATCGTATCTTTCAGGCTACACACTTATGGCAGGAAAGAAAGGTATCCCAAAATGGCTGATAATCTGGCACATAACAGAAATTCCTGTACTTCCAGGTTGTTCTTCCTGCCTTACAGAACAGGCCTGGGCTACTGACCTTGCTCTAACTAAACCTCTTCCCTGATTAAAAGGTAAGATTTTTTCATGGTTATATAATTTTAAAGCCTATTCAGACGTGATAACATTTTTGCTCCTGTATCATGGCAACATGATTTATTCCGTTCACACTGAGTGTTGCAGTCTCAAAAAGCTGTACCATCTGGGTTGAATTAATAGCCTACCCAGAGAAATAAATGAGAATGGTCTGCTATAATTAACATGTAGGTAAAGTATATTTAACAGATTATTATAATTAATATGTCAGTTACTGATTTCATGCTAAACAGAGTTGCAAACACAAGATATTAAGATTAGTTACCCTTTCTGTGTGAGCCTTGCAAAAAAAATGCAGCAGAAGAACAGAGCCACAGGATCAATAACATTGACCTTAACATTAAAAATACCAGATATGAAATTCTGAGCAAAGAGAGGCAATGTAGGGCATTATGGAACAGCACTAGCTAATCACTGGTTTTAGGAATTCAGAATTAACACCAGTAATACTCAAATCTGACCTGAAAAATAAAAATAAGTAAAAAAGAAATAAGTGATGAATTCAAACGCTACCGAAGGCATCCATCTATGAAGATGGACTGGACAGATCAGTTTCGTAAAGCTGCCTTGGTTTGCATTACATAAAATGTAACATATGTTAAGAAAGCCAGCAAGAGATGTGGATTTGATCAAAATTCTGTAGCACTGCCACCCGCACAATATAACACTTCTTTGGTAAGCTTCTCAGAAGACACAAAAGCTGGCTAGGTTTTCACAGGTTACTAAATTCCAGCAATTGATCAGAATGAGTTCCACAACAACAACCATCTCCCATGATCATAAAGTCCCATTGCTGCAGCTGTCCCACAAAATGCATCACCTTTCTTTAGGCTCTTAGGGACATTTTCATCTGAACTGAATATTACAACATTGCCAAGAGCTATCAGGCAAACAATTAAATTTCACAGTATCTGTACATCTTTCTTACTGGAAATCCAGAAACTGATGATTAATATTTGAAAGTAATACTACTCTTCAGCACAAATTAAATATATTTCAAATAAAAGAGGCTTCCAACTGCCCCCCATCCCCCCACCATTGCATAATTAGGTCTTTTGTGTCTCCAAATTGTCTTTAAACTGATGTTATTATAAATCTTACTTATTACTGAAAGACTAAAGGTCATTTGACAAAGGCGTTAGGCACAGTACAAACAAAAATATGTTGGAGAATCCATTGAAAAAATCTTGCAATTTAAATAGAGAAAACAAAGAGGAGATGAAAGGGGCAAATTAAATTCAAATGCAGTTAGAGAGCCAAGGGAATTGTCTGCTTTGTCCTGTCTTTCACTTTATGCACAGACACAAAAGTTATGTGAAATGCAGGAGTAATATTTTTAAACACGTTTGGGATGACAGAATCATGAAACACTTACAAATAAGGCTCCAGATATTAATACAAAGAAACCTAAGCCAGACACCACTATCCAGCATGTAGATCTCTTATAACAATAAGGAAATATACACTGAACTTAGTATTTAAAAATTATTAAAAACACAAAAAAACTAAACAACTGAGAGGTTCGTTTCTGATCTTTAAGAAATCAAAGGCCAAAACCCAGGTACATTACCTGGCAATGTTACTTAGATGGGCTGTATTTGTTCCACAGCCAGCACCTCCTCTTTGAAAAGTGGAGAATTACTGCTCTAATTCAGAACTGAAAGGCTAGCATTACAATATAATCCATATTAAGTACAGTTCCAATGCTGTTAAAATAAGACATGACATAGGAACAGTGATAGTCTCCGTACAGAAACTGAAGCACTCCAGAAGCAAGACAATACACTTTTAAGGAAAACAATGTTTATACTTGGAAAAACATCAATCTAAATGAAAGAAGAGCAGTTAAAATAAGGAAACAGAGGATAAAAGATCAGAGAAGCATCACGATAAGCTCAGGTCACAGCACACAGCCTGATTAAGCACTGCAAGCTAATCAAAAGCTTATTCAGTTGTTGCTTAAGATCAACCAAGTTTTATGCCATTATTTTGGCTGCTGGAGGACTCTATATTTTTTCGATGGGTATCTTGGTGAAGAATCAACATTATAAATGTTTTCATTAGAGTTTTCTAAGTTGCTACCATGGCCATCATGCCTATGCAATTTTATGCAAACCATATTCAATGTACAATGCTTTTACTTCATCTGCAATTAAAAGTTGGAAAAAAAACAGGAAGAGAAGTAAAAAAAACACCTTTTCAGAAACTCTTTACTGTGCATTTGTAGGGTTAAGATCTGTACAAAACACAAAAGCAATAAGGCATCAGCACTTGGTATTGTATCCAGATTTCCCATCAAGTTTCAGATCCATACAGGCAATAATAACCACTATTGGGCTTTTTTTTTCAGTCACTGCTGCAACTCTCAGTACAAAGGGCTCTGAGTGACCTGATGGAGCTGTAGGTGTCCCTGTTGTCCCAGGGAGTTGGATTAGATGGCCTTTAAGGGTCCCTTCCAACTCAAATGATTCCGTGATTCTATAACAGAAAATATTTAAAATTACTGATAAAAACTTATTATTTTTTTCCCTTTAAAAAAGTGCTAGGAGAGTTTCTGACAAAAGAAAGAAGTAATTTCACTGAAAGGGATAATTAGCAGTATGTTGAATGAGAAGGAGGATGGAGGAAGAAAACACAACAATGAAGTTAAATTAAATTAAAGAACAAGTTCCGGGAGTGAACTATATGCTGGATTTTTTTTCCCTTCCTAAATTCAGATAGGAAAAAATCAGTGCAGGTTATTGAAAATATAACCATTGGATCATATATTGATCTTATACTCAACAGCTGGGTTCTACTGAATGCTTCTCATAGTTTTCAACAAATCGCCTTCTGTAACACTGTTGAAGAAACCAGAATCGCAATACCTGGCAGATCTAAAATAACATCCTCAGACAGGGAAATCACTTATCACAGGTTACAGAAGACAAATGATGCCAAAATAATAAGAACACACCCTTATGAGTGATAGCTGTGCTATAATAGATAATTGAGAGAAGATCCTTCTGGCATCAGAAGCCATTCCAGCCACATACCACATCATCAGCAGGCAGTGATCTCATCCTGACACACCCTTAATTTCATGAAGACCTAAAGGAGAGCAAGGAAAAAGGAGTCAAACACCCAGCAGAACCAAAAGAAATCTTTCTTTGTAGTTGTTTGAAATCATAGAACCATAGAATCACAAGGTTGGAAACGACCTGTAAGATCATCTCAACCAACTGTCTTCTCTTTATTATGTTTTCTACATTAGAAATGCAACACCTACTAAAAATGTTCCTAATGCTTTAGCTTCCCAAATGTTCTTAAAACATAGGCCACGGTTATAGCAAGAGGATTTTGTCCTTATTTCTCCTTATTTTGTCCTTAGTTCTCTCTGTGTGCTCAGGGGAAGGCTGATTCTCAAATGGGTGCTGCCTGGGGCATGAAAGTTCCCTCCCTTATCTCCTCCTGATGATGCAGTGACTGGAAATAGCCAGGAGAATACCTACATGTAAATTAACAGCAATCCCACAGATAGAACAATAATGGCCCATAGAACACACTCTGCACTGTGAATTAGCCACTCACAATAGCAGTGCTCATTCAGCACACCTGAGGCTGTAGAAGAAAAACAGGTACAAGTCAGACTTGGCGCCCAGGACTAAGACACAGAAGGAAATGATGACACCTACCAGCTGTGCCTGGGGAGCTGCATGGCTTCTGCCTGGCAGTCACTAACAGAGCTGGAAGACAAGCCACTTGAGATGCTATTTGGTTTTGAAAAACTTACTCAAGTGAATGCTTTTCAAATATATTAACTTCCATCTTTAAATCAATGTACACACTAAGATCAACAGTTACAAATGAGGATGGAAATCCAAACTGATTATAAGATTAAGGTCTGGTCTTGCTTTATTTTCTTAACATAGGCAAAATTTGTGTCATCTTCATTTCCACAGCAGCTAAAGATATTGAACTTCAAGTGCCACACTTAACATACTGAGCTGGTCATACAAAAAAAATATTTAATTTTCTAATTGAGCTTATCTCCTACTGCACTATATTTACAGTGCACTTGACAGAGAAAATGAGTGTTTTTTAGGACTAGGTTTAATTTATAGATATATATATAAATATGTGTCTGTCACTCTTTCACTCGTGCAACCAAAGCTGCTCCACCAACGAGTGCCAGACTAGGGTTGAAAATTTAAATCAGTAGTTAATTTGTATTATTTTTTAAATAACAACTGCTTTCATTACTTTTCTTTAGGGAAAAAGCATTAAAAAAACACTTACAGAGCAACCTTTGGGAGCATATTAGCTGCACATGCTATTTGCAAATAGTTGAAATGTAACATATTGTCTTGTATAGTTCAGACCTGGGAAAATCTTTTTATATGTATGTACAGCATACATATAAACATCTTTCCAATAATACCCTAGCAGGCTGTCTCATAATAATGATAAATAGCACTAACAGTAAAATAGCTTCTGTCTTAAATTTTCAAATTATGAAGTTTGCTTATGCTAAGCATTTTTTTCCTTAAAAAAGAATATTGCAAAATTACAGAATTATGAAAGCCTAGCAAATTATAAAGGTCATAAAAATAATTAACCTGAAGAAATTAAAATATTCAGTATTACAGCATCTAGAAGACATCAAGTACTGGGCCCTATGCAAGCTGATCTAGTGGTTGGCAGCCCTGCTGCAGTGACAAGGTTAAGTGGCACATCCTGCTTATTTCTTCCTTTGAAGAAGTTTGGTTCTGTTCTCCAGAGAAGCTGTTCTACCAAAGTGTACAGGAAGTTCATTACTGTGCATTGCATTAAGTATATACACAGTACTGGAGCAACACAGAGCATCATTTTGTGACCTAACAGCAACACAGCTCCCTCTGTGCACCACACCTTTTAATTAGCACAAGCAGAGCTATTAGCATTTGTAGCTCTCAACAATAATTTGCTTCGTTTCCTTTTCTCTTTTCTTTAATGTGATTTATTATCTTTCCTGCAAAAGTGCTGATCAATGTTCCTCACTATTAAACAGTCTCAGTGATGAGGCCCAAAAACTTCTTTTGTCATGGTAACTTGATTGATTATAGCAAGAGTGCTAAGTGCTTACAAACAAAAGCTGAAATTAATAAAAAGGTTAATTTGAAATAACTCTACTTTATATTAAATAGCATTTAACAGCCATTCTTGAAAGCTGTTGCTTTCTACAGCAGAAATGTTCTGCTGTTTTACAAGAGATAGGACTGTAAAATCTACTCTCCAAACAAGGAGCTCTGATATGACAAAGATTGATATTTTAATCAGGACACAGGCTCTAGGAGTCTTGAGGTTTAAAAGCACTTTTCTTCCCTCAAGTAAAAAAAAAAAAAGCTATGAGATGGCTTCCCAAAAGAAAAAAAAACAACCAACAACACACACAAAAACACCAACAAACAGAAGCTTCAGTAACAGGTGTTATATCTGTGACATCATAAAATGTTGGTCAAAATTCAGTATTTTGGCACCTTGCTCTATTTCCAACATAAATACATGAAGCAAATACAAGTACTGCATTTCAAGAGAAATTAAGAGGTAAAGTTAACACAGACAGGACCAACTTGGTGTTCTTCATCCAATTCACTTAAACCACTCCCATTTCACTGGAGTGATGCTACCTTGGGAAACAAAGTACCACAGCCTCACTGGGCCTGACCACAGTTTTAAAGACCTCTGAAAATACAGTCTTCAAATGGAATACCTCATGCAGTCGTGTTTTAGAAAGGTTTGTTGTTTTGTGTGAGCTTACAGGAATGCCCAGGGCTGTTCTGAGCACATGACTGGGACTCTGAGCATGGAGCTGTCTTGGGGAAGGGTCAGGTTTTGGGTTAGGGAAAGGCTCTTAAAGCCTTTGGTCAAAATTCAGTAGGGAGCAGTGGGCTCTGCCCCATGCTGCCAGAGCTCAGGGAGCATTGGGACAGTGTTCAGACATCAGGGTTGAGTGGTCCTGTGCAGAGCCAGCAGTTGGTCTCAATGATCTGTGTGGGTCCCTTCCAACCTGGGCTGTTCTATGACTCTAACATAGCAAGCCTATTAACCTGTTAGTTTAGGATTAAACTGCAGTACTTCTTCCTTTATCAAGATGGAATTAGCATTATGTATTTCAGAATGGTTCTTTAAAGTGGATTAGTTGTACCTAAAAATGGTGTGCACTAGGAAACACTTTCTGACAGATACATTAGATTTGATCAAACAGAATTCCTTCTGAATTGGCGGAAATTCAAACATTTAAAGCAGCACATTTTCCAGGGTTACATAAGAATAAATATTATCTCAGAATTCAAGTACAAAATGTCTCTGATTAACTAAACTAGGTATTGTAATTTGTATGAATCTGTAATATTGATAGGTAATGTTCTATTGTTATAAGTGACAAATGACTTTAAACATGCATAGCAATAAGACATTATTAACTATACTGTAACTTTTGTCAGGCAGTAATTTGCATTTAATAATTTCAGTCATTTCATTATTCAGAATTTGTATTTTCCCTTTTGGGCTCTTTGACTGCTCTGTTCCTCTGAGCTTAGGTTACTTTTTCAATGCAGCAAAACGTTGGGATATAATGGTTAAATAATGTGAAATTGCACTGACGCCAGTGAAATAAAAGTGAGTTTTACAAAATCAAGTTCCTTCCCTGAACATAATAACAGTAAATTTCTAGTGTCCTGTAGTGCAATATCCATTAGATTTATTATGTTGCAATTCCCAATCCCACTAGTTCTGCCTGAGGGTGAGTATATTACATTTCATCACAGTTTCATTTTCTCCTACAGATGAGAAATGGGAATGCTATTGCAGTTATGTAGCATGCATGTGTTAAATCTGATCTCTAATAAAATCAAACACATCACAACTCACAGCACTTTAGCACAGCATCGGCAAAATGAAACACCATCTGTCATCATGTAGAGACTGCCTTATTGTAACACAAAATCAAACTGCTCAGTGTGAACATTGTTATTTAATAAATGGGTGAATGGAAACTGATAATTATGATCTTATTTATTTTAAATGACTGGTTAAAGCTGCATTATAACTTATCAATTAGATGTATGGACATTGCGCTAACACCAAGAGCAGGCATCCATACACCAGGTCAGAATCGTAAGTGCATTTAGTTAAAGAGTGAGATAAATGTGATACATCCACTTACAAAGACTGCCAAAATGCAGGCTAAGGATAGGAACAATGAAGCAAAAAATCCATTGTCCGTACTAATGTGACAATTGTAGTTTCTGATAGAAAAACAGCTGCAGGCTGTGTTGTTAAAGGATAGCTGCCTGTAGCAAGCTGGAAGGTTTAAAGATGAAATGAACATCAAGCTATGGCACTAATGGACTGCAGTGCTAAAGGTTAGTCATCCTCCTAATATGAGCTGGATTTCTAGGAGCTGATAGTTTGGCCTTTTTAATTAACATCAGACTAAAAAATAATGTGGTATTTTCGCTGTTAGTAAATTAACAGTGAAATTAAAGAAAAATGCTTTTGTTAGCTAAACTGTTCCTTTCAATTGGCATCAACAGATAAAACAAGATTTCTTGTTTATAATCAGAAGAATCTGGATCTGACAATTTTAATGCCAATTTCTAATAGCCTATGTTATAACAAATTGCTGTTATAATAAAAATTTGAATCATTTACTCTCAAAAAAACATTCTCCATGCCCAGAATATGAAGTTTTCGAACTTCCATTTCTGGAATTTTTGGAATGATAATATGTTCTGAGGAAATCTAAGTAGTTCCATATAGCCCTCATATCATATTTAAAGGTCCCATGAGCCTGGTAGAATGTCAACAGAAGCATCTAATACAGGAGCACTCTCATGCTGTGATGTCTCAGGGAACAAACAGAACTCCAGTGAAGTCTCATAGCTTTATCAGTGCAAAGGCTTTCTCCATCCCAATGATATTGTATGTTGTCTTGACCAACCATGAGACATCCAGGAAAACTGATCCATATATTTGTGTTTATTAATAGTCTGCTGATTTAGAACTCATAATTACAGAAAAACTTAAATATATTAAAAATTGCATTATTTGCCTATTCCATTTCAGATTGTGTTGCTTTAAGAGTTTTGTTTTGTTTTTCTGTGGCATGTTTTTTTTTAAACAAACACTTAAAAACTGTGCTTGCCTTAAAAGCCAATGTACCCTGTTCTGAATGTGCTATTTATGGAGCTTGTATGTAAAGATGGGTATAATCGTTAACAAAAATCCATGACTTCTAGAGTAAATATTGTATGCATAGTTAGATTGTCTTCTATTTATTAGACTGCAGCTGCCATTTAAAAAAATGGACAGCCCAATGTATATAGTCTTAAAAAGAATTCTCAGCATTTAAGACTGCAAGAATCAAGGCATTTATTTCTTTGGCTATCCTTGTTCTCAGACCTTGAAGCACCTACATATTTCATACAGAAATACCTACCAGGCAAGACTCCAATAAAACTTAGGCACCAAGTGGTAAAATAAAAACAGTAAGTGTCCTTTATCCCATGAATTCTCAAGGCACTGTACGATACAGTCATTTACCTACCACTGAAATGCAGCCACTTGCAGTGAGAAACACAGCAGCTGTTTAACAGCCCACATTAACACTACGCAGCAGTCTAGGACAGGCAGCAAGGAAGAATACCCTATTGAGAGGAACGTGGAAAGAGAAATTACAAAACCTAGCTATAATTACCAAGGCTGGATTTGGGCCAGGAAACAGTCACTATAGTATCTTGAATAACCACAATAAGTCTGTGGCTTGGTTTTATAGCTCAGCCAGGAGATGGCATCTCAATCACTGCAGAGCTCCCTGCCACCACACTGGGATGCTGCTTTTAGTGAAGAGCAAAAGGGAAATCAGGGATGGAGTATCAGCTTTACGCATAGTTGTCATGGTTCTTGCTGGCTAAAATTAGATCTTGAACATTAATTTAATGTGGAGATTTTCTGTTGATTATATCAGATTAGGAAATTATACAATCATATATGAAGCTTCTGAGAATACAGAACTATTGTGCATGCAGGGAACACTGATATTCTTTGGGTATGTGCTTCATTTATTAAAGCACTTATACAAGGGAGCCCTCAGAGAAGTAACATCTTTCCACTGATACTCTGGAGGGTTGGCTGCCATAAAATTACATATGCTCATGTTTTTAATGAGATTTAAAATATCAGACATTATATATTTTCTACATTTAAGATGTTCACCATTATTTGGCTTATTTTGTACCTAATTTTGCATTTCTGACATGTAATCTCTTTGCGTACAAAACATTCTATAAAGAATTCCCTGAGAAATTTCACAGAGATTACATTTTGGATTTTTCTTCAGCCCCCCCAAAAAAGCTCATAGCATTTTCCTTTGCTGACATGTTTGCTACGGGCATTCATTCATTGAGCGTTTGTTTCTATCAACTCAAACAATTTACCTTGGCCTGTAAATAGTTGCAGTAACTATTGAAGTAGATATTGAGTGCCTGCTGTCTGTTCTCATGTCATACATAATTTGAATCCTTCCAGCTTTTCTCTTTTTTTTTTTCCCTTCAGAATTTTTTTTAATACCTGGTTTTATTTCTCTGAACATTATGGAAATAGTGATTAAAGAGAATTTTTATGGGAGTAAAATACTCAGCTCCTCTTACTTTAAATGCTAAATAAAGGGCCAGCAATTACACAAAATAAATTTAAGAACTATTTAGTTTTAACTGCTCATCTTAGGAAAGTAAATCATTATGTAAATACACAGAGCCAGCCTTTTACATTGCCTTTCTTCATTTACATAATAAGAGATGCTAATCAAAGGTCAAAAAATGGCAGCAAATATTTCTGTTGAAAGTAGAGACAGATAAGGCAAATTATGATGGCAGTTTTAGCTCAGGAACTGTTTTGATCTGCAAAGAGTTTCCAATAATTTTCAAAACTGTGTATTTAAATTAAAACATTGAGAATAGTAGGCTGTGCTGTTCACCAGTTTCCTGCACTAGCATTGCATTTCTGCAACGTACAGCTATTTCAGTAATTTAACTTTAAACACAATTTGAGAGCTATGAAAAGGATAACAAATCAGTCTGAATATTTGTACAACTTGTTCTACGAGTACAAATCTAGGAGTTGTTCAAATCACTGTAATATAATCTTATTCATATGTGAAATCTTACTCCTCTAAGGAGTGAAAGGAGCTAAATGAGTGCTCCTTTTACTTTCTCTTCCTCCCTTTTTGGCCCTATAGACAGTTCTAACCAATCCAGCCAGCTGTCACAACAGTTTCTCAGTTTGGAACTGCACCAGCTACACAACTATCAGTTATCCTCCAGTATGTCCCACTGATGGTTGAGCTCACAGGTTAGAAAGATTACTCTGATGCACATTATCATCTCTGGAGTGATGGAAGGGCCATGGTTTTTCAGTATATAATAGGGTAGAATGGTAGCATATAGGATGTACCACACTATGTCAGTGCAAACCGTTCTCAGGAGAATTGAGGTGTTTAACCATAAGTGCAAACACTAAATCACAGATTTATTAAAAGTATGCTTTTATATTTTACAAAGAGGAACACATATTTATGCTCAGAACAAAAACTGTTTTGGAAACAGGGGAAAAGAGTAAGAATTGGAAAGTTCAGACCATGCCAAATTTCCATCCGGTGCGTATATTCTACAATACAGTCCAACATCACATTTTCTTCTGGACACCGAGGATCAGAAATCACCAAGGAATAGCTCCTTAGTCTGACTCTTGGCTCTTCTCTGCTAAGTACTGGCTGCTATTCACTGAATCGAGGCAGGTGATTCTTGCCAAACCTGTTTATCTGGCATCCCTCACTGGCTCTGCTGTGCCTGTCTCCTTTTACTTGCCTCCTAATCAAATAGCCCACTTCAATTTTGCACCTTTCCCCCCCCTTTTTGCTTGAGTAACCATAACTACAGCCTATTCCCCAGCACTGATTTCTTGGTGACAATCGTGGTGACAAGTATAAAATGGCAGAGAAAAGCTTCTGACATTTCTGACTTCCATTCTGCCCCTGCTGATCATCCATCTCACAAACACATGTAAAAAAAAATATGCAAATCTGAACTTTGCAGCTGCATTTATACCTGGCCTGGGATGTATTCAAATGCTTGCCCTGCCTTTTATTTTACAGCAGGTAAGGGCACTGCTTATAGTACCTATGTGGCACTATTGTCAAGGTAATAAAATCTCCTGTTAGAAACACCTCACAGGTCATTTGCTTTCTTAATTTCTGGGTATGTGACAGTATTTATCATTTACAGTGAGAAGGAAAAAACCTTTGAAGACTTTTAGACTAGCACCTGCTCCCTCTATGGCACTGAAAAAAACCTGATATGAGGATATAAATAAGTACATGAAGTGGCTTTTGATTCTCATTCCTTTTTCGTTCTGAGAAACAGAAGCTTAATAACATTTCATATAAAAAGCCAGCATCAATTTTACGTAGTCTCAGATATATAGTCATAGTATGCTTTTGCAAATGAAAATTTAAGTCCTTGATCAGAAAAGTTATGGCTATTCCACTAGAGACTGTCAAGAACTAAGTTCAGTCTGTGTGCAGTCTCTACAGACATTTGTAGGTGTTAGAGCTCATGTTCAATTCTTAGTTTACGATGTTTATTAGCAATGAAGATTCTATGAAATCAACAGATAAAGAATTGTTATATCTGATTATTTCTTCTGAATTCTCAAAAATATACTTCTCCACACTATAATAAAGCATAAAATTTTTTACCTTGTATGTAATAAATAGAAAAGTAGTCACTGTGGATCATGAGTGAAAGAAATTTGTATATATATTATATATACAAATATATAAACATATATATATACATTTATATATATATAAATATATATATATATTTATATATAAATATATAAACAGAAATCATGTTTATTTGCACATTCCAGTTTCTTTTTAATTTCTACTTTTGTTATTAAAATTAAATTTCAATGACAGTATCAACTGCTGTCATTGCTTTCCACTCTTTTAGTGTTTTCTAAGTGTGCTCTCAGTAATATTGGCATTTCCTCCATCACTTTTTTCACCTACCTTCTCCAACAACAAGAAATACAAACTTCATGCTCCTGACACTCTCTAGCATATGAAAATACCTAATTTTTAAAAACTGGAAACCGATGCAGGAAGATTTTAGCTAAGATCTAAAATCTGTAACATCAGAAATTAAACCCAATATCCAGAGAACATAGCTATGGGGACCATAGTGGAAAGAAGACAAACAGATAATGCCTTAGACACAGAACTATCCTAAATGCAGTAGAATATTTACTGTTTGACCTACAGCTCACATACTCCACTGTCATATATAAATCACATTTTTGCAATACCAAGAGATTTCACTTGCAATTGCAGCAAAACCTCATCATAATAAACCGATCGACAAAACACTTCTACCTCACAAAAAATTGGGGAAAAGACAAGAAAACATTCCTTGTCTCTATTTCATATTCAAAAACTTCCAACAATTTCAGTTGTAATTTTTATGTGATACATATAGAAAGATGAATATATTCAAGCTGTAGAACACAAAGTCAATATCTTTCCCACATACAACAAAATAAGCCATGTCTTCTGTTGCCTGCATGCACTTTTGCACACTGATTTACAGTTAAACTACCACCACAGAAAACTGAAATAATAACTTCTCAAGCACAGCTCACATATTTCCAACCACTTTCTTGAAAGGTGGCTATTAATTCCCCTCAGAGAATATTTGATGGAAAGCAAACGGGTTATTTTTATGAGTTGATAAACTCATGACTTTAAACTCTGTTTTCTCAATTACCGGTACTGTACATGTACTGTACATTTAATTTGGTTCTTTCTTTGGAACTGAGTTGAAGAATAGCAACCACATATGCGTGATATTTAATCACAACTACCTTCTCATGGGAGTTTATTACTCAGCAAAATGATTCATTTAATTGTATATTAAGAAGTTGATTATTCCCACAAGTAATACCTTTTCAGTTCATGTGTTAAGCTTCAGTCTGTCCCTGTTGAAGAGAATCATAAGATGAATCATAGAATGGCCTGGGTTGAAAATGACCACAATGATCATCTGGTTTCAACCCCTCTGCTCTGTGCAGGGTCACCAACCACCAGCCTGGCCTTGAATGCCTCTAGGGATGGGGCATCCACAACCTCCTTGGGCAACCTGTGAACAGTGCCTCACCACCCTCTGTGTGAAAAACTTCCTCAAAAAACATGGAATGCTTCATGAATTTGCATGCCATTCTTGTGCAGGAGCCATGCTAATCTTCTCCCTATTGTTCCAATTTTAGTATACGCACTGCCAAAGCGAGCACTTCATCCCACTGGCCTCAGTCCAGCTATCCAGCTTGTCCAGATCCCTCTGTAGGGCCTTCCTAATCCCAGGCAGATCATCATTTTCTCCTAACTTGCTGTCATCTGCAAACTTACTGAGGGTGCACTCAATCCCATCGTCCAGGTCATCAACAAAAATATTGAACAGGACAGGCCCCAGCACCAACCCCTGGGAAACACGACTCATGACCAGTGTTGCCAGCTGGCTTTAAATCCATTCACCATCACTCTCTGGGCCTGCACATGCAGCCAGTTCTTTACATAGCAAATAGTGTATCTGTCCAAGGCATGGGCTGCCAGCTTCTCTAGGAAAATAATGAGGGAGACAGTGTCAAAGGCTTTGCTGAAGTCTAGGTAGACTACATCAACAGCCTTTCCCTCATCCACCAGGATGATCACTTGATCACAGAAGGAGATCAGGTTGGTCAAGAAAGACCTACCTGTAATTGTCTACAATTTGAACTGTTTCATAATCAGATAACTGAAATCTACTGGAGCTCTGACAAATGAAAACAGCGAGGCTCTGCTGAGTCAGTGAAGCCTCTACACCAGCAACATGGCTCTCAGCGAAGGAAAAATTACCAGGAGAATTTTGTACCTTTACAACTCTCTTGAGCTGGACACTTGATACTCAGAGTACACAGAGCTCAACACCTCTGAGAGCCCCTTTTAATGCCATACTCCATCCTGATAGCAGCTAGCATCAGGCTCAGCATACTGAGAGAGCCAAGGTCAGCAAGCTGCCAGCAAGCTTCACCCAGAAGTGTGCAGCCTTACTTCAGCGTTACCTGTTATCAAGACAACCCTGAAATTAGTTGAGCTGATGGCAGCACCCTGCACATGCATTCAAGGCTACAGCAACATGTTTCAACTGACACCAGCTAACCCAAGTGCACAGGAAGTTCTGGAAAAGTTGATGAGCTTCAGCCCATGCTGAAACCTGAAGCTATATCTGCACCAAAAATACCTATACATATCATAAGACTAATTTTCATACAAGCTTGGATTTTTTTCATGGCTACCTGGATCACACAAGGCAAAACTAATATGCTACAATGTCAAAACCATTCTAATGAGTTTGATGAGATCATATCATGAATCTCTCGTTTAAATCTGCATAATTCAAGATGATCACTGTAAGACAATAAGCATATTGAATATCTTTCATTTGCAGTAAAACCTGAATTGGACTACGAAACTTTCAGTAGGTAAAACGTTACCTTCTCTACGACAAGAGTGGTTGATTGCTCAAAGCTCCAGTGTTTGAAGAATGAGAAAAAAAAGCAAGAACTAAACTTAAATTTTTCCAATAGATGACAATAGAAATCTCCAAAGGAACGGGTGAAGCTTTATTAACTGTTACCTTGAGAAATTTTCATCCAACTACAGATGGGACTTTTAATTCCAGATAAATGTTCCATTTCATTTAATAGTCTTAGAAATAAAGAAGGAAATGTAGGCAAAGACATTTCTGAGGCCAGCTTTCCCAGGGACCTTTAAAATTTGAATATGGGGAGGCATGGTGGGAGGAGAGAGAAAAGGAGAACATTTTGGTATAGCTACAAGAAAATTAGGAAGGAAAACAGTATTGCCTCTCTCCTGGTATTAAACTGTGCTATGCAATCCAGAAGGGTTTTGTCTTTCAAAGATGTTAAGCAACTTGAGGTGATGCCATTATTCCCCTCAATACAATTTGAAAGTGGTTTCTGAAGGTACAATGCATTTGATGTTCTGATTTCAAGATGAGAGAGATTTTTCTTTTATTCTCAAAGTGCAGAATGACAGCCCCAGAAAAACTGAGACAAGCTAAGGAACAGGGGATTTCCTCCTTCTGGACACTTAAGTCTACCTAGTAACCTTTCCCAGTCTTTGTTAAAACTCAACTATAGACTAGAATATTATATACAATAGAAAGAAAATGGAATTTAAATGTCAACAAAAGACAAAATGCAATTTACATGAGATAGGTTATAAATTTGTAAAAACAAATTATTTGTTCAGAAGCTTTGCAGTGAACCAGGGAGCACAAAGGGCAAGAATCTCTGCAAACCCTGAGTGCAATTCCCATCAGCTGGGACCTCCTCCTGGTCTTTCATCATTCACTATGCTTGTCTAGGAAGTAACGCAGCAGGAAGATGTGCTGTGTTCCTAGGCAGTACGCCACCTAATATGTTCATAGCTGTCATAGAGAGCCATCATCTTCTCTTTGACACAGGTCCCAGGTTGCCCATTCACCTTAAAGCTGGTCGTAACAAAGAAACATTTTTACTCTACTTTGTCCCCCTTTTCAACTAAAGCTCCACAGATTTGACATTTCTTTGCCTTATTAACTATTGGTAATTTAGATACTTTTATGGTGTATTAAAATGTACAAGCGAAATAGTAACCCCAAAATCATGACATCAAAATGGTGCTTAAACTAAATTGTAAGCCTTAGCCAACAAGCAAAGTGCTTACCTTCAAGCAGCAAAATGGAAGTTGAAGACCACCTGAAAATCTAAATTTTAATTGAGGAGAGACTGCAGAAGGAATTTAGGTTGCACGGATTTTAGAAAGGTCACTAAGTCTCTCCTCCTCCTCCATTCCCTTTCTGCCCTTCTTTCAGTCTTTTATTTCCCTCTGCACCACACAACTGAAAAGAGCATTTGGTCCAAAGTCATTAAGTATGGTATTGGGGTGAGCCACATATGTGGATAGGGAACTGGCTTAAATGTCACAGACAGAAGCTGTTTATGAGACAGAGCAGTTTGGGACAGAAGGATTAGTAGAATGCCACAAGAATCAGTATTAGGACCATTTTTGTTCGTTTTATATATCACTGACCTAAGACATGAAATATGTATGAAGGTGAAGAAATTTGCTGATGAAACAAAACCAGAGAATAGAGCCAGTAAAGACAAAAACAGAATGGCAATAAAATTCTGAATGACAAATAGACAGGGATCACAAGCTGATACTGTTAGTGGCTTCACTGGCATCTGCAATTCATTGTAAAGAAGGATAAGGTTATGAGATTACAAAAAAAATAATAAAAGGTAGTGCTCTCTCAATAGCCATATGCCACAAAACATTTAACAGGAGTTGAATTCAGTCTTGGTACTGCAGAGAACTTTATAACCATCTGCACAAGGATTAACAGTATTTAAATTAATAAGGCAAGAGATTCTAGGATAGATACAGTAAACAAAAGTAGTACTTGGAATAAATCATTATAATACCACGTTAGGGACTTGAAGCCACATTTGGAATGCAGCCATGGTCCTCGTCCCTTTAGTATAAGAAGAATATTATGAAAGTGAAGATACTAAAAGGGCAATCTGAACATTACAGAAACTAAAAATTTATTTCACTCTCCAAAGGAGTGAGCAGCTTGTTATGCTTCAAGAAAGAGATCCTTGGAGATGGAAACCTTTTTGAAATATACAAAATACTGACAGGAATATAAAAGAAAGAATATATCTAGATTGGAATAATCGTAGTGAGTTGAAGGGAATTGGGAAAGTTTTTGCCACAATAAATGCATTTAAAGATTACATAAAGTGGAGAGAGAGAACTTGCAAGCATGGTGATGACTAGCATTATCTGAACACCTATTTTGAGAAATGGTGTAGATCTCTAGAGGTCATAGAGCCTTCCTACTCTATCAAAAGGAATTGCACACCTTACCATGTGGCAGATGATGGTGAATACCAGCTCCCTGGAGGAAAAAGTTATAAAATTGACTGATCAGAATCTCTAACTCATCTAATCCTACTGCCCTAACCCATATTAACAACACCAATATTGCATTAACATAACTCCATTAATGAGTTACATACACGTTATTCCACAAGGACTACTCAAAATGCCAGCCCACCACTGTTGCCTCAGCCTGTTAGCTTCATTTCCAGAACATCCTCAGTTCCTCTCGTCCAGGTCTAAATCTGACTCTTCCTGAAATCAGTAGAAAGATTGTTATCATTTTGTAAACAGGCTGACCAGGAAACCAACTGCTCATGAACAGATGCAACAGATGCATGACGATGTAAGGTGATCAGATTCACAGAACATTGAATGGCTTTTATTGCAACGCTGTTAATTTTTAAAAATCTGTTATTTTCCTAGCCAGAGTGGTCTTTTCACACCAGAACTAATAAGAACTAGCTTAATACCATTAGACTGCTAAAAATTTTCATTATGTTTAATTTCGGAATCTGACAAGAAAATTTTAAATCCATTTCCACCAAAATTAAAACCACATTGGAGAGCTAATCCTAGAAAGGTCCACTGTAATGTAATTTCAGTCCTTCTGAAGTGACAGACTGAAATCTCAACAACAACAAAAAAAAAACTGCAGTGAAACAATTTTAAATACCACACTTGCTACCAAACAGATCGAGTCAATTGGCAGAAATGAGTTCAGTTGATTTGATAGACACCTGCAAAATACAGGCATTGCTTTCTTGTCATCTGCACTAATTATCCAAACATGAATGGCTCCCATTAGCTCTAACAGTTTCAAAGGAGTTCAACAGCAATGCCTCAGGTTGTATGGAGAGAAGAAAGGAAGAAAAACAAAAGCAGAAGCGTAACTGCGTTTGTGCCACGATTATCAGTGTACACTGAAACACACATAGAAACTTTTTACAATTATGAAGGCTGCTCTGAAAGTAATATCTCCAATTTTATTACATTACCCATGACGTCAGAGGTGGATAGATACTGGTGGTATGGCAGTAGAGGTTGAACTCTCCCACTAATATTCCATTACCTTTTATTACAGTGACAGATGGAAGCAGAGTCTGACATAACATTGTCTGACACTGAAGTGTGGATGAAGCAAAGAAGTGCCACTGAATTCCTCCATGTTGATTCACATCCATCACACCCACTTGCTGAATGTTTATGGAGACCAGACTGCAGATTTTAGCACAGTAAGGCGTCAGGTGGTACATTTCAGCAAAGATGTTATCATAGCAGTTGTGAAACAATGGTCACCTCCACTAGTGCAGATTTTCACAAATGTAGTATGCAGGCTCTTATTCCTTGCTGGTAAAAGTGTGTAATTAATTGTGGTGACTATGCAGCTGAGAATTTGATCTATCAAATAGCATTACTGTGCTCTTTGCATCCACTGTAGTTTCCATGGTAACAAAAGAGCAATTACTTTCAGAGCAACCTACATAGTTGACTGATCATAGTTGCCACTGGGAAACTGAACAAGTTTTCAGACTACCTGTGTTTGACACCTGCTCAGAGCGATTCCTACTGGAACAGGATTGTCACAGTTTAAATCATTACCACAAAAAAAACTCTCAAATAATGCCCTTATTATATATGATTATCTGGAAATAGCTGTATGCAAAAAGTCAACAGCAATGCTATGTAATGTCTCTTCACCAAAGGAAGGTCATGCTTGACCAATCTGGTGGCCTTTTATGATGGAGTGACGGCATCGGTGGACAAGGGAAAGGCAACCTGGACTTGAGCAAGGCCTTTGACACAGTCCCCCACCACATCCTTATCTCCAAATTGGAGGGATGTGGATTTGATGGGTGGACCACAAGATGGATAAGAAACTGGTTGAAAGGCCGCAGACAGAGGGTGGTCATCAATGGCTCCATGTCCAGGTGGAGGTGGTAATGAGCGGCGTCCCCCAGGGGTCTGTCTTGGGACTCGTACTCTTTAACATCTTTATCAATGACATCGATGACGGAATCGAGTGCACCCTCAGCAAGTTTGCTGACGACACCAAGCTGAGTGGTGCGGTCGACACGGTTGAAGGAAGGGATGCCATTCAGAGGGACCTCGAGAGGCTGGAAAGGTGGGCCCGGGTGAACCTGATGAGGTTCAACACGGCAAAGTGCAGAGTTTTGCACTTGGGCCGGAGGAATCCCAGGCATCCATACAGACTGGAAGGAGCGGTCCTTGAGAGCAGTCCTGTGGAGAAGAACCAGGGGGTCTTGATAGATGAAAAGCTTAACATGAGCCAGCAGTGTGCCCTTGCAGCTCAGAAGGCAAATGGTATCCTGCACTCCATCAAGAGGGGTGGCCAGCAGGGACAGGGAGGTGATTGTTCCCCTCTACTCTGCTCTTGTGAGGCCGCATCTGGAATACTGTGTCCAAGTGTGGAGCCCCCAGTACAAAAAAGACAGGGAGCTGTTGGAGAGGGTCCAGAGGAGGGCCACGAAGATGATCAGGGGACTGGAGCACCTCCCTGATGAAGACAGGCTGAGGGAGCTGGGCTTGTTCAGCCTGGAGAGAAGAAGGCTGTGGGGTGACCTCATTGCAGCTTTTCAATACCTAAAGGGAGCCTACAGAGGGGAGGGGAATCAACTCTTGGAAAGGGTGAGTGACAGCAGGACAAGGGGAAATGGTTTTAAGTTGAGGAAGGGGAGATTTAGATTGGACGTCAGGGGGAAATTCTTTACAGAGAGAGTGGTGAGGTGCTGGAACAGCTGCCCAGAGAGGTTGTGGATGCCCCATCCCTGGAGGTGTTCAAGGCCAGACTGGATGGGGTCCTGGGCAGCCTGGTCTAGCATTAAATGAGGAGGTTGGTGGCCCTGCATGTGGCGGGGGGTTGGAGTTTCATGATCCTTGAAATTCCTTCCAACCCTGGCCATTCTGTGATTCTAAGCTGAACTTCTCAAATATTACTCACTTTAGAAGATAATTGTATCCTCTAAACAGGCAACTTCTTGGTACTCAGAAGAAACAAACATTTTGCTACCATTTATTCTTATATTGCAGTTTTTCTAATAAACAGAAGCATGTGATAAAATATTACTTAATTTCTACATTGTAATTATTTTTACTTATGGCAGTACTATTTCAGGGTTCTAGTCAGTGGAACAGATGAGATCTTTCTTCCAAAGAATGTATTCCCTGACTGTTACTTAAGTACACATGCACCTAAACCAGCAATTGAAATAATGCCTGCTTAGAGGCCAGAGTGACTGCATTCTTTGTACTGATGTACTGATGTAAGTGACTTCACAAGGTGTAAAGCACTGGAGATTCAGCATTTTAGTGGATTTGTCTACGCGTAAGCATAAGAATGTTGCCTACTGTATTCTGCAGTGAGAAAGTATCACTATTCGTTGCAAATAATTTTATACAGATGTTTGCTTACAGGCAAGTAAGCCTAAGAGACTAGAAAAAAAGAGTGATACAGATCAGACTTGTCAAAATCTAATTATTACAGTTTTTGATCAGAAAGATAACAACTGATGACTTTATGCAAGCTGTCCTGAAATTCATCATGAGACGCTAAATAAAGGATAAAAGGAATGTTTCAAAAAATACAGTGCATGCCCCCAAAACCTTCAGTTTTGACAAAGATTTTTTTTTTTTTTTTAAGTACTTTCCATCTTCCTTACCTATAATTTCTATAAATTAGCAAAAAAAAAAAACACCCTTCTAACTCTCCTGGAACAGATCCTGAATTGGATAAGCCTTTTCCCTGGCCCCTAGCCTCTACACATCATTGTATATTTTAAATGCCAATACATCACTGATATCAAAGTATTCATTATAACTTTCCTTACATTAGAAATGATTCATAACTTCACACATGTCTAAAAAAAGATAAAGAAAGCTGCCGTTAGCTGCTCTTATTTTTCTTAAGTATTAATAAGCTTTCAATAACCCACATACCTTTTTCTGGTTCTACAGAACATACCAGAAAAGGTGTAGAAAGTGGAACAGAAATTTGTGTTATACCTAGAATACACTATTAAAGAATCTACCAACTGAATATTGATTTGCCTTACAAATACAGTCCACGATGCTAAAAAACTAATAAGATTACTCCCCCCAAAAAGACAATATTGACAACATCAGCTGAAAGTGGCTCCAGAGAAAATCAAATGACATTTCAGAGGTGAGAAAACAGAGAAGAGAACACACAAACATGTTTGTTTTCTATGTTGTACCATTTCCAAAGATGATCCTGATGTCAGAGTTGACTAGTCAACTAGCTATTAGCAAACTGAAAGCCATTTTAGCTATTTTCAGTGTCTGATAAACTAGTGACTCACTATGCCAGTTTGAGAGTAATCATAGAATATCCTGAGTTGGAAGTGATGAATTTCAGTAGTTTCAGAATGAATCCTACAGTATATTATAGATGTCATAACAATCCCACTCTCTCCAGAAGTTAGTAGTCATGGAATATATCACACAGTTTGACAAGCAAATCTCTCAACAAGATCAACGTTTATTTCCTATGACCTACAAAGCAACTCTTATCACAACAAATGGAGCAAGCCCAGCACATCTCAACATAAAGACAGATTGAGACAAATCTATCTACATTACAAAACCTCAGAGGACTATCAAAGCAAGCTAAAGATATATGTGCTCTCTCAACGCAAGATTTTAAAATCCATCTTAACTCAAACTCATACGTTTTTCGCTGCTAAGCAAGAAAAAAGCTTCTGATGTGCCAGGAGCTAATTAGGAAACATAAGATCCAAGGTCTTACATTCCATGTATTGTACTAAATAGCATTCTAATAGCAAGATACGGTCAACTGTAATTTTTGCCAGAAGTAACCAAGGAAACCACTTAGCTGAGCGCATACACAGGGGGAGATAGAAAAGGAAATGGACTCGCATCCAAATTCAGAAAAAACTTGGAGAGCTAGCTGCAGCAAGCCTCCAAAAGATGCAGCTGTTTGGAGAAAGCTTATACATATTTATTGAAACTTTTTTGGTCTAAAAATCACAGAGAAGACAGAGCAGATTCTCATACAGTACTGAAAATAGAATGGCAGCTACGGATCATGAGACAGTGGTGTTGCAGTAATTCACACTGTCAACATTCATGTTGTAGTAACTCTTGTATCTTTGATAAATCTTGTTTACAAGGATTGAAAGTCTGGACAATGCTTAGACAAGTACTCTGAAATAGTTGGCAATCATGTCTAATGCTACTGTGCAGAAACAGATTTTTGAGAGGCTGCAAGCATCCACTCATGCAACAACCCAGAGAATGCCCAGAACCAGCTCACTGGGTCATGCCAGGTGGCACGGTGACCCATTGGGTGGCATGATCTCATAGATCATGCCTCTGGCAGGAGGCTCCAGTTACCACTGTACAAGATTTCTGCCTCAGATGGATGTGATCTTGAGAGCAGCCTCAAAAAGGTTTTAAATATAGAATTGCTAAACTGAGGCTGGTCAGAAAGACTTTAACCAGTGGCAATTACAGGAGGGCTGTTTGCAGCAGTGCATTGCAAGCTTTTTTGGAACTGCGGCACGTTCTTAACCTAATGAATTAAAGCTGTAGATGCCTACTAAAAGTAATCTTGAAAACTGTCCAGAAACTTTGCTGTTGCAGAGCATATGTATCATCACAATATGAACAAAATTCTTTAAAATCAAGACACGCAAAATCCCCTTTAGAATTTTGTCTGTTTTACAGAGCATTAACTGGTGCTATTTCATTTGCAAGATATAAATTACTAGCTTTATTTCAGAGAATTGCAGGTAGTGCCTATATCCACCCATGCTCCAGTACCACTACTGGCAACTGAGAATATTCTGATTATTTTCCATAGGAATTTCAGTACATCTAGATAAAAGAATCACTTAAAACGCAAGCATGCATTCAGTTCTTACTAAAACCAGTGAGCATTTGGCATTTATCTGCCTTTAAAAGAATCAAGGTCATCTTGATTATCAGGCATCTTTGTTCATTAAAATATAAAGGTACTAATACATGGCATAGGACAGAATGAGCACACAGCACTGGAAGATTTCTTAGTGTTGACTACAGTGCTTTTGGGGCATTTTTTCTCCTTAAATTACCATTGTCATTTTACCGTTCATTCACTCTAGAAAGTTATTTAAAACATACCAATTTCATTCATTTTTAAGTGTATAAATAATAAACCAGTGGCAGAATATTGACTCTGGCACTCTTTAAATGTTATTGGGCCTTTGTGGTAATGAGCCATTGTTTGATTGGCTGTACCATAATTAGGTTTTGGTTGGTTGTGAGATTTTTTTTTTTTACTTAAAAAATAAAACAAGATTAGAGTACTGCAGCTGTATTGGAATAGAAAGGGGAAAGAGGAATGTCTCCATACAAATTCACAAGCAGAGGGAACACTTTTCTACAACTTAAAACCCAGCTGCACAGCTAATTTGCCAAAACATTGGAGGTTTTTTCCTCTTAAAAAAAATAAATAAATAACACTTCATTTTACAGCCATATGTGAACACATCCCAACTTCTGCTTGATAGCCTGGAATGGGATGCTACCTTCTCTCTGCATTTATCTATTTAGATGAAGTAGAAAAAAAGTCAAGTCACAACAAAGATAGAGTGGAAATCAGTGTGGTTCTGTGTAATTCAAGAGACAGGGCCACAGACAGGAAGAGAGAGTGATGCAGCAGAAGAAAAATGAAGATGGTTGCAAATATATTTCCAGAGGGTAAGGGGAAAGACATTGAGATTGCTCATTTTTTGGCTTAATGAATAAATCATTTTTGTTTCCTCCCCCCTTATGCACCTGCTGCTTTGAAAAGCCCCTTCCACAACCAACAACTGAACAGCAAATGCCGCACAATGACTCGAATGTTGCTGGAGCTATGCCAGCAAAAATTACCACTCTTCAACCAAGATAAACATCATATTACTTCATTACCCTTTTAAAGCATATGCAAATTAAATCCATTATTCTTTTTTCTTACAGAAATGAAGTTCCTTTGGCTGGAATTCAGCAGCTTCCTTTGTCATCGTTGACCATGAATGGATGAACTTCATGTAGATGATGCCCATTTCCCATCTTTGAATCAAACATTAATACCATTTGACAGTAATAAATAACATTTATCACAATGGGGATCTACTAATGATTTTCCCACTAAGCTGGCTCATCAGAACCTATCAGCTGACAACTGCATAAATGAGATTAGCATAACAGCTGCCTATGACAAATGTATCTAAATCATTTTAATGCCAGCTAGCTCTTTGATCTCCCTATCACGTTGTTGCCAAAACTAAATCCATTTCTTCAAGATACATGTTGTTTATTACAGATACATGTGTATATTCCACACCATTATGTACTCCAGAGATTTTAGTAATTAAAAGAATTAAAAATACTGATTGGATACTGCCGCTATAATGTAAACTTGCAACTCTGCACTTCGGAACAGCATTCCACTGCCTTCTTAATCCCCTCCTCTTTCTCCAGATTGCAGAATTCAGTGTTTAATAGCTGCGTGTTTCCCTGACACAAAATACATGTTTTAATGTAAACACATGTATTAACTTCTCTTTCTGAGTATTCCTTACAGCAGCATCATTTTCATACAATTTAGACTAATTCCAGTAATACAGGAGTTGGCTCCGGGCACATATTGAAGCAATGAGTCATTGTGCATGTTTGTATGAAGGCAAGAGCGACAAAGAAAATCTCACTGGTAGTGCAGCGTGTTCATGTTGTGACTGTTATCAAGGGGTTGCCTATGAGATTGTCATACAAACTCATGACAACAGTCTTCAGACAAACCAATGACAGTAGCTCTTGTTGCACTTCCATAACAACACTTCTAAAAGCATCTCACCTTCCAAATACTGCTCAGCAGAAAGCCAGTGGGCTCCTCATTATCTCAACTCAGATAATCAGAGTTCTTTAGGGCCTTGAAGATACAGATGGCTTCCCTGATGTCAAATGCACACAAGAAAAGATGTGCCTTGGTACTATAGGGAATCCATCAGATTCACAGCCCTTAGATTAACACATTGTGTAAGCTATGAAGTATATAACACAGTATAGGAGTGGAAAATAAATTAAAAAACCACCGAGAAAACATAAAAAATAAAATTTTCCCCAATATGTTTTTTGAAGTATTTAATTATCTTTCTCAAAAATATTTACTTTCATGACTATTTCACATAAAGATTAAAAAATGTCTATTTGTATCTGTTGGCACGTGTACTTTTCTAAAAAAATTATTCTTACTCTCCATTTTTGAACCATTTGGTAGCCACCAATCAGCTGAAACATGCAGGAGAATCTCAAATGTCTGCATTAAGTTTTTAGTGGCTTCCCATGTGAAGTAACTTCAGGCATGCCTACATTTGAGAGCCCCTCACTTAAGGCTCAGCCCTGTGTGCACTTTCCCTGGACTGTACATCTTCACATATGCAACACATTTGTTTTGGAGTTGATAGAAATTTTTGTTTTTCCCCCATCTGCATTTTTAGGCAACTTCTGCTCAGAAGTAATCAAAGCTATTAATACATAAACCATCTTAATGGCTACCCTGTGAATAAAAAGAATGCCAACTAGGTATCTGTGCTGAGCTCAAATACGTAGGCATTTACACAACTAAGACAAAGTAAATTCTGCAACGAGTCGTTTGGTTTTCAGTTGAATCAAAAATAGAAATATTGAATGGCACCAGAGCTCAGTTTTTTATAGAAGCAACACCAGTTCACAGAGGAAAAGGTTTCTTTTGGAAACGTTAGTTAATTTTGAAAAGTTTGAAGTATTTTGCATAAGCATAGAAAACTCGTAAGTATGAGAACTAATGAGATTGCAGACTGAGAACTGTTAACAGCATTCTAGTTACAGAGCTCTGTAGTAAATATCTTGTTTTAACGCTGTTAAATTCACAAGCACTTTGTTCTTTCTTGCATTTCAATTAAAATTCATGGGATGTTTTCTCCACATATTTTTCACGTCTGTCTGCATTTTCCATATCAGACAAATTTCTGGCCATTTATTTTTCATGTAAAATGAACAGAATGCACGGTCTTTTGTCCAAGCCTTTTGTTTTCTGAAGCAGGCCATTTTTCATGGATGAAACTGAGGTACACACTTGCAGTTTTGACAGCATTTCTTATCATTCCCTCCAGTTAGCATTGTCACCTTTCATTATTTAATTCTGAAGCACAAGGAAGGCTGATTTATATCCATGAAGTATAATTACAGGCAGATGGAGGGCTCAGAAAGTAGAAACACTGAATTAGGGCTGTGGTAAGTGCCTGTAAGATTCACATGAGAAGTCCTCTCTGTGCCACCAGCTAAAAACAAAAACCCCAGCAATTTAAACTAAATGAATCCACGCTGTTGTAGGTGCTGAGTTAATGAAAGTGAACACAAAACTAATAAAGTGCATTGGTTGTGGTTGCAACATAATTTAAGATGCTTTCAAGTACAAATGATGAAATGTGTTTGTATTAATCAAAATAATCTACGAATGTGCCCATGGTCAAAAAGGCTTTTTTCTTGCTTCAAACCTCCACTTCTCTTGAAATCATTTTGACACGAGTCCACTCTGCGTTTTGAAGAGAGAAGCGCTTTCTGCAGTTCTTTCATATGATAATGTACAGTATATTTTCAGCTGCCTTTTTTAAAGTTTAAACAAATGAAAGGCTTATTAAGAAGATATCATAATTACATGCAGTTATTTTACTAGCTCTTATCTGAAGCAAAAGCAAGCAATTAATTTCGAACATAAATTCATTCAGGACACTTACTGAACTTGAGGGATAGAACAGCAGGAAAAAGTACTGCTTTCCTGTAGAAAGAGAGCAAGCTGATTCTAGCAAGTTTAGTACCACCTACAGAAGAGCTCCTACACTTGAAAAATTAACTAGAAATTCAGAAAGCTTTAAGACTTTTTCAGCAAATAGCTACAAACAAAAAAAAAAAGTACCTCAGTAGTCGAAAATGGAGAACAGCTACTCTGACAAACAATAAAAAAGCTACTATATTAATAGATATGCAAAACAACAGCCTATGGGGCCAGTGGTTCAGTTCTTGCCAGCAGAAACTGAGTCACAGAAATACAGAATCATAGGGGTTGAAAGTGACTTATGAAGGTCATCTAGTCCAACCTCACTGCTAAAGCAGGTTCCCTACAGTAGGTTGCAAGTACCCAGATGGATTCTGAATATCTCTAGAGAAGGAGGCTCCACAACCTCTCTGGTAAACCTGACCCAGTGCTCTGTCATCCTCAAAGTAAAGTTGGTTCTCATTTCCAGTTTGTGCCCATTGCCCCTTGTCCTGACACTGGGCACCATCAAAAAAACCAACAGCCCAGCCCCATCCATTTGACTCCTGTCCATTAGATATTAATAAGCATTGATCAGATCTCTCCCTCTGTCTTTTTTCCTCCAGGCTGAACAGCCAAATCCCTTAAGCCTTTCTTCTTAAGGGAGACACTCCAGGCCCCTAACCATCTCTGCAGCCCTACTCTGGGCTCTCTCCAGCAGTTTCCTGCATTCCTTGAACTAAGGAGCCCAGCAGTGGCCCCAATGCTCACTCCAGAGATGGCCTCACCAGAGGAAGAATAGAATCACCTCCCCCTACCTGCGTGCCATGTTTTTGTGTTTTTTTTTATTGTGCCTCAGGATACCCCTGGCCTTCTTGAACCACGAGGACACAGATGGCTCACTGTCCACAAGGAGACAACTAGCTCCTTCTCTTCAGACCCCCTTTCCAGTAGGTAGCCTGCTGCTTCCTTAAAATACCATTTTACTTTCAAATTATGGATCAATGAAAAAGTAATCACTAATAAAAGTGAAATTTGTTCTTCATTCTAAATGCAAACTCCAAATGGAAAATATAATGACCACTATTAGTGCTTATTCTATTTCCTCTGCTTTAAGCATTCAATTCTCATCAAGTGCTGATCACCACATTCCCCTATCCCTCAGCAAGGAAAATATTTTACACGTTAATATTAAGGATGAGTAGTTGTACAGGAGACCATGAAGCCCTTCATGAGCTTTAAGATGGAGCATCTGCTTAAAAGCGTTAGCATACAACTAAGAGCTGCCACTTCAGCTGACATGGTGGTGACACGCACCAGGACAGGAGCCCCAACCACAGTGGTTGCTCCTGCATATCAGAAAGCACTGCCCAGAGGGAATTCTTCTGAATAGGCATCTGTCCAGGTTTGAGATCACAGAGACTTGGTGAAAGTGCTGCCCTCACAGGGGAAGGAGCTAGGGAAGGCAGAAGGGAGCAGGAGCAATGGGCAATGACCAGGTTCTTCAGACACTGCTTCACCGCCTAGTTTAACCAATGCTAGGGCACATTTCTGTTAAAGGAACAACTTGGAGACTCAGGAGGACAGAACAGGAGCAAAGTCCAAATTCCTCAGCAATTGCTACATTACACACCCCAGAATGAATGAAATCTTTTGCTGGAGTTCCTCTGAGATCATCAGGTTCAGTACACTGGGAGCTCAAAGTGTTCAGTTTTTAAAATCCCAGTAATCTAGAGATTATAGATAATGGGTTACCTCCTGTCTTAGTCTTAATTATTATATTCCGACTGATGAATCAAAGTCAACTGAAAGCACTAAGAAACATGCATACAAAATCATTCACTCCTCTTTTTGTTCAGAGAATAAACAAGAAAAAAATGGAAGAACAATGAAAACAGTCCAAGATTTTTCCAGTTTTAATCAGAATATTGCATAGAAGCTTGTTACATATTTCAGACAAAAAATGCAAATCCTCTTTCTCTCAAATGAAGGACAGAATTTTTGTGCTGGAATTTTTTAATGTTTTCCAAGCTACCAGTGAAACAACTGTTTTTTCTAGCAGGAGCATTTGGCAAGCATAAAAGCAGAGTAATACTTCATCTGCCTGTAGCTGTCTTCACTTGCAAATCTCAGTAGTACTAATTCATTTTGGAGAAACACTAATGATATTTTTTTCCCCTCTTGTCATCGATTGGGCTTGGAATATTTCTTTTAATGAATGTGACATAATTCATGCACAGTCACTACTGAACCTAGCAAATTCTTAATTAGTGACAATTTTGCACCTGCTGTTATGGGTAGATGCAGTTCTCTTTAATTTAAACTTGATACCTTGATTATTCACTGGAAACTGCAGGAGACACCGATTATCTTACATGCTTCCTTAAAAGAGCATAGCAGTTCCAGCTGGATAAATACAGAAAAGTCATTTTCAAGAATTTTCCAGCAATCAAAACCCCAACCCTAGAAAGTACACATTGTGCCACTGCATTCGTGAACACCACCCCTGGATGATAATGGTACTTGAGATGTCAAAAAGTAAACATGATGGTGAGTTTGACCATATTTTTAAGCTAAACTACTAAGTGAAGTACAAAACACGTAATTCTTCCAACAAGAGATAATCCTGCTGGAACATGCATCTGTCTCCAGTATCAAAACCTACTCCAGAGTTACCTGAAGCATGAAACACAGCTATCATGCAGTAGCTTAGAAAGGACATTGTGATTGGAAGAAGGAACATGGAGTTGAGCTGCTGAGTATACGCATACTCATAACTGCACAATTTTCTTCCTTTCATATTCTACACTCAGAATATTAAAAATGTAGGTAGCCCTGAAAGTAATGCCTCCTATTACAGTCACCACCTTAACAATACATTTTTTTCTTTGTAATTAAAATTAATACTAGATCTCAGTTACCCATCACCTCCCCATAATGGGAGGAGCAACGACCAACCTGGCTCTACTAGGATTCTTTTTCCATCTCAACAAGAAAATCATACATGAATACTATAATGGTTTCGGCTGCGTTATTTTGCCTCTCCCCCTTTTTGCAGGCATATAAACATACCCATCAAAAATGGTAAAAACTCCACAAGAGAAGTGCATGTAAAACACAGGAGAGCCAAAAATACAGGAACAAGTAGGTATTTAAGTCTGATTATTTTCCTGACTCTGTCTACTCACTAAGCTGTTAATTATTCTCTAGATAACTGACATAACAATTAAACTGAATTCATGATTGAAATAATCATAGAAAATACTTGCACTTCATAATTATTCAGATACAAAGAAAATTAGACAATAAAGAGTTATATATTCCAAGGATTCCTTTTAATACTAAGGAAATCTATTCAGGTAGATACAGAACTAACTGAACACATAAGCATTCCATGATCTTTCTTACAAGTTATCAATTCTGTGATCTCTAAGTTGGGAAGATAACGTACTTCTTGAACAGTTTGTAGTGTTTGAGGCAAAAAGGGACATTAATTAGGGCTGGTAAGATAGTACTGGAAACTGAATGCAGGCCATTGTAATCCTCTACTACATTAACAAGAATTCCATCTCTCATATGACAGTACAGTCAAAAAACAACAAACTTATTTGCCCTGAACAACTGAGTTTGTCTTGCAAGTAATAAATAAAACCTTCAAGTGCCACCAAGATACAGTGTACATTAGAGAACAGCAGAGAAGTTTATTTACATTGAGTATATTTGTGTAAAGGGGCACCTGTCCTGTGTTGGTCTCACAGCCAGAGTAATGTTGAGCTGGACATGCAGACTAGGACCCTGTCAGCTGCTCCTGGCAGCTCACATTCTTCAGCAGCTTTTGCATCAACCATATCCTCCTGCTGATAGGGAAGCAAAGCCACAGCATGAGATTTCCTCTTGAACATATTCAAAGATCAAGCTAGGTCAAGAATCTTAGATTAGCAATCCCTACATACACACTTCTGTCTGTGAAGATAAAGGTTTCATCTACAAAAAAGCCATTTCTTTGACAAGAAAACACAGGTATTACAATCAGAGTTTTCAGATAGTCATGATGTGTTATAACAACTGTGCTTGAAGATTTTTACAAGTTTCCTCAGAAGAGTATTTTGGATCCTAATATATAGCAGAACACTATGAAAAACAAACTATGCACACTTAACATCAGTTTAAAAACTGTTCTTGATAGCAGGTTGTGCCTGCATGCTGGCTCAGCATTAGGAATTCAAGCATCACATGGAAAATAAATTTGCATTCTTGAATATCCAGTTTCAGTGGGTGACTATGATGAACACAGACAGTGAATACAAAAGAAAACACTGAAAAACAGGCCATTTGCTCTTCAAGCTTCTGATAAATCTACTTAAAATTGCTTTCTGCTGACTCAAGGATTTCTGCTGTGGATTAGAATTCAGTTTTAGTATACACCAAAAAAGCAATGAGTGTCAAGATGCCAGGATTTCATCTCATTATTTCTGATCTAGGCCATAAAAGATCAGAAAGGATTAAGAGACTCCTTAAGACACGCAGAAAAGACTGTCTTGGCTGCTGCAAAGCAGCCATGAGTATGTCCTCACAAGAAATGTTTTTTGTCTATTTTCAACCATATAAACATGTGTCAATCGTTCAAACCTATGTGAGAAAAACAAGCTGCTTCTCTCCTTCATCTGTTGTTTAGAAAGTTGCTGCTTTGTCTTTAGAGCTCTGCTGATGCTGCTTTCAGCAAACCAGCACTCCATTGTTACAGCCTCTCTTTTCATTTGCCTCAGGGGACTGAAAGGATGGTGCAGATGGTAAACAAACATGCTTTATAGTTTTTGAGCTTAGACTGAGAAATTCAGACTAGTTTTTCATTTCTGGAGTGCAACTAAGCAAGGAGATTACTCAAATTTATAATCATCTGGTTCTCCGCTCTGTGCAGCTCATCCACACTTGCAGTGTGTAGCACAGATTTTTCTCAGTCTCAGAAGGTTGACTGGCAAGTTTTAAAAAATTCACTATGTACCTAAAATTCATCAGGCTATTTATATGGTGCATGATATATGCATATACCTGAATTAGCAAGCACTAGTCCAGTTCATAACTTGAACAAAAGGCAAAACAGACATATGCTTCCTTCACTGCACCCTGTAGCTAGATCTCCATCTGCTGATTCCTGACAAGATGCTATTCTCAGTCTAGATCTTCAAAAGCAATGAAAGACAACTTGTTTCAACTCCACTATAGTTATTCACATATCTGACCAACATAAATCTAAACAGTAGCACGTAATTAGAAAGGAACAGATTTTAGTGAAGTACATTTTACAGAAAGATATTGCAGTGAAACATGAAAGCTCTGAAATTGTTAAAAGTTACTTCTAAAACACATTAAATACTTGATATTTGCTATGTGGTGCAGTAAGAACCACCAAACTCAGAGTCTACAGTGGTGGAGCTAAATATGACAGCTGCATCCACCAAGTCAGAAGTATTAACTACACTAGCTACATACAGTTCCTCAGACTGCAAGTCAAAAGTTAACTCTGGAGAATAAGTCTATTTCCTGCGGACATCACCACTTAAGCAAAGATGTTAGGAACCATACACAAATGTGAGGAAACCTGAAAGATCCAATTTCTGCTTGGAGACTAGGCAGCAAAACTGCAAGTCTTAGATTGTGAATTTATACCATACTTAAAAAGAAAGACTCTGGACTTCTTTTCACATTATTCTGAATGATAAACACTAAACCTGTCAAATAACTCACATTGCAACTTTAAATATTAATTTCATATCTCATGTTGTTGAAGTAGATTGATCCACTGAGATATCTGTACTAGATCTGCTACCACCATGAAAGCTTTCAGTTCCACCCACCTCATCTGCCTTTCTCACAAGTCTGTCATTGTGATGCAAGGAAAACAACATGGCATTTCACATTATCATAAAATACATCTTCGAGCAACAAATTTCTAAGATTTTAGCTAACTTTTTTGATTTGGAAGCATAGAGTAATAATGAGGTCCATTATTGAGAAACACTCAAATGTAATACAGGGCGGGTTAACAACCCTACATTTTCTATTTCAGAATGGGAAGAGAGCCATAGTAATAATCCAACCCACAAAAATAAGGGGCATTTACTGAAAAGAATTAAAAAGAGTATTTTAACCATAATATTCATACTCCTGTACAGTGAAATAGGTGAGTCTGGAGTTCAGACCCCCAGGAGCCTACATACCACAGCTGAAGGTAATTTCTCTAGCATCTCTAGTCTGCAACAGGATGCATCCTATTTTTCATTGTACAGAGTTTCTCCAGCAGCCACTGGAGACTGCGATTTTGTACACAGTTGCTCACCATCCAAAGTTGATCATATCACTCCATTTACACAGCTTTTTGCTCATAAAGACTTTCTTATCGAATACCCAGGTATTTGAGGAGTGTTTTCAGATTTCTAAGTGTCCAGAACAAACTCCTTTTATTCAGTCTAGGCACTGGAGTACTCTTATGTAAAAAAAAAAAAAAGGTAAGGTTTTCACTGAACTATTGTTAGCTTTCATCTTATATTTATCAGCATGTCTTCAATTTCATCTCTAAATTACAGAGCTAGGACTTTCTGATAGATACAATTGCTGCTGCTCAGTTTACTGCCTCCCATCAGTCCTTGATTGCTTCATGACTTTTATTCATCACAGCTTCAATTTATTCCTTGCACAGAGTGACCAGAACTCAGGAAAAAAGGGAAAAAAAGCAGCAAGAGATTGCTTTGGTTAACTCTTTCAGTAAGTAAAGTCAGTAAGTAAAGAATGGAAATGTATACATAAATACATTTAAATTTTCTAAAGGTGTTAAAAGCTGAATCAGTAGTACATAAAAATTGACTGAGTTTCTTTTCTCTGACACTGTTTTGCAAACATTCATCTTCCATTTGGACCTTTCATAAAACTTGCTTTGCTTTAAGACTGATCAGAAATCCATTACATTTCTGCCCATTTATTTATAGAAGGGTTATTCCTGCATCAACATGTTTTTATAACACATTTATACAGTCTGAAACCACTCCTCCAACTTCATAAAACTCTGCTGAAAGCCACCATCTTAGTACTTGAACACAAGATCCAGGAGAACCCAAGAACAAGGTAGCAACTCTATACCTCTTCACACCCTTTCTTGCTTCATGAGTGGAAGCAGCTTTTTTCCCCAGAACTCTTGTGCAGTGTGCACAAGATGATAAAGTGCATGATTTCACAATGTTGCCAACTTGACTGAATGCTCTGGGATGTCCATAGACCAGAGTTATCCCCTGTATAGCTACCCATTTCCTCCTCCTACTGTAACCCATAGAAGAAAGGTTTTCTGACTGGTTCTGCAGAACTGGATAAAACAGAAACAGCTGGATTCTCTGGAAGGCAGAAGGATGAAAGCTGTCTAAAATCTTCATAGCAGATGTGACAGAACAGCCTAACAAGTCAACATTTTAAAAGACAGAAGCATCTTTGACAAGGGAGTCACAGCCTCTGTATCTGTCAAAAATAACTCTGTTTCTGGTCTGTACCTCTTAGGTTCTTGTCTTTAGATCATGTTAACTACTGCTTACTGAAGCATAGCTCATAACTGCCGTGCAGAACTAAAAATTGAGTTATGCATTAATGTAGCACTACTAAGTACAACATATTACATCACCATCATGCATCTCAAAAGTGATATTTACTTATATCAGCCATGATACTATGCATTAAAAACATTAAGCATGGAAGTATGCTTGCCACAAGTTGGTAAGCTGATTTGAATGTGTAGTTTCTATGCTTTTCAACTAATAAAAACTCCAAATCAATATATTTCATTAACCTGAGCTAACAGCAGTGATGTAGCAGAAGCTGCTACATCAGTTTTCTATGAAAGATGAATCCTTTAACAGCCATGTAAATAGCTCACAAGCCATGAAAATTACAATGCCAAACATATCACCTGTATAAACATCATAATGAGGAAAAAAATAAACTAAAACAAGTTTCACAACTCTACAAACAGTACAGAAATAAGTAGCAACACAGCCCCATTACTTATTCCCAAGAAACAGATTTTTTTTTTTTACTTTTAAATTATTTAAAAACTCTATTCAAGTATTACATCATCAGCAGCATGTTTGTTTCCAGAGCCAGAGGGAGAACTTTTCCTAAGTATTTGAACTCTCTACTACTCCAAGGTTAGAACAATCATGTTAGTGTAATCTTAATTAAACTTAAAGACAATATTACAGAGACCTCAGCGTGCTCAGGGCACACAAGTGAAGGTTCTGTCCTTCTGGGTAAAGCACACAGTCACTGAAGACTTGTTCAATCTTGACTGAGCACAGAGAGAAGGAATCCGCTACTTCAATCAGTTCATCTCACACAAACTGGAGCTGCCAGAAAACTACAGAAGGACTAAAAACATGTATATAAATTAAGCAGGTATGAACCCCACTGCGTTCAGAAACAGCAAAATGTAAAGTTCTTCTGGTTTGCAGACATAGCCAAGCCTTTTTCACCTTTCTTAACAGGGAGCCTGCAGACCAGGCATACACAGAGATGTTATTCAGAAGTATGCTTTCCTAATTAAGGATCCAGCAAGTCAGAAAAAAAGACATTAAACACAGGGAGTCACCTCCCAAATCCTCCCCCCTGGGGGAAGCCACTCATAACCAGCCTCCACCTGGACATTTAGCCATCAACAACCCTTTGGCTGTGGCCACAGAAGATCAGCCAAGGTTGTGAAGTACACTGACCTACCAATTGCTTGGTAGAAATGTTCTTAGAATGATCAAGAAGTTATTTAGCTTACACTTGAATACCTCAAAGAAAATTAGATATATTAGAGTATCTTCACAACCCAAACCAGAAATCCTGTATATATTGTGTGGTTTGCGTTTTTTTTCAGTTTTACTTGTGTTGAAGTGTTCCCAATGCTTGCTCACATTTGCCTGATTTTTAGACAGAACCTGAATACTGCATATACAAAACATTTATTAGTATTTTACACTTATTATTTGGACTTCTATTAAAAACCGTGTTTAGAAGTGCACTGGCTCTACTCCTATAGAAGAATTGGTAGCAATTATTTTCCGTCCATCTTACTTTTAGCTCTAATCGGATGTGTGAAAGAGGGACAAAGGTAACAAAGGTAACTAACGGAGGTTATTTTAATAACAGAAAAATCATTTCATGATTGATCATTATACATATCATATTGCAGCATGAGATCATACATAATACCAGCATGAGAGAATCTGTAATAGCAATATGAGGGCACTGCTCAGGGGTTTAGTGTGTGGAGCGAATAACGGTAATGAAAAAGGTGAAGAAATCATGGAATAAAGAGCCACAATTAGAGTTACCTTTTGAAACGGAAGAATAAAGGCTCAGAAAGTGGTATATTTAAGTACTTTTAAACGTGTTTGAAACTTTTATATCCTGATCAAGTCTCAGTTTTTAATGAGACACCACAGATGAAAAGGGGACAGAAATAATTTTGAATGAACAATCAGGGGAGTACTTGAAAATCAGGAACATTTGAGGGGGTTTAGGGAAAAGCATTTAACAGAACTCTTTGCTACAAAGGTTGAAAATGGCTCTCACATTTAATACCACTGTTCAAATAGCTGTAATTTCATCTATATCTTTTATCCAAAACCTGTGCCACGAAAACGGTATTGATCTAAAAATCACAATTTAGCTAAAATACATCACTAGAAATACTCACACAATATTTGCCTTAAATTCATTTAATATCTTAAAGTGCCAGAATTACTTGCAGCAATTATACAAGATACTACAATTTCAAATTACTGTGAAATAACACAGTGCTGTACCTATTTATCAATTCATCTTCAAATGTTGTCCTACTTATTTGCTGCATGGAAATTGCAGTTTAGATATAGTATGTGCCCATACTTTTCTATAGGCGTTTCATTTGAAGTATGCCTTGCCTTCATCAGAATACAGTAGAAGCACGAATTGCATAATCTACAATTCATATAAGGCAAAGGGCATCTCAGGAAGGTATTTCAATAGCAAATTGAGCTGGAAGAAAATGTTTCAGTCCAATTCACAAAAATGAAGAGATATCGTTTCAACCTGCATATTTCAATGCTCCATGAGCAAGAATGGATGGAACAATTTTACAGCTATAACAATAAATCTACCAGTAAAAAATAAATACTCAAGCACTAAGAATCCAAATCCACCTCTTTTGCATTATTTATCTGCAAATCTTGAAAGATCTGTGCTCTTTGCTATTTTGTCCTCCTGTAAAGTATGGCATCTTTGGGAAAAGTTCTCCACAAGAACTTAAAGGACTTAACAGGGCTGAAAACTTTACTGGAACATAAGGACAAATTGCAAGCGGTGATATCCAGCACTGCTCATGGTGCCATGAGCAACTAAAAAAAACCATAAGAAAAATAGTATAGAAATCATTGTCACATTTAAATCCATAAATAAAACTCCTTTTCCATGAAGAGCTCATCTTGCAAACTCTGAAAAATAACAAAAGCAGTCACGTATAGGAAGTGAAATTCAGTAATATATCAGAAAATAATTCTGTGAGGAATTGATTGCTTTCTCTCATGAATTATCTGCATGTTGATTTGTACATTTCACTGTTAAAGTCTGGCTGGTAAAGGTAACATCCCCAACTTCTTAAAACTCCCTCATTGCCAGAAAACTTGATGCAAATATGATAACTATTGCAAAACAGGCATCTTCTGCCTCTGACAATGCAGATCTACTTTAACTTGTCACAGAGATCACGTCTGGTTTATTTGCCAAATCAATATCCCTGGAACACTTGCTCATCTCTGAGGTTTTTAGACATGAATGCCTAGATCTATGCAGTTTGTTAGCAAGAAAATACTGCTTTTTAGCAGATGATTTACCAATATAATTCAAAGCATAAAAGAAAATGCATCAGCTGTAAATATCTTTTGGCTGTAGCTTCTTGAATGCTGATTTACTATATGAATTCTTCAAAGACACTATATTTGTGCCATATTTGAATTAGACATGATTTCCATCCCCAGTAGACTGAAATGTAGCCCTACCTACCTTGACTGAATGCACTCAACACCTGTTAGAGGCACAGATTGTGATGCTCAGCCTCCATTTACTACTCTGCTGTCCTCTTGTGTCTCCTTCTGTAAGCTAGCAGTGCCACTGCTCACTGAATAACGTTTTAGTTTAATGCATCTCTGGTTTAATCAATTACAAGACACTGAGACAGAAGCCTTGCTTCCTACCATAACTCCACTGCCAAAGGTGCTACTGGTTCACCAGCACAGAACTTAACTAATTTACGATATACAACTTCAACTACAAACTTAACATAGAATCCAAAGGGACTCAGAGGGAAGATCCTCTCAAGTTTGATAAGAATTTTATTTTCACTGTGTTCTCTGAAGGGAAAGCTATTTTCAGCACCATAATTGGCATATAGCAATAATGCCAATGGAATACAGTATGAAAACATTTAAACACGCATAAGAGTAAAAGATAGTCCTTCTGCGAGCTGCTTTTACATCCATCCTTCAACAGAGAGGTACAACACAGGGCCACAGCATCAGATCACTGATGGCAAAGGAGTAAAAGCTCAGAAACAGCATAAGGAAGTGGGGTGGGATGTACATTTCCAGTAACAACAAAAACACCAAAAGCCACAGTGAAGTTTAGATACAGTATCTCGGCTCAAAACAACTCACAATTGCAGTAACACTAAATGCAGTCTCTTACTGGGTAGCAGCAGTAGATGTAGTTTTCCCAAACCTGTAGTTTTGCCATATCTCATTCAAATGCACATACTTAATTCCAGTCATTTCACATAGCTCATCTCTTAAAGTTAGAATATAATTATATTGTAAATCTTATTAGCAGGACTAAGTGTAACTTAATTTGGAGGGGGGACAATCCTCTGAAAATTGCTTTTTATTTAAAGTTCCTTGTGAAATATAGCCTTATAATGAAATTCTTCTTGTTCCCAGAATACTGCCAATTCAAATGTTGAGAATTATAGCCCATGGTTCCATTCTGTTTGTAGTACAGAGTTTCTGGCACATTCAATTTTTATTTTAATTATTTTATTCTTGGGAAAAGAGTAGTCAGATTTATTGTCAAGAAGGACTCCAAGGGCAATATTATTGTAGTTCTAACAGGTAAATAAACCAATACATTTCTTCAAGCCATAAAGCAACTAACTGCACTTGGAGAAAATAGATCCGGAAAACTGAAGCAGAAGAGTTCAGAGGGGAGTTACAACCTCAGTGCTAAGAGCACATGGGCTGTGTGCTGCTGAAAGAAAACAGCTATTTCTTATTATTGGCTCAGGTTCTGCACCAGTAATCTGGATTAGTTCAAAGTATATTCTAGTCTTCAAATTATCAAAATTATGAATGACAGGAAACAGTTCCTTCGTCAAGTCATTGAGTATTTCTGTAAAACCAAGGGTGAGGGGCAGGGAGCAAATAGATTTATAGGTAACATTTCTTTAGCCTTATCACACATGCATATGATTAACCAGAAATAAGTAAAGGTTATCAGATCACTGAAGACAATATGAAAACAGTGTTTCATATGTTTTGACATCTTAACGTTTTTTACATCCAATTCAAAATACACTCAACCACAAGAGGGGTAGATAGGATGCAATTCTACACAACAGAGGAATGGAGCCCTTCCTGGATTGCCACAGAGCAGCAATTCAGCAGCACATCACTTTCTAGAACAGGACATTAAAAATTACTGTTATTCATTTCAAATTGCTGTAGACAATTATGGAACTTAATTGCAGAGTTGGAAACACTCCAGCTAAGAAAGGTGCTAATACCTTTCATCTTACAAAGTGACAGGTGCTCTTTAATGCTTTTAGCATACTGTCTTCTAGCACTATGACAAGACTCAAAGTTATGACCAATTTGAAGAAAAGAGCAAGACATCTTACAACAATATCAACAGAGAAAATTTTTTCTTTAAGGTGTTTCATCTGCTTAGATGGGACATCTAAACATGCATGGCTAACAAGACTGGAGCACAATTGGAGTTGGGTTACCATGTTTTTTTTGTCGAAGATAAATGGGTAAATACATCCTTACAAGAAAAATACCATCAACAACATGGATCTGCATGCAGTTTCTCAGATGCTTCTTGTTTATTATTTTTTGATTTTTTTTAAACAGATTTCTGCCCAGATTTCTAAATCACTTGGCATATACATTTAGAAGAGATTGCTAAAACTCAAATCCAAACGCTTGCAAAAGCATAGAGCCACACCTCTCACTGCTTAAGCCTGCTCACCATCTGAGCAAGGACCTGCATTTACACCAGAACAATGAAGAACTGTAGGGAGTAACTTTCTCCCTTATACAGAGTAAAAACTCCAGCACAAGGACCTCCTAGGCACTTCTCATATTAATCGTCTCTCTATTTCTGCTGTTTTGTTGGCCCATTCTTCCTCAGATTGAGTTGCAGAAGTCAGATTTGAGGGTTCTTCTATGCCAATAACATACTGCCTAGAGCATTTCTTGGGTTTTGTAGTTAAATATTGAGGTTGACAAGGTTTCTGATCTACTTTTTTTTCCTCAACATACACTGGAGAGAAGTAAAAACAGGATTTAACCACTGATCTATGACCCAGGCAGATCTTCTCTGGATTGATTGTATTCTGCTTAAAGAGCCTTATAGTAAACAAACTTGAATTTTTATAAAACTGAACAAGAAGCTGCAGAAAAAGTCTTTTATTGTGGACAGACACTTCACATGTCATTGCAAAGTTCTAAATCTGAGTTTGAAATTTGTCTGCTCCTGCAGTCCTAGCTGCATAATCCTAGAAAAGTTACTCATCCTGCCTATGGGAGGAAGAAAGGCAACTCAAGCTTTACATCCTCTGTTCACCAGTGAAAATCATTAACATGTACTTAGCTGCAGCCTTCCAGTACTTAAAAAGATCTTATAAACAGGAGTAGGACAGACCTTTTGCACATTCTGATACAGGACAAGAGGGAACAGTTTTAAATTAAAAGAGAGGAGATTTAGTCCAATCTTTGTAAGAAATGTTTCGCTCAGGGGGTGCTGAGGCACAGGCATAGGCTGCTCAGAGAAGTGGGGATGCTCCCATCCATGGAGGTGTTCAAGGTCAGGTTGGATGGGGCCTTGGGCAGCCTCATCTAGTGGCTGCTAACCCTGCCTATGGCACAGGATTGGAACTGGGTGAGGTTTAAGGTCCCTTCTCACCTAAGCCACTGTTTGATATCCAAATAATATGATGTTAGGCATTTTTATGCTCTTATGATCTGTAATGACAATAATCACTAAAGAGATTCTGATCATTACAAAAAAATCAAAATGTAAAATACCATCACAATGAAACCAAAACAAAAATAATCCTGCATGTAATGAGTTTTGGAAATCTCAACTATTTTATGACTAATTTGTAAAATTTGTACTTACAGAAGGTTAGTCTCCCATTGAGCTTTCTATGTAGCTATCAGATATATAAAATCCTAACCAAGTTACTCCTCCAGTAACAGTTTCTTTCAATAAAAAGAATAGTCAAGGAATTAGTTAAAAAGCATCCTAACATTTAGAATAGCACAAATACAAAAAAAAAAATTAAGAATGCATTAAAAAAGATAGCTTGCAAAGTCAAACCTTTAAATTAGGAAACAACGGAGTTAATGAATATCCTGCTTCATTCAGTCCAGAAAATGGCAGTTTGCTTAATGAGCAGCTCTTCAATACTTTGTTTCTTTGTCACTGGACCAAAAATGACTGATTTTATTTATTGCACACTGTTCAAAATAGTACTCTGGAGTCAGTTAATTTTTCCACATATTTTTTCTTCAGCATTCATCACTATTCTCTCCTAAAATTTCCCAAGCATGGAACAGTACTGAATTCTCATAATATTTCTATGAAGGTCATTATTCCCATGGTCTGGTCTTTGACATGAGAATACTGTTTGTTGCCACCTGAACAATTCATTTTATAGTTTTTAGGTGAGATTTTAAAGACAGAAGTATTTCCCACTACACAGCCCCAAAGATAATATACGGATATAAAATCAGAAGTATAACAGAAATAGTCCTTGATGAAGTCACACAAACACCAGAGATATCAGTACAACTGGAGTTCTGACTGTAGCTTGACAACCTAAAAAACAGCAAAAGCAGAGTTCAAATGTCCTTCAGAGGGGAGCATGAATATATTTATTTTTAATTTTTTTCACCATTTTTCTACTACTAACCACCTCAAAATTCACACATATCCCAGTTCCTGCATAATCCCTTTATCTCATCCAATCATTTCTGTTTCCCATTCTACTGCTTTTTCATATCCACCTTACAATTCAGATCAGCACTGGATTGTTCATCCAATCCTCAGTCTTGCTAAGCATGTTGCTGTTCCCCCCTCTCACGGCTTTCTCTTTTCTTCCTCATAATAGTAACCTCTGTCACCTTTTTTTGTGGTTCTAATTAGTAGTTTGTCTTCAACTTTTTTTTAATCTCATTATCTAATCTTAATAACAAATAGAGCTGATAGCACCAAATAGAATTTTTTATTAATAGAAAATCCACCAGTGATGATGGCTGTAGTTCCTATAGCCTCTCCCAAACTTTATTAAGATTGAATTATGTTTTCATACATGAGTAAATTCACTTCATAAATCACTGTGCAAATAGATTATTACAACAGTAGAATGTGCTTCAATGTTTTCATTTTCCTCCCAAATGGTGAGGAGCCAAGTTAACTGAACAGAGAAACAAACTGTTCTCTACTATTGGAATCCTGCAAATTGCCAAACACTGAACAACACAAGCTGTGGACTAAAACAGGAATTAAAAGGTACACACTGCTCCCAGTACAAGAGAGATTTAACAAGGAGAAACTTTAAAAACAGACAAAACAAAAGCAATTAGGAGTTTCAGCTTTCAGATAATTACTGAAATTTAATTATACTGACAGAGTTCTTTCATCAAACATTACTAGAACTTTGCACTTAGACACATGTAATTTTTCTCTTGAAGTCAATGAAAATTACATATGCAGATCTAAGGGCAAACCTAATTTCTTTATAGTGCTAATAAAAGAGTATGCAACTGGATGCCAGAATTAGATCACAAGTTGTAGCTAGATTATACCCTACTAAACAGGTTATTCAACACTCCTTTGACAAGTGACAGATCTAGTATTCTCACACAGACTGCAATTTCACAATAGACAACTATATTCTTATTAACTGCATAACTTTTTTAAATAAAAAGTGACTGAAAAAAATCATCTTTTTTGTTCATTCACCATAAAACTTAAAAACAGACTTATTCAACACATCAGGTAGTGACTGAAAATGAACGTAAGGATCCCAGTTCCATTTTTGGTTATAAAACATGGAAACTCATCTCTGACAGACCAGAACAAAATCTAGCTGGGAGAGTAATTTTTCAAACGTTTAGCTATAAAAATAGAATGACCTCATATTTCAAATTCAATCATTAGTAATAATCTTAGAATGATTCTGTTCCAAAAAAAAAAAAAGCCCAACTTCCAGGTTTTATGAGGCTATTTAAGATTTCACAATGGAATCTCTAGCATAGTTCTATCCCACGTAATACTTTTGCCTCTCAGCTTAGTATCTAATTCACATATTACATAGACAAGTCTTACATATGCATTTATATAGAGCAGCTGAGTTTACTGCGACATGAAAAGCTTTTTCAGTATTTTCTTGTACACTGTTCTTGCCACTCAATGTTTGTATATTCAAAACAGTCATTGTTATACCTCAATAAATGGACAGGTTGATAGGTGTCGGTTTATAGAAACATTAAGAAATGTGGAGCACAATTTTTGGCTGATTATCAGAGGAAAGAAGGAAATATACAATTCTACCACACATCACTAATTATTTGAAGATGCTATTATTAGCTTTTACACTTGAAGACAAAAAGAATTGTTCATAAAAGCTCTTGGCAAAGCTAAGAAGAAACATTTTCCATGTATTTGTAAAATAGATGTCGTTTCTCCTAGTTCTTTGGCAAGTCCCCTCAAGATGACTCAAGCCAATCTGTTGGATCACACACACTATTTGCAGACTCAGTCATGTATAAAGCTCCAGAAAAAAAGATTTCACAATGTGAAGAAGAGTTGTGTCCTTCCTGACCAGTAGAAATGAAAATACATTCTACCTGTTCAGTATTATTCCAAAAGATACAAGAAATAAAACAATACAAATTCCCAGATGTCTCTAACACTTAAAACTGAACACTTAAAACTTTGACCAAAAGGTCAAAGTAGGGAAATATTGCTCTGGGATTGATTCTACTATCCCTTTAGGATGAAATAAGTAGTCAATATCCTAGCTTCACTGACATCAGAAGAAAAGTACCTATTGACCTACACAGAGCATGGATTTTACCCACTGAGTCAAATTAGGCCCAATTTGTCTTGAAGAACTTGATTGAAAGAACTATCAAAAACAAAGTTGCCTGGATAAAGCCATGTTAAAGATGCAGCCTGGATGGATCTGACACATCCACAAAGCTAGGCAGTACCTGGGAACCAAAACTAGCAGAACTGAGCAAAAAAATACCACAGAGATAAGAGCATAATTTGAGTATCAACATTCCCAAGAAAGAAGCAATTAAAAGAAATATTGAAGTACATAAACAGTTGTGTCAGTCTTTAGGTCAGACTTCTAAAGAAGAGAAAAAGTGGCTTTTACAGAGTACAGGAAAGATCAGCTTAGATAGGAAATCTGCTACTGGGAAGGAAAGAAGTGTACTGATATTATCTCAGACATTTGAGTACTGTGCTGGATAATGTTTCAGAGAATTAAGTCATGCTATGCAGTTACGTATAGAAAACATCAGATTCTCTGAAACTGAAACATATCCCACTCCTTTTAACTGTCATTATATTTTTGTTTGAATGACAAGGTGTCGGTTACTTATAGGATATTATACACTCTTCTCAAAGTGTTTCTCATTAAAGTATGCCTGGCTGAGTACTGGCAAAAGAAAAAAGGATAAAAATTGCATCAACTGAATTAAAGACTGCACTTCACATCATTCTAAGATTCCTTCCTGCAAAAAAAAAAAGAAAACCAACCTTAAAAATTGAAAACTCTGAAAAATTAATTTTTCAATAACTTGCTGGATTTGTGTTTTGCTTTAAATAGATTAGGCATCTTTATAATCCCAAGAAGAGTATGCCGGTCTCTTCACTACTTAAAAAAACATTTTTATGTATAGTAATGCATTCTCATGGGATTTTGTGTAAGATGTAGAAGATTGTTAACAACTTCAATAGATTGAAGTTATTTGTGCCAGCGTCGTGGTTGAGATTTCAACTAAAGACAGAATTGAAATTTAACTGAGCTAACTAGCATGCTGTAGCTAAAGCACTGTACATGAAACCTTGGAGAATTTATCACAAGCATACCATCACATCCAACAAGCCTTAAGTAAAGTAATTTCTACTGATGACAGCATGCAGTCACTACAAAAAAAAAGCAAAGTAGCTGAATGTTGGCAACAGTTCACCAGAATATACAAAAACAATTAAATGTTGTGTTAGAAAAGCAAGAAGAAAAGGGTTTCACTATGTCATCTCATGTCATTATTTCATTATGTCATGTCTAAATATTTCTCCCTCTGCAGTTAGTACTATTTCTTTTGTTTTGCTCCAAGCCAGTGTCACTACAGAAGCTAGATTTAATCACAAACTTTTTTTTTAGTCCCTAAACAAGCGTTTATATATTCTGATGAACATTACCTTGTTAAGAAAGTAAAGAGACTATTCTTATAAACTGTAGCTGCTTATTTAAGTACTCTTTTCCACTTGTTGTCTTTGAGTGTGCTCAGATGAAGATATTATACTAACGCCTGCAACTATGTCATTTACCTACAGCAATTTATTCAAGGTTTCATCAGGCTGCTTTGAGTTTACATTTAATGAAGACCATCTGAAGTGTCCCCATTGCAGCTGCAGGCTCTGTAGAAATCCTAGCGCAAGAGGCAATATGCTGTATTGTGATGCAGATTTGCTTAGGAGTGCATCTGCAGCAACAAGATCATTTCCCATGGTCTTCACTGTATTTCTTCTATTATTCATGGAACACAATGTAAATGAAGCTATAAATTTTACCACATACTAAATGTAGAAAGATAATGGAAATTGTGAATTATGAATGAATCACTGTTATTGTGATTCCTCAAGGATTCTGATGTAGATGATTATACACACACAAAGACACTGTAGCTAAACCTCTTTATATTGATCTTGAAAAATGATCCTTAGAATATTATAATTAATATACAGAATTCATAGATTTGTTTTTCATGACAATGCTAAATACAACTAACCGTCAAAGGCAATTACATATCAATGCATGCTACCTAGGGGCAGGCAAGCATACTTTTATTTAGGATTACTGAATTGGGAAGAGAAAGATAATAGCTTGCAAAAATGTGTTTCCCAGCTACCCACATGTGTTCTTTCACATTTAAATAAGCCACAGGCAAAAGTTTGAGGAGTATTTTGTAGTGAACACATTCATATGGCAAGTAATAAGCAGTAAGATAGGGGTGTTTTTTCTGTAGGATGGCTGGAAATAGACTCTTTAAATGGAAGTAGTATTCTTCCGCAAATTACACAAAAAACCTACAAATACCAATCTCTTTGCCCGATTTCACATGATAGCTAGAGGCATTAATTCTTACTCTTTCCTTTTATGAATAGTTCCATTTGAGATATGACCAAATTCCGGAACAGTTCTGGTTTAACCATGTTTGGAAATTAGTAAAATTATACACTAAAACAGCTCTAGCTATAATCAACAACACCTAAGCACTTATTAAACCTTGGAGCAAGTTTGGATCCCCCACACTTAGGAGCAGAAGTAGATGCATTTTAAAATGGTTTAGATCCTGAATTTCACATCCCATCTGCAATCTCAGAAACCTGGTTCATTTCTCAGAACAACCTTGGCTCTGCAGAGCAGTTGACTGACTCCCTTTTAAGTAAACTTTCTAGAATCACAATCATAGAATCACAGGTTGGAAAGGACCTACAAGATTATCTAGTCCACCTATCACTTGTTGACCTGAATACAATTACTCATCTAGAGAAGGAATAAACAAGACATTTAACAATTAATTGTGGCACGTGCTTATGACCAATCAGATCACTACAGAGCTAAACCAGAATAAACAACAGTACTCTATTTCCAACATAATTGAAAATTTTGTAATGGACAAAAGAACAACTTCAAAACAACCTCAACAACCTGCCAGCATTTTTGCAAAAATATTCTTAATTTACATGCAGGAAGCCAACTAACTACCATGATCAGTATTTTGAGGGTACAAGAGGATTTTATTTAGCTCTGATTTCTAACCAGGATGTTTTTTTTTTCCCCCACTACAATACCATGCTACTCAAGTTTGCGATCCTGTCAAAATATTGTTCTATTTTTAACCATTACAGGTGAACTCCAATTCTGCTGATGTTCTTTGCCACAGCACCTTTAGAAAACACATGAACACACTTGCAATAACACAAGTTTAAATAAATTTCAGGAAAATTTTAGGATTCCTGTTGTAACAAAGACTGTAATCTGTATAATTTAGAATCTTTGTGTGAGAGAGAAAAATCAAAAAACTGCTTATAAATCTTTCAAATCAATGAAAGAAGAGAGAATAGTAAAGAAATATTGGTTTTATTTTACCATTTTCTCCCTGCTTGTTACAGTTATAGAAGAAATGACTACACAGGACATGGACTACATACCTTCATATAAACATGCCCTGTGATTTGGTATATATGTTACTTTCACATTCCTTAAATACATTAGCTTTCATAAGTAACATTTAAACAAACCATTTACTTACAAAGACTTTTCTGAACTTAAACTGAGAAAAACAAAAAAATAAAAGAAACATCACTTATTAATTAAAACAAGTAGTTTTGCACATGGTTAAGTTGTTTTCACCATATGAACTTTAGAACTGCTGTGCAAAGAAAATAATTCTAAAAAAAGCACAATTTCATCTCTATCAGCTGGAGTTAATGCATACTTGACAACTGAGTGTCCTGGAACAGGCTTTTTTGTTTCTATTCCCATCACTAGATATGACATTATTTAGAGAAAGATTTAATCACATTTGAAAATACTACTCTTCTGGAACTTTTCCCTCCCAAGCCCAATACATGACAACACAGAAATGAAATTCAAAAGAATTAAATCAGGGATATTTATTTTTAAGTTGAAGCACTGCTGTCAAAAAACATTCTCTGATATCATGAAGATTGATGATGATTACATAGCATTCATGTTTAAGTCAGATAAATGAAATGCCAAAAAAGAAATGCAATGAAAAGTTACGCACTGCTATGCAGCTCAGCAGTCACAAGAACCTAACACAATAGGTGAAGCTCTGGTCATCTAGTTCATAGGATGTTATCATTGATGGATCTATCAAAGCACAGCTACTAAAAGTATGATGATACTATTTGATTATTCCATACTTCTGCATAGACATCCTGAGAAAGTCGTAACAGATAATGCTCTCCAGAAGTCTGTATGTTAGGCACTTCCATTTGTGATTGCTTATGGGGAAGTCAAATAACATAAAAATTCAATATGTCAGAGAAACGATACACCAATGATTACCCTGGGAGCAGAGCACAGAAGCCCTAACTACCTCCCAATTAAACATTACTTCCCAGCTGTAAAGTTCAAGAGTGGAAATGAAATAAAATAGCATGTGCTTCCAAAACCACACCTCTCCTCCAACAATAGCCCATATTTTACAAATGTAACTATATTTATTTGCAAAGAATGAGTTGCAAATGAAGAGCTTTGTTTTGTCAATGCAAATGCCCTCCTCGAAGGGTGATGTATTTTGACTAGAATTAGAAGACACCTAAAAATGCAGGAAAAGCAAACAGAACTGCATTTACCAGAACTTCATTTTATAATTTTCACAAAATTAAATTACAGCACCTATTACTCTAAAGATGCAGTCCTATTACAGTCATCTTCAAAGTGTTATTTTATATTTTTCTTCATTTGTCCATAAATGTCTGTTTCATAAAACGTATTCGCAGTTCTTCTAAAATGTGATTTACGGTAACATTTAAACACTTACCGCTTGCTATTCATTCTTCCAGCTACATGATTCTTTTCAAGATAGAAAACACTGAGCATCTCAGCAAAGCAAGATTTTAAAATTTATGGCAGTTTCTTCTTTTTCAGACAACATTTTTTACTGCCCCATTTATTAATAAAAAGTAGTCATTAATTAATCCATGGGTTGCATGGGTGACACTGAGTGAGCAGGAATTATCTAGGGCAACAAGTAAAATACATAATGTAGTCAACGTGTGTAAGTAAAAAAAAATATTTTTCATTAAAACATAAAAAACAGCAACAAAAACAAAACTAGTGGGATATTTGACCTTGTTTTTGTGAAACTAATTCATCAGGCTGATATGATGGCAGTGCTTGCCATTCCTTGTGAGTTCTCAAGGTGTTAGTCAGATTTTCAATGAAATATTAGTTCTTGTGCTTCATCCTTGACAATAATTGTTCACAAGTGTACATACTGCCAAAAAGTGATGACATGAATAAAGCAAAACTGCAAAGCAAGGGATATTCTTCTCTAGTAAGACAGGACTACAGAAGTCTGAAAAGAAATTTGATTACATTTCTTTGATGAGTTGAATGTCTGATTGCAACTATACATTCCATTTGAAAATTCGCAGGTATTTACGTCAACAGAAAGTAGTCACAAATATACCAAAAATATTATGATTTTTTTAATCTTGAAACATATTCCCAGATTCCTTTATCAAAACAGAAAACATGGCTGCATATTTTTCACTGTTCACAGGACTATGTCTAGCCAACAATGAATGAGAATACTCGCCATAACTTGAGCTTGCCATAATTTAGGTTTCATTTCAATTGCTGTTATTGTCTGAAAAATAGCACAGAAGTTGATTTTCAAATTGGAGACGTGTGTTTAACTCACTTACATGAGTAAAATCCACAAAAAAACTAAATTTGTGAGCCATATTTAAACTTCATATTCTGGCTCAAGTTTTCCTTCTGATTCCATACAGCTGTCCAGGCCGCAGGTTGGACATGTCTGATTCTTTGTAAATCATCAGCATTGCAGAATCATGTGCTTTAATCTTGAAAAAGATACAGCCACTTAACTTGTAGCATGATAGTAGACTCAAATTTTCTTTGAGGTCTTATACAACTGTGAACTAATTCAGTTATTTTTTCTTTCACTATGAGAAGTGAGTTGTTTCTATCAACTCGCACAGCTAGCAAAAGCAGATAGATTTTCTGAACAAAAAGCCTTTCCGAGGCCCAGTGGAAGCTCTGAATATCAGTAAGCATTTTTTCTACTCACACCAGTTAGCTTAACAACATTCCACGCCTTTTCAAACTTACTGTTTTTTATGCATAGACTACCGTAGTTAAAAGGCAAAATACTTTCCTATCAGATAAGCATTAATTCTATGGGCTAACAATGCTAACTAGCACAGTGTTCAGAAAACAGCACACCCCTAGCATAACAACCTAAGATAAAAAAGTTATTCCAAAGTAATTATTACACATGTACATCTCTGAATGCAATAACAAATGCTGACAAAGTTCGAAATTCCAGGTATTTCTCAATCTACTGACATGTAAAAAAAAAAGAAAAAACCACTGAATATATTCAAAGCTTCTTGGCTGTTCAGTCAATCACATGTTATAGACAAGCCTCTGAAAATAAAAACTGTGACCTGCTCTTCCAACCAGAGGACATTCAAGGTAGGAAAAAAAAGAGGAAGCCTTTTTATGAGGATCCTGCACATTGGAATTAGAGATGACATGAGGTTTCTGTTGGAATTATGGGAGTTAATTCAACTAATTGAGCGTGATGGTCTGCTATCATTACAAACAAACATCAGTGAGACACTAGGAAACAACTGCATTTGCAAGAAAAACAGTTTGGCTCATGGGAAAATAAACTATTTACTCAAGAAAAAAATGAATGAGATTTCCAACATCTTTCACTACCTAAGAAGTTGTTGTGCACTTGTCATGCAGACAAAATTCTAGAAGGAAGCATTTCAAACTATCTGAGGTTGCTGAGTTGCAACACAGGAAATTATCACATCATTTGCAAATCATCTAGTTAAAAGCAAAGTAGTTAGAGACATCTTAAATCACTCACTGTCAACATAAGTGTTACACTTACCAAATGTAAATAAACATGTATGTCACAAGAGTTTACAAAAATATAAATGGGAATTTATTTTCATGAAAATATTGCTTTTGACATAAATAGCTAACTAAAGTATTGAAGTAAGTAGTAATAACAGTCACTGGCCAACACTTAGTTTTAATAATTTTAACCTGTGACAGTTACTGAAATCCACTGTCAATCAAGCACGTTTTGAACCAGCAACATTAATCTCCTCTGGGCATAAAATACAAGACAACTGTACTTACAAATACCTTAAATTGCAATATCTTTTCACATAAAAATTGCGTTTTCAAAGACATCAAAGGCTAGAATATCTGGATGAAAAATAGCAAGATATTTCTGAAAAATAAAGGAACAAAAAGAAATGACAAGAGAAAGCTACTGAGATCCAGTATTTCTAACTGCATACAATAGCAAACAATTTTAAGACCATCTTCTCTTCCTCCGTGGTAGTCTTCAAAAGCTTGTTTTGAAGCCAAATTAAGCTAACTCAGTACTAGATCAGAATAAATAATTGAAAGGACAACTATCTAAATGCACAAGAACAGGTTAGGCTGTTGGGGTTTTTTTTAAGACAGTTTTGTTTAAAGTAAAAAAGATGAGAAATCATCCAATTACTTTTTTGTGTTGGGCAGAAGTAGAACAGGGCAAGGACTCAAACATACATAACTATTTTAGCAGGTGAGGAACTGCAGCTGTGTAGATGTTTTAAAAGTCTGTTACAACAAAAGACATGAAAGAACAACAACTATATTCCCACACATTTCAAACTTCACATAAAAAAATCAAATACTTGAGGTTACCATATACAGTTCCAGTACTCAGGCTTTACATTTCTGTTTTCTATATTTAAAACTGGAAGTAGAATATTGAGAAGAAACTATGAATCACTGTTCAGAAGCCTATATGTGAGAATGATGATTTAAATATTAATTCCAAAAGGGGTTGCTGTTCTGACATGAGTTACTTTGATTTTTGCATTAAAAACATTAAGTCAATGAGCTAGGTCACTATTTTTCTGATGATTTTGGAACTTTTTACTAAATGAACATACCTCTGCAATGCATTCAGACTATTGTACAACTTCATTATCCTAATAATTTGATCAATTTTCCTTTTTATAATCGATACATCATTTTATTTTGCCTTGAATACTTTATTAGTTTATTTTAAGTGATACTAACTTCACTTTTGCTGTTTTTGCGATTTTCCTGTTTTAATAGAGATCTTGCTACTGCTTGGAGTCATACTTTTTCAGCAGTGTAGATACTTGAGGGTCCTGGTAGATATCAACCAGTCAATCCAAACCCTGACCTCTCCACCCTTATTAACCTTTGGCTTTCAAATAATAGAATCCACTAAGAATTTTAACTGAGTGGATGTTTACACTTAGAGTGGAAGAACTTATGAACCATACCTTTCTAGTCAACAGCTATCTGCTGCATGATACTACCTGTGTACACATGACAAGAAAAAATTGTCCTTTAAATACAGATTTGGTTTTGGATCTTGTGATCTCTGGACTTCCTTCATGTTTTATACTAATGTTTAAGTAACTGAAAGTTAAACAAATAGTCAGGAAAAGTATCATACGACAAGTGATATAATATTTCAGAAGCCATGAGAATACTACACTATGAAGGATTTTATTAAAATTTAGATATGGTTCTATTCTCTGTAAGGACATCTTTCTTTGAGAAGGATGTACCTCCACACAGAGACAGACCCCTCTCTCTCTTCTATATACTTCAAGGAACCTTGTCCTGTGATTTCAGAATGGAAAGTTTGTGTTAAGCCATTACCCCATATGATGCAAGTCTAACAAAAATGTTACTTAGGTCACATCCTGCACAGCCAGCATTAAAACTTGAAATCGCGTGTTCTGTAGTAATGTACCAAGCCTTTTTCCTTTTCCTCTGCCACAGCTCACATAACTTCTTGTTTAATGGTTGCTGTCTCTGGATTGTTAATTCCTATTTGACTTATTTCTGATCTCAACTCTACTGCTGGCTTTCCTACAGTAGCTCCAATGTTCTTGTAAGTCACACAGCAGAGAATCTGCCTGGGATTTGGAATCCACTATCTCTGGAGACTGAAGAACACTCACAATATTCATATAGCTTCTCTATTTTCTGTAAATGTAACAAAGCAGCATCTTGCAGGATTCTCTAGCTTGTCAACAATTGCAGAATGACCACTAGAGAACCTCAGGAAGGCCTCAACACCTTATTAAGAACCACCAATTTGCTGCTACTTGTTTGAAAACAACTAGCTTTATCCTTTTGCATACTATGTGAAGTGGCAACAAACCTATGTTATCATAACATCCAATATATAATTTGTGAAAGACATTTCCTACCTCAGCTGGTTTTGAATCAAGTCTCAAAGATATTCTAATAGATCTGACTCAAAGTATGTCCTTTTGCCACTTTATTCACTGCTAACAAATTATTTACCTAGAAAGATGAGAAAAACACTTCATCTCCATTCTCCAGCCTTCCCATTCTTGAGAACTTGAGAAGGGTTGTCAGGCTAAGAAATAACTATGGACAACCCCCTGTTAAAATGCTAGCAGTGATAATACACATTAATTTTCACCACTGTCTCATGAGTGTCTCCATGCTGAGCAGTGAATCATAGTTTACATATTGATGAGAACAGCATAAAGATACTTCCCTGTAGTTTCACACAGGCTGTATACAAGAATAGGACTGCAGGGTTCCCAAACTCTCACCTGAAGTTTCTGTACAAAAAGCAACACATTTATAACCCCCTACTGCTACAAAGAAGCAGAAAATAATCTGTTCCCCATGCCCATCCTGAACAGGACTAGTAATGGGTTTAAATTACAATGAGAAAGCTTCAGCTTCACCATGAACAAAAACCCTTCTATTAGTAAAGACCAGAAGAGATTGCCCGGGGAGATGGCAGAGGCTCTATCATTTCTAATCTCTACTAGCAGCTTAGAGAAACATCTGTCCTAAATCTTGAGCTTTGAACTGTCCAATACATTAAGCATGGCAAGGTTCCAAATAAGCTCTAAGCTCTCGAAGTGGATGAGCTGTCCTATAATTTACATATGCACTGCATTTCAAGCTACATTAAGAACTACTCAGCAGCAGGTACAATATTAAAATCTGCATTTTATTTTAATCTCATTCCTCAAGGATCCGAAAGGAATGAGAGATACAGTAACACGGTGTCATGGGTTTGATTATTAACAAGCTAAGATCTATTTAACTTCCAAAATTCTACCTATGAGTTCAGTAGCTATGAATTGTACCTACCAACTCCATACTCTCAAGTATATTTTGCTATCAGTTTAAGGAACTTGAGTTTGATCTATAACAGTGCCATAGATGTGACCATTATATTGAACATTCAACAAATAAGTGTTTCAGATGAAACAAGATGAATTCACTGTTCTTCATTTTAAGTTAATATTGAGAATTTGACTAAGAAACGTACTTCACATATAAGCAAGAAAAAAAAGGAAGACAACTTTAAAGGAAGATTTAAAGACCTAACTTAATGACTTGAACATTTAGATGCTATTGTTTCTCTCCATAGCCTATGGCAGTAGCATAAATCAGTAGCTACCTAACTGAAGTAGAACACAGGCCTCTCCCAGTGGATTTTCATTTCACATCCCAATCACCCCACTGAATCTCAGTACGAAGGTTATTTGGAGTCAGATATTTAGCAATTTATTTATAAATATGACTAGATGACAGTCCTGGAGCACAGTGACAAACTTAAACCAAAATTCAATATTACAATTACAATGTTTAATACATTATAATTTACCTACTTACTCATAAAGGCAAAAGGGCTAAAAGTTTTGTCTGATTACATGGGTAGAACCCTGCACATGGAAACCAGGATACTGCTTCTGCCAAGGTGCTACTTTATTCTCTGGAGCTGAATGCAGCAGTTGTTCAGAAATACACACCCACAAATGGAAATCTGAAGAGCACAAAGTAAATGCTTGCGTTCAGGTAGACTTGGTGCAAGACTCGCTATCTGTAGGATGTTGTGTTGTTCCATTTGATCACTTCATCTTCCTCCAGATTGGTTTAACTTGAGGAGAAATAGAAAAAAATACATACAGGGACATCTGGTAGCATCATCATGCACTTGGTACCAGAGAAATGTAACACTGTAATTTACTAAGATGGTTGACTTTCTTTCAAGAGATTTTTCATTCACCTATCTACTGACAACAGAAACAATACCCAATAATAAAACCTAAGCGTGAGGTTCTGAACATGTCTTTTTTTTTGTCACATTAACTGAGTTTACTGTTGCATTTTCCTGAAACAGCATCCAGAAACCCTACAGTTCTTTAATTAGGCTTTTACAAAAAGGATACGTGAAAGTTACTGTTAGCAAAACTCCATATCAGCTCATTACAGAAATACACCAAAGTGCATATGCATGCATTGCCAGCTGAACATGACTGAAAGGCCTGGAATTTAAGCTGCTTCAGTATTGTCACCGTTACTTTCAAATAAAAACAAAAGGAAATTGATAAAGATAGTAATATTCTTCAGCAAATGCTTCTCTTCAATTAATCTATCATACACAGAATCATACAAAACTGCAGTTAACAGAGCACAATGATCTAGAAAAAGTACCATCTTTTCTATGCAATTAAGAACTGCATGCACTGACAGAAAAATCAAGTTTATATATACTCTTTGAAGCACAGTCCTCCTCACATGAACTTTGCATTTAGGAATTAGGAAGTTAAGAGGACCAGTCAAAATACACCAATACTTCTATGAAAAATCAATCCATCATGCTGAGTTTCTAGACAAATAGGGCAGCATTCTCAATCCTTATGTTGAAATTGTGTTTTTTCATCAATTTCAAATTGAAAACAAATGCCATTCAGTCATCACTGCAGATTCCAATGCTCAAATAAATTGCAACCTACCACTGCATCATATCCTTTTAGGAAAGCTGTCAGCATTCTTAGCATGTAAAACTCACATGTTGTAGAAATTCCATGTTACTCGTTACACAATATTTGACATGTCCTCCTTCCTAAAATGGTCTTTTTCCACAGCTGTTCTAGATGCAGCCCTCATTTGGCATTTAAGCACAGTTTCAGGTGAATTAAAAAGGACAGATATGGCAGCACTAAAGTAATATATGAAAGTCTTATTGTATTAGTCATTTTTCCTGTCATTTTGTATTAATGTCATATTAGTCTAATGCAATACTAACATGATACTGAAATGTTAGCATATTACAGATTACTCAGTGTGTCAGGTTTGAGTCTGATCACATTACTTTGCTGTGTGTATTTCAGTGATGAAACCTTTCCCTCCCACCCCCTGAAACTCTGCAGGACTAACAGAAAACATAAGGCACAGGCTGTGTAGCAGCCTAAGACTTGCATGAGAGGTATTAACACCTCATGCCAAAAGCAAGGACCCAAGTGTAGGAAAAATGACAATGTTGATGCAGTTTAGGCATTTGTTGGTACAAATAAGATACTTCTTTTCACTTGAAAAGGATTTAAAGTCTCTCTGTACAAGCTGAAAAATTACCAGCAAAGTAGCAGCATTTGGAAGTGTTCTCATGATACAGAAAACCCATTAAAGAAAAACAAAAGCATTGCATAGATGTTAGAGTCTTATTTACGTTTAGACAGGAACTACTAGTTTTATTAATAAATAAAATAAAAAATTACAGTTTTCTCTGAATATACTTTTATTCTAGGGACCTAGCACCTAGCATGAAGTCAACCACATAAGAGTCCTACAAAAGGTGCAACTGGGCATTCCTGGTTATGCCCTAGAAAACCCAAACTACAAAAAAAATGCCAAACAATATTGACCTTGCTAGTGATCATACTTAAGGAACAGCAAACAAAGCAAGAACAAAATTCAATCAGATCACGTCACTGTTTTATTTGGTGAGAAGTATTAAAACCCTGTTCCTGGAAATGGTATTTGAATGACTAAAGTCACAGGTGAAGGAATGGTTACAGGAGTTGATGATAAACACTATCATCTCCCCTTCTGATAAATTTTAAGCTACATTTCTGCTTCAGAGTTTTCAGTCATTCCCCATCGTATTTAAATAATGGAAATAGTTTAAATATACAAACATTAAAGGACTTTTAAACAAAAAATTGAAGTGCATAGTGGTAAGAAACACAGAATACAAGAAAGTAGATTTGCATCTTAAAGGCCTTAGTTAATTAGACTCAACAAACATTTACTGCTTTAAAGAACTACGCTGTTCTAGAGCTATTGTTCTGTAGGGAAGCTTCCAAAAATATCTTTTCTGCATTCAACTACATGCTGCAGTGAAAACTCTTCCATATATACAAAAGTTTAACACTCATATCTCAACTCTGTTCAACTATAAAATGATAAAGCAATTACTCTGAGTGCATTAGAGATGTACAGGCAATGGTTAGTTTATTGGTTTTTAATAGTATCATTTGTATCTCTTCATATGTACAAACCTGCTGGTATATGAGGGTTGCTCTGAAAGTAATGCCTCCTATTGTATTACATCAGCCCATGAGAGCAGAGACAGATGTTGGTGGGATGACAGAGGTTGAACCTTCCCACCAATATCCCATTACATTTTGTTGCCATGTGACAGATGGCAGCAGAGGGGCAGTCTGATGGAAGGCTTTCTAACAAGGGAGTGTGGATGAAGCAAAGGTGTGTCACTGAATTCCTCAATATGGAAAAATAGCACCCCCTGACATTCATCAACACTTCTGAACATTTGCGGAGACCAAACAGTGTCTGTGAGCATGGTGAGGCAGTGGTGCATTTCAGCAGTAACTACCGGTCATTCCTGCTGGTGCAGATTGTTACAGGCTCTTGTTCTCTGCTGTCAAAAATGCATAGTGCTAATGGTGGAGATTATTGAAAAAGAGCGTTTCGTAACGGAGAATTTACTGTTTCCATGGAAATAAATAGGAGGCATTACTTTTGGTGCAAACTACATACAAAACAAGAATTAACACCTCATTTACACATAGAGCTTCTTAGCTATCCCAGACATAGATGGGATATTGTTTCATAAATACAGCAGATGAGGAGTGTAATGCTATAGTGCACAGCCATGACAGTGGAATAACGAAGTCCTAGGTTGCAGCAAGTGAAAATATCAGTGCAGCAACTGTGGACACAAAGGAATAAAGCTGCTTACCTTTGAAAGACCTCATGCAGGTAGGGATCTCCAGTAAGATCCCCTCACCTCCACTGCCAACCCTTAAATGAGGTCTGGGACTGGCCTTTCTGTCACTCAGGTATACTGCACACACCTGAGCTCCCCTGGGTTGGCCCTGCTTTCCCACCAGGTGCTCAATCACTACTTCAAGCCCTGACTTAGCATTCCTGCTACAGAGGAGACAAACAGAACTACACTACTGGGCTTTAGAACTAAGTTATTTTAGCCTCAATTTTCTGCAAGGAGTAGAAAAGAAAGTTTCAGCTTCAGTCTGTGGCTTTAAGTCAGAACTCAAAGTATTCATTTTTATATACTCAAACACCACAGGAAGCTAGACTACCAGTTTAATGTTGTTTCAATAAATTGAAAGAATTGTAAGCATATGATTTGATAAGCAGAGTTTCATTGAATTTGGGTAAATATTTAAAGCTTTTCAGAGTCCCATGTAAAATCCAATAACTACATATTTGATCAAACTGCCATCTGCTGGGTATTCTTGGGATTTAAGTGGCATAGCTGAATACACATGCACACAGTTCTGTCTCTTAAAATATTCCAACCGGAGCCATGAAAAAAATTTCCATTTTCACCACGTGTTTTTTGCAGCTGGGCTGGCAATAAGCAACTGCACTCATTCCAGCAGCAGTAGTTTCAGGACCAGGGCATCTTGCTGACATCCTGCTCACCCTGTATCACCTGCTCATCATGCTCACGGCAGCTCTCACTCAGCTTCACCAGCACCTATGCAGCAATTAAACAGAAGGGGATGTGCAATAAAATTCACATTGCCTGAAGCAAACATGTCTGATAACATGAGAATTAGTAGAGACGCTGACTGCCAGGTCAGAAGGACAAGGAAAAAAGTGAAAAGAAACAAATTCATGACAAGAAGCATAAAACACTAATAAAGGAGAAACAACAGATTTGAACTATCCACATAGAGAAAAGCCATCTGTAACATGGGAGCAAGTTTCTGAGAACCATTTTTTAGTACTTCAGGGAGATGTTTCTCCTTGAATGCAACCAAGTTCACAGGCATCAAGAAACAAAGCTATGCTGACAGTGTGCTAGGAAAGTTTAACAACCAGGGTCAAACAAGTGCAAACAGAGCACTTCCAGAAAACTGGAACAAGAACTAGCAATGACATGCTCAACTTTTAAGTGAGGTTTGAAATTAGTTAAGTTGGCCTTGAAGGCAGAAGAAAAATAAGTAAAAACTTGAGGCTTCCAAAAAAAATAGCAAAGTAAGCATGTAGTACAGAATTAATATCTACTGTATTAAACTTCCAGCACCTTCTGTAAGAAGACAGCAAAATAAAACTACCGAATACAGAGTCATCAGCAATTGAGGTGATGTGACATGCTCCTCCAGAGGGGCTCACTGAGAGGTTTCTTGCAAGTTCTCCGAAGCATTTCATTCTAGGCACTGAGGCTTACCTGTTTTGCAACTCCATTATTTCACCTGTTGTTTCTTTCCTCAAGTCTGATTACATTTTAAGTGTCCTCAATCACCTTTCTGAACACATGTTTCCAGCACAGTCAGAGGTACATCTCCAGGTACCACAGTTCTTACAAAAAAATGCCTCAGGAACATTGGGAGATGATAGTGCACAGCAACAAAAAAATAGGAGCTGCTTGGGGATTTGGTTTAGAAGCACTGGTTGGAAAAAAACAGCCCGATGTTTCCATCCACACTGCACAGTCCAATGTTCCACTCAAAGCAGGACTGCTAGATTAGGAGACTCCATCTAGCTGACAGATCAGACAATAAGGAGTATATATGCATTTAAGCATGCAAAAATCCTCATGGAAAAATGTGCAGCTAGCTATGATAACTAATGCCTGGGGATCTTCCCAAGGCAGGGCATCTGATAAGATGAACAGAGGAAGTACTTCTGACAGACTATGCCGAAAAACAGTCTGCAAGATTTTAAGAATACTCTGCAAATAAACTTCTTTCAGTCTCCTGTATGGTTACTATTTGGGTCTGCATGAATTATTAGTAAGACATGCAAGTTTCCCGAACTTGAATGCTTCTGGAAAACAAGCATTACTTGCACAATCCAGGGATATCAGGGTAGAGCAGCAGACACCTCAAACTTCATTTGTGTTTTGGGTTTTCATGATGTAACCTTCCACGCAGAAAAAGTCAGAAGGGGTAAAATAAGGCTGCACAAATTCAGTGTCATCATTTTTCTTTTGGTCACAGGCAGAATTTGAGGAAACTTGAGGGATGCCGCAAAAAACTTGGGCTCCAGCAGATGGCCTGTGCTTTCAAAACAGAGAGATGCTGCCCTTCTTTAGCAAGGCTTGGAAGTTATGCTACTTTAGCAACATTTGGAGCATGTCAGGCACAAACCCAAATGAAGTTATTTGCTTATTGAAGCAAAAACTTGTGTAATTAGATTTCCTGTGAAGATATATGAAAATACATACTAGCTTACCACCCTCTCATACTTATATAACTGTTTTCCTGAGAACTTGTATACAAGTATTCAGTGAAAACACTCATCAGCACAAGTGAGGGTAAGAATAAGAATAGTCATCATATTACTACAATACAAAAACCAAGTGTGAACTAAACCAAAACAATTCAGGAGGATTCAGAACATGCGATCAGGCTCTGGCTTTGTGCAATTAAGGTTTACAGACAATGTGGGTCAAAATGCTTATTAGTCAGGGAGAAAACTGATGACAAGACCAGTAAAAGACAGCCAGTCTGTTGTGAAAATAGGATATTATAGACACATGACATCAGGTAGGTGAATAGGATTTACTTATTAACTACAACTTCTCCCTACAACCTTTATTCACCTGGATGAGATGCACAGTAGCTATCACAGAACTACAGGGGTTAGAGGGGACCTCCAGAGATCATCAAGTCCAACCCCATCTGACTTTGAATGCCCAGGCAAAGCACTGACCAGAACCTCTAAAAGTTTCCTGCACACTTACAGGCAGCAAGCTCTGACTCCTAAGTATACTGAGAAGAGCAGCACCATTAGCCAAACCATCCTGCACAGATTTCCAAGATAAGGGCCATAGGCAAGGAGAAAGGAAAGAGCAAGAGGTATTTTTCAGTTAAAATTCTCCGTATTAGGAAACGATGGGCAAAATGGAATGGTTGCTATGGAGACCGCAAGTTTCTCATTAGTGAACACACGAATTAGCTGGAAGCACTTGAGAGGACAGATGCTAAATATGTTCCTCCAGAACTCATATTCATATTATTTCTCATACATTTTTCTTCCTCATCTTCCTTCCTGACTTACACATGCAAATCCCTTCAACAGGTACCAGAGGGTATTACTCAGGTCTAACACAGAGCATAAAGGGCTTTTTGATATAGTTTGGAGAGTTTGTTTTTTAAATGGAATACATATAAAAATCACATACTAAAAAAAGTCAATTTATTAAACACTACAAGGAAGCTGCAACTTTTAAGCACAAAGCTAATCAGCCTATTCAAAATTCAGGTAAGAGGCAGCATACTGGAAACTACTCAGGTAAAAAAACGCATTGTTCTCTCTGTTAATCTTGCATGTACTGGCACAAATTAATGACATCACAGAAAACTCAGTCAAAACTTGCACTGCAGAACCATTATGAGCTCCAGTATGAAAGACCAATAGAAATCCAAATATGCTAATTCCATGTAACCAAGTAGGGTCTAAACCAATACTACCAACAGAGTACATATTACCCAAAACTGAACTAAAAGGCAACAGACAGTACAACAGAAACATTGTCTTTACCCTCAGTAAAACCCACTGATCTGATTCTGATTCATTTCTTTTCAAATATACAGAAAGCTTAACAATCAACACAGGTTGTTAAACAAAAGAACCATGCTGTAACCTGCAGTTTTCTATTGTCTTTATGAAATAGCATGAAAAGACTTTGGCAAGAAACAAGGAAATAAAAGATTATGTAATGCAATGTTCCTTGTATAAGCCCATATAATATAGCATATATTGAAAACTTAGAGAGTTCCACAGCACATACCTGAAAGAGACAGCTCAAGCATTCCTGAGAAGCTTACTCTTTTCTGAAGAAAGCAATCACACGCAACTTAGTCCCTTAGATGTTTGATTTTTATTTTTAATTAAAAATAAACAGTTAAATCTGCATAGAGAAGTTGTACAGTTATCTGGTGCAATTTCCACTGAAATGCTTTTCTTAGGATAAATAATTGGAGAAACACACAGACAGTTTACCATCTTGTCTCCACTAGCAAACTAAGGATGGAGGTTATGCTACCTCTGTACTCCTGTCTCCAAGTTATGGTTAGAGTTCTACTAAAAAAATCTTTATAAAAAGTGACTTGAATAAGAAATTACATTTTTAAGTCCTACTTAGATTAATATTAAACTAGAGAATTTCTCTAACACTTAGCTTAATAAAAAGTCCTACCAATAATTGAATAAACATTATTCAACAGCATTTAAATAGTGCTTGGAAAGCTACCTCCTAGCTTATTTTCTTTCCATCCCCAGCCACGTTTTGCTCTTCCATGCATGGACATAAGTAGGTGAGGCAACAAAACCACTTTATTAAATGAAACTGAAAATTTAAAACAACTTTTTTCCAAGAAATGATTCTGAATATCTACATACTAAATTATGACTCTTTGGTTGGATAAGTTACAAAGAAGAGAGCCAGTTTCTCTGAATTAATAGTTATCAATAGCTACATAGATTCAAATTTGTCATCCTGAACAGGGAATATTTTAGAGAATGTTCTACTGATGTACATATTAGAAGTAGAGAAAATTTAAACTGAGCTAAGCACCATCTTTTTAAAAGTGGCTATTCGTTTGTTCAAACAAGTTATCACCTAGCAGCACATGGCATTGTGTTAATTGCACATGTAACCAATAAAGGAGGCAAAAATAAGTTAAGTAACCCAATTTTGACTTTCTAAAAATATGGAATATAGAACTTGAAGTGTATTTTAAATATCATCATTATGTCTTATTGCATAAGTGACCTCAAAATTTTCTCACCTGCTTCAATACAAAGGTGATACTCCATAGCATGAAACAGTATATAATAATTGGACAGATTTTTTTTCCCCACATATATCTACTATAAAAGTAACACAATATTTAAGTTAGTTTTTCAAGCATAGTAACAAATATAGGGGCAAGGTGAGGTTTCAGCTAACTCTGGTTACCTTAAAGAGCATTCCACCATACCACTAAGTGAAACTTCAGAGTCCTTAGCTGAGGAGATTTTTCCACCACAGCTTCTTAATGAGTAGCGCACAGGGATTAAACACACCAAAATCATCCACATGGAAATCTAAAACTGCACAGAATATAAAATTACCCCAGCCTCAATTCTGGGGATGAACTTATCACACAAATATTTTTTTTCTGCTGCTGAATTAAGTAAGAACCCTGCTCCTCAAGCTGCACTAACACTTGCAAGTTTGACAAGGATGTAAAGCCATGTGAATATGCATTTCCAAAACACTTCTTTGCGTTGTAGTTTTTAACTACATCTTGGTTTGTTTTGGGGGTTTGTTACTGTTTTAAAGTTTTTCAAGAGCATCATCCATACAAATAATTCTCAGTGCTGTGAAATCAGTATTCCTGTTTTCAGCATTCTTAACTGCTGGATGAGGGTAGAAGTTTTTTATTTACTTATCTTGATAATTTGGTTCTTCTTAGTATTTACTATTACACATATTTACTATTATGTTCACACATCAGATGGAATTGAATGACAAGATTCATTTGTTTTCCTCTCCATTTCTGCCACAGAATCCAATATGACAGTGAACAAGCAATTTCATCTTGTTTAATGCATCTGTCATTTCTACACTGCATTCTTCTAAAAAAAAAATACTATCTGTAGAGCTAAAAAGGTAAGGATAGTATTTTATTCCTGCTTATCTGGAAGAAGGAAGAAAGCAGGAAAAAAGCTGTTCAAAGAGCCTTGTCTCAATTTCTCTTTCAACTACATCTTCCTGGATCAAAATCTTGCCTTTATTTCAGCTCAACTTTCTGCTGATGTACTAAAGCAAAATATCTAAAGCAGAATTTGTGAAAAAGGACAACTGATAGCTTGTATGAGAAACAAGTACTTGCCCATTTGGGATATGCAAGATCCATGGGAATGTCCCAGAATGAAAAATTTACTGCTACAGATGTTTAGCCAGCAATCAACTAACATCATGGTGCACAACAATGATGCTGCACTGTAAAACACCATCATGGTTATGATCTTACACACCTAGTGCTGGAACATTACAAAAACACCATAGCTACAGAAACTATGCTACAATTTTCCCCAGTCTCAGTTTAGAAAACCTGTAGAAAAATAGCACTAAAGCTACAGAACTACAGAATAGAAACAGATTGACAGTGGGACAATGTGAATCACAGTATTGTGCACAATGCTACATATATAGGAAAAAATCTGTACCCTCAAGATAACAGCTACTAGAGGTCATCCAAAAGTCTGGCCTTCATTATTCAAATGGAAACACTTCAGATCTTTTATTCAAAGATCTTGACTCATTCAATTTTTGCTTTTGGTTAGACAGTCCATTAAACTGCAGTAATCTCAACATTGAAAATTTACAATTAAAAGGTTAATAATGGCCATTTACTCAATTGTAACATTCTTTCCATAATAGAAAAGGCAGAACGACAACCAAAAATGAGAACTTTTCCTCACCTCAACAATAAATGTGTTTAAAGAGTACAAAGACAGCAAAAATTAATTTTTAATTGAAGAATTTCTGAATTTAAATTAGTATTATGTAATAATTCTTAATAGACTTCATTAGGATTATTTCTGGTTTTGATGTCATTTTTCCTTCCAATTAAGTCAGCTGTTAAGATTAATTTTATATAACTAGCAAAAGCAAAGATCAGAGCCAAGATTCACACCAAATCACCCAGCATTGAAAGTGACAACTTCCACAGCATGAATAAAGATTTGCTGTGTCCATACAACAGTAATTATTAGTCCTATAAAAAAGTTCCCTAGACTGTTTAAATGGAATCTAATACAAAGCCACTTAGAGTGGCCTAATGGTTTCATTCACATCTTGCTCTCTAGGTATAAAAATAGGTGAATACCTTAACTAGTTGAAAAAAATCAGCAAAACATTCATACTACAACATTGCATTAGCATTGGTCTGTGATGGAACTCTAGAAGAAGTATCAAGATTCCCAACTCCCACCTTCTTGTTACTTGATACTAGAATGAGATCTACCAAGGAGAAGCAAACTAAGGCTAGATTTTTAAAAAGATATTTCAGGGGGGGGGGGGGAGGAAATGACCATTACTTTGAGTCTCTGGAAGTAATACATGCTTTAAAAACACATTCCTACTGCCACATCAATTGTCATAGGAGCAAGAGGGAGTAAAAACAATATCTGAAGCCAACAAAATTTGAAGGAAAAAATTCTTTTACCTGCTACTTATGAACTTGAGTGTAACTTGAAATCTGCTCTGAAATACATGAAGTCTGTTAACACATCAATTTCCCTAAACTGAATGCTCATTTTCAGTAGAACAAAGCACTTTAAAGGCACTGCTAATATGTGTATTTCAGATAAAATTCACTGCTAGGGACAGACTACCTGTTATGTACTCACTTTGCCTCTCATTCGCTAAGACAAATGCAACTTCTTTTGTTCTGAGACAGCTGTGAATAGCAGTATATCACCAGAGAAGGAAGATTTTTCTCTTCCAGAGCAAGGCACTCACTAACTGAATCACAACACTCAGGATGAAACATGTCAATAACTATTGTTTTTACAAAAGCCTGATGCTGTGAGGCTCTGAGCAATTTGAACTTAAACTCATATGAAGATCAATGCCAAAGTGTTAGTTGAAGGTTTAAGTGTTGGTTAGTCCAATTGTTTAACAGTGCTTGTTTCACCAACTTGGTAGACAAACAACCAGATACAAGCACTTTGATCAACATACACAAAATTTCAAGTCTGAGGATGCTACCTTCTCACATTTAGTGTCTTACGACCAACAGCTATCTGTACTATACAGAGCAATTCGATCAGTTCATATCCTGTTTTCACAAGAATTCAAAGTACTATGTGTTCACTAACATTTCATTTGAAATAGCAACAGCACACTGTTTGCCTTGAAGTGTAAAAGCATTACATTAACACATCCAAAAACAAGGACAAATAAAATTCTATTTTAGATCTTCAGGATTTAAACATTTTCCAACCCAGATTTGAGACATCAGAAAGATAAAGACCAGGAGAAGTGAAGGAAATAATATATTGATATTCAAATCTACCCCAATCTTCAGGTAGACTTTGCATCAGTTTGATATCAACGCAGTTCTGTTCCTAGCATTTAAAAATCAATTTAGAGTTCTATGAACATAGATATTTTTAAAATACCAAGTCACACAAATTTTATTAAATATCTGAATATTCTAGGAAACTTGTGCTTACTGTTTCTAATACAAGTTGAAGTTGTTTTTGTTTGGTTTTGGTGAGTTTATTGGGGTTTTTTGTTTGTTTTTTAACAGGAAACAGCAACAACAGAAAACAAGCATTGTTCCTTGTGCTTAATTGAACAAACATAACCCACAATAAGAGCCTAGCTTAAGTGCTATAACCCACCTACAAGTAATGTGACCAAGACTGTCCAGATTCAAGAGTCATGCACATAATAACCTGATAACAAAAAAAATGGGATTTTCTTTTACAAAAGAAAAACAAGTCAACAGAAACAGTGATGGCACAATAACAGATTTTATATAGCTCATGTTCCTATATTATCATCAGGGCTCCTTTGTGGCTGGGTAACAGACATATTCCTCGAGAAGTAATAGTCTGATTAGATGTTATTGGATAGGAAGGAGCAATTTCACATTCCTTATGTTCAAATACATTGCAAATCCAACACCTAACAGCAAAATCAATACAACAAACCTTGTTTAGGATCCCTGTCATATCCTAGTGTCAAATATAACAGCAGACAGCTGATCGGTTTCTTTGTTGCTGTAGATACAGATATTGCTACACAATCAGAGGATAAAACTTGCTACTTATTTTGTCAGTTTATTCCTTGGCAGTTGCAAGATTTACCAGTTCTTTTCAAGCAGGGCATAAATAGCGTATTTGGGTTATATTTCCAAACAAACTACACGCATATGAAATCGTGCACATGTACCAAAAAACACTGGGTTATTTCAATTTCTTTACATCACATAGTGGCACAAACAGCAATTTTGTTCAACTATGACATTCAGATAACTATCACTTTTTTTTTTACTAGAGTTTGCATGAAATCAAAAGTAACAACACAAGATTTGCTACATTATACTTCATACTTATTCTTTACATTCCTTGAGCTACAGCAGTGCTCATGACTTCCACACAAACAGTCTTTAAGAGCAAAAAATAAAGAGCATTTTAAGTATAAGTCTGCAGTGAGTTACCAACTGACAGAGCTAGACACCTTCAGTTTGTTCTTTCCCTTTTTTAAAGCTAAATTGTGTTCTGATCTATTTTGCTTTAAAAAAAAAAAAGAATGTTGAGGTCTGATCTTGTCAGAAACATTAATGGAGCTACCAGCATAGTAACCTGCAAGTTTTCACCTGCTTAAAAGCACTGTTAGCAGACAGCCACAGAACTTTAAGTTTAGATTATCTACTTCCTAATTACTAATTAGATCTTTTGCATAGGAAAGGCAGACATCTGCAATATCAAAACCACTGAGAAGGGGGAAAAAAAGCAAGGAAACAACATTTAGCATTTTGTTTTAGCTCAGAGGGACATAATCAGTTACTTCACACAGACTTTGTAGAATGGGAAAAACAAAACATTTACAAATAACATAAGCATAGAGAAAATGAAGATTAAAAGAATCAAGTTCTGATGCTTTCTTCCCTCCAGTGTAGCTCCCTAACTCTATTTCTTCCATAACATAAAGTATCAACTAGTCAGTTGATATCAACTCTTCAGTTGCTTGAGCACTCAGCATAAGGATGTGGATGGTGAGAACAAAGTCATGTAAAATAAGAGCTGAAAGAATATCAGAAACTGAGAAAGTGGACAAAAGGAGGAAGAGAACAAAGAAGAACATCAGTTGTATATAGGAGATACATCAAATAGGTAAACAACTTTTATCTTAAGAAAAGTCCACACTATTCACAACACTATAATGTGATGGAAAGTACAGCAGTGATAGCAGAGCAACAAAGACTTTGGCAGCAGCAAATGAGAACAAGTCCAAATGCAGCAGCCATGAACACAAAAAATGAAGGGACAAAAAAGCTACTTAACTCTGGAAGGCCTCAGGTAGGCAGGGATCTCCATTGATATCTCCTTGCCTTCACTGCCAACCCTTAAATGAGGTCTGGGAAGGGGTGAATCCTGGCTCCACCCCTTCCAGTCACTCAGGTCCATTGCATGCACCTGAGCTCCCCTAGGTTAGCCTTACCACCTGGTGCTCAATCACTTGTTCAAGCCATGAGGTATCATTTCTAGAACACTACCACAACTTAAAGTTTTTATCTTTCTAAGGTTCTGTCCAAACTAGATATTCAAACTAGTCAGCTCTCACCTGCTGAATAGTAAATCTTGTCTTTCTTCTCCCTTGAAGTCTTCTTAGTTCAGTGCTTATTGTCAGTCCACCTGAATCATCAAGACAACGCACAGCTCAAGTATTGACAAAAAATTAAAGTGTGCTTGTTTATATCTCATTCCTTTTTTGTTAAGATCAACAGGTTCCAGAGATCTGTTAAACTACATTAGTACACTTAAACACAAGTCTTCGCTATGCAGATACTTTTGTCATCACTGTTCCCATACTTGAAATCTAACCCTATTTTATTTTAATCAAGGTGGACTAAAAACAGCTGTAGCTGGTGATTCACAGAATTTAGTCTTCATTTCTGCCATCAGTTTCACACTCCTTCTCAAAGTCTGATTGATAATAGACAAATTATTTCCTACAATGTTAGTCACTATCTTAACTATCAATCACAAGAGATTTTTTGCTATCACTTAAATGCACCGACATTTTAACCAATTTGTCCAGACTAGGAAAATCTTGGAGTTACAATGGGTAAACAGTTGGCTGCAACGTTCACTAGGATCTGATTCTTCACTACCTTTTATACCTGATCTGATTCTGAAACACTTCACATATTCATCATTTAATGCAAAGCTAAGAATATGCAGAAGGGGGCTTCACCAGGATTTACTTTAAAAAAAACATTGATTAGAAACTACAAAGTAGTCATTTCATAACAGATCTCTTCTCTGCTTAGCTTCTCTTCATGTAATTACTTAACACACCCATACCATAGTACAGTGCACAAAATAGCATGATGACCCCAACATGTATCACAACGAAAACTGTCTGCCAGTGTATCTGAAAAAGCACTTTGAGGGAAGATTCTGACCCAAAAATCATCAGGAACCAAAAGGATCAGAATAGAGTAGGACAGGAGGAAGTAAGACATTTATTAGCCCTTCAAGTATTCTGAAAGCTAGATGTTCACAGCTTTAATCTATATACAACTAATTAGATCAAAGGTGTTTCTGACAATGCTGATGAAAGAGGCACCAGGTGGCTGACTAGCTCACAGCTTGTTACAGAAGGCACAGATAAACACTGAACTAGGTGCATGTTGCACTGATCCTTTCATTGATGCAGTGGCCTCTTAATACAGCTGCCTGCACTACCTACTCAGAGTATCTGCCCAGCATTTCATGTTGCTCAACATTTGAATATGGGTAAATACTTCTACTCCCCTCTCACCAAGAATAAACCTAAAATACTTCAAGAGAAAAAAGGGAGATAGTGCTGCAGTTTCTGCAGAATTAGGCTCACATTAAAAGGTTTTGTTTATACAGGTAATGTGTATGTATACGCATCAGAAATACCCAAAACAGAAAACTTGGTTTTGCCTAATTGCCAGGCATGTAGTGTGCTGAAGGGTCATGGTGGTGACATACTTACATGCCATCAAACGTTTCTCCTCACTATTTACTTAATTCTGTGGGTGACAGTTGTGAAATTATTGGAACACCACTACCTATGAATTACAAGTTCAGTAACATAGCAAAAAATGACAACCCCTTTACTTTTCTAAAACAAAGCTAGCCATGAATTCTGGAATCGAGGCAAATGCAAAGATCACATTTGCAGCTGCCTCATTTACAATATTTAGCACACAATAACAACTGTCTCCCCTTCCTCCCCTTTTTGTCAAATTTCAGTTACACAACTATATACTCAGATGTTCAGAATCCAATAAAGATACTAGCATTTAATACTAATACTTCCTAAAAAAGACAATGAGGATGTCATATTATTAACTAGAAGACTAATTACCTTGTGCAGGATATTCTACTCAGCCTTCTTTCACAGTCGTGGACTAATTTGTAATATTGAACTGTAAATTAAAGTTATTGAGCTATTATGGCACTGCCAGCCAACCTGGCCATATGACATTGTCATATTAGCATTAAAAACAAAAATGGAAGAAACAGGCACGCATATTCTATGTGAGACTCAGTCAGCTACAGGACACTTCAATGTAAAAAATTCAAATATGAAAACCAGATCAAATGTAGTACAGTGATAAAGCCTTAGCTTTCAGTGAAGAGGATGACAAATCTTTTACAGAAGATTTAGTTCTCCCTAATAATGAATACTTAGCAGAGCTAAGGAGGATGGGTAAATTACAATCAATAACTGGATTTGCTATAGCATTTTAAAATAAAGGAACTAGGAAAAGTTATCTGGAGTATTAGAATACTAAGCAGATGTCTGCAGATGATCTGTCTAAAAAGTACTCTTACTCTATCCTACCCATAGGAGTAGGCTTCTAACAACTACTTGGTTCCCTTGCAACAGTTAGTGTCTTATGGCTCACTAGGTTAGATAAATGGATAATTGAAAGTCACAGGGACAAGCTTGCTAATGATTAAAACAGACATTGAACCAGCTTTCAATGCATTTATCTTCCATACAGTTCAATTCTACCTGATTTAAATCTGTAGTTGCATGTTTGTGTCTTATCATATATCAAAGAGCAATTTGCCTTCTTTTCAATTTCTACATTCTTCATATGAGAAACATAACTAATGCCAGTATATACTGCTTGACAGATACCAGGTATCTGCTCCAATAATGGACAGTAAAACCAATGTTTCAGCAGTAGATCACATTTCTCAAAGATGAGAACACTCTGGAGAAGCAAACAGGTAGTCATACCGACATGCAGTCCTATAAATTGTGAAGTCTCAAGTGCATCATCCATAAAAAGATTCTAACCTTAATACAGTAAGGTACTGATATGATAGCAAGTCTTCTCAAAAATGGTGGTTTTTTTGTAACTGAAAGTGCTGATGAGTTTCTTCTAGACAAAATTGAAAACCATGAGGTTTAAGTGTGTCATCAGGATGCTGCTTCATCAGGGAAGAATGTATGAACCTGGGGGACAACAGTAATAATGTTATCAGAACAAGCTTCCCACATCAATCATGTGAAAGTGATGTGAAGAGAAACGGTTTAGGAAGTTGATACTGACCTATGTTCACATCAGATTCCCTTCTCATTATACATTATGACAATCACCACAAAAATGTTTACAAATACAATCATTCTAATTGCACCAGGAAAGGTATTCTTCAAAAATATTGTTGCTTTAAGAACAATATAGGTTCATCATCCAAACACTAAATCAGAAGTGAGGAAAAAATAGATTTCTAAATATTAGCTTTAATTTATGGAAGGTAACTGTGGAAATTAAAGGCTTACAATGGTTCTAGATTTCCTAAGGGAATAAAAACATACTTGGTGCATCAGAATAGATCGTTGTCCCAAAGTGAAAGAAACTCAAAGTGACCCCAACCCTACATACATTGTGCTAGTATCCCAGGTACACTATAATATATAAAACAAAACTCATGATCAAGAACTGACCACCATAACTTTCAACCTCATCTGATTTCTAATAGCTTCTTCTTGTGCAGTCAATTCAATTTAAAAAGTTTTTACACGATCTGCTCTTTACCTGTTTTTTGTGTGCAGAAAGGGGATCTTACCACTCTTAAACCAATTTAAAGCATTTACATTCTGATTAATGTCCAAACCCAGAAAGATAACCGTGTTACGGGGAAATGCAAAAACTAATTGAACAAGATATCTGTAATCAGCTGATTGTCTTTTTATACCCTAGAAGTTTTCAATGGGTAGGCCATTAGGGCCTTCAGTTAAGAATTAAGCAGAAAGTTTCCTCCTACAGAGGTAGAAAAGATTATCTTTCCCATTCTCCCTTCCCCTTTTCAAAAGTCTGTAACTACTCCAGAATATTGCTAACGAGGCATGCCAAAGGAGATAACCATACTGCCCAAGATGAATGTCAGGGATCTGAGTCTGCTCAGCATTTAGGAGTGCCCTTTTTGTACACAAACCTATTATTCCAATCTTTAAAAAAGCATTTGTGCATTTCTGTACCAAAAGGCCTAAACGTGAAGGCTACCCAGCTCAAGCAGCAACATCCCTTGTAATGAAGCTTCAACACAACCAAGAGGGGTGCTCACTTCAGAAAGTGAGCATTTAAAGTTTCTGAAGCACTGAGATGTTTAAACCCATAGTTCCATAGCAGAATTATGCATTTTTATTTTTTTCCCCTCAGCTGCCCTCATTTAGCATAGTGGAAGCCTGCTTTTCCTGGTCTATTAAGACTTCAATAAAATCATTCATTTACAGTTAACCGCAACAGTATTCACATTTGGACCTGAATATTAATTGACTGATAATGAGATGATAAAGCTGCTTCTCTGCAGGTGTACCAATCAATTTCAATGAAACTGAAGTATTTTTCCTTACTGCATCTGAAATTAAAAAGTGATTTATGTTTTCTAATAAAGTGGTTCTCATTGATCTCCTCAAAAAAGTATCTTTTCATTTGCACCTTTTTTAAATTATAAACTTCCATTTTCACAAAAAATGATTTTCCAATACTTTTTACTCCCATTATGATTTGCTATAACACACCTTGATAGAATTTAAACTTCATACAAATTTCTAACTTGCAATAAACTTGAAATTTTCCAGTCAGAATTAATCTTCTTCAAAAAAAATGTCAGAATCATTTAAGCATTTCTTAGACTTCTCCATTTGTACAAACTGTTTACTGTTGTTATTAGTTAGTGCCATTGCAAAGCTAATAAATGAAAGACTTTTGCCAGCCACCACTAACAAACTCCAGCTTGCAACAATTCAAAGTACCATTATCCACTGAAATCTTCTAGCAGATGTTTGAATTAACAGAGCAATTAGATTTCACTTCAAAATTATTGTCTTTCAAGTGATAATAATTAAGGAACAATGAAAATAATGCTGTATTCTGAACATGTGTTCCAATACCAGCATCAGCACAGGGACCAGGAAAATTGGGTGCAGATTGTTTGTTCGGTACCAAGAGACTCCAAGAAGAATGAAAATACAGGGTACAGAGTAATATACATACAGACAGTGCAGTACACTCAGAAACAGAATAAAAGCTTGGCCTCAGTAACTATTAGCTCTGGAGCACAGACACTTACCAAGCTGCAACCCACAGCATATACAAAAAGCAGAAATACTTGATTAAAAAGAATGAATATTTAATATCTTAGTATTTAGAATATTACATGGTGTTAACTGTAAATAAAAGTAGCCTGAAACAAGCAGTTGAGTTCTCTTAGCTAACTGAAAAGCAGAAACAGGATAATCATCCAATAACCATGCAAACAGCTACTACTGATATTGAAGTGACCATGAACACCACTGCCATCTCAGAATTTTTCAGAGCAGAAAGAAGTATTTACAGAATCACCCAGTAATCCCTACACTTTAGACACCAGGAGCAGCCTAGGTAAACCATGGACTCGAAAGTTACTGCCATTCCAAAAGCAATTTTTCATCAAAATACGTAGTTCATAAGATGTGACCTGCTTGAGTACAGGGATTACAGGCAAACAATGCTCACATTTAACATTCTATCAGAGATGTAAGCCTATCTGACTGGATCTGGTGTTAACAGTGCAGACAGCAATCATCCATCCCAGAGCAAGCCAAAGTGAAAAACATATTCTCAAATATACATACATGGAGTCTGATAGAGGGTCATCACAAGCTGCAGATGGTTTAAATAAAGTGAACCAGGGCTAGAAAACAGACTCTAGGACAGAGCAAGCACGATCAGGAGTCAGCAGTAGAGTAAAAACAATTCCAGAACAGAGGAACCAAGACTGTAGAGCTTAATCTTAGTGAAGACCAGAAGAGCAGCTGAGATGCAGCACTCCAAGTCTTTTACAAGTTTCTCTCGAAGCACCTGTTGAGAACAACAGCTTTCCATTACAGAAGGGTGAAGAAATTTAACAAAGTAATTACTATAAATACTTGCTGTTTATCTGTGACTCCAACAGAATAAATCCACCTGCAAGAGGAAATTTTGGTTTGATAGAAGCTACAGACACTTGATGGATCAGTGAACCAAGGAAAGTATTAAGAACTTTTTATTATGACTGTATCTAAGTAGAATTTTTCCTTATAGATGATATTTTTAAAATATGAGATCCCCTACTTACTTAACAGACAAGAAAATGGCTTTCAGTCAGAAAGTCTGCTCATAAGGAACTGTGACTTTGCACATTTTCTAGTGCTTCATGCATAAACTCATGAATAAAATATCAGTAGCTTTGCTCTGGTATAAGTATTTCATTTAAATAATTTTGTTTCTTAATAGTAACATCTGGCTATACCATATAATAGTGCTTTGCAAAGTAATTTTCTTACTCCACTGTACGAGTGAAGCACATTTAAATTAACTAAAATCAATTTTATATCTACATTTTCAATAGAAGCTCTAAAGCTATTAAGAATCATCACCTACAGGAGTAAGACAGCAAGTCTAAATGCATGGTTTTTAACCATCCTTTAGAAATATTGTTCTTGCATTTGAAGAAGAGTGCATTAGCTAAAAATACTGTATGTCCAGCATTATTCTCATTACTATATTTCTCTTCAGCAAAGTACGTTTTTCAGGAAAAAAAATAAATTTTGAAGTGTAAAGTAACCAGAGTCTAAATAGAGGCAGCAAGTACTTCCTGACAGGCCTCCAAGCAGGATCTCTGGCCTCCACCACATCACTGGTCCCACCTTTTACCGCTGAGCTGCTATTTTTAAGAAATCATTTGCACCAATTTGGAGTAATTTGCAACACAAAAGCAATTGTAGGATTTCACTTAAGAGTTCAACTGGGGTGGAGATTCACAGAAAGTAGTTTGCTTCTAAATAGAGCCTCCATAGCTTAGCGTTACAGATAGTCCATTGTGACCAACAAGTACCGGCTGCAAAAAAAAGAAATCAAATTAAAGCCTTGATAGATTTAAATCTATAGCCTTTCCAATTACAAGACTCAAAGCTATTTAAGACAAGCTTCTTGCATTCTTCTCTACTTGTCACCAGCAAAAAACTTGGGTACTCATTCTCTTGCAGTCTCGGCCTCAATTCCTTTTACAACATTGCCCTCCTGTGGTTTTTATGTGGTATTTATACCTTCTGATCTTTTCCGAAAGTAACTCAGGTGCCCTACTTCAGAAACTGGAAAATTCTGGAGAAAATGTAATGTCCTCGCAAGTATTTCGGTACACATTAACAGCTCTACAGCAGGGAAAGGAGCTGAAGGATATGCAGATAAGGCATCACTTCATCGAACTCAACCTGCTGAGCATTTAGCCATAAACAGCCCTGTTGACATACTGGGAGGACTGTCAACTCCAAACAATAAAATGCCCTTAGAACTTAACCTCATTCGGATTTACCTACCACACGCTGAGATCAGATTAATACGATAACCAAATAACTTTTAAAGTTACTTAGTTTATGAAAAACAAATCCAAAATCCATCAGTTATTGTGTGTATATATAGCACTCATTTTTTGTTTGGTATTACAGAACAGTCATTCAGTTCTGTAAATGCATTTTACCTAGAGTTACAAACCTTGCTTATGAGAATGAGCTTTTACCCTCAAAGATGCACAACATTCAAGAGCCTTGGTGGGCAAAAAAACCTCAGGTTTCATCTTCTCAGAATGAATACACAGAAACAGCCTTCATAATGCCATTTGATAAGTAAGCTTTAAGAAATGCCAGACTTAAGTAAGAATCAAAAGTTAAGTAAAGCAAGAGAAACCTACATGCAGGATTGTGCGCACATCTACTGCAAATGATAAGAACTAAAGGAACCAAATAAGCTACAACATTTATTTACTTGGGTTAGGTCTTCAAGCACAGAAATTTGATTCATTTTGATGCAGGAACGTGCAAAGTGGATTATGATTGGGAATTTAATCTGCCAGGTCATTATGATGTGAGGCATTGTAATTGTAGTAAATACAAGTGTAAAGCTGATCAACTAACTTCCATATTTTGAGACCGTAACTCAATGTGTAGATCAATTTCTATGTACTGAAGTCAATTTGTGTTTATTGGACAAGACTTTCAGATTCTTCAACACATAATTGCTATTTGTAATTGCTATTACAAGAGAAATTGTGCCAGACAAATAATAGATATATACACATTTTTTAAAAGTTAATTCCTTAGATTCAGGGTTTCGGTGATTTTTATGAGGTTACTCCAGAGTCAGTTCAAGTTTCCAGGAGGCAACAATGATGGCTTACTTCTTGTGCAACACAGGTATTTTTCTGAGTACTCACAAGAAATTAATCAATTCAGATGGCAATCGCACGCCAGCAGCTGTAAATGCAGATTAGGCTGAGATACTAAACAAAACTTGCTTTCATCTCCACAGTCTGTCAGTAACAAAGATCAATCCCATCAAGAGCAGAATACCAATAATTAAGTTGCTTACTTCGTAGCTGCAGTCTGTATTTGAAGTACATCAATATCCAATTGCAACTTGCTCTGTCACAAGCGTTGTCCATTATAGAGAAATTCTGGGCAGCTTCAGCAGTTGTTTCTGTACAAAGGTCTTCATTCTTATTGTCATCCTCAGGCTGTCTTCCAGGTTTTGGGATAGATTCCACAACTGTTGTGCTTTTACTGGTATTGCAGCCTGTTTTGGTCTCAATCAGTCCAAGAAGGTTTTGTAGATTTCTTTTTATAGAAGGCTCACTACATTGCAGGATTGAAGAACAAGGAAAGGAGCTAAAGCTGAATAGCTTTCCCTGTTGTATTGCTAAGGGTACGTTTAGTATCTGTGACAACATGCTAATCCTGCTAATCAAGCATTGACCAATAAGAGCTATAGTTTACTGCAAGCAGCAGAAGGTGAGTTTTCTGACTATGAAACTGTTCTTTTAGTGTTTTTTTCCTAATTGACTAATTCACAATTGCTTTGCCCAAGAAGGTCTGTTTGATTTTAACTTTTAAACATCCTACAGCTCACTTACTAGGAAACATTGCCTTGCTACAGGAAAGATCTGTGTTATCACAGCAGCCTACCTGAATATTCTTTTAATCCTTTCTTGTATTGTAATTTGTATTACTATGTTATTTTTATATTACCAGTTTAATAGTTCAATATTAGCAGGGTTTTTTTTAAAAAAAACAACTCCATAGTTTTGCTCCTATTGGTTGAATAGCATTCAGAGCCCAACATGTCAAGCAGCTGGAAAGGGACAAGCACCAGGACCACAGCTGAAAGATTAGTACTGCAGGACTAAGTAGGCCATACAGCCATAAGATGAACTCCTGAATGTTAAACTGCATGTTTTTCCTGCATTCACTTCAGAACTTTAATAAAAGCACCCTAAGGTGAGCTATCTTTGTGTGAAAGATGTTCATATTGTGGAACAAAGTCACAAGCACCTCAAACATTCAATGAAAACAGAGGGAAACTGAGTTCTTTTGAAGCAGACTATGAATTTGAAGCACAATATTTAAGATCCTGTCAAGAAAATACATTTATCCCAGATTAGAGACAATCACAGATTTATGTACCTGGAGCAATTCCAAGCACCACCACACAGTTCACCTCCATGACTTAATGTTTTCAGTTTACTACCTCTGCCCAGTTATCAGAGACACTAATTAGTGTTTTCAGGCTGATGTCTGTTTGCTTTGTTTTAGAAACAGCTGTTAAGCAAGCAGGGTTTTTTTTTTTTTGCTTACATCATGTACAACCTTCTACTTTATTCAAGTAGTATTAAAAATACCCACTTAACTCCACAAGCATTGATAAGCCATGTTGCAGAGTAGGAGAAAGTTCATTCACAGAATACCTGTGGAACATTAGACATACCTGATTTAGAACCTTAAAACATGCACCAATTCAGTTCTACACTTCTACAGTAGTCCACATTTGTATACTTCCTCCTTTTAAGTCAGATGTGTGAGGAGGCAGAATTGTCTTCCATGTAGAGACTCGAAAGAATCAGACAACAGCTCCCAGCTGTCCTTAAGTCTACCTATGTAAGCATTAGCAACTCCAGTGTTTACTGCTCATTTCAGAACACTGTCTGAAATTCCCCACTAGATGGCAGCTGAACCCTACATTAATTGTGCAATATTATACAGCCTTTAGAAGCCACACAAGCTACATACAAAGAATGCCTTTAAGAAAAATAAAACATTAGAGATGATACTGTCTTAAATTTGGACTGACTTACACTTCACCTACATTTTGAACCAAGAAGCGAAAGCCAATAGTGCAATACCTTTGAAACTAGCAAGTCTCATGAAATCAGCCTTCATCAAAATGCTAAATCCTGGCATAAATAAGCCCGGTATATTCCTGCTAGAGATACTGTAACTACTCATGTTTCTGAAAATGAGGGATAGAGTATCACAGGAGCTAAGAAAAAGTCTGGTCAGGTGGCCTTGGGCATGAAGACTCACAACAATATTTAAACAATTGAAGATGTTCCAGTTTCTCAAATCCTTCCTTTTCAAGTTAGCAGCAAGAATTAACAGACCCCAAAAGCTCCATTCAGTAGGAGAGCATTACATTTTCTACTTCACACATTAAGTCAACTCTGTTGTACCATACTGGAGTAAAAGTTTTGGTCCAGGCCTAAGGCATCAATCTGGTTAAAAAAGGTCTTGATTAAACAGGCAACATAGCACTGTAGCCTTTCTGATGTGAATGCATACACCTTCCACAGTGATCTTTCAGAACTGGTTTTCCATACCTGGTAAGAACCCCTCCTATTCAGGCTTTACATTTGGCAGCAAAATACCAACCATTCTGCTCCATTCTTGGGACCAGTGCATTTTAACAGATTGATCACTGACAGATCATGAATTCAGAATTTTTTCATAGTCCATCATTAAGTACACACTTGAGTAGCTTAACAGTATCCCCCAAAGAAACAAGGACCTTTCTGACATGAAAACAGCATCCTCAATCAAGTATTTAGTGTTGGGCCTAGCTCAAATATTGAGTTGTTTTGACAGTTACAGGGATGAAACAAAAACAGTAGCTGTTTACAAATGAATTCTCTTTTGTACAAGGCAAGTCTCTGCGCCACCTCAAACTGAGAAACTGGAAGAGTACTGCTCATTAGTTTACAAGTTTTAGATGCGAACCCTAAAAATATAGATCCACTGGAAAACAATCTTCTATAAAATACTTTATGTACTGTATAGGGAAAAGTATAGACTTTATACACAGCTTCATATTACAGCTGCAGTACAAAGATTATAGGCCTACAACCATTTTGGGGCAGGTGTCATGTAAGTTCTTGAAAGAGAGCCAGCAAACTTCAAACACAGCTTGAATCCCAGCACAGACATGTGCACAGTCTGCTGGGGCAAGATTGGGAGCATCATTTTCCCAGCACACCTGATAAGTGTTTGCATAATATGAGACACAACTATGGTATTTACTTGCCCTAGATACTGACAACAAGGCCTATTGTGTTCAGAATTGTCTTCTGTCATGCATTTAATTAGTATTCTATGACTCCCCTCCTATTGACTCATCAGCACCAAGATTCACCTGGTCAGTCCTTTCAAGCAAGAAATACAGTTAATCTACAGGTAGAAAATGAAAATATGTCAGTTTTGTGATTAATAAAAGATTAATTCCTTCCCCCACAAGGGTGTTCCATTTCCTTTGAACATAAAAAAAGGAAATGCTAGAACTGTTAGTAGTGCAACATCAACACATACCATCACCTCTCCATTTCTTTATCAGAAGATTGAAATAGCTATGTAAAAGTGACTAATTAGTTTAAATTAGTAGATACCCAGGATTAATTCAGCAATAAGGAATGCATATTTGCTATTAACCTAAAGAGATGTTAAGTAGCTCAAGAGGAAATGAACCCATACATACACATTTCTTTGCACCTCAGTCCTGGTTTGCTGTTTCTGTACTCTAAGCAGAAAGAACTAAGGCAATCTGTTCTCTTTAGAAACACAAGGTGTGCTCAGCTGGCTAAGAAAAAAGCCTGTCGAACTATGAGGGCTGCACAGAAAGCGATGTCTCCTGTCTTAAGTTAGTGGTATGGGAGTAGAGGCTGAACATTCCCACCAATATTCCATTACTTTGTTGCCATCTGACAGACAGCAGCAAAGGGGCTGTCTGATATGGAAATGTGTATGAAACAAAGCTGCACCATTGAATTCGTCCACGTGGACACAAATGAGCTCACTGACATTCACTGATGTGTGCTGAAGAGTGGATGTGAGCACAGCAAGGTGGTGGGTGGTGCATTTCAGCTGCAGTGGCAGCTACGTGAAAGGCAAGCATATTCCAGACAAATGCAGAGCTACCACACCATGAGGAGTGTCTTGATCAGCTCAATCACACAAGTCAGCTAATTGTGGAGAGCATGGTGAAAAAAAGTGTTTCGTGATTGAGAATTAGCTCTATGAAATAGTATTGTACTTTATAGCTGTTATAGTTTCCACAGAAATAAATGGAGGCATTACTTTCAGAGCAGCCTAAATAATGATTGTTGGAGTACTTGAGATTTTAGAGAAGCAATTTTAAAAATTAAGAGCTTTTAGAATTTCCAGTGTTAGCTACGTCATGTGCTTTTATTGGATGCTTTATGAACATATATTTATCTCATTATATTGATAAATGAGAACTTACTGCTATTTGTTAGGTGAAGGAAAGAAATAGCAAGCCTACCATAGGATATGACAGAGCTAAGGATCAAGAGTACAAGCCTTCTCTTGTTTCACCACACTGCAATGTTAACTCTGCATAAACAAGTAGTGCAAGTTTCCTACATTATCTCTGATACCTCATTTTCTGTTTCATCACAGATCTCATTACCTACCCAGAACTGCAAAAGCACCACCTCAGTACCTACAATAAAATGTCAAATACACAAATAAGGTCAAGTCAGTGCCTGGAAATAGACATAAGAACAAGTACTTCAGAAGTACTTGCACTGAAACAAAACATGCCAATTACAAAATGAGTTTGTCTGTATCCCAGTGAAAGAGAGACCTCCATCCTTTAGGTACTGACGTTCCTCCCCACCCCAAATTACCAAGTTACAGCATACCAGTGTGACACCTACATTTGCACACTCATTGTGACACACTGATATCCATAATTCCTTACCACACAGAACCACATTTAACTTATTGGGTCACACTTGTTTCCCCTGGAAAACAGTTTCACAACTATTAAAAAGAACTCAGCCTGTCACCCAGGCTGTGTGCTATCTGGTTTTGACCAGTTATCTTGGCATCATTTAAGATGAATTTGTTTCAAAACCTCACTATAACATCACTGCAACTCAGGCTTAACTGACAAAAAACAACAATTGTCACTAATTGTAGTATCAAGTTTTCAGTGTTTTAACAATCTCCCTTTCTGATATTTCCATCAGAATACTGAATAAAATGCAAATTTCTATCTTTCAGTTGAAAACTACTCTTGAAATTCTAAATTTATTCTACAAATCTTAGTTGTAGATTTGTAGAAGGCTTTCCCTACAGTACTGAGACTCTACACCATTTCTTCACTTCTTCAGTAACTCCTTTTCTTATTAAATATTTGGATGTCTTCATGAGTTCTTACACTTGCTCCGCTTTCCATTTTTCACCACAATCCTGTGGTGCATATGCTTTTCAAAACGGAATAATAATATATGCAGAACAATTTTTTCCCCCAGCAGATTTTTATGACTCCGTCAGTTATTCACACAATTTGGCTCCAAACATGCCTTGCCTACTCAACAATACATGCTTTTCCATAACACACAGATGAGTTTCTGTATTAATTAATGGAAAGAAATTTTAGACTGAAAGTCATTATGAGAAAATAAAACCAGCTCATCATAACAAATCTCTTCAGCAGGCAATCCCTAAAAACCCAGCCATTTTGGGGCTGCCAGTCTAAGAACTCCACTGAAAGAAATCATTCTGGACTAAGAGTTTAAAGAAACTTCTAACCCAACAAATGCATGGGCTACAGGTAACCAGTACAAAAAAGGCCTCTGCTTTAGAGTTCAGACACTACTTAAGAAGTCATGCATCACATGATGTCAGTACTGTCCTTATACCCTCATTTTGTTTTAAAGGACAGGATTAAATACACTCAAAAAAAAAATAGTTGGCAGAATTAGGAACAAGTCACCCACAACAGCTAATTATTCTTTCAGAAGTCAGACCTTGAGGCAAGAGGAATGCTATCAAGTGTAAAGACAGACACGTTCCTCCAGCTGTTTGTCATACTTATTGGACATAATAAACTGGATATGCTGGAGGCTATAATTAATCTAAGTGAACACTCCTTTTATGATGACTTGTCTACTGAGCTGTCTAATAACACTTAAGGCTTTGATAAGTAACTAAACTAGTTCATTACAGCCAGTCTTCCTCTTTTTTTAAAATGAGATAATTTATTTTATTATACCATTCACTTTACTCAGTCATCACCAGCTACAAAACTCTGAACAAAAAGCAAACAGATATTCCATTTCCAAGTCCTACATTCAATTTTCTTTCATTACTTCAAATAAGTTGAAATTCAGTTCATACAAAAAAAGAAAGCAATCTTGAGTGGTATAAGCTTGTTTAAAAATAAAAAGGGGCTAGACAGCAGCAAGATTATTTGTCTCGTTGTTAGACTTCATTACTGATTATAGCTCACAGAAGTAGAGTTGCAGTGCCCTCTTGTGAACAGACTAGTCCCACTTTTAGAGAAGCTCTAGCAGTGATCTTGGGAGGTGACAGTGTTGCAGCATTGATGCTGCAGGCACAGCCTTTCCATAAGTAGAAGCATGACACTTGCTAAGAAGCTGCATATGTATGTGTGAATATATATATATATATAAACACTAACATATACACCTGCCCATAGCCAATATGGATGCTCTTTTCAAATGAAACATTTAAAATTCATTGAACTTCTAAATATGAGAAACCACTATGAACTTCTTGGAGCCATTATTCTTTACCACAGTCTTGTTGTATTAAGTACTACTGGAATTGGGGGGGAGGGGATAAACACAGTTTCTCCTTGTCTAATTTTAAGATGAGATAACCAGTGAGGTACTAGAGGAAACAACAACTATTGAAGAAAAGAGGTTTTTGTTTTTTCTTTAAAAAGGAAGAAAAACGCACCCTAATTCCTTGATGGCTATGGAGAACACATTTGAAAATGGGTATTAGAAGTCTGTGCCAGCAAGATAAGTATTGGTTCTATCTGACCTTAAGATCTCATCTTTAGTAAACTACAGTTAGTTACCTAGAAGTGAGCCCTTTGTCATCACAAGATCAAATTGTCATTACACACTTGATGAAATACAAGATAGGTATAAATATCTGAAAATTCATTTACTTTCTGTGGCACCAATAGCAAACCAGTTAAGTAACAGAGGGATCAACAACTTTCTAGGCAGGACACATTGGAACTAACTTTCTGAAAAGTCTGTCATTTGGCCAATCAAAATCTTGTAGAAGATGCAGACTTGTTTCTTCTGCATAGACCTGGTCTACTGTATGCAGTAATACCCAACAACGCAATAAAGACAATTGCTACTATGCCTACACATCAATAGTTTCCACAGGTAATATTTTAAAAGGACCTTAAGTTTAGTTTTTGCTATACTCTTGCACTTCATGACCAGTAAAGAAGGCTCACAGAAATGAAAGCACATTCTTAAAAGTTCATTTTATCACATTAACTTATCACTTCGAAGCTGGTGTTAAATATTTGCCTTCAGCCCAGAGAGCCAAGGTCCAAAGGAGCTTCATTTGTTCAGGCATAGATCCAAAGAATTATTTAAACTGAATTTAGGTACACAGGTCCAAATTGCTGCATAATCCCAATTAAAATCTCTGCAAGACACATCTCCTTCCTACCTTCAGCTCCCTCTTAGAGGGCATCAGTACAACAGGAAGGGAGAGCTGCTACTACTACCTGCTACTGCTTTTACAGTACTCTGGGTTCTCTAGAGATTCCCTACATCACTTAGGCCACACGGCTGTGGAATGCCACACAGCTTAGCCCACATCAGTTCAAGAGATGAAAAAGTTTAGTCTAGAAGTCAGACAGCCTGTTACTTGTTTCATACTTGTTCCATGCTTGTTCCACACTGAAAACTGTAGGACAGGCTCAGCAAACAAAACCATACTTGTGTACTACACAAACCAGCATGATTTCTGGTCTAGACTAGATGACCCAAATTGATTTCTGCAGTGCATGTACTTCAAGTGCTCAAATACATGGCTTACTCATCTCTGTAATATTAGCAGTTAATTCACCATATCTTGAGAACTTGAAAGACAATGATTTGCACACAAAATATACACAGTAGTAGATTTATTTTAGATGCCTTGAACTGAAGATCTTGCTTCTACACGTACCAAGATGAGTTCACTGTAAAGATTCAATGCATACACACAACTGTTAAAGACCAGGATTACAAATACAACATTCTCGCTTACAGTATCAAGTCACTTCAGTGCAAGTTTGAGTGGGACTTAGTCAGCACTGGCAAGTTGAAGATCACATAAGATGTTTTTGTGACATTCTAGGGGGTCTAATGATAGAAAGCAAGCACCTGGCCTTCCTCCATCCTGCCAAGTCTCTGAATGGCAGCGCTATCACTGAACATACTGCAGCTCCTTCTGATTTGGTGTCTCCCACTAACAGTGTTTAGCAGAACTAGTCCCAGCATGCATCCCTGTGGTATCCTACTATCAATGTTTGTGTAGAGCATTAAGCACTGCTCCTGATCACACATGCTAACTTTTTGATGTTTGCATTGTGGGATTTAGTATGTTTTTAAGCTTATCTAGCTGCCTGCCCACACAGAGCATGAAGTCCTTGGACATATGGATAATGCCAGGGATAACATGAAAAGCCTTGCTAAAATTAAGATAAATGGCATATTCTGCCCGCCTGTTATCCACAAAGGTAGATGTTTACCACAAAAAATAGTGCATATGCTCCAACATCGAAGGCTGTTGCTTATCGGGAAAAAAAGAAGAAAAAATACACCTTTAACTTCATAGCTGAAAATCACAGCTCTGAAGCAGCATCGCTATCAAGAACAGCTATACAGCTACCTACAGAAACACCGCAAGAGGGCAGCAGAAGATTTCTACATTCCGTGCCGTCTCGCACGGCCGCTCGGAGCTCCCTCCCATTCACACCGCTCCGTCACGCACAGAACTGAGCAGATCCTCTCACTCCGGACACTTCCGATGGTAGAACTTTCTTGAGGCACACTGCACCATAACACAGCACTGTACAATGCAATTCTAGCCATTTCCAGAGTTTATTTAACTGGCTTGGTATTACAGAGAGTATAAGGATGTTAAGAGTGAAGAGGAAGAGAGTGGTTATTAACAGTTTGTCATTTGTGTTGTTACAGTAGTTTTCAGACAAGAAATAGACAGCATTTTACACCAGCATTTATACATCCACAGACAGTGTATTAAAACTTCACATTTTTACTTTACTTCCTGCACTGCTCAGGACTGATGACAATATTTCTTCAGTACTTGGTACAGAAGATGTATTTGGCACAACTTCCAGAAGCAAGAGAACTGAAGCAAAGCATCAAACTGTTTGAGCAGGAGACTCACTGTCACCCCATAGTCAGAAAGTGACCCAGGAAAGCATTTTATTAAAAACAAAAAAGCCACAATAACCCCCCACCTTCACATCAAACTCCCCTCGTAGGCTGTTCTTCTCTTCCCATTACAAGGAGCCCATGCACAACAAATCTTAGTACTTAGACTTACTCTGAGTAAATCTTAGTAAGGAATATGAGATTTAAAAAAGAAATACTACAAGAAGCTCTACATTCAAAAAGCAGGTAATATATCCACTCTATTTCTATTAATAGAGAGAAGCAAAAAAGAATTAAAAACAAAATCAGGAAAGATGCAATATAACCAGCTTTAACTGCCACGTTCATTCTCAACATCTAGTCTATTAGAATCATTCAACATCTGTTTTCAGGAAATTCAAGTCACTTCCAGGCTTCCTCTAGATTTCACCACGTATTTACAATGTATTTCTACAACTATCACTATCTTTGTACTCTCACAATAACATTCCCTGTTCAGCTCTTACAGAAATAGAGAATGAAACCTTCAGTCCTGTGCTCCACATGCCCATCAGAGCTTGCAGCTCTGCTCTTAGAGGGGTTCCTCTCTCCCTAACACAAATGCTTAGAAGCAGTCCTGAGTCATCTTTCCTCTTTAAGGCAGAGTCTTAGCAGATTTTAATACCCAAGTCAAGATTCTCACATCAGCACAGAGATTCATAACTTATCGTCAGCCTTTCAAGAGAGAAACTTCTGCTCTCTCAAAATACAACACAACAAACCTTTGACAGAAGTAAGTAAACTTTGAAAAGACCACCAGTCCCTTAAGAAAAAGGGCTTCTTTGATTTCTTAATAGGATTTAATTTAAAATACTATTCCAGTAACTTTAGATTTTAAAATGCTTCCCTCGTGCAACACTTATCTCACAGCAGATTTCACTGGAGTACTATGGTGGTTTTGTCAGCTACATGTATTTCTACCTGACATTGTGGCAAGCAGATAACTAAACTGCAGATGTAGGAGTTTAAGGAAACAGCAATGGAAGCAGCACTCTGATATCTCAACTGCTGGTTTACTTAATTTATGGTAGTCTTTAACCACCAGCCAAACATCTAGGAGATACTATCCAGAGTAAAACACTCCAGGTAGCAAGAGACTCTTGTATTCTAAATAGGTTGCTTACAAGTATAATCAGTAATCAGATTTTGATTTACAGTTATTTATCAGAATATTTCATTCCTTCTTTCTGATTGAGACCCTTGGACACAGATATTCTCCCCCTCCCAACATACAGTCTAAACAATTAAAGCTTCCCCAATCTAAAAGAGTACTTATAACCATAACCTACTTTACAGCTGCATTTTCAAGGCTATGAAAGAAACTATCTGCTTCTGTGTACTTTGCATCTGCAGTGTTTCACATCTGCAGGTGTAGAGCATAGCTACTTCTTGCAGAAGTTCCCATGCATATTTCAGATCAAATGTTCACGTAAACTGCCAGCCACAGCACAACAAAATAAAGACAACCCACCCAATTTGAACTGTACAGGAACTGGTAGCTGTCACAACAATCAAAAAAATCAATTTAACGGTATAGCAATACAGGAAATATAGTAACAAAAGGACTAGTAAAAACAGAAAAGTACTCACCCATCTCTGAAGATCTAAGCTACAGGGAAAACTCCACAAAGACAAGATCTCCAATGAGAGATCCCTCCCCAGTGGCAGCCAGCCTTTAAATGAGGTCTAAGAGAGGTCAGCCAGGCTCCACCCCTCTGGTCACACAGCTGAATTGCCTTCACCTGTGTTCCCAGGGCTGACCGGGTCCTTTCCCCAGGTGCTCCATCAGTGGCAATGACTCAGTAGTTCCCAAACAGCTGTAAATCCATTCAGAGAAAAAATGACAGGAGCTTATCCTCACTTCATAGATTTGTTAATGGCTCCAGAAGTAACCTAGAAGTGTTTCGTTCTATATTCATGCTGTAGGTTGTGAAGACAGTGCACCGAACAGCCAAAACATAACAACAAAAGCCCAATTTGCATGGCTCTTCAAGCCTTCACCTGCATCACAGATTCCCACAGGCTTCTACACTGACGACAAAGACCTACGATGAGTTGCTGTAATAGCTGCAGCCTGTAGTCTCTCTTTGCTCTCCCAAGTCGCACAGAGTGGCTACTGAGAGAGATCAAAGCAGTCACTGTGGCAACAACAGAATCCCAGCAGCTGATTCAGTGCATGTGAACTTCATTCCAGTCCTGACCTCAATACCCCTGCAGCAACTTTCATGCTCAGTCAAAGCACAGGAAACCAGGCAAGTGCACCAATCAACTTCCTCTGCAGATTTTTTTTTTCCTTGGAAAATTTTATCCCACACCCTGAGCACGATAAAAGAAGTGTGTCCTTGTTTTGTAGAGTACAGGTCTTCTTCCTCTGTAGACCACAAGGCACACAGGCAGTAAGACCCAAGGCAGAACAAATTTTTGTAGCACCAATGGGAGTCAAGAACGTAAAAATGCATGCATAGGTGAGACATCTGAAGAAAAAGGAGGGGAGAGACACACTAATCTTCCACCTTTACCAAACTTAAAAGGCATCATCTGCATGTTTTCATCAGTCAAAGCATTTGTATGGGAACTGTTGAGTCCCAGCCTGAAGCACTGATGGAGCACCTGGGGAAAGAACCTGGTCAGCCCTGGGAGCACAGGTGAAGGCAATTCAGCTGTGTGACTGGAAGGGGGGTGGAGCCTGGCTGCATCTCTCTTAGACCTCATTTAAGGACTGACCCCCCTCTAGGAAAGGATCTCTTGCTGGAGTTCTCTCTTTGGTAAAGCTTTCTCCTGTAAGCATGGAATCTTCTAATATAGGTGAGCAATCTTTTTCCTTTCTTTTATGGCTTTTCTCCGTTGTAGTCTTTTTGTTATCACACCTTTGTTATAATGTTTTTCCCATTATACTGATTTGTCTAATTGCTACAGCATTACACTTACCTTATGACAACACAGTATTATTGGGAAAAAAAAGTAGTTTCTGATAAAACATATGACATGCTAAAAACTATACTAGATTAAAACAACAGCATCGCTTCTGGATGATATGAAAAGACAGAGGTTTGAATTAAAAGAAAACTTAGTGCTATGTAAAAGCTTTGTCATGGTAACTTCTAAACCTGAGTAAACATATGTTTAAGAAAATAAAGTCTATTGTATCAGCCTGCATTTAGTTCTTTCGTTTAATTAACTAGGGTTTTTGCCTAAACTCTAAAGTCTTCATAGTATTCAGTCCTTTCAGCAATGGAATAACCAGTCCTTTAATACTGTTTTTAGTTATTCATTTAGTTATTCATGAACTTTATCATTCTAAACCTGTGCTTTTAACTTATGGTATTACCACTGAAACCATCTACAGCTGAAAGCCCTTTACACTGCTACAAGTGTATTTGCTAAGGAAGTACTACAACTAGCTGCTAATTATGCTAAAAGAATGAAGGATGTCTTTCTTCTGGTTGAGGACTGGACTCTTTCTCTGTGGAGGATAAACAAATGTACGTGGTGTTCCAGAAATCACTAAAAAGTATGTTCATTTATTGGGGTTTCTTTCTGTTTGTGAGAGGGGAAAAAAATTGCAGCAAAAAAAAAACCTACCGAGCTAAATAAAAGAAAGCTTAGATGATAATTTCAGCATAACTGTTACAAGGAGTGCTAGTGAACAATGTGAGAGAAGATTGAGCTTTAGCTGTGAGGAAATTAGGGAGAGGGGAGAAGATACTGTGTTAAAAAGCTAAACCACCCATTTAGATGCTTGCTTAAATGCTTGTTTTCTGAACAAACAAAATAAAACCCTGTCTTATGTTTCTGTCTAGGCAAGCTTAGGTGAGCTGTTTAGAAACTCTGAACTTATTTATGGCAACACACAGTGAAGTGTCTACACGCAGGGGATCTGTTGTTGGCTATGGTGAGAAACACTCAAAATACATCCTAAATATGTAAGCAACAGGTTGCAGAGAACTGATGTGCATCCCTTGTTGTCATGTGGCAGGAAAAGCCTGAGGATGAGATTTCTCCTATCTCTGTGTATATACCACGCAGGCTCAGCACAGAGGTGTGGGTAAGAGCAAATGCTCCTGTAAGACTCAACTGAGCCCTTTGCCCAACTCATCCTTTTTGCTGAAGCCTTCTCAGTGAGAGCTCTCACTCTGTGCTGCCACAGACAGCAGCAAGCAGCCCCTCAGGGCTTCTGAGTGACCGGGGATCTCCTTCCAGCTCTCTGCTGCAGGTAATGTGTTGGAAACACATCCTGCAGCAGGAACCTGTAGCTCTGCTTGTGACAAGTTACCTCAGGTAATCTGTGTGTGTTTTGTCAGCTGCTACTTCTACAGTTTGATCTTTCAATCAATATTTGGTATGTGGGGAACCGTGTTTTGTGTGAGTGAAACAAACACGTGAAGGGAAGGAGTACAGCTTAGCTGTAAAGCTCTAGGTGCTCTGGGCCTTCAGCAACCCACTTCCAAAACGGTTTTATACGGTGCGGTGCTGTGCCTGCACCTGTTTACCTCCAGCACCTCTGCGTGCTCCCAGCTCTGCCCGGTACAAGAACGCTGCTGCAGGAACAGTGAGGCACGTCACCGGCAGCTCGCCACACCGCCTCCCTTAGGGAAGCATCTGGTCTGCCTCAGACGCCGCCTGACCCCGGGCTGCCGTATAACGACCCCCGGCACGGTTCGGACTCCCGCCGTGACGCGCTGTGAGGCGGCTCCCGGTGGCGGCGCTGTGCAGCGGCTCGAGACCGCCCGCGCGCCGCGCTGCTGCCGAGGGGCCGCGCCGCCCCCGCGCTGCCCGGGAATCCCCCGCCGCCCGCGGTGGCGCTGCGGGCGGGCGCCGCTTCGCTCAGCGCCGGGGCGGCAGCTCACCGAGGAGCGCGGCCCGGGTCCGGCCTCTGCCGGCGCCTCTAGAGTAAACGCGCCCGGGATTGGCTTCTGCCGGAGAAGGGGGCCATATTGGATGGGCTCGCCCCGCCGCCCGCGCACCATTTTATCGGCGGCGCCGCCGCCCGCCCCGCGCCGCCTCCCTCCTTTCGGGGGCCGCCCCCTCCCACGGGGGCTACGGGGTGAGGTGAAGGTGTCCCGGGGAGGAAATCCGCCCGTCGCTCCCCGCCCGCCCCTCGCGCCCGCCCCGTCCCCGCCGCCGTGCTCCCTCCTCTTCCTTCCCCCAGCCTGCGGCCCCGCGCCGCCGCCGCCGCTCACGCCCCTCTCGCTCCCCCCCTCCCTCCTGCGGCGCCGTGTCAGCGCGCGGCGGCCCCCGCGCCGGGCGGCCAATCAGCGCGGGGGTGAGAAATATGCAAATGCGCCCCCCGGCCCGTCCCCGCGGCTTCGCTGGGGCCGGTGGGGTCGCGGCGCGGAGCGAGTGAAACTTCGCCCCCGGCCCGGCCGCCCCTCCCGGCCTCGCTGCGCTGCGCCGCTCTGCGCGGCGGGCGGGCGGCGGGGGGAGGAGAGCCGAGCCGAGCCAGTCACGCCGCGCCGCCCTCGCCCGCTCCGCCGCCGCCGCCCGCCTCTCCCGGCCTGCGCCGGCCGCCCGGTAAGTGCCGCCCTCGGCCCGCGGGAATCCCCCGGGGGTGGGGGAAGCCGCCGCCGCCGCCGCCCCCGGGCCGCCCCGGCGGGGAGCTGTCAGGCGCGGGGCATCGCCTCCGCCTCCTCCCCGCGCGCGTGCCTCCTGCCGGGCAGCGCCGCCGCGTAATGGCGAACCCGGCGGTGAGTACGTGCGAGGGGCCGGGCTGCTCCCCGCCGCCTCCGAGCAGGCCGCGCTCCCGGTGCCCGAACCCCTCCGGCCCCCGCGCCCCGTCGGCGGCCTCCCCCGCCCCTCCTCCCGCCGGGGCACGGCGCGGCGCGGCCTGCTCTCCTCGCGGCCCCGCCGCGACCCGTTTCCGCCCCTCGCACCTCGGCGGCGGGGGCGGCGGCCCGGAGGGGGTGGGGGGGGTGCGGGCCGCGGGCTGCGCGCCCCGCCGCGGGGAGAGAGGCGGCCGGGCGGCGCCGGGGGAGCCGCGTTCCGAGGGCAGGGAGCGGGCCCGGCGCGGGTAGCGGGGCCGCGGGATGCCGGCCGGGCGGGGAGGCGGGAGGAGGCGGCCGGCTTCTGGGGGGTCCTCGCGGGGAGGGGGCGGCCGGCCGGCCCGGAGAGGGGGGGGGAGGCGGGCGAGGATGCGCCCGAGGCTGCGTGGCAGCAGGGATGTGGCAGCCGCCCGGGCGGGCCGGCGGAAGGTCAGGCCCGGCCGCCGCACCGCGAGGTGACAGAGGTGGGCAGGAACTGGAATCGTTTCCCCAGGCGAAGCGAGGCGGTGGGAAGGAGAGGAGCCGCGTGTGGCGGCCCGCCGGCGTGGAGCCGTGACGGCGGGAGGTGCGGGAGCCGGGAAGGCAGGGCTGGCGCTGGGCGAGGCGGCTGGGAAGGCCGGGGCTGGGCGGGCGGCGGGTCCGGGAGGGAGAGCAGCGGGGGCACGTGGCCGCAGGGCCCCCTGAGTGCGTGGGGGCTCGGAAGGGGCTCAGCTGGGGGAGCGCGAGGCCGGGGCTTGCAGCTGCCGGGTTCCAGGTGGGGGCTGCAGGCCGGCCTCCTCCCGGCGTGACAGGGCGAGGATCCCGGCGGCAGCTCGGTGCCGTGTGTGCTTGGCATAGGGCGGATAGGGGGCATCTCGATTTTACCCGAGTGGAGTGATGATCCCGTTTCCTTTTGAGGTGCAAAGCGCTGAAATGTGAAAAACCTCCTAATTCCCAGCTTGGCACACGTTTTTGTGGGCAGGGTTAAAAAGTAAGCAGAATTCTGTCACTTGGCTGCGTGGCTTTGACGTGAAGGTTGATGCATGCAGTTTCAGTTCTTAAGAAACATTTTGCGCTCCTCGCTCTGTGTAAGTGCCACGAATCTTTAGCATCTACGAACTTCAGTTCATGAAAGTTGTTTAACTTCAGCAGTGTGAGGAAATGCAGCTCTGTCTACTTCTGTAGAAGAAATCTGAGCCCTTCAGCAGTATTATGCCTACTTACAGGGGACAGAATGAATAACAGTCTGCATGGAGAGAGAGGGGTTTTTGAGTCTTTTTTGAGACTGAGACGAGCAGCCATAAAAAGTAATCCTCCTCTCAGGAAAGTTAGGCCCATCAGGCGTAAGATCTTTTAGCATCTGTCTTTACACCTGTGTTGTTTGACACCATCAAGTTCCTATTTATAATCGTTATGCTTATAGTCGTTTGTATACAGATATAAATGTGCTTAGGATTCAAGGCAGGGTTTTAACAGTCAGTCCTCTGATGATTTTTGCCTGGCTCTGAGTTTTGATATATTGGTACACAGGTCAGCTTTTTGACAGTGTCGTTTACTGAGTAAGCATTTCAAAATTGATAATTATTCCTATACCATAATTTAGCTTTTAAAAAACATGAGTAGCAATCTTTGGGTTTTATCTACTCAAATGGTTTCTTCCCCCTCCCGTGTATATCTTTTTTTCAGGCTAAATAATGACTTGTTCGTTGTTCCTGCGTGGGGCTGATGGGACTTCCAACCAACCGTGGACTTACTTATACAGTTTTTGTCAACCAAAGAGCAAAAACTATTATGCATACCCTTGAAAGTTAACCAATGCAGGGAGCTGTGTGCCAGGCCCTATGCATCAGTCAAGGCACATGTGTGGGAACTGTTGAGTCACAGCCCGAACCACCGATTGAGCGCCTGGGGAAACGACCCGGTCAGCCCCGGGAGCACAGGTGAAGGCAGTTCAGCTGTGTGACCGGCAGGGGTGGAGCCTGGCTGCACCTCTTAGACCTCATTTAAGGGCTGACTGCCACCGGGGAAGGGTGTCTAGTTGGAGATCCTTCCTTGGTGCAGCTTTCCCCTGCAGAACTAGCATCTTCTGATACGGGTGAGCAATCTTCTTCCCTTCCTTTAAAGTACCTTTCTATCATGATGGTCATCACACCTTTGTTGTAACGGCTTTCCCTCCTATTGATCTGTCCAACTGCTAGAGCACGCAGGGAGGTTAGTGGGAAATCAAGTAGGATAAAAACTTCAGGTATCAGCTGCTCTGAAGTGACGGCGCATTGTGAGCCGTATGAATTTGCTTTGCATTTATAGCGTGATAAGGACAGGCGCATACATAGTTACAGTGCATCTGCTGGTTTACTTTGTGCAACACGATAGTTGGATTGATAACAATTTAAGCTGCTCTTTGTGATGATCAAGCTCTATTAACTCCTATCCTTCAGATGAAAGCTGTTCTTTTTACTGGAAAAAGAGCTATGATTTTAAGCCTTATATGTTTTCAAGAATTTTGAGGAATCTCAGCACCTACTCATTTCACATGAGCTGTGGCTGCTAAATGCTTTTGAAGATTACTCCAAGAATTCAGTATGGAGAAATGTTGCTGAAAGTACAGTGTGTTTTTTAAAAACTTGTCAGTGGTGTTATCTGAAAGATGTGACATGAACCCCTTTTAAGAGGCTACTCAAGCTCTAAAACTGTAGGCAAATTGCTTTAGCAGGACCCAGAGGTCCTTTCTAACCCTTATCATTCTGTGATTCTGTGTGAAACAGACATTGTTCGTTTGTTTCCTTTTTTGATAGAGACAATTTAGTGATGTGGGTAGATTAAAACAAAAACGTTGACGTGATGCTTTAAAATTACCTTGTTTGTGAAACCCATTAAAAAAAAAAAAAGATTTTATTTTAAGATGTTTTTGTCTTAGAACTTGACAATTTAAATTTTCCCAAAAATGTGTTTGCATCCTTCTAACACTTTGAAAGTAAGGGTGAGCGGGACAATTCTGCATGTATTTATGGGTTAGGATTCCTTGCAGTGGGGAATTTTTCCCTTTATGTCAGTCTTGAAGATGTAATTGTCCAAATGTTGGACCACTGTCTTTCTTGGAAACTGTTCATGTGATTTAGGATGAGGAAAGAAGTTGCATCTGGAGGAGTCAAGTGGCATGACACTATTAATCTTTGGATTGCAGCGTTATATTTGTTTCCATCGCTCTATGTAAACTAAGTTCTTAGTAAATTTTGGTACTTTGGTTCGTAAGTTTTTCATTTGAAGAATTTTTCTTGGTTTAACTGGAATCCAGTAACTTTTCCCACTCAGTTTCTTTCCTGACCAAACTAGTTCGATAGATACTTTAGTCTTCCTCCGGTGACCTGTTTGTATTTTTCCCTTTTATGGTCTCTATTTTGTCAAACTAAGGGGGACAGTGTGATTAATGAACATTTAGAAATCTCACGCTCTTGTCTCATGTTATGTGCTCTTATTCCATCTTTTAGTGCTTTTCCTGTAGTTAGAAATAGTCTCAGGAATGTAGCATATCTGCAGATGTAGAAACGGGTGATGGAGAAACCAGTTGCCTAGTAAGCCCAACTTTCAAGGGCTGATAGTTAAAGTCGTTGGAAATATTTTAGGGTATTATTAAAGTAATAATATCTTTTTTCCCATTTAGCGAAGTGGACTGTTGTGCTTGGATGTATTTCTGTTGCTCATACACCAACCCCTGGAAATGGTTTGCTGTCCTTTCAGTGCTGCCTTTGCTCTGTCTTCAGTTGTTAAGCTGTAAGAAATAAGCTACAAGAAAGGCTGCTTTTTTATCTAAGAAGTCAGCAGGAATATATGGGTGTAGTGTGGCATCCCTCACTGAGGCAAGGCATTGATCTTCAGCTTCATTCATACAGGTTATCAAAGAGATGTCAAGCAGTAATGTGTTTAGGCCATCAGTGTACGAGCATTTTACTTTTTCTTTTGGTTTTTTAATGATACTTATATTTCTTGTTGTCTTAAAACAGCAGTTAGTTTGCAACCAGATGGAAAAACATTTGCATTGCTTTTCTGAAGACAATAATTCTGCCTCCGTTCTTTATCTGAGTCATATTAGAAAATATAATAACTGACTGCCAAGAGATTTCCTTCTGCAATGTGTTCTTGGGAGTTTTACCTTGTATTGCATGAGCAGTATCAGAAAGTTTTATCTTCCGTCGCTGAAATTGAGGAAGGCTCCCACAATTTATTCTGCAAATGGCATTTGTAGAGCTCTTTACTTTATTTGATTCTTACCTCAGTAAATAAAGTTTTAAGTTTCATAGAGGTGATGTCTGTATAGAGGACGGAAAGGTGCTCCATGTCCTAGAGGGAATCTGAGGATTAAATTGGATGGGTATTTTTGTTTCTCCTATGTTGTAGTGAAGCCCCTGTAGTTTGTGGCTCAAACAGAGAATATCTTTCTTAGCGTATTCTTGGGATGGACATTTGTGAGAAATGCTTGTATCGAATCTGCTTAGATTTGTATGAAGGGAAAATTGCATGCAGTCTTTTTCCCAAAGGTTATGGAGTTGTGCAGCAGATGATTCACTTGATGGCAGCTAATGAAGTATGCAGTGGCATGTCAGGACACTTGTTCTGTTGAGCAGTGTGGTCTCATGATGCTCATGTCCATAGTACTGTCATGTCCTCATCTGGTATAGAGACTTGAAATTGTGTTGTTTGGTGTCTGTTTGTTTGTGGTTGTTTTGGCGTTTTGTTTTGTTTTTTTTTTTTTTTTTTTGCAAATGTTCGCTGAGGTTTCTGTGTTTGTGTCAGTCTCGGCTGCTGTTGGTCTGTGCTTTCAGATTGTTACCTGGAGTTATTTGTTAAAGAGGCATGAGCCTCTGAGTTGTTCTAGTTGGTACTTCTAGGTCATAAAAGTGCAATGGTTCGTAAAGGTGCTTATCAGACGAGAACATGGGAATGGTTGGAAGTGAGCGTGCTAACAGGCCGTGAGTTGGAGGAGGGCCGTGCTGTGAAGTCCTTTGTGTCTGAAAGTTTCTAATGAAGTCTTGGTTTAGGCCACATGAAACAAGAAGGCTTTCTTTTCTGGTTTTCAGTATGTTCATTTCTCCACATCTTAAAACTGCGCTGTAGTTCCTCAAGTGAGATAGTGGTGTTCAGAAACACGTCTAATGCTGGAGCTTATGACAGAAGTAACTGGCGATTAATTAGAAACTCTGTAATGCACGCATCAGGAATCCAAAGAGCACCATGGGGATTGCTTTTAAACTTGGAAGGAGGCTTGTGCAACTCAGCTGCCTTTCCAGTGACCACAAGTGTGAGTTACAGATGTGTAACAGAACGCTGGGAGATGTTGTGATCTTTGCTAGAAAAATAAGCAGAAACTCTTAAGTTCTGGAATTTATGAGTCTTCACAAGTACGCTTTGGAGAAACAAAGTGGTAATAATGTTTAAAGAGCAGAATAAGTTATTAAAACAGTTTCCTTCGGTAGTCTTGTGGCAGAACCCTTGAACTTTCTGACATTTATTTTCAGTAAAATAGAATGTCTCAAGGATCAACCTTGTGCTTTTTACAAGAAAATTCTTGGAATTTTAGTTCTCTTCCTAGCTCACAAGCTGTTGTAGTTATTCTCCTTACCTTCTTCAGTACTGCATCACTGTCAGAATTAATGCCCACAAAACGTAAAAGAGAAAATGTGTGTGTGCACCTCAGCCACCTTTGTGCAACATCTAATGCCAGGAGGATGGGTTAAAACTGAGTGGAGACGTGATCTGCTGAAGCAGCTCAGGCACGCGTCCGTGTTCTGCTCTGCACACCAGAATCCTTGTCAGGAAGGTGAACGAGGTAGTTGAAAATAATAATTTATTAAACTCTTGCTTTTAAATTTTAGAAAGGGTATTTTCAGAAGACCGGAGATATCAAAGCACACAAGAACTTTGTGTGAAACTTCGTAACTCATTTTATTAAATTTGAGATGGTGTTTTAAGAAAGAGAAATGGCAGTTAAAATAGTTGTTTTAAACGAATCAAAATGCATAATTTATTTCCTGTGTATAGAAGACTGCACTTTGGTGTCCAAAATGAGAAAAGATCACTCTTGTTCAAAACTTTTCATGAGTAGTAGCAGTGCTTCAGGGTTCCTTCAGGAGCATAAGAAAACCCACCTGCACGAAGGGAAATACCTGCTTGTCCTTTGATTATTTTATGACAAAGCTACGTTGTTGGTTGGTGGAAGATAATTTTTTTAAAGCTTCTAAGATAGCTTAATATATATTTGTCTAGTTCTGGGTTACTTTATTTTTGGTTCTGTTTAATAAAATGTAAGCTTCCTCATGAATCAGTGAATTTTCCCAATTAGAGCAGAATTAAGATTGTGCTCCAGAGGAGACTTTACAGAACTTTTTCCTTTTTTTCTACTATATGACATGTAACAGATACATACACAAGTCTATCTGTGGAACTAGAAGATTGCATGCAGTGCAGCCTAGCTGAGAATCTTTGGAAATAAATCCTACTTTGCATCTTATGAAAACTTGAAGTTCCTTCTGTGTGCTTTTTTCTTGGCATTCACTATAATATCAATGATTGTTCCTCTGTCTGAAATATTTATTATGTATTACTGTTAGAGTAATGTATTGCAGTTCTGCTGAATGTATATTTATGTTTTTTCTTCTTTTCAACATAGGATTTTTCAAACTTCAAAGTACTCCGCAGCAGACACCATATTGGAAGCTATTGAAGCAAGTGAACACTGGCCTGAAGAGTAAGAAATGTCTATGTTTGTTTTAAGGCTTTCTGGAGAATCTGCTTGAGAGAGGACAAATACGTTTTAGATGGAAAAGATCATAAGCTAGTGCTTGTATTATATGGTAATTTCAGTTGAATTAGGTTTCTGGTTTTTTATTGCTGGACTCTCACAGCTAGGAGAAATGACCTGCTTTGCGAGTTTTCAATTTTCCTTTCTTTTTTTAAAAAGTACGTGTTTTGTTGCCTCTATTGAATTGATTCATACATTGTAAGGCCTTTATATTATAGGTTTGAACTACAGATTTTTGAACAGAAGTGTAGGGATCAAAAATAGATACTGAAATGCTGCGTAATACATACTAGATTGAAGTTCAAAATAACTAATGTCTCCATGTGAAGAGGACTTCTGTGTAATGAGAGCTGTGTGTGACATTACATGAAGTTAAAGTGGAAGAGAACCTCAAGAAGCAATTTTTCTTCCTGTTCTGATACAATTGCTGTTGTATTGTGTAGATGATAAACGTAGATCAAAATATTTTTGTCAGAAATTTCACCTACTAGGTATGTGCATATTGTGTATGAATCTGGGGAAGAAAACAACTTGCTTTTTAAGTGTTCCTTTTAACAGAGAGCAGAGGCCGTGTAGTTCTGCAACCCTAGAATAAGTTTTTTAAGTTATGGAAAAATAGAAGAAGGGTCAAGGTAATAATCTGTGTACTAAATAACACTTAACAAGAATTTCTACTGGGACATTGCAGGCTTTTGATAGCTGTCATAGGCAGTTTGTGTCTTTGACATATGTTACGATGCTGTCTTAAAAATGTGAGTAAATGATCTATGTATTAAAATCTGCTTACTGATGAAAAGTTTAAAGATTGAACTATTAATATTCTAGGTAAGGTGCTTAAGAGTTTGTCACAAAGATACTATTATCTAGGGAGTGGAAAATGCATGTTTGAAGAGCCTTTACGCATCCCCCTTCCTCTAACCAAACCTTTTCTATTAAAATGTCCAATGTTTTCAAGCCTATTTTGGATTAAAAGAGAATCTTGCAACAGTGAGCTCTTCTACGTATGGACAAGGGGAGGAGTAGGGTAAAATTGTTGTGCAAGTATGCTCCCTTAGGAACTGGTGTCAGAAATTATTAGGAAGTACTACAGTCTGTCACTGTAATAACAGAAACTATGGTTTTGCTTTTCAAAAAAGCAAAATGTATGGAGATTTCTGCGCATACAGCTTTAAAACTTAGCATAAGGCTTAGATTTATTTTTTTTCTTTGGTCTTCCTATTGTGTCCTAAAGTTGTTCTAAACTTCCATTGATTTGGCAGAGACTGTGCTTCTCAGTCTTGCAGAGCCGTGTGGGGTTGTTTCTCTCCCCAGGACTGTCCCTAAAATATAGGCACTTCACTTCCTTATTTATAAGACATTTATAACATCATGGCTACTACTGGTTGTAAATTGTTTCTGCTGCTCTTGTTTTTATGGTATCTATTACGTAATTGAGTTCTAAGTAGCACTTTTGCATAATATTGTAATTTCAAGTATAGCATTTGTGTGATTGGTTTATCATGTCTCATTTTCAGGTCTCTAATAATGAAATACCCATCTGGAGTTAAAGCGCATCTCTGAACTTCTTAATTCTTCATTAAAGGGATGTGTTCTGTATTCATGGGTAAGGATGATTTTGATCTTTACTTGAACCTTTTTCTTAAATTTCTCGTAAAATGTTAGTTTAGAAAATGTTATTCACTTAGATTCTGTGGGTTCATTGCACGCTTAGTATGGGTTGTTAGATGCATGTGTTAACTCTTTATTTTTGACCCAAGCTAATCACTTTATTTAAGTATAACTTAAATAAAAAACTTAAATAACTTAAAAGTTGCTGTGTGACTTTGATATCTTGCAAATGTATATAGAAAATTTGGTGATACACTTTCTCTTTGGTGTGGTTTTGCTTTGTTGCTCTTCAGCAAAGCTTCTTCTAGAAAGAAGCTGTCCCATACGCAGTGCCTGTCGATGTCTTCGGTGCTGATAGAAGTTTGGTATTAATTGCACTGAAAGATATATTTCATTTACATGTGAAATGTTGTTTATGTTGGCTGACTTGAACTTCTATGAATGACCTTCACAATTACTTCTAAATATTTAGAATTTGTTCCCAGGGGCTACTTGCTTCAGAAGGAAAGAGGAGAGATATTAGAAGGGAGTTGTGCGTGTGTCTTAAAAAAAAAAATAATAATAATTAGGTGTGTTCTCAGTCAAACAGTCTACCTAATCAAACTTTCTCTTAATTTTAGTGATACCAGTAAGATGAAATGCATTTCTTCAATCTTTATTTGGCTATAGATGCCACAGCACTATGGCACAAATGCTTAGTACTTTGAGTTAGATAATAAACCAGTTCATCTCTAATGAATGTCCAAATGTTCTTTTTTATCTTCTACATTGCTTGAATTTTGAGGCAGTTGTGCACTTGCTTTGTGCCTTTTAATTTTAACATGCACATTGATCTTTAAAACTGTAATAGACTATCATTTATATCAGAGCTGCAGTGGGAAATAACTTTTGTATTTAATTTACTTCTGCTTTTGAACACTGCAAAAGCTTTGGTTATAATTAAATCTGACAGATAATGATAGTGTGAATGCCTTTTATTTTTATTGTTGGGGAGGTAATGTCTCTATCATTTATGAATATTATTCAGAAGTGATCAGATTTGAGTATTTTTTTAACGCATTATAGTGACTACCTCTTTTCATGCTGTGTTCCACCTGCTAATAGATGGGCAAATGGTACCAGGCACAAGCATGTCATGCTCTTGTGTCCCACATAGAATTTAGCAAACAGTACTTCTTCAGTCTTTGGCAGATGTCATTTGGAAGCAAATCTGCTGTACCTTGTTGCATTGCTTTCTAAAAAACAAAACAAAACCCAAACCACTGTCTATACACACAGTGTAAAACTCTTGCCCCGTGACGTCTCTTCTATTTCTTCTGCGTGTGATCTGGCTTTCTGTTATGATGTGCTTTTATGGCTTCAGTTTGAATCTCTTCTACTAACTAGTCCATAGCTTCATTCTGAGATGGCTTTTACTGTGTGTCTGGCTAGCCACTGTTTCAGCTTTTTAAGTGAAAAAGCATGCTTTGGTTGAGACACTGAATTGTGGAGTTGGCAGTTTGAAAAAACTTACGTTTAAACTAGAGATGCTTTAAAATATGTGAAGATGAAGAACCTTGGAATGTTTCAGCTTGTCTGAGTAATACTGTTGATGTTTCCCATTAGCTGTTGTTCAGTTTTTGCCCAAAATCATCACGACTCATACAGAATTGAGAAGTTAAAATACAAGAGAAGCTTAAATACCAGTAGGAAACTGCTAGATGTCTCTAGGTTCCACAGTGTTTAAAATAATTAAATAACATGTGCAACATCATGGAAAACTAAAAATGTACAAAATGTCATATAGTTGGTAATTATTGTTGAAGAACTTCATGCTGAGAGGGGCAGTAACTTCTTAAATTGATGTAGAAAGACCATAGACTTCTAATTGCTTTGTCACTTTGTACCTCTATTGTGATGCTCATTCTGTATTCCATTATTTTCTGTTTTGTTTGGACCAGTAATAGGAAGTAATTCTTAGGCATAAATGTTGTAAAGGGATCTTACCAACTTTAAGCTGGATCAAGATTAATGTTAAATCAATATAAAGTAGTTATAGAGAACTTAGATGTACAGTTCATTTAGGTTCTAAAGCAAATTCTGGTTATGTGGGGTGCTAAGATGCTAAATGGTAGTTACAGAAAGAAATCAAGCTTGAGATTTAAGTTATTTTCCATAACAATGTTTTTTTGATGTGAAATAATTAGTTCTGGCAAATCAAGTTTTAGGAATGTTTTGGTAGGTTTTGTTATTTTCTGCCCCTTTTACCATAGTTTCCTTGGTTAAATAAGTCCAAAACTAGTTTCCCTGTTCTGATTAAAATGTGACTGCAAGAGGAGCTTACCTTGAGTGAGAAGTGTTTGGGAACTGGTACTTTGAAATACTGTCTGTAATTGCATTGTTAAACTTGTAATTGTTAAGCCCAACAGATGAAAGTTTTGAAAATATTTCTTTCCTAGAATGCTCTTCTACCAGCAGAAGGTAAAAGAGCGTCCAGACTTCAGATCAGTGTGACAGATCTGTTTGGGAAGGGGAAAGGCTGGGTGGAAGTGTGCTGAAGCATAGCTATAGCTACCATCATTTTCTAAGTGAGACTGAAGATGGGGGAAGAAAAGCGCTTGCAAGAAACATGTGAGAAAGGTTTCCATGTCAGAACGTTTCTCTTACATTAATTTGAATATGAGAAGGTAGAAATTTTTTTTTAAGGTAGGGTCAGAAAAATAATGTTTGTGTGCTAGTTTAATTCAAAAGTGTGCCACAACTTGCTTTCATCTGTCTTTACAGTTTGCAAGCTAAATGTTTAATGTTTGCAAATTCAAGTACGGCGAAGAGAAGCAAAAACAACAGTTGCTAAGTAAATTTGGAGGGCCAGTTTCTCCAAAGTATTGAAGTTCCCTGGCATGCTTTCCTTTGGGCTGAAGAAATACAATGCGTTTTACGGATGTGGAAGTAAAAAGCTGGGGTAAAAGTACTTCTCTTATTGGGGAAAAAAAGCATGCTGGTAGCATGATTTATTTTTTTTAACTTAGCAATAAAACATTATCTGGTACATAATACTCATACTAATTCATACTTTGATAGATGTGCCTAATTTTGGTGTCTTTCAGTGTGATACAGTATCCATCTGTTCTCTTTCTGCAGGGACTAGAAGTTTTAGATACCTCAGCCTAACTTATTAGCATAAGTTAGGTTTTATTTCGGCCATGATTGCAGCACATTCAGTGGACTGAAAATAGAAGCTGAAAGGATTTTTATCAGTTTGTCGAAGACTGTTTTATACTTAATAGGTTCAACAGAATCTTATACGTTGGGAGAATACTTCAGTTTTCCAGAGTGTCCGTTCTGGAGGATTTTGCTCACTTTTTTTCCTTGGAGAATTAATTAGTAAGAAATTGCAGTTGAAATAGAGGTGAATTTTAGCAGTTGCTTTAGGAATTAAAAGGTGTGGCTTTTTTTTAATTACTTTTTTTTCTTATGGTAATTAGATAAGTGTATGGACAGGGTAAAGGAATGGTTTCTCCTTGAAGATGCTCATTTAAAATGACTGCTTCTCTATTCTAGATGTTTTCTACTTATTTGGGGAGGTAAATTATAAGAGGTGTTTCTGTTCAAACATTTCCTGTTCGCTTTGATCACAATATAAATGTGCAGGGTTTTATAAGAAAAGTGGAAATAACCTTCTATGCTCTCCTTTTACCAAATCCTTGATTGGAAACTTTAATTGGTTGGTGATCAGTGATATTATAAATGAAAAAGCAAAACAACTGATGTTTTAAAATTAGGTAATAAGTGTTGCTGAGCTGAAATTAGTTCTATGACTATGTTTATCTTTGAATCGCTGTACTCATCGTCTTGCTTTTCCTTGAAATAAGATACAGAAAAAAATCCTATTTAAGTGAGATGAAATACTGTTTGGTTTCAGAATCTTATTTAATGTAAGAACTGGAAGAAATGGAGTATCTCAGCTTTTCTGCTGAAGCTGGGGTAACTAATAGGAAGCGTAGTTTACTTCCTCTCAGCTTTCTTGTTTGAGCATAGAAAATTATGTACATTTTGTATACTGTGATTTCTTTCTACAGCTGCTTAAGTATGATACGTGAGTGAAAAATGAATTTTATTTAGTAGACTGTTGTGATTTGGTAGCTTTAATGAAAGTGGCAAAGGGGGTCTGAAATTGTGCTAAGATAACAGAGCAAACTGGGAGATAAAAATGGAACCAGTATATTTAAAACATCACAAGTTACACTCAATACGTAATGGTTAAAAACTGAAAGCTGTAGAGGGCATCAACTAACAGCAAGGATAACTCATAATAGATTTGCTTTAAGTAAATTACCAAATTATAAATGAAATATCGAAAATCCATTTGGTATTTTAAGGAGAGGCAACATGAGGAGAGTGTTCAAATGCAAAGCAATTATGTGTAATTGCCCTTTTTCTTTTCTTTTTCTTTTTTTTACTCTCCCATAGGATGTTTTAAACACTTCAAGACGAGCGTTTCATCAGAAGCACTAATGGTTGTTGGCATGCCTTGGATAAGGTGGTGACTGCTGGATGTAATTTGTTTCTGTTTACTGCAGAGAGCCAAAACTGACTCCATTTGGAGTTGAGAGAAATAGCAGTGCAGACCTATCAAGATGACTGATCCTATGATGGATTTTTTTGATGATGCCAATCTTTTTAGCGAGACCTTAGAAGGTTTGTCAGATGATGCCTTTGTTCAACCTGGACCTGTTTCACTTGTTGATGAATTAAATTTAGGTGCAGAATTTGAACCTTTGCACATAGACTCATTGAATCATGTCCAGGATGCTCCGAATCAACAAAAGTTGAGTGACTTTGAACAGCTGAATCAGTACGATTCCCTGAAACTTCACCAAGTGAATCAGTCTTTTAATAGCTCCACAGACAACGTCTTGTCACCACACTCTCAGTTCAATTGTTCACCAATTCATCCACAAAACCAGACTAATGGGATGTTTCCAGATGTGGCCGATGGTAGTCCTATGTGGGGTCATCAAACTGCCACAACTGTTTCAAATCAAAATGGGTCCCCCTTTCACCAAGGACATTCTCAGTCTATGCAGCAAAACAAAAGCTTTGTAGCACACCATGACTTTGCCTTATTTCAGGCTAATGAACCACAGCATCAGTGTGCCTCGCTACGATCACAACAAAGCAGGAGCAACACGGGGCAAGATGCTCTGAGTCAGCCAAAAGACTTCTTGGAAGTTAGCGTATCTACTTCTCACAGAGTCAGTGTTAATCACCCACCTCCAGTTTCTAATCCTTCAACTTCACAGCAGCCTCTGTCTGTTCAGCCGTTTTCTCAAACTGCAAGTGCTTCGTTACATTTTTGTGGGAATCAAGAAGGAACTTTTGGTGGACAGTCCCCAACGATTACTCCGTGTTCTGTCAATAATAGCCAACAATTTTCATCTCCTTATTCTTACTCTAATAACCACATTTCTCCTACCAGCCTTCTTCAGTCTACCACAGCTCTTTCTAGTAGCCAGCAGACACATCCAATCTCTGATTTCACTGGAAGCGATGCCTTTACATCTCAAACGGGGACCAAGCAAGACACAACTGAGCACATGTTAAATGCTAATACACCTTTGAATTCAAATAGTTTTCAAATGTTGCATTCTTCGCATCCTCAGGGCAACTTTAGTAGTTCAAAACTCTCTCCTGTGAGTATTAATTTTCCAGCTTCTGCTGGTTCTGCTTCTCAGATAAGCCATTTCACTGACCCTATTGAGAGCAACGGTTTTACATCTTTGGATGATAACTTACTTCATCAAGTTGACGCTCCAAATGAACCATTTACAGGACTTGATCCAGATGACCTCCTTCAGGAAGATCTTCTACCACAGTTTGATGATTCTGCATTTGTTCAGGATAGCACAAGCCATGTTTTAGAGCATGACCTAGAAGACCACATAACCCCGCATCCGGTAACGCAGTCATCTGATATTGTTCGGGCACAGTCTCAAACTCAGATCCATCCCTGGCATTCTTCAGTTTCTAGTCAGCATCTGCAAGACAGAAATCGTGTAACCTTCCAAGGACAGGTATGTAGGGGTTTGGAACGTGGGAGTTTGACCTGTCTGATTTGATTGATCTCGTACTGGAGCTTGTACCAAAGCAGAGTAATGAAATCTCACAGCTTTTGATGGTAATCGGCTTCGAGGAACTGCTAGTCTAGGAGAAAGCTGTTGCAAACCTGCTTTTTCTTCTGTTGTTTTTCTGCTGTTGTAGAAAACAAGGTTTGTATGACTTGAGATACTTATTCAGAGAAAATGAAGCCAGTCCTACTTACTTTTCTGAAGTACAGCAGAGAAAAATGTTTTACGCTTCAGGTGCAAATATTATGACTTACGATATTTTAAAGTACTCGTAGCAAAACGTTTTTTAAGTGCTTTAAAAAGACTTATTGGTGTGGCTGATTTCCTGCAAGGGTTGTACAGTTTTGTTCGGTTGGTCCTTTGCTTGGTAACTTGGTGCTCATGCTCATTAACTAAAAATACTTTTTTGTTTGCTTTCATGTGATTAGTAGTAATAGAAAAGGCTATGCCTATTTTGTGGGTTTTTTTTGTTTTTTTTTTTTTTACTTCTGACTAAAAACTCTCTAGTTATTCCATAGCATCCACATCTACTGCATGGAGGACATGAATGCTTAAAAGTTGCCTTGTTTTGTTCTAATGGGGTACAAGAGAAATGAACTGTGGAGATGATGCTTTGCATGTTATCTGAAGGAAATTAAGATTGTATGAGCATTGAAGAGTTTAGAAAAGCAGTGCTTCAGTGACTTGAGTATTTGAAACACAGTTCTATTGATTTATTTTTTGAAAGCTTTCTGTCGTGAGAAAGAAGTGAATTTTCAAGTAGTTTCAATTGATTGAAATACGAAGTTCATTTTTTTTAACGTTCTGACTCTCATTTCCATCTGTATCACCTCGTGTTTTGTTGGAAGTGTGTACACAGTAACAAACAGAAACGTAGGCTGGTGTTTTTGGGTTGCTTTGCTCTGTTGGAAAGAAGAGGGCCCAATGCATTTATCTCTTTTTCAGTAGGCTGCTGCTTTAGCACAGTTTATGCTGATGTTCAGTAAGCACGTGACTTTCAGTTTCTACTAGTGAGGCTTTAGTTGGTGTTGTGCTGGCATGTTGTTCATAAAATATACATACAGCACTGTATGATGTGGTAGGCTGTCCTCATGGCAGTGGTATTTAGCAGGGAGCAGTGTGATGGGATCTACGTGATGCTGCAAGGATGGCAGTGCCCAACATCCCTGCCATGGAGCTGGACTCGTCAGCCGTGGTGCTGTGGCACGTGGGAGTGCAGGGTGGGTGGGATGTGGAGTCCTGGAAAAGTGGAGGTGGTAAGAAATGCGTTGGGGACTGTTTGTGAGCAGCACAGAGGATACAAGCCAGGTGGTGAAAAGTGAGTCCAGTTAAACCTTTTGGTGCTACAGCTCTTCTGTCGCACGCAGCAGGACAGTTTCAAGCCTCCATCAGCCTCACTGAGATGGGTTCAGTGCATTGTTTGGTAATAGGAATAGAGCTCTGAGGCCTGTAGAGAGTGTTTAGGTATTCTGGGGATGTTGTTTTGTTTCTTGTAGTGATGGGAGAACAAAGCAATTTGACAGTATTTAAAGACTTGACTTTGTCCCTTCACTTTCTCTTTTACTTTTTCCTGGAACTTTGAAATGAAACCAACAGAAAACAGTTAGAAAAGCTGCTCAGTTATTCTTTATTATTGTTTGTTGATATGCAATAAGTTATATGAGTTGGATTCTGACCTTAAGTTTATCTAATAGAACATATGTTCGACGTTTCCTTCAGGAACTGGTCATGCAGCAGTAGCTGTCAGACAGTCTCAAGGCGTGCATCAGTGTAGGGAGGAGAGAAGCAAACAATATAGGAGCCTATTTAAACCTGCAATCTACATCGTGTGAATTAGTAATAGAGAAGTATAACAGCTACTGCTGCTACGTGTTTCAGGTGTCTTTTGTCTTCTTGCAACTCCAGGAGGAATTTGGATTCCAGTTCTGACTTCTGTTGTTTCTTCGATAACTTTGTAGAATTTTGAGTTCAAGATCAATTTCTTTCAGCTTTTTTTTTTTTTTTTTTTTAAACATGCATAGTTAAACTAGAGAGGGGAAAAAGTGGTGTATGGGGGAACATGGATCTTAGTGAAGCTGGTTGTGTTTAGGTCAGGAGTTAGGCAGGATGGGATTTTGATTTTTTTTTTTTTTCTTTTCAGTATTTGTAGGTAAGAGTAAAGAAATATTTACCATTTTGCAATGCTTCGTACTGGATTTTCTGTCCATAGAGGAAACAATTACTAGGAGATTTGTTTTCATCAGTTTTACTTTGATAATGATGGAGCTTTTTTGGACAATAACTTTCATTGTATGAAATAGTTAATGAACTGTAGCAACCGGAATGGACCCAATGTTATTCAACCAAAGAACTTCAAATGCAGTTAGACTGAGATTATTAAAAATTGAGAGAAAATTGAATATTTTCTGTTCTGATATTTGAAAGGAAGCACGTTTATCACAGTTCAACTTATAAAGCTATTCTTTCAATACAAATTAATTTCAAAACTAATAGCTCAGTGTAATGGTGCACAATTAAAAGCGATCTAGAATATCTTATGCTGCTGTTATACTTTCTATGCCTGCTGTAATTAGATTATAATTGTAAATATATTGTTGCTCTTAATTTTACATCATGCATTTTTCATCATAGTTTGATTATGAGAACAAAGTGAAGTGGAGAAATACACAGGAGATTCATGTAGTCCTACCCTCAGCTAATACAAAGCTTCTGTTCTTTTTACCTCCACTTGAAGCTGTTTTGCAAATAGTCTATTTATTTTTCATAAGTTTAAAGAAGGTGGCAGAACTCTGGGCCTCAGTGTTCAGTTTAGAAGTAAAAGGAGGTTGGAATGGGGCACAAATGGACCTGAGAGAACTCTGCAACCATCTCACTGAATGTTTTTTTGTAATAAGCTTTTTAATCTGCTCTAGTTACATAAACGAAAGCAGAATAGTTGAGATTGAGCTAGCAAATAATATTCCATTAATAACTGTAAGTGCTATAGCACAAGGTGGTAGTCTCAACCTTTTTATTAGAGAATCTTTTTTTCCTTTTAATTGTGATTAAATGTTTGGTATCTAACTTGATATTTCAGTGTGTTCGTGACCTCCAGCATCCCGCATCTGACTTCTGGTTTCTTTTAACGCTGATTTGAAACCTGAAAGTGCTTTTTTATTTGCAACTTCATGCTTTTCTGCTGCGTGTTTCAGAGCAACAGATGACACTGTTTTAGAAGAGAACTTGTGTTGCCCTTGTTGAAAACTTAGAAAGAAACATTGGCATCTCTGTACTTCAGAGCATGTATGAGTGTATGGAAGTGGAAGGTAAGTCTCACCTTATCCATCAGGGAGCTCTGGCAACAGGTTCCTGTCATGCCCAAGTTTGTGTCCTGCAGCACATCAGAGCCTCGCAGCTCTGGCTGTTGGCAGGTGCCTTCTTTTTGTGTCACCTCTGAATTTTATACAGGTATCCCTTAGATCATTTAATTTATGAACCTCTTGTTCTGCTGTTCATTGCTGTTGTACTTGTATGCAAAATCTCAGATTGTGTCTTTTTTATGGAAGACATACGTGGAAAGCAGTGATGTGTTTCTCAGGCAGTTATGGTAGGCCCAGCTTTCCAGTTAGTTGATAGGTGCTGTGATAGAGGTTGCACAGAAATTAAGGATATAGTATTTTTCAGAGCGTATGTCTTATATTCTGTATAGTTTAAGTGAACTTGTAATGAGAAACATTTTCAAACACTTAGTGATTGGACCATACTGCTTTTCTTTGCAGAAGGGACTGGCTTTTCTGTGCATGGTTTCTAAACGTTCTGCAAAACAAGATGGTAAAATTATGACACTGTTATTTTCACTGCTTGTGAAGCAGTGGTTGACAGTTTTCAGTCGTACTAAGCATAATAAAATCTGTGTCTCAAAATTTTTCCTACTTTGCATTATTTGGAAACTGAAATTCAGACATCTGTTGCAGTTGAAGCGTTTGTATTTGGTGGGGTGTCTTCTAATCTTGAAATGTTTTCAAAAGTGTAAAATAAAGTCCTTTCCTCCTCTAAAAAAGAGCCCTGAACCCTCATCTCCTTCTGAAATGCTGTTGAGCCTATCTCGTATCCGTTGGATCTATACTATACTTGTTCCTTAATTATGATTAGTTTTATGGAGGGCGTTGTCATGTTAACAAATTTAAATCTCTGTTTGAACTTGCCTTTCAAGCATTTCTAGGAGTCATATCCTATGAGTTCATATCTGCAGTTTTGACCTTCCTTGCAGCTGGAGTAGCTTAATAAGTTGTCTCTGCCACAGTGAGGCAGCAGAATTCAGTTGTCATCTCCCAGCACCTAACAGAGGTTTATCATGCCTGGAAAAGTAACCAGAGTAATCCCTGACGTTGTTTTTGCCATCTTTTTCTGCTTTTTGCTTGTACCCTTTTCCACGATGCCCATGCACGTAGGAGGAAATGAAAGTGGCAAAGCTGTCTCAAGTGTCTGCAGTTACCTCTGAGCTGAGCAGTGCAAAGCAAGCAGTTTTTCCAACTGGATCTGCATGGAATGTGCTTTCATTACCAATCTGTGGCTTTTTGCCAGTGATGTATTCATCACTGAAGTTGGTGATTTTTTTGCTAGCTTTATAAGTGAACATGTATGAATCATTTTATTTTGTATATGTTTTATCCAAGTTCTAGAGGAGCGTTTCTTACATTTTGTCATCTTAAAGTGAGAAATTGCATGGGATGGAAGAAAGGAAATATGTAATCATGATATTAGTTTGTAACACACTTACTGATGAATATTTGTTACTATTTGTCATTTACACATTTTTCATCTGCCTTGCTTTTCCTTGGGAATTGTGGCTCTATAATAAGGAAATTGATGGAATTTTAAAAATAGGGAAAATGACCAGGGTAGTCACTTTACTATTTTGAAGGCCTTATGAGTTTGTCAGTTGTGAGTGTTTAATCATTCTTCTTGGTTTTGAATCCTTTCAGTTATTAGTAGCGCTTTGCTTAAGTCTCTCTGAACCTTCTGCAGTTGTCAGATATGTAGGCTGTCTGATTCTCTCTGTGTACTTCCTCTTGAAAAAGAAATTCTTGCTGTTGTAATGACTGTTACAGTTTAAGAATATCATTTTTCCTGTGCTAATTGCATGCTCATCAGATGACTGCAGTAATTGTCTTCAAAATGTGCCGAAAGAGAAAGCTTTCTGTAAAAGGCAGTTAACAGATGGATTAACGTACAGGAGTAACCCTACAGATCTTAAGGTGAGAATGGTTTTCAAAAATAGGTAAAACAAAGTTACTTAAATTGATAATGTAGAATAAGTATGAGTATCTGAATGCTTATTGTTTACAAATAGATGTCTTGTTAACATTGAAGACTGGTGAAGCAGAGTAATGATATAACTGTACAAGCTCAGAGTCTGCAAGTTGTACCTAATTACAGAGCAAGAAAGGAAAAACTTGTCTTCCGTTGTTTCCAGAAGACAGCAATCTGTATGAGGAACTGTTGAAGAGGCTGTTCAGTTTATGGTGGAAGTATAAAGGAAAAAGTATAAAGGAGGAAAAGCTCCCGTTCTTCTGCCATGTGTTAATGCATCTTCTGTGCTATGAACTGAACTGCAACACTGATTGAGGTGCTGGAGAATTTTTTACCTTTATTTTAGCCAGGCCTAAGGAGTAAAAGTTCCTGATTCATTTTAGTGCTTCATGTACAAGATTGTATGTTATGGAAGCAGTGGTAGGAAGGGAAGAAGTGCTGAAATGAAAGCACATTTTTTGGCAGTACAGGCAAAGTCATTGCATGCTGTAGTCACAAATGCTAAATGGGTGTAAGTGGGACTTTCCATTGGTACCATTGGTGAGTACTGATCCGTCCAGTGCTGTTATCTCAAATCTGAGTTGTTTTTTTTAATGGCTTCAGACACACCATTGCCTCCACAACTTCCAGAATTGCATTTCGTCTTGAGACAGTTTGTAGAAAAGTAATGTTCCATAGAGTGTTTGGGAAATGGAAGCAGAACTTTTAAATGAGTTTATGAGTACTGTGGTTTTGAAGGCAAAGAATCTCAAGTACATTTGGAATTGATGTGGCTTTTGTCCAGATGTCAATGTTTTGTGCACTCATGTTTTACAATTTCTTTTGGCTGTAATGTTAATTCTAAACACATAAATCAGAACAGTTTCCAGTGCTTTGTCCACTCAGATGCCTTCTGTGGCTGAGAGGTGTTGCTGTCTTGCTAGTTCCTCAAGGTACAAAATTTGCAGGAGCCTCTGGCTGCATGGATTTCGAAGACTCTCGAGAGTGGATTGAATTTGGCAGCTCTTAAGGATGATAAATACGAGTGAGTCGATTTCTTGGGTGATGGAGCTGAGAAGTCATCTGTTGATTTGAATAATTTTGATAAATGAATCTAGGAGTATAGCTTCAGACTAGGAGCAGTTGACAAGCCTTATATTTTTGAACACTGTATAATTTGTATTTATTTTTATTTTGTGAGTGTGGCAGGCTTTCTTTTGCGTGGGTTATTTAGCTCGTGCTTGCACATACTCTGTCTTTTTTTTGCTCTCTGTGTCTTAGTGTGAAGACACTTCCATTTGTGTCTTAGGAGAGTGTTCCCACTTGGGCATACTGCTGTTCAGGAGTCAGTCTGTAGTTGAAGGTAATTTCAGTGTTGGTAGCATATTGTATGTGTGCACATAATGCTACTCAGTAGCACGCTGAATAGCAAACCAGAACTAGCTTTATATATTGATAGGAAGTCCTACTTCAGGAAATAATCACGGCATAACTGTAGTTTGTGTGTTAGAGAGAAAAGAAGGAGCTAGCCTTTCTGTTAAAGAAAACATCTCAAATATTTTTGTTCTGAACATTTGTTTGCTTTTATTGCAATATGAAACATTGTTTCAGAAAGAGAAAACAAAGTCTTTAATCTCCTTGTTTTCTTAAAACAGAGATGGAAAGGCCTTGCTCCCCGTTTGTAGCAGCAGCAAGCTGTAGGTTGGCACGCTGTGGTTGCAGTACAAGTGTACTTGCAGGAGCAGCATCAGGGATTGCTTAAACATTGAGTGGAGCACTGTGCCCACAGACCCGGGGAAGCTCTCCAAAACTTAACTTATTAAAGCTGCTTCTGGAGTCCTAAAGCATTACAGTGCTGAATATTTTAATAATACTTGTGAAAATGTGAAATTGAAGCATGATTTTAACATCTGGTCTGTTATGATCTACATTACAAGTGAGAAAAACACCGTGAAAGTGCCAACTTTTCTGTGGCCTCAATGTACTGTTGTGATTATTCTGAAATAGCTAGACTCTGGGACCACTGATTTTTAGTCAAGCTGTCTTGATTCTATTATGTCTGTGATGGTGGATTTCTAACAGTACCTTTTATGTGTTCAGATTGGAGAAATACCTGTCCTTTTGAAGCTCTCATTCAGGAAGGGATTGTTGATGTCTGACAGCCCTGGTCGTGTTCAGTCAGACAAATGTTGCATCATCTCTTCCTTTGGGGATTTTGGTTTGTGATGAAAAGCATGTCGGAATTAGAAGGTGATTTCTAGACATACATGAGTGTGCTCTCTTGTTCTTTCCCCCCACCTTCCCTGTTTTAAATGGCTTTTGATGTGGTTTTTCATACCGTGCCAGTGGCAGCCATTGCAAAGAACATCTGCCCACAAATCTAAGTGGCGTGGCTACAACGTCATCTCACAGCACGGATATGCTTACAAGGACAGGGAAAGGCACCTTAGCATCTCATCTTTGATGGTGGAATTCAGTAGAGAGAAGTTTTAAATGTATTAGCTTAACAGAAATGTTTCTTAAAGCTTGTTTTACTTGAAGCAATGCTGAAATCAGAACTTGTCATTAAAAGAGCAATTAAAAAAAAAGATAAGCCAAATTTATTTTGAATTTTCTGTGTTGTAGCTCTTAACTTATATCATCCTGTGGAGTATTCTTTCACCTATAGTCAGATGGCGTTAGGAAATATGATCATGTCCTGGTCCTCCACAAGGGATATTTTAATGGGGCCGGGCTGCTCGTCTTTTTGGCTTAGCATGCTTTAACTGCACGTGTGAGTAGGCTTTGACTGACTGGGGAGGTTCTCAGGACAGGTGAGTGACCCATGCTCAGGCAGGGCAAGAGGCACAGAGATGTGCTCCTGCTGTGCAGTGCTGTCAGTGGCCAGTGTGCCAGATTGCTGTCTGGTGGTAGTGGTTCCTGCTGCCTTTGGTTTGAAAATCATTTGTCTTGATCTTCACGCTGGGTCTAGTCCTGTCTTTTGTGCTGAAAGCCAGGTTCTGCTGAGATAGAAAATTACTGCTATGCTTGTTTCTGGTGAGCTGTCTTAAATCTTGCTTTTATCTATCGATCCCTAGCAGAAGCTCATGCTCCCTGCTGTTATCTGTGGCTATCCCAGTGAAGCTCTTGGATGCAGCATTCTTGGCCTAGAAGTTTTTTAGTAGGTTTCTGGGAAAAGAGACAGTTTGGTTTTTCCCTTGTGGGTTTTTTCCTTTGCCTGAAATTGAATCCTGCTGGTCCCCAGTAGTATCCTGTGACGTGTGAGCTCTGTTTTCAAACCAGTGCCTTTTTAATAAATGCTTTTTCTGTGGGCATCTGGTTTCCCTCCTCTATTGAGGGAGTGGGTGTTGGTTAGGGGTAATTCTGAAAACTGTTCAATAGAAGTGGTTCTTTAGGCTTAATTTATGCTGGGGAACCCACTTTGGCACTGGAGGTTGCACCCTGGCTTAGGAAGCTGTCAAAGCAATTCCTTGAAGCTGATGGGGCAGATATGTAGGTTTATTTGAATTGCAGCGGCAGATGTCTGCCCCCCTCTGATTTAAATGGAAATATGCTGTGCAGTCAACACTGGTTTTAATGATAATACGTGACTTCCTAGCTGTTAAATTGGGAAAAGTGATTTATTTTTGTGTTGGTATCTTTTAATGTGCACTGTGTGCTGATATTTGTTATGCTGCAATTAGTGACATTGAAGACCTATTAAAAAAAAAAATGCTGTGTTCACAGGTTGGGTGAACTTCTACACTTGTTTGCTTTTAGTGAATAAAAGTAAATAAGGAGGTCATGCTTGCAAGTCTTTCTGAATACGTAGCTTATTTTGATTTAAAGATAGTTAATATCTTCCTATTAATATGGAATCATAGCTTTTTCACATCTGTTGTCTTCTTTTGTAGCACTTCATTGTTTCGCCATCAGTGGTGAAAATAAATGCTGGTTTTTAACTTTTTAGTTTTTATTTTTTTGTAAAGACAGTGCTTATATCATAGAATCATTGGCTGGCATTGCCCAAGGCTGCAGCCAGTCACAGCGCTCTGTTCCAGCAGCATTCATACTTTGAGTAAGCTGCTTCACTTCACAATTTCACAAGTGAAATTTACAGTTGTGCTCTGTGACCAAAATTTGAATGGAAGTTGATAAATTATGCTGCTAAAAGAAGTTATAGAAGAGAATCTGTGTCTGTGTCCGGTTGAATCTGTTGTCATTTCTCTGACCTGGCCCAGCTTGCCTTTTTGCTTTCTGTGGGTAATTGCAGGGAGGTGCAGAGCCTGGAGGTGGGCAGGTCGGTGCTAGTTGTGCACTGTTCTTGCCTGTTTGCCCGTAGCTTTCCTCCCCTGTGATGAAGCAGCTGCCTGAAAGGAGCAGGGTGCACCAAGCCGGCCCACAGATGGCTCGGCATCTTGCAGCCCTTCCTGGCTGCTGTGGCTGAAGGACTTGCCGGCTTCAGTCTGTGGGGCAGGAGAGAAGCTTGAGAGTTTGGTGGAGAGCATGAGGAAATTGTGACAGAAATCAACTTCATGCAGATAAAAACTGCGAAAACACGGTGGCAGTTTAGGATGTGAGCTAACAGGTAGCAACTTCTTCTATGGGATTTTGTAGCAAAATCTTGGTAATTTTACATTAAACTCAACTTTTAAGGGTTCTGTCTCTTGTATTTAAAAAAAAAAAAAATTCTAAAAGTAAACAAAATATCTTGATTTAATACTTTGGGAAGTAAACTGGCCAAAACCTGAATACTTTTGAAGTAGTATAGAAACTCAGGGCTGTAAATCTGAGTAGTACCTGTGTTGTGTAAAAGGCTGGGTGTGCAGTGAATCGGTTGGATAAAAGCCGTCTCACACGTTCAACTCCTTTGAGTCTATGCAGCTTTCTACCTGTTTTCTTTGCAGTTTTTTATGTGAGAAAGTTTTATACAGGCAAATAGGGGGTGATCTGTAATGTATATAGTCAAGTGCAAGTAGCTGTAATGATCGAGCAATGTTGTCTTTAGTTTTCATGGTATTCGTTTCACAGTGTGCATCATGGCTGGTGTCCTGGTGACTATTTGGGTATCAGGTCATTGACATGCATACTATTACTGTGCTGTCTGGAGGATGGGGGCACTCAGATATGATGGGCCAGTACTGCTGTTCTGTTGGATGCATGGGCTGGGGATGCTGCTCTTGTATCTGGTGTACCTGTAAGTTAGGCTGTTGAATAACCAGCCAGCATATGATGGATACAGCCTCACTGCATAGCATTTGTATACTGAGCTGAAGATGGGAACAGTTCCAGTAGGTTAGTGATAGCTTATCTGAGCTGTTGTAAAAATTGTGCTTAAAAAGGGATTAAGTTTTTGGTAAAGAGTAAAACTTAAGGCGTTCAGTAAGTTCTGTGTGCAGTATCTCTTTCTTGTGTCCTGTATTATGAATGTAGCATATTTAATTTCAAGTATTAATTTTTCCCTGTTTCTGATTATAGATGGAATTTATAACTATGGTTTCTGATTACAGAATACCACTGGTTCTCTGGGTATCCAAGCAAAAACAAGCTAAGATTTTTGTTCAAACCTTTACTTTGCTTTTTGATCATTCTTGCAGTTCTGGAAAAATGCAAATGCTTAGCTAGCTTCCTCTTGTGACTCATAAGGCCTTCAAGTAAGCTGCTGTATTACTGCAGAGCTTGTTCCCTTCCAGACAGGCAGTTTCTGAAAGAGTCTTTCCCATTAGAGGCTGCCTTGCTTCGTGTCACTGAAAATGTTTTAGACCATCGTATGAGATTTGTTTCTGTACTTAAATCTGAGCGTGTGAATTCTTCTTGACTTCAGACAACTGAACTTGCAGATTTATCTTTCTTTTAGGATGGGAGCTTGAGCACATCAAAAGAAAAAAAAAAAGTAGAAAGCAGTGGTTTGTGAAGCTGATGGTTAGAAAGCTAACTACAGCAGTCTTTTGTTTTGTTTTTGTTAGACATAGAATTGAAACAGGTTTGAGAAATCAGAATGGAAATACAGTAATTAGAGGCTTTTCAGGATATGTTACTCTAAATTATAAATGTGCTATATAAAACTTCTTTGAAAAAGGGAAGATGATAAACGCTGAGTTTCTGTGAATATACAATTTCCTTAAACCTTCAAAATGAATGCATTTTAATTTGTACATCAAAAATTTTCCTTTCAATCGTAGTTCAGCACTAGAGAGTATTGTGCTTAAAATAATCCTGTAGTACAGGGCAAATAAAAAATTGAATGCCATGTTGAGCACTGCAACACTTGGATTAAAAGTGGATTAAAAGAATAAAAATAGGTGTGAAGGATGGTATTTTGGCCTCTCATACCAAATACCTTCTGAAGAAATATGGATTCCAGTGGGGTTTCCATGGTTCTTTGGCTTGGTTGTGCTGGGATGCTTCGAGGCAGCAGGGAGCTAGGGAGGCTCCTGCTTTAGCTGGAGGAAATTTAGGGTTTCTTTTGTCAGAGGATAAAATGAAAGAATGAGTATGTGATGATTTGGTGTCCGAGTGGTGAATTTTGCAGCTGGTGGCCACAATGGATTCTTGGAGGCCTAAGAAGGAAGGAGTTTGTGTTTCATTTCCCCCACTGAGATCTCTTCTCTACCTGTCTACTTCATGGCAGTGGAAGGGGCATTTCTGAGATGTCTGTTCTTCTAATTTATCTGAAGTAAATCAGTGGCTTAGAAATTGCAGGGAAGTTGGAGGCATAAATGTACCAACTTGTCTGACGTGGTTGTACAGCCTTGCTTTTTTTGCAGCAAGCCAGATAAAAATTGAGCAGCTGTCACTTGAAGTTTAATGTGCGTGCATAACTGTAACCTGAGAGCTTAGCTGCGTGTTTTAAAGCTAAATATTTCTTTTAAGTCTGTAGTCAAAGGATGGTGTGATTATCAAAGCTGCCTTAATAAGGGGCAAAAGCATTCCTTATTCTGTCAGTTGTGGAGGGTGTTCAGTGTGTCTTCTTGTTGGTCTAGGCTGAGCAACATGGCAAACAGGCCAACCAGGTGAAGGTATTAATGTATTGCCTTGGGATAGCCAGTGGGATATGATGAGGTTGTAGTGGACAAACTTAGCTACGTATCATGTTATACTTAGCTAAGTTATCCTTGACTGTGAGCACATGAAGATGTCTTACGTGTCCAGTTGTGAAGCATCCCATTGGGTGATGGTAGCGGAGGAATGGACTGCTACTCTGCACCGCCATCTTCAGTTTCACACTGTGCCTCTGTGCTGGCACGGGTTCTGGCTGCTGTAGGGATGCTTCAGATTGAGGAGCTGTAGAAGCAAGCTTGCTGATGACTGCAAAGCCGCTGTGAATGGATGTGGTCCGCAGTAGCGATACTGGCATTTTTCTGGTCTCCTTATCTGTGTTGCTCTCAGTGTGCTCTTTTAAAATTCAGCACGTAGTAGCAGGAATAGAAAATGTTGCCCACAGTAAGTTTTACTTGCTACGTTTTGTTACTATGTGTTAGATTTCCCAGAGACCCTGTGCTCACAAAGCCAAAAGACAGAATACCAAATCATTTTGCAGTAGGACAACTTGCTTTGCTTGTGTTTCTATTTTGGTGGTGATTGTTCTTTTATAATAAGAGAGTACTTTTATATTAAGTATTTGAATATTTATCACTTAATCTTCAGCCAAGTCATATTGAGATTTCCTGTTGTTTGCTTCTATTTTATGTTGTGGTTTTGTTTTCAGTATTAGAAAAGTTAGGAAGTAGTACCATCTTACTCTTATTTTGATATTTTTCTAAGGGAGAACAGGCTTAGTAAATTTTCTTGCTTTTGAAATCTGAGGAGTTCAGGAAAGACACATCTTAGTATTTTTGTCTACAGAAAAGCATACATCCTGAAGTACAGTACAAATTATTCATTACATCCCAAGTTGTTCTTTACATTTACGCTTAGTATCCCTTCAGAGAGTCCCTTTACTTTGTACTTAAAACATAAAGCAAAAATAAGCCAAATGAGAGAATACCAAGTTTCCTACAGAATAAAGCAGAATAAACAGCTTTTTCCACTTGGCTCCAGTATTGTTATTGATCAGGTTCTAGCACTGTGAGAGACTACTTCAACTGATGTCTGTTCAGCAGTGAAAGACTGAAAATTAGTGCCGTTTCAGTTAGTGTTGTGTTTCTTTGGAGTTCAAGAGGCCTTCAGAAAAGAAGCTTTGCAGCATTCCACTTGGGACGGTTATGGAAGCTGTCTGAACTTTCTGACCTGTTAAACAGAAATTTTCCTTTTCTAAAAGCAGGTGTACCAGTAAGGATAATTTTTACATGTACATTCTAAGACTGCCTTTGTTGTTCCGAGATTTCAGTGGGTCAATATATTTACAGGGCTTTGTTCAGGGTTTTTGAACTCTGGTGACTGGTCGCTTCAAATCAGAAAGATCTGTGTTCTTTTCTTGTCCATAAGTACTTTGTGAAACATCTTGTGTATTTACCTGACTTGTTTTGTAGAGTATTAAGTCAAATGTTGGTTTGTTGGGTGGTTGCGTTTGATTTCTTGTTTGGCTTTGGAGTTACCTAAAAGTTGGCAGGTAAGATCACTCAGGAGTGTAGAAAAGTAACACAGGCTGTGGTGCTTTTTTGCTGGATCTGTTTGTATGTTTTTGGAAATAAAGCTGAAACTTTTGGATCCGTAGGATAGGCAGTAGAGGCTTTGCAAGAACTGCAGCAGTGTGGAATGACTAAAACTGATCTGAACCCTGGTAATTCAAATCTGTTGTGCATCCACAACTCCAACTGACTTGAATGTGATCATTGCGTTTTCTTCAACAGCTTCATTACATGTCAAGTGTAGCAGTACTTCCAGTGGAATACCCAAAGTGCAAAAGGTATGCAAAGTGTTGGGCTAAGATTAGTACAACTACACAGTATTACTGATTCTTCATGTGGAAAAGCAGCAATGGCACTGGGACAGCTGGTTGTCTTTTTATATTCTGTGCTATCATCCACGTGAATGTAATATTTGGTTGAAGCCTTGAGTTAAACATGCTTTAACTTCTGGACTACAGTAACAAAATTTATGTTCTGAGGTGACTGTTACACAGATTAAACAGCTGCATTGATGCTTTACTGGAGTTGTCAGCCATTCATTTATCAATGTAACAAAAAAAGGAGAAAACCAAGGTAATTTTTTTCCTGTTCTTTTATCTATTTGTAACACTTCAATATTAATTTCAATTAGGTTTCAAGGGTCTATTTCTTAATTCTGTGTCCCTGAAATAGATATTTATTAGTGATGATAATAAGAAAGGAGAAGAGTGAATATTATCAGTGTATTGCAAGAACTGTAGCTTAGGATAGTTCATTTCTTAACTGGTCCATATATATCCCCCGAAAGAAAGGAAAATGATAGAACCCCATGGACAATGCTCTTTGCTTGGTAGATGGTATGGGGCAACTGCTGAAGAAGAGACTTAAAAGTCAACTCTCTGAACTCTTAAGAGTTCAACTCTTTGAAAGGGTAGATAACCTCAGGACAAGGGGAAATGATTTTAAGTTGAGGGAGGGAAGATTTAGGTTGGATGTCAGGGGAAAGTTCTTTACTGTGAGAGTTGTGAGGTGCTGGAACAGCTGCCCAGGGAGATTGTGGATGCCCCATCCCTGGAGGTGTTCAGGGCCAGATTGGATGGGGCCCTGGGCAGCCTGTTTTAGTATTAAATGTGGAGGTTGGTGACCCTGCATGTGGCTGGGGGGTTGGAGATTCATGATCCTTGAGGTCCTTTCCAACCAGGGCCATTCTGTGAAAAGCTTGAATAAAAACTCTGAAGGGGAACGTGACAGCTTAAAGCATTTACAGTTTTCAAATTCTGATGTGATCACAGTGTGAAAATAAATGACAATCTGATTTGGGCAGAAGCACAATACTGATTATTGTTTAGGTGATTCCTGTATTTGCGGTGTAGCTGGGATATTGATACTATTTCAGCGACTTGATGTGAACAAAGGGATTCCTTGTTTATTAATAAACATGGACAAAGATGATGGAGTGGCAGTGCACGAGGATCAGGTTTCCAGGTGGCTAATTTTAGCTGCTTTCAGTGCGGTTGATGTCAAGGTCATCTTGTTCTGCCTCAGGGCCTGGTAGATGAGCAAGAGCTGTGCTCTCTCAAGACACAAAGAGTGGTTGGAGATTCATGATCTTTGAGGTCCCTTCCAACCAGGGCCGTTCTGTGAAAAGCTTGAATAAAAACTCTGAAGGGGAGTGTGACAGCTTTTTTGTTTTCTACAATAGGTAGGATCATAATTTAATTCTTAGCTAGTATTTCGATGAGCATATGCACGAGTGAGAGCCGTTTAAAAATATATAAATATGTAGAATATAATTAAGTCAGGAATGCATGATTCATTAAAATACCAGGGAAAGGCATTACAAGTCCTCTGAGGATATCGAGAATGGATGCAACTCGATAAAGAGACTTGATCATAAAGACTGTGTGCACACAGAGTTGAAAGCAGTCCTGCTCTAGCATGAATGGCCACGGGTTCTGGCAAAAGTAGAAGTGATGTTCTGTTCATGGAGCAGGTAGGGCAGGATTTGGGAGGATTTCGTAGGAGGTGGAAACTTCTTGTATGTTAAAAACATTTTCTTCCTGGGGCTTCCTTTGAAGTTAATACACAGGGGATGTGGAAAAAACTACTTATTGTTGTAGGGCAAATTTGAAGCGCGTTTAGGTTTTCAAAGGAAAAGAAGAAAACTGATTGTAAGCATTCATGGCAGTGGTTTCTCCTTGCTTTGGGAAGTGCTGTTAGGTCAGCAAAATGCCTGTCTTGCAAATGCCATGCAGGTGTTGCAGAAATACCTTCCTGCAAAATGCTTTCAGCAGAGTACTGGTAGGAAATGGGATGATCAATGACTTCCTCTCTGGATATTGTCCAGTAATCAGATCATTTTGATGTTAGTTTAATTAAGATAACAATCTGATGTGTGATGTACCTTCTACCTCTCAAAACAGTTTTTGAGTCTTTTGAATGCTGCTGAAGTATTTTGAATATTGGTTCACCATCTCCTGTGAACATGGGGCACGTGTGGTGAAGTCTACAGCTGTCGTCTTACTTGTTCCACCCTTAATATCCCTTAAGGATAGCCCTGCAGTGTGAACAGCAGCACAGCCTATACGTGCTGCTCCTGATGGCTTTTGTGGGTGGCAGCAGCATGAACCTGATACAGAGTTGTGGTTCTTGGCACTTCCCTGCTGCCCGCAGGACTCAGCGTAGCAGCGGGCAGCTGACTGAGCCCCAGTAGTGCCACTGGCTGCTGCTTGCCGAAGCTGTTAGCAGCAGAAGATACCCTGGAGCTGTTCTGAATCGTTGCATTGTTTTGTGTTCGGTTATATTTGGATGACCGTCTTTGCAACCATGAAAACTAGAAGCTTGTTTTTCTGAATAAAATGCTCATTTTGTAAATATGTGGCTGCCTTGGGGCTTTCCTTTCCGCTTTCTCCCACATCTTCTTCAGTTAAGAATTCCTCTCAGTGCTGATGGATGGAATAGGTTTGTCAGCTACTGGCAAAAAGATGTGCACCCTGGGGGTGTCTGGTCTGTGTCCCTTCTCAGTGGTGGGAGGGCTGTTTTTGGCTTGGCAGAAAACTTTGCCCTGTTTTTGTAGATGCTGTGTAGCCTTTTGGGATTTGCTTCCAGTGTACATGATAATTTATAACTGTTTATGACTGTACTTTTTTTTAAAGATTTAATCAATACTCAGAATACAAGACCTCTGCAGAATTAGATCCTTACATTGCTTTGATTGGCAAGTCCATGCAGATACTGTTCTTTGTAAAGCAAGGGTATTTCTGGTTCTTCTAATCTCAAAACAATTGTGTTGTTTTGCAATTTTGTGTGTGTGTGTGACAGTGGTGACTTCCTTGGTGCAGGTTTCATTACAGCTTTATTTAGCTTGTAATGGCTGGCTGGTGTCATCCTGTGTCTTCATGGATGTTATTCCCATATGGTTAGAAATGTTCATAGCAAAACTGAAAAAACACGTTCTCAGTTTTCTAACAAATACCTTAGTGTTGCTGGTGTGCAGGACGTATAACTGAATACAGAAGCTGTAGTATGGACCAAGAAGTAGTGGGTCAGCTTCCAGGTTAAAACAGCCAGTCACCTCGTCCAGCACGCTCCCAGTTCTACATGAGGAAGGTAATAGAAGCTGGTGAGGAGTAACGTGGGGGGCAGCTTTGAGTAGATACGTCATATGAAACTTCTTTTTAAAGCAACTAAATGTTTAGGAAGATTACTTCAGAAAATTGCCAAAAAGCTACCGTTGCCATTATTGCCCACTAATTAATTTGGCACTTTTTTTGTTGTTGTTTTTCTCAGCCCCAGAATGGTTCAGGAAGGTATCAGTGTATGTTTACAATCCTCTGACCTTACCAGCTTCAGTAGCATTTGGCTGAGAGATGAAATTATACTGAGAGTGCATTAGGAAATTTCCTTAATTTTATTTAGCTGATCTCAGAATGCTAGAACAGTACATTATTTAGCATTTTGCTAAGCTATGAAATTGTAACTTGAAAGATAAATGATTGCAATTTTTGTTATAGGTTGGATAACCATAACATCAAAGCATCTTTGCTACAGTTCTAAAAACTAAAATGAAAATTTAATAGTTGTCTTTGTAGTTAAGCTGCATATTTGCAGAAATATCTTTGAATGTAATGACACTGATAACTAAAAAAATTCATCCCATTCATCTGTACCACTGAACAATGAGGTTCATCTTGAAATAAGGCTGAAGAAGTAGAATCCCAATCAAGACATATTCTTAAACAGTCCCAAAATCCAAAGAGAAGTCATATCCCAATCTATTTCCTGATTCTTCTTTCTTGGGCTTCCAAGAAAAGCAAGGATGTTGGTAGGGAATAGCAATGATGTCAAAGCTTCTTATTTTTCTAATGACTTTAAAAAAAAAAAATTAGAAAACCATACCAGCTGCTTGCTTTTCTTTGATACGTTGACAAGAACACAATGAAAACTTATCTAGTCTATTGAAATAGCACCTTAAAGCCCCTTTAGTAGGCAGAGATTATCACCTGGCCATGTCCTGTGTGATTGAGGAGGCCTTCATCACAAGGTGTGCGATGGTCTGGGCAGCGGGGGGAGGGGGAAAAGCAGGGAAGGGGTTTCCTCCTTGATCTGAAAGAAACTGTGAATTTTGCAAAAGGGCACTTACGTAATCGCTGTTGCTTGTTTGGAGTACAGAATTCAATTGCAAAAATTAAAAAGCAAAAGATATATTGCAGGACAAAACATGTTTGAGGCCCCCAAGGTTTTAATGTCTGTGTTGCAGCCTCTTCATCTCGATGCGAGACTCATCGTGTTACAGGGAAGCCTTGGCCACAGGAATACACAGTTCCCACAGTTTTCAGCCTAAGAGAAAATAGTATTTGCAGTTTTACAGCAGGAGGTGGAAGAGGAAGAGTTAATCCCGATACCACATGTAGGGAAGAGCAGTCCTTTGGGGGTTAAATTGCAGAGTCTAATGGAATAATAACTGGTAGCACCATCTGCTGGCCTACTTCCGCAGAAGGAGTCAGTATTTTTAACGACATCTCTAATATTCATGCTGATGCATTTTGATGCTTTGTGCATTCATTTCTTTCTGTGCTTTGTTGGAATCTGGCTATCTGCTTACAGCTGTGTTGGAAATCCTGCTCTGGAGGGGCGGCGGGCAGGCTCTGCCCTACCTGCGCTGGGCGATCAGCGGCTGTGTGCTCACCAAGGGAGGAATATGTTGATAAATCACAATGTGCATTTGTGGAGGGTTGTGCATATCTTGGCTGCAGCTTGCTAAATAGGCCATTTAGCAATCTTCTTTCAATGCTTTTCTCTTGAGCACTGCCTGGGGTGCTGAAAAAGCAGAGGGCAAGCCTTTGTCTGACGCCAAAAATGTCTTCAGTGAAGAGGCCAAGAGGAAGGGTAAGTGAAAGCCTGAATGAGTGGGAGGAGGAGGGGTTCTTTGGGCTAAAAGGCTAATGGGATTGAATAACCTTCCTTATTACTGGCTGCTGCGGCGGGAGCCGTGCTGCATCGCCATCTTGAGCTTGTTGCTGTTTGCTCGAGCCATGGTTATTTGTTAGAGCTTGTAGGCCTTGAGGTGGCATTTCAGTGATCCCGCGCCGGCCTCCCTCCCTGCCGCAGCACCGCTCTCTGCCTTTGATGAGGCGCGGGTAGAAAATGGATCCAGTGAAGTGCACTGGATTCAGCCTGGAAATGTGTTTGGAAATTCCTGGTGGCTTTTCTTCGTGCTGTAGTCAGAGGCGCCTTTACGGGTGAGAATGTAACATAAGTGTTATCTGCCGGTTTTTGTCTGTTTGAATAGGAAATTCTTTCCATTCCTTGGAGGGGGAGGGGAAGAAAGCAAAAACATGTCTTCTGGTCTGTGAAGAGCCTGGTGGTCGGGGCATTGCACTCGCGTGTAAACGGCCCCGCATCGGAGAAATAGCACTGAAAAGCCTGAAAATCAAAACAGGACGTACATTTTCTAACTCAGATACTGGCACTATGTTGGTCGTAATAAAAATACTGCTTTCTGATCCTTTTATCAGGGAGAGCAGTGTAGGCTTAGTTTTGGACTGCTTTTTTAATCTTGATTTTGTTTTAACAACGATGCTGTTTAGCACTGCTTTAGCCCTGTGGATATGATGCTTGCTCTAAGGTATTTGTGCCCCGGTATATTACCGAAGAAGAGATGCTAATGCTGTTACCTTGGGGAGGTCTTGGTTTGTTCAGATTTTATGAGGAGAATATTTTCTGGGGATGTTGGAGATGTGCGTCAGACGTATGGGAATGCTTGAAAGGCTGCGGATCGGTGTGAGGAACCACGGAGAAGGAAAGAATGCTCACAGAATCAGGGGAAGATTTTTTTTAAAACTAATTTTAGGACATAGACGGGTTGTTTAAAGTCAACAATTGATGTACTTATTCTGAAGCCCACGCAGAATTCCTTCTTTGTTGTGTCTGTAATGTGTCTCTGCAAGTTTAATTCCGGATTTAAAAAGCTTGCACTTTTTCTTCTAAGAAATATTTAGTATCTTAAAATAAGGGGTTTTTGTTTACTTTTTGTCTCTTGCCGCAGCCTCCTTCCTCCAAGAAGACTGATGGTTCAGGATCACATACTAAGTCACAGAATACCCAGGTGAGGGCAATGTCGGAAAAGAAGCAGAGGAAAAAAGCAGACTCTGAAAGTAAACAAGAGAAGGCAAATCGCATAATATCTGAAGCGATTGCAAAAGCAAAAGAGAGAGGAGAGAGAAACATCCCACGAGTAATGAGTCCAGAAAACTTCCCCAGTGTTTCAGCTGAAGGAAAAGAGGAAAAGAAAGGTAGAAAAGTTAAATCGAAACCCAAGGACAAGGAAAGCAAAAAGCCAAAAACTGGTTCCTCATCCAAAACTAAAGAGAAAACAAAAATTGGGTAAGTAGATCTAAATGTCTTCTTACTTCTCTTCAGATTTCTTGAATCTGTGATAAAAATGAAAACTGCTTACTGATAATGTTCTCATTTACTGCCTACACAGAATTCTTCCTAATGAAGTCCATGTGTGGACTTTCTTGTTCAGGAACAAGAGTGCTTTGTTTTCTCTTCAGCTGAAATCATTTTAAAACTGTCCTTTGAAAGGAATGGCTTCTGTATTTTAAATTTATGCCAGCATTACTTTATACTTACTTTGAAGCATAGACAGCACCAAATTATCTTTCATCTAGTGCTGTCATCTGTTCTGACTTCAAATTAAGTTTATCTGATAATATAAATGCTGTGTTTGTCAATTCTGGCTTATATTTTCAATGTATGATAAACTGCATAGGACGAAACTGGAAGTTTAATGAACTTGCTGGCAGATGAATATTCTTACGGATATTGTGTACTGTATCAAAAGTACAGTGCATATTTGTATTTTAAGTATTTTGTGTTCTTTAGTTCTATCAATTTAGTCTGCCGTCTTAAAGATTGTGCAGACTCAGCTGGATCGAGCTGGGTTCATACCCTGGGGGTAAGAAGCCTCCGAGAAACATGTTAGATGTCAGAGAGCTGCAAGGAATTCCATACCTGGCACACTTCTGACTGCATAGCTAACCTAGTTCTCCAGGATACTTTTGAAGGAAATAATGTGATTTCCGACGTGAAGCTTGTCAGTCAAGACTTGAAACAGAAGCCTCAGCTATGGTTCAATTCTTGTTTGAAATCCTTTGCCCTTCCAGTGATAACAGAAATAGGAACTGGCATATCTGTCTAGATTTAAATGCCTCGTATGCATATTTCATGTTTAGACAGCATAAATGAATGTTCTTTTAATCAGCCCGTTTCTCTGCATTTCTGCTTTTATTCCTAGTGTGATACTATTCTTGTATGCTCCAAATAAACTACTTCCTTGAGAATTAGTCCGATAGTATAAAGGTTACTGTTCTAAATGTTACGTGATTTTAACCAGAACTTTACTGGTCGTAATTTTTCTCTTTGCTTATGGGATTTGCACATGAGTGCTGCTTATGCTCCTGAGCATTTCATCACATTTCCTCCTCGATCCCCATCCCCCCATCTCTTTTAAAGTTGAGTTTGGGATATATACTCCCAAAGTTGCTTTCATGTTTATTTGTGTTATATAGCAGACATTTTGTGGGTCGTTCTAATCAGGAAGCTTACACACTACTTTTGGCTAGTGTCATTTTCTGGAACCTTTGCGTGTGTTGCCCTAAGTATGCTTTATAGCTGTTCATCCAAATAATTAAGAAACTGCTGAAAAATAATCCTTTTGATATGCTACGTAATTCCAGTAATGTTTTTGCTGCTTTTTAATCAGTGTAGTCAAATCAACTGTTCCTTTCGAGTAACAGTTCGGCATTCAGTTTTGTCTTCATGAAATGCTTAGCTGTGCACATCAATTTGCATCCGTTTTCTAGTTGTCATGAAGCAGTATCAAATGACAGGTAGACATTTGTCAAACTGTTTTTAACAGTGATGCTTGCGCTTGATCTGAAGCTGGTAGACAGCCTCCCATTTAATTAAGTACGGTCAACTTTAGGTAACTTAGCTGCAAGCTGTGAAGGTTTGCATCCCTGTTATTTACCACCCCAACTGCCTAAAGCTCCAGTAATATGCTATTGGGGAGTGTGATCAAGTAAACAGTGTGGGACAGGTAGATGAAGAGTCAATACTAAGAAGCTGTTAAGAGAACTGTGAAGTGAGTCGTCTGGAGCCACCTATTACAGATTGTACAGAATTTACATAGATGCACAGCTGTCCAACAAAGTATATTGTTTCTGGACACCCACGTGCATTTTTTTGTGAGTAGTTTCATGTGGTGTTACGTTGTGTTAGCACTGTTTTATATCTTTTATAATGCATGTATTTTTACAAATAACATCAGCTGCTTAGCAAGGATATGTACTGCAGTGATTTTGAAGAGCAGTAATTGCAAGAAGACCCTGATGTTTGTTTAAAAATAATCCTATGAGTGTTTACTATGCCAATGTAACTATTGATCTTATGTAAGTAGAACACTTACTGTAGGATGGCTAAAACTGCCTATTCAGAGGTGGGTAAGCAGTTGTATGGCTACAAGTTTTTCATAAAACTTGTTTACGTGAGATCCGATAATTAATAAAGGTTTTAGAAGGCTGAACACCTTCTCATAAGGATATCTTGTTATCTCACGTTGTTAGAAAAATATTTTTTAACTAATTGAAGCAAATGCTGCAAATTGTGGTAACGAAATAGGTTTAGGATTTTGAGTGTGTGGGTTGCTACGTTCATTTTCCCTGTTATCTTAAAATAAAACTCCCACTGAATCTTGAGAGAAAGTTTTATCATGTTGAAGTAATACTTTAGAGGGCAAAAGTACTTTACTGTGTGAAAACGGAGAAGGGAGAACTTGAATTTCATGAAAACCTTGGGCTTTCTTTGGAAAATAAAACCTTTGTAATCTGTGAAAACTTGGAAGGAAAAGATATTAAAGGGGAAGACTGGTAATTAAAAAAACACAACTAAGTTTTGTATGTAACTCTTCTTGCTTAAATGCAAGCGTGTAACCTGAAGACAGTAAAAAAAAAAGTCATTAAAAAATAATAATAAAAAATAAGTTTATAGCAGTTGAAAGTTGTTTATCAGCTACAGTTCTTTAATGAACAGTGAAGCCATCAGCTTTACAGACAGTGAAGGTACACTAAAGAAACAAATGAAGCGCACGTTTAGCTGTAGTGAAGAGCTCGTGTGAACGCATCGGGCTTTCCTTTTGAAGGGAGCTGGGCCGTGACACATCCATCCCAGCACAGTACCTGTCTGCCTGCTGGGCCGTCTCTCTGGAGACGCTTGGAACTGGCAGTAACGGTTACATCAGCTCCGTTGGGATGCTGAGAGCCAGGCTGGGGCAAGGAGCTGTGCCTCTCAGAGGGGCCGAAGTCAGGCTCGTTGTTCAGGTGACCCCTGCTTGCTTTTAACCTGATCTTTCACATCCTCTCTGTTATCAAACGGGGCCTATCCAACAGGAGTCTGAGTGTACCTTCTCTAGTCCGTACTCAAACAGCAGGTTGTTACCTGGATTATGCTCGCAGGCGTTGCTAGTGTGTAATGTGGCCTGTGCTGCTCCTGAGCAGGATTTAGAGTTAGTGATCCAGCTGTGAAAAGGATACGCTCTGCCTTGCTGAACTGGCAGAGTGGAACTGGCACGCTAGTTGCTGAACAGACTTTTATAACATTGCTTGTGAGCCAACGGTTTCTATTTAAAAAGAAAAAGTCTGTGTTTAGATGTAATGCGACACAGCTTTGCTGGCACTGAGCAGCCCTCGTCTAGGGTCACGTTTTGGCTACTGTGTGCTTGGGCACAGGGGAGATGGCATGATTTCAGACCTTTTCTCACTAATTAAATTGGTTTGTCTTTGGGGACTTCATGTTAACTGTTCACATTTTCTGTCGTGATTCCTTTGAGATCTGCATAGAGAGAAAATTTATAGCATAATTCTTTTTGGTGGATCACAGTTATGAATTAGTAGCAATTATTTTCTAGGCAGGCTGTATTTTCTTTCTGAAGTCTCCACTTAAGATTGTTAATCCTCTGACCTGTTTAAGTCGAAGAAGCAAGGCCTGTGGTTTCAGCCCACTGGTTTAGAACTGGATTCAAGAATTAGTAAAGTTCTGTGCCATAAAGATTGGTAAAGATAAATGAGTAAGTTTATTTTATTACCAAGCGTATGACAAACTATTAGCAGTGTAAGAATGCGTGTATAATGTATTTAGGGTTACCAAATGTGTCACTGTTACCTTCGGATGTTGATTACTGATCAACTTAACTCTTTACAATTAAGGTTCTTCACAGTTTTTGTGAGGACTTCCAAGCCACCCTTCCTATGCTGTCTATTCAGCCATTTAGCCATCTATTTAGGAATCTAAACGCTTAATGTTTTGCATAGAGCTTCTAATGACTTACAAGCTTTTTGAATTGTTTATGATTTTGGTTCATCCATTTAAGGTGATAGATTTTTTTGGTTTAAATACGTCTTTTACCACTTTATGTAAGGGATTGAATAATTACAAATTTGTGAACATTCTGTTGTTCAGAAAAGTGGATTGGCATTTAGATTATATCGCTCTCAAGTATTCCCACCTACTCAAACACAAAATTAAATATCATGGCCCTGATGAAAAGCAGCAGCTCTGCATTAGTGATATAAAGGGTGATATCATTAGAGTACCTAGTTTTTAAAAATAAATAACCAAATCCCTCTCAGGCCTTGGGAATTAGATGTACGGAATTAAATCCAGAGTGGTAGCCCTTAAATTCCGAACTGTTGCCATTTATCAGAAATAGTTTCATCATTTAATGTGCTAAAGGAATAGTTATGTCTGGTAGACAGTCTTCATATCCTCTAGTTGACGTGGTGCTGCTAAGGTGGTCTGAGTCCTCCTAACACCAGTTTACAGCACTCCTCCTCTGTGAAGGCGAAAGGAAAAGGAAACCATTCACCTGTTATGCTGATCTTGCATCATTTATGGCTAAATACAAGAAATTCTAGGGAATTTCCTAGAAATCAGGCATTGTGAATTCTCTTAATGTATGATTTGTGAAAGTCAGACAAATCCTGTTTAATAGGTCTGTGCACAAATGGAAGAGAAATTGTTGAATCTTTTTATTCCATTTGATAGTAATGCTGTTTCTTCATGCCTTTAAAGGGCACGAATGTAAAATTTCATCATCCTCCTGGGATGTGTTTGCACATACTGAGCCACAACTCCTTGTCAGAGTTTCCTCTGCTCCCAAACTCAAGTTTTGATGCATCACTTGTGCTTAAGTGATGTAATCTTAAGTCTGCTAATTACTGCAAAATACTTGAATGCACAACACTATGGTCTTGTCAGGAAGATAACTAAACATTTTTTTTTCTTGCATTATGATTCCCATTCTGTATGAGCTTGAAATGGCTGCTTGTTCCAAGTAAGACTAGATGAGTGTTTAAAAAAAATCTGTCTGCAATCCAAAAGTTATTAATTAGAGATATATTTGGAGGAGGAGACAGTGGGTAACACTGGGTGTTAGTATTATTTATTAAACATATGCTGAAATGATGAGAGCAGCTGTTTTTATACTACCAATACATCTCCCATTTGAAGAGGATACGCAGTCCTATCGAGGAGATATCTGCTTTGTATTTTGCTAATACAATTTTTAGCGAAGGTTTTAGTGATTAAAAACACTAATGCTGTAGTTCTATTACTAGTAATTAAATAAAATACTTTGACTACAGATTAAAATACTTGGAAGGTAGCTTTTCATATACTAATAACCAGTTTTTTACTGTTTCTCTGTTTTGAGAATTAAAAGTGATGCATTAAAGGTATGCTTTGAAAGTCAGCAGTATCCTGCTGTTTCTTACATGCCTAATATATGTTTGCTGTTTTCTTTCTTTTCTAATACCTCTTCACGTTCACTGTTTTGAAGGCTTCTTCATAATTTTAAAGCTCTTAAAAGTGCTGACAACTTTGCGGTGGCCTTGTTCCCCTATCAGAAGGAAGGGAAAACTGGCTGTTAGTTTGCAAGGAAGAAGTTGCATTGTCTGGAGATCTGCTCCTCAAATGGTGGTACTTTGTGTCGTAGTTTTGTAGACATAAAACACTTCAGGAGTTACGTGCTAAGGTTGAATACTAATAATGGCTCCTGAGGTGGTGTCTTTCTGGTCTCTTCCACTGTTGTAAGTTTCCTCATCATTTTTATTTTACTTTGTTGATATTGAAGAAGGAAAAAAAAAAAGTGTTGAACTAATCTACCTTGCCTAATCATTTTATTTCTCTATTACATAATAAGACACTTTAAAAAGGCAAGTGAAAGTGAAATTGAAATGGAGTCTAGTGATATGATTTATTCTGAGTCTGCAGTGTGCTGTTTCCTTTTCACAGAAACAGAAAGATAGTTGCTGTTCAGAACAGTTTGTTTCAGCTTGGCAGAAGGGATGGTAGCCAAGTATCTTAATGCTTTCCTGCAGAGATTTACAAACTGGCAAAGCAACTTGCTCTCAGTCAAAAAAAAAATCTCAGAACTGATCCAGTTTACAGGCTTCTGAAAATCACTGTTTTCACGTAGCACATTTTTTAATAAGTTTTTGGCCAAAATATGAGCAGATTGCATTTTTACTAATAGAAATGCATGACTTCAGCACCGTGCTGTCATTCAGCAACTACTGATATCAAAGAGCATTTTGGTTCTGGGCACTGGATCGGAAGGAAGAGAAACTATGCATGTATTCCTCTTGCTGGCATCATACCCACAGAAGAGAAGAAATGTTCAGAGCAGTGACGTGCAAGGAAGATATTAAGAAAATATCAGGAAGATGCACTTAAGGACAAGTACTGGGGGTAGGAAGTGGAAGATGAAGAGAGAGAGACAGATGAAGAGGTGAACATGCAGGGACCAGACGTTAGCTTTGAACAGGCAGCTCTGGAAACAAGCAGATCTGTCATCATGCTTATCGCACATTCATCATGTGTTTGCCAGTGAAGTTCAGTTCATGCTGAGTCAAAAAAGATGGAAGTAGATAATGCTTTTTTTTTTTTGAAACTGTTCCATTGAATGTAACCTAATGGCTAACAACTGAAAACATTGTAAAAACATTCCCTTTTACGAAGGTCTGTAATCTTTGTGTCTGCCATGTTATTTTATCGATCCCTAATGTTTTGGTAACTTTCTTTTGTTTGTGGACTCATAGTTTGGTTGTCATAAACATCTGATAATTCTCCTAGCTAGACTCAGCCAAAGAGGAACAAATGAGGAAAGTGTTTCAGCCACCACCTTCTCTTTGATGGCTTTCCAGGCGGACAATATTTGGTACTACTTTGGGATCAAACACACAAGTTATCTGTATAAAAGTTAGTGTCTTGTGCTTAACTGGTTCTGTAGAATGGCAGAGACCATTTGTGTGCTCTATCAGTTCTTATTTCTGTTACGCAGAAGTGATAATTAGATGCCACGTAAAATATATTTTTAAAGAGCAGTGGTTGGCACGTTTTGAATATGAAAAAGGAAATATTTCAACTCTTTTTAGATAAAACAGATTACTTATTTCATAATTTCTAGCATAACCTGTCAGTCTGTCCTGAGAAATCGTTAGTGCTTTTTCATTAGAATTGAACTGATTTCTTCAGTTCAGTGTCCTTAGAGAGAAGTCTGTTTTGAATACAGCTTATTGTGGTGCTTTTTAAGACAAATAGATTGGTACAGTTTCCTCTTATCTGTTCAGTGACTGACATACATAAAAGTTACAGCTTTGAATCATTTTAGATTGTTGTTCATGTAATTTTTAAAATATAAACGAGAAGAAATTTTGCAATGAGTAGCTATTTCAAGTAAGTTATTTACTGTTGTCATGTGTAGATGACGATTATACTAATTTTATCTGTGTAGTTTCTTATTGTCAGTCTAAATTTTAGATTCATCTCAAATATTTGTTTATAGACTTATAGTATTTGATACAGAGAAGTTTGAGCTGAAACTAACTGCTTACCTGTAGAGAAACTCACTAACAGGAGTATAAAACGTATACTGTCAAGTTGTACCCTTCTGTTTTGTGAAGTGTTTTGCGAAGTGTTTTCCATTCTCAAGGGTGTGGGGCTTCTTGATTTTTATAGTAACAAGAATTGAGGGTATTGCTTATGGATTTGGCATTGTTTTTAAGCTTGAAGTAAACTAGTATTTAGCATTCATTTAGATGGTTTTATTTTTTTTTCCCCTAACAGAAAGCTAATCATCACGCTGGGTAAGAAACAGAAAAGAAAAAATGAATCTTCAGATGAATTGTCTGATGCTAAGCAGACTCCACAGAAGTCACTGAAAGATGAAGATTCCCAGGTAAGTGATCAAATTGTTCCCTCTTAAATTTGTATTTGTCTACAAGTTTTCTTTTTCCTATCTCCCCAGTGAATTATTTCTTTTCATACAGTGGCAGTTGACTGCCTCTTTCTGTCACTTGTATCTGTCTCTCATAGATTACAATCCTTATATTATCATTTCAGCATGCCAGTAGACTCTAGTTGTATCTATGAGGACTGTTCCGAAAATAATGCAACCTATTTTATGATGTTGGCCCACAACATCAGAGGCAGGTGTTGGTGGTATGGCAGTAGAGGTTCAACCTTCCCATCAATATCCTGTTACATTTTGTTGCCTTGTGACAGAGGGGCAGTCTGAGAAAATGATGTCTGACATGGAAGTGTTTATGAAGCAAAGATGTCATTGAATTCCTCTATATGAAAAAAATGGCACCCATGACATTCATTGACATTTTCTGAATGTTTATGGAGACCAAACAGTGGATGTGAGCACACTGAGGTGGTGAGTGGTGTGTTTCAGCAGTGGTGACAGTGATGTGAAAGACAAGCTGCGCTCTGGATGGGCACGGAGACCTGTCACACCACGAAGTGAAGAGTGTCACAATCAGCTCATCTAAACAAATCACCTGATGGTGGTGCCTGTGTGGAAAAATAGTGTTTTGTAGGAGCGAACTTACTCTATCAACTAGTGTTATTGTGCTCTTTGCATCTGTTGTAGTTTCCATGAAAAAATTGAGGAGGCATTACTTTCAGAGCAACCAATGTAGAACACAGCTGAAGGAAGTGCAGGATTGAGAGTTAAAGTGGTAGTCATTCTTTTCAGGAATCTTTCCCTTTTAACTGTATTCACTGTTTTCAAAGATAGCCCTGGTATAATCATTTGCAAAATTCATGCACAAGGAAGTATGAACTATGCAAGTGATTGTATCTTATTCATATGCATATTAGTAAAAGAATTGTAACTCTCTTCCTTTGGGCAGATTCCATTAAAATGTAAGATTTCAGTCTGAAAATATGCAGGTTTTTATTCTGTGGCAATTTCATTGAAGGAGATGTAATCAATATTTGTAATAAATAGTTGAGTAAAAATTAATTGTATGATCTGATGATCATGTCAGAAAATAATCATCAAATGCAGAGCTGACCTTTAGTATTTTGCAGATGATAATGATAGGGGAGGAAAAGGGATCAGAAGCCATTACCAGGAATGGCTTTCTATTAATTTAGGTGATAAAGTGCCTTAGGTAAACGTTACCTGGAAGGGAGCATGGAATGATTTATTCCTCGGGGTGTTTGTCTTAGTGTGGAAGGATTGTTTAGTAGATGTAAAAGGAAGTAAAAAGTGGTTTGACGTTCTGAAGAACTATAGGTTAACAATTAAAATCCTGTCACCACATAAATGTAAACTTGTGGGTCAACAGCTGTAATTCAGAAGACTGGAGATCTTTCCTTTTTGGTTATTGATTTGGGTTTTTTGCTATTTTAGTTTTAGTATTAACTAATTCCTGCATGAAGGGAGAAGAGTGGTGATATTGAGTGCTGTCGTGGAAAGAAAAGAGTTGTGATGCTGAATGCCACATAACACTGCTCTGTCTACTTGCAGAGGAGTTGGGGAGAAGCATAACAAGAAGAACATCCATTACTTTCCTTCATCTCTGCTCTGATTCATTCTCTGTTTAATTTTTCAACATGGTCATAATTTTCTTTTCCTATTGCAAGTAGCTTTCTATTTCTAAACCCATGGGAGCAGTAATTTTAGGTTATTCTCCCTTATTCATTTGATATGCTTAGTTTCTCAGTAAGTGTATTCTTTAAGTATGTTGATTTATTTTGTGCATCAGATGTTTTTATTTATTTACTTATGACCATATTTCTCAGTTCAGGGAAGTAATACAGCATTTCTCAAACAAGAGAGATTATATATTAATGTTGGAGAGCGTATGTCTGCTGATGTTTTATTAATCATTTCATACATCAAGTAAAGACATACTGAGAAAGCCTGAAAATGCTTTTCAATGCCTCAGTAGGTTTTGAAAACTTCAGCGACTACTTACCAAGTAAAACTTGAGTGTAGCTCTTTAACCTTTTGTTCTTAATTCCTACATCATTTTGCATAGCTCCTATTAACTAGCATTTTTTAATAAGAATGTGTCTATCAGTTCTGCAGTTCCTACAGTTTTAAACTGTAACGTGACAGTTTATATCTGAAGTTTCTTTTTGCATTAAATTTCCCCACCATACCTCGCTCCCCTCAGCCTCCACACACACACACACACACTTTTTATTGATGAATAGTTATTTTAGCTGCCTTATTGTTGAAAGCTGATTGTTTCACTGTGCTAACATCTCCAGAAGAGCAATCTGATGCTCATTCTTTGATGTATGCTGTGTTGTGCATACTTTACTACTTCTCTACCTTACCAAAGCACTTCAGAAGTTGTCATTAAACTATGGCAAGGCCTTTACCATTGACCAGCCAGACCGAGGGTTGAACTTAACAGTCAGGAAGAAAGTTCTGGTTCTGCAGTCATGTTGTTACTTAATACCTGCTTTGCAGAAGCCAGTATAACAACAGGGATGTTGGGTTTTGCTCTATTCACAACGTTTTCTTCTTCAGCTGACTACTGCACTGTACTGAAATCACCAATGGCTTTTCCTAAATAAAAAATATGCTTTGCTGTGTAGCTCACTATAATGAAATTAATTAAAAGAAACTTGTTTACTTTGCTGATTTTATCTCAGTGATGATCAGTTCTCTAAAACTATTGAAATATTGATGCTTTCTTATTGAAGATCTGCTATATATCCTGATATTCTGTGATTCCTTTTGAACTCTAAAAATAGAAGTATCAAACATTCCTATGAAAAACATTAGGGAAAAAAGTAAAGTTTAATTGTTTGAAAATAATATTTAGTGGCTGTTTTTTCTGTGATTCCCATGCTTCATATGTTCCATCGAATTTTGGCCTTTTGGTTTTTGGTTTAGCTTAAGTATTCTGAAATTTGCAGTCTATGTTAGAGGAAATGTTTGGTAAAGCTTCTTAGCTTTCTTCTACTCCATGCAGAAGAGAAGATCAAATCGTCAAGTTAAAAGGAAAAAGTATGCTGAAGAAGGAGAAGGAAAACAATCGGAAGAAGAAGCTAAAGCTTCTGCGAAAATCAAAAAGAATTCTGCTCCTTTACCTGCTGAGCAGCCTTTACAGTTATTTGTGGTGAGTAAAATCCGCTTTGGTGTTCAGTGTGAATCTACGCTTGACACGTGCTGCACTGTTTTCATTTTACTTATGTGTTTAACGTGTCTGCCAGAGTTCTTGCTTCTCCATCTTTGTGTGATGAAGGTCAGAGTGAGTCTACTGCATCAGAATAATTTATTAGCATAAAAACAATGTCTGTTTTTGGAAAGCATCGGAATCACCACTGCCTGTAAAGGAAATTTATATGACAAGTGTGTGTGGAGTCTGATGCTCTTTTACCTGTACTTTTGCATATAGTTCTCTCTGTAAATCTATAAAGCCTTCATTTTAAGGTTAAATGTTTGGAAAATTTTGGTGTAGTATGGGATTGTATTTTGCAGCCTGAACGGTAGTAATCTAATGTCAGTTGAATGAAAAAGACAATCATATTCAGGTACTTTTTTTTTTTCTTTAAAGCAGATGTGTGTATGCTCAAGGAAGAGTAGATATATTCACTGCGTTTAAAATTTCTCTACTAGCATGATAGACTGCTACCTTTGAAAGTTGTAGTTACCTTTATTGTTGATCTTTTAACAAGCCACTCTTGCTGATGAAGCTTTTAGGCCTGTTATGGTTGAAGAAAGAGCATTTACTGGTATTTGTAATGATGGTATTGTTTTCCTATGTTTATAGGAGAATCCAAGTGAAGAAGATGCAGCAATTGTAGACAAAATTTTATCCTCTAGAATAATAAAGAAAGAAGTAAGTGATTGTCATTGGGTGAAATTATATATTTTAAAATAGGTTTCACTTCAGCATTTTACATATCCCCTAAATTTCCTTCTTAGATATCTGCTGGGATGACAGTAGAAACAGAAGAGTTTTTCGTAAAATACAAGAACTAGTAAGTATTACCACGTTGCTCAGTTGAAGCTGTTAACTGAAGTGTGGACCATATTCCTATACCAAAGTTTTGTGCTACTGGAGGATGACTTATGACCAGTTTTTGTCATTTTTCAGATTTCTCTTTGCAAACTTAAAATTGCTAAAAATCTATGTTATGAATAATAATTGGCAAGTTAACGCTGTTCTGAAACCTGCTTTGACCAGTGAGCTGCCAGCTGTGGTTGCCAAAAGAACAGAGTTTTTTGAAAATGTTTATTTATTAAATTCAGCAGGGGCTATGTAGCCTGAGGCTAAGTTTAATTTCATGAATTTAAATGAGCTGTTTTTAGATTTACAGTGTCGGGCGTTTAAGAGAGGCTGGCGTAGGTGTCACTTTCTGTTTTGAAAAGAAAAAAGCTTTTCTAGTTATAGAAATGAATTTACATCAGAAGCAGGAAATAAGGAATGAAGAAATGGCTTTTTCCATATTTCTTTTTCCCCATTTCTTCATACCTGTCTTCTGTCCAGCTACTAAATCTGACTTCAGAAAAATTCACTTGAGGTACAGTTAGTTGGTTTAGCTGCCATTGAAAGTAGTGCTCATTCTTCTTTCTTCCTTGACCCTGCTTCTTCATGTCCCTCCTCTTAAAGGATCTGATTGCATTCTCCTTTCTGATGTGGGCTCTGCTGCTGCTGCTTATGCCCCTCACTGATTCTTTAGATTAATTTAGCTATACTGTAGTAGAAGAGATGCTCATGTTAAGTACGTGAAAAAGCTAGGTCCAGGAAAGTACTTCTATCTCTGAAGGATATTCTTAGTTCTTTTTTTGTTGTTCCTTGAGTCTGTGGATTTATGGATATTTTCTGATAAAATGTAGAATTTGAACTTACTTAAGGTCACTTTTAAATGTGCTTGCTTTTCCTCTTAGGCCACTTGAAAGAAATCTGTGAGTCCAGAGAGTTCTATGGATGCTAGACAAAAAAAAAAAAAAACAAAACTGCCTTAATTAGATGCATGTTTGGAAGATAACAGATAATACGGTTATTTGGAAGAATAAATCTTTAATTGTTGCAGTGAATTCTGTCTTAAAGGATAAAATATTTTCTCGTTTGAGTGAAATTTTGGTTTATAAACTGAATTATTTTAACTGTATGTTAAAAATAGATAGTAAGCCATGGCTTACATTAATATATTAATGTTAATCTCTGTAATTTCAGCTCTTATCTCCACTGTGAGTGGGCCACAGAACAGCAGCTTTTAAAGGATAAAAGAATCCAGCAGAAAATAAAACGGTTCAAACTAAGGCAAGCACAAAGAGCTCACTTTTTTGCAGATGTGAGTATGAAATACTCAAAATAAAAGTTATGATGAATATTTGTTATTAAAATGCAACAGCTGAATGCTGAGAAATAAATGTAGCTGTTAGGACTGGGTTTGCATTGCAGTTGGGGGTTGTTTGTTTAACATAATTGTAAGAGCAGGCCTTCTGGGGTCATTGAACTAACCTGGATTGAATGGCTTGATAAGTATAGGATTATTGGGGTAACTACTTCCATGTGATAATGAGTGAAAGATTATTTTTATGTGGCTAGGTTCTCCAATATATAAATTTCCTGAGACAAAATTTGATGGCTAAGTAAATTCATTTAGGGAGGGGTTGTGGTTTGCCAAGCATCAGTAGTTTCCAATTCATTCATTCTTGATCAGATTTTGTCTATGATGAGACCAGGTCCCAGCATATGCCAGCTTTTTTTTTTTTTTTCCTTTCAACTTATGTATTATTCTTATATCACAGATGGAAGAAGAACCTTTTAATCCTGACTATGTTGAAGTAGACCGGGTATTAGAAGTCTCTCTTTGTGAAGATAAAGACACTGGTGAGGTAAGTGTATCTTAAAGCATGTCAGGATGATGTACCTGACTGGTAATAGTATTTCTAGCAGATTTCAGAGTTAACACATTCATGATTACATCATGATTTTAATCCTCAATAATATTTTCATTGATCCACATCAATCTTGCCATTACCTAGCATTACCATGTTTTTCTGAAATAGAAATCGCAGCTCAACGGCTTTTCTTTTTACTAATATGTAAAAGTAGAAGATGCTTACGTGGTTACTGATGCAAAGGTGAGTTGTGGTAATTACTGTGTGAGTTGAAACAAAAGACTGATTCTGTCTGTCAGGTAGTGACAAGGAGTGGAAAAAGGCATAAGAGGGCAAGCAATCTCCAATGGTGGTTCCCTCTTCCTCTCTCACTCTACCCTCAGGCTTTTGACAATCAGCAGTTGAGAAGCTGCCAGTGGGCTCCTTCTTCAGTATTTAACAAAGCTCTTTCTGCACCCAGTGTATGTTGTCTGCTCCAAAAGTAGTGCCTCATATTTTATAATTTTGGCCTGAAATGTCTAAAGTGGATATTGATGGTGTGGCAGTAGTTGCTGAACCTTCCCATCAGTAGTCCATTACATTTTGTTGCCATGTGACACTTGGCAGCAGAGGGGCAGTCTGACCAAATGGTGTCTGACATGGAAGTGCAGATGAAGCAAAAATGTGTCATTAAATTCCTCAATGCAGAAGAAATGGCACTCACTGGCATTCATTGTTGCTTGCTTAATGTTTATGGGGACCAAATAGTGGATGCACCCCCTCACTGTGGGGTGATGGGTGGTGTGTTTTGGCAGTGGTGATAGCAACATAAAAGACTGATCACATTGCAGACAGGAGTGCAGTTTTGCAGTCTCAGCATGAACAAGAGACTGACTACATAGCTGGCAAAAATGCAGAGCTAGTAGTGGTGACTATGTTGAAAAATAATGAATTGTAGTTGAGAACTTACTCTGTCAAATAGTGTTACTGTGCTCTTTGTATCTATAGTTTTCATGGAAATAGGTAGGAGGCATTACATTTGGACCAGCCGTTGTACCCCATCTGGAAAGCTATTACAGAACAAGAAAGTGAGATTAAAAAAAACGCCTGAAGTAGCTTGATTTAAGTATGAAGGATATGTTCTAGGCAGCACATCTATTAAATTATTTTGGTTTTTTTGGTCATTTCCACAATTATCAGAAACATAGCAATCCATCTTCCCTAAGACTGACACTTACATGTGGGTAAGCAGGATTTAAAAGTATTCCAGAGTTCTACAAGAAGTAAAAAAAAAAAAATACGCAAAGCTAAGGATAAATACACAGATTACTTAGAAAGTATTAGAAATGTATTTTTCTTTCCAAGTATATGCCATAAGTTAGCTGCTCATGTAGTAAGGTATATTAACAGTCTGTATATTAAATTGAAAGCTGATAACATTCAGAATTTTCTTCTGCAGCCTGTTGTTTACTATTTAGTAAAATGGTGTTCGTTGCCATATGAAGACAGTACGTGGGAGCTGAAAGAAGATGTAGATCAAGCAAAAATAGAAGAATTTGAACAACTGCAAGCTTCCAGGCCTGACTCAAGGAGATTGGTAAAATTATGCCTATTTTACTTGTCTGTCTTGGCAAATTGCATTTTATCTTCTCCACTGTAAACTTCTGTGTTAAAATATAAGACTTACTGACATTCTGTGTTAAGGATTTGTGAGCTTACCTAAGTTACCTAAGAATAATATTTTCATCTAAATTGTAACTCTGTTAAAAAGAATAAATAAACGTTTGGGGGAAATATGAAGCATTACAACTTTCTAAGCTTTTAACTAAGTGATGAGCAACACATTGAAAACGGCTATTATAGAATCTAAGCACCATTAAGATGAGGAGAAAACAGAATAAAATATATTTATCCTCTTGAAGAAACCCAAGTGCAGTCTTGTGCTTTAGCACTAAAGGAAGTTGACAAGCAGGCCTGTCAAACAGATTCCATAATTACTTCCTGCTTTCATTTTTCTTCTTTTAATAACAAGATAGCTGAAAGGAAGAAAAATACATGTAACAAGGAAATGTGTGTTGTCTTTAAGTTATCAATCTTCTGTCTCAGAGTAGGAGGGGAAAAAAATACTACTTCTATTTAAAGTCCTGTATATGTCACTGTCGTTGCTTACCCTGACTTAAGACATAGGAGTGGTACACCACACTTGCTCTAATTATTTTTTTTATGTAACTGATTATGCACAGTATTTTAATTTGTAGGATTTTATTTTAATCTTCTTTTGTCTACAAATAATGACAGTAGTCATGGCTAACCTCTTAAGATGATATTTTTCATTTTTATGGTATTTATTTAAAACCCTGCTATTTTGGCGTTTGAGAAGGCCTTGATCACATACATCTCTGTTACTGTATTTGACTTGGAGAGAAAAGAATTATTGAAGTGCAACTGTACTACTGATAGCCATGACAGCATCAGCAACAAGTATTTTTTGTTCCAGGCTCCAGCACATACAAGGAAGTATTTGCTGAGTGCAATCCTGCCAGCAGGAGTGTGGCTCCTTCTGGTGTGGGGATGTGGGCAGATGCTTGCTGGTGGTGGAGAGGAGGCGGCCACAGCAGCTGCTGGGAAGGGAAAGCAACCCCTGCTTGGGGAGGGGGTGCCAGAGGATGCTGACAATGGAAGTACAGAGACATGGAATTGAGTTCCAAGTTGCCAGATAAGGCTATATGAGTCAAGAGTAAATGCAAGCTTTCATAAACCATGGGAAATGTAAAAAGTACAGCTGATCAGAAAAGATCTTACTAAAACGGTTTTGCTTGAATTTGTGAATTTGTTCAAGCTGTAATGTAGAGCTACTTGAAGAGAGTGTCTTCTGCTGGAGTCCTACTTAGTTGCAGTAAAACAACTTCATGGTTTCTTTGTTGGGTTGCCTGCTATAATTTAATTGCCAGTCTGTTGAGTGCCCAAGCTTGGAGCCAGGGAGATTAAGATAACATATTTTGATACTGTTAGTCTGTTGTTTCGTGTCCTTAATATTTTTATAGTATAATCTCTAATTTTAAAAGTATTAATTTAAATAGGCAAATACAAATTTCAGTTTTCCACAGGCTGGCCATTAGTAAGTAATGTTAACAGTGACAGCATCCCAGTTTAAAAGCTAAGAAATTTCCTTCTAAATTTAGGTTGCTAGGCTTGAGAAAAAGTGAGTAGAACTGTTTGGGGGGAAATAAAAAAACAACAACAAAAAAAAAGTATGTGCTAACTTTCATACTTGTTTTTCTTTTAAAGGACCGACCACCTCCAAACTCATGGAAGAAGATAGAACACTCAAGGGAATATAAAAATGGTAATCAGCTCAGGGAATATCAACTGGAAGGACTTAACTGGCTTCTATTCAACTGGTACAATAGGTAAATGCATGGATTTTTTGTTAACATAAATGTTTTAACACAGGGAGTGAGTGTTATGAGGAATTAATACTGTTTTAACTGAATTTATCTTTGTTTCTCTGCTTAGAGCTGAAAAGATACAATGGATAAAAGAATTGCTCTTCCTTTGAAACTTTGAAAACTATGTTTTTATCAGCAGGAATAAAAGAGAACAAATCAAAAAAGGGTCAAATTCACTGAAGATATATTTTCAGTCATAACGTTTTACTGCATAGTTGTATGATCTACAAAAAAAATGTTTTCAATTCTCAATCATGCTCTCCTTAGCTCTATGAGCATGTATGCTAACAGAGTGAAAAGCTGGAATATGTGGCTGAGCGTGAGCACCCAGTGGTGCTTTGTGTAGTTGTTGGATTATATGCCTCAGTTTTGGTTTTGAAAATGCAGGGGAAGTTTGGCACTGATGCTTTGTTTCATCCTGTTTGTGTAAGGGTAGCTGGGATGCTTTGTATTTGTGGCTTGTATGGAGTCTTTATTGATCTCTTGAACGTTCATTATGGTGGGCATGCTTACAGGAAAACTGATTAATTTGAATTTCTTTAAATTGGGGCAGATGTAGTCCCACAAAAATAACCTCGTGATATTTCTCTGGGACAACCTAGCCAGTGCCAGACATGATTGAAAACTGTGGTTTTGTGCATCAACTTATTCTTTCACCAAAACCAGTGAACATATGAGTGTCTCTTGCAGTACCTCAATTCTGAGTATTGTTTTGAACTGGTATATTTGAGCTTTGTTTTACAAATTGTCCTTTTGAGTAACAGCTTGAGCACTGTACTTTCTTTGACCTGAATAACAAATAAATGTATTTTACTTTCAGACGAAATTGCATTTTAGCGGATGAAATGGGTCTTGGCAAAACCATTCAGTCAATTACATTCCTCTATGAAATCCTCCTGTCTGGTATAAGAGGGCCTTTTCTGATCATAGCTCCACTTTCCACTATAACAAATTGGGAAAGAGAATTTCGCACGTGGACTGACCTTAACGTTGTAGTGTACCATGGAAGTATGATCAGCAGGCAGATGATTCAGCAATATGAAATGTACTTCAGGGACTCCCAGGTATTGTAACATCACTTACATGCACTGTCTTTCCCAAAGTACATCTCAGGTAGTAGGGTTGAAAAGTACACTTTATATTAGCTGTACATATGTCTTGCAGAAAGCCACTTTACATCCCACTGTGGTTTTTTCAGCTTTTTATTTCTCTAAATCTTTACCATATTCTTACTGAGTAAATTTTGTGGAAGTGGTTGCAGCAAGATGTATGATGCTTTGGTATGCTGAAAGGAGTTCTGCAATCAAAGAAGTGATACAGATAATACATGTGGAGATTAAAGTGTATGCAGATAGTTGCAGTTGGAGACTGAATGAGAAGAGCAATAAGAAAAAAAAATAGAGTTGATTAAACTGTTTTCTTTATATAGCTATTATTTTCATTTCTGTACTGTAAACTAGCCTTGCTTGTGTACAGTTTGCTTTTCTCTTATTACTTCACATTAGCATTGTCTAATCAGATTTCACGGGTTTTTTTTAGTCTTCTTGTGCCACTTTTATGTATTTTATGTAGGCAAACATTAAAAAAAAATCATCACATTTCTATATTACTGGTAAAGCAGAAACTTATTTTTAGGTAGCTAAAATTAACAAAAGAATGTTTTCTTTTCCCTGTGAATTGCTGTGTACTATCTGTCGTATTGAAAGCCTTCTGTATTCTTTATGAGACCAGTGTAGTAGATGGTTAGAAGTGTTTGTTTAGCTGTCAGCTGATATTTTTTCATACACAACTGTGTGAATGCTAACTGTCACATTGCTGTCACATTTTGATGGGTTGACTCATTTTTTTTCTGTCAGTCTTTCAGATTTTTACAGGATTAAAAATGTAATATTATCTGTATGCATCCTCTGAAACTATTAGTAATTCATAAGTGGTTAGAATATACTGTTGGTTAGATAACACTGAATTCCTACTGATGTTGTATAGGTACAGAATGTGCCTAGGCTGACAAACTAAGTTATAAAATCTGGTATCCGGCTTAGAGTAGAATGTCAACAGAATCTTTAAATTGACTTGATTCAATGTAACATAACAAATTTTGCATTGATGAATCTCTAGGGACGAATTGTTCGAGGCACCTACAGATTCCAAGCCATTATTACTACTTTTGAAATGATTCTTGGTGGCTGTCCAGAGCTAAATGCAATTGAGTGGCGATGTGTTATTATTGACGAGGCGCACAGACTGAAAAACAGAAACTGCAAACTGTTAGAAGGACTAAAATTAATGAACCTCGTGAGTACTGCTTTTCACTTCTGTTTTTTAATTCCACTTATTTTCTGTAAAAATAATGATGTGGAATATGATAAATCACAAGCTTGTTTATCTGTCAGAAAACGTTTTAAGCAGTCTTTCTGTGAAGAGGCAGGTTCCTGAAACACTCTTCAAATGTATGTGTTATTGAGACCTGATGGTTGTGTAGTTTTGATGGGTAAAAAAAAAGTATGCTAAGCTTTAACTGTAAGCAGAATCTATTTGTGATGATAGTGTTTTGAAGCCTGTTTTGATTACCATGAAGGCTTCCTTTAATATGGTCTCCTTAATCCTAAAATAGTGCTAAGCAACTCCTGGAATTTGCTAAAGCAGACTTATCTAATCCTGCAGTTTGGATTTTGCTTGATATTCTGGGAGCTTTACAAAAAGCAACTACTACCGTGAGTCTTAGGATTTTTGGAGCATTACTACAAGGTGCTCCATAACTGGGTTTGGATTGTTCTTTTCTCCAAACTTGACTTACTTTGATCCACTCATCGCTACGTGTTGTCAGAAGTTGTCTTTGCTTTCTGATTTATGTTTGCTGTTTATTTTTCTCAGTGTGGAGAGAGGGCGATTATATTTGTGTGAAAATTGCAGGCAAAGTTGGAAGTATTCATTTATTCATTATGGCTGAAGGAAGACAAGATTTAAAGAAAAGCTAGTTGAAAATACTTACTATTCATCTACTACTAATGCATCTATCTCTGTACTTAGTAAAATACAGAGCTGCTAATTTCAGGTTATGACACTCAGACATGATAAAAATTTCTTAGCAAGCGTTTGCACATAAGTCATTTAATTTTCCTTTTCTAGGAACATAAAGTGCTGTTAACTGGTACACCACTGCAGAACACAGTAGAAGAGTTATTTAGTCTTCTTCATTTTCTTGAACCATTGCGTTTTCCTGCTGAATCAACATTCATGCAAGAATTCGGAGACCTTAAAACAGAGGAACAGGTATTGCACATTGAATTAGTTCATCTTGAGTTTGAATGTTTGAGCATGTGACTTGTAGGAGAAACTGTTAGTTTGTATAGTAACCATTACTGCATTAGCAATAGTTAGAAACTGACATTACTTGGAACAATACTCTGATAAATTTTAAAGCAGAGCATAAATTGCAGAATTTTAGTTATTTTCACCTTTTTTTGAATAGACTTTGTAAATATAGCAAGTGAATAGGGAGAAGAATAAAACCTGAGATTTTCAGGCTCTATAGGCAGTTTGTAAGCATGATGTTTTTGGAGTGTATCAAATATTTCTTTAGTAATGTGAGGTTAAAAATAAGATGATATCCTACCTGGAAAACATTTTATGTAGGGATAGAAATAAAAAGCAGTGTTAATTAAAAATTTTTGTATCTAACTACAACTCGTGTGTTCCAAAAAACTTTTGTTTCACGCAGGTTCAGAAATTACAAGCTATCCTGAAACCCATGATGCTCAGGCGATTAAAAGAAGATGTAGAAAAAAAGCTGGCTCCTAAGGAAGAGACGATAATTGAAGTAGAACTAACTAATATTCAGAAGAAATACTATCGAGCAATCTTAGAGAAAAATTTTGCTTTCTTATCTAAAGGAGCTGGGCAAGCAAACGTACCAAATTTGGTTAACACTATGATGGAACTCAGAAAATGTTGTAATCATCCTTATCTCATCAAAGGTAAGTACATGAGAAATCAAAATTGAATTCAGGTTTTGAACTATTTCTGTACTTTATTTAAACTACTTAAGAACTAATGGATGAGATGAATACATTTTTGACAGATATTAGGCAATGTGTAAGGTAGTTGCATGTTTGAGATCTGAAATGTGAACTTTTTTTGTATGGCTTCCCAAGATATTTATAATTGATTATGATATGAAAATGTTCTACCTCTTTAAAAACAGCATTAAGAAAAGCATCTAGAGTGAGCTTGTAAAAAATATTCTTCTTGCAGATTATATCATCTGTGTCAGTTTTTGGTGCTTTTCTCACTTTTTCCTACTTGAAAGAAAATGCATCTGAAGTTCTTAGAAATTTTACTGTGTTTTCAGTCAGACTGGGACTTCAGAAAAGATCTTCAAAATACCACTCAGCACTCGTGTCTTATTTCAAATATCCCTGCTGTAAAAAGGACTTTTTAAATGACTTTCTTACCCAACACTTGAAGAAGTTGTATTTTTCACTTTGCAATTTAGAGATACTCAGTTTTAGATGATTCTTTTTTCCAGTGTTGTTCTACTTAGGAACATAAGACTTCTTTTCAAAAAGCATAGAAATAAATGTTCTTAATAGACACCAGGTCCATCCAGACCTGTTTTGTCTCCAACAGTGGCTAACCAGGGTTATATAGACTATATACAGGCATTGTTGTGGGTTTTTTAGTAGCTTATTCTTATATGTATGTGAACAGATTTATGTAGCTTATGCCTGTTGGTACTAAGAGATATTCTTTGATAGGTGCTGAAGAGAAGATCCTTGGAGAATTTAAAGAAACTTACAGCCCAACTGCTCCAGACTTCCATCTACAAGCAATGATCCAGTCTGCTGGTAAATTGGTTCTTATTGATAAACTTCTTCCAAAAATGAAAGCAGGAGGCCACAAGGTCCTTATCTTCTCTCAAATGGTGCGCTGCCTTGATATTTTGGAGGATTACCTTATACATAAAAGGTAATACTGTGCATACTGTGTAGTTTATTGGTCTCAGTAGACATTTTTGGATGTTATGGGAAACAGCATACCGAAAGTAGTATTTTTTGTTAACTGTATGTAATCTCTGTGATTCTGTGGTTTTGTTTCATAAAGCTATTTACTTGAATTGAGCTAACATTTTGTATTTTGTATTTTATATTTGTTTAATATACATTTAATTTCATAGTAATATTTAACAATTCAGCATGAAATGATTCCTTTTTCTTTACTAATATAACTAGATCTAGACTAGTATATCATATCTACAAGTACAATCTTCTGAAATCCACAGAAGCTGAAACTTGCTTTATGCTACTGTTTGATTAGAAATGTTAGTGGGCATACATGGTAAGGCTTCGTATTTAGCAGAATTAATGACTGTAGGAGATGGCTGCTTGCCAAATAGCCTGTGGTCCTGTAGATTATCTGCTGTCCCATTTCATGCCTGATTAGAAGAAAAATGGTTGTGAAGCTTTTTGGCTAGCTGATATGCGTTCAGCCTCCATTTACAATTTGTGAAAGCACTTACTCCCTTTTTTAAGCAAGACAGAGGCGTTTTATTTGATATCTGAAGTTTTATTGGAGTCTTCATAATTATCAAAGATAAGAGAAGTGGTATTTTTACCTTGGCCTTCTAATTTTGCCTCTTTTAGTTGAGGAAGTCATAAATTCATTGATGCCTTGATAAAAGGCAGTGAGAGGTACTGTGAAGTTCTTTTTGTTCTATTTCTCCTGCTCTTGACAAAATCCATGTGTGGTTTGTTGAATGACAGCTCACCAAGTACTTCTTTGTAAAGGTTACTCGGTTACCCCTATCATGATCAGACAATTTGGTATATAATACAAAAGTACACTGCCTGCTTCTGTACCGCAGGCAATGATTTAGAAATAGCACATCAAAAACTTCTAAGTATACGTGTGGGTCTCCAGTTTGTAATGCAAACTAAATGCCATGGTAATACATGTCTAAAGGTATGTATTGTCAGATAATTGTTCCGATGGACAAAGAACTTGTCTTAAATATTTGATGTTAGGGCTTCCTGATGTGTGTTAGTAGTACAAATAGGCAAGCTCCGTTCTGACTTCTGATAATAAAAGTTAGCTCATGACTTATATTCACTGTAAAAATAAATATGCAGGCAGGAGATCTGTTCCACTTTAAATTACAAAAATTTTTGCAATTTTCCATGCACATGACAATTTCCAGATACTTATATGAACGAATTGATGGACGAGTACGAGGCAACCTCAGGCAAGCTGCGATTGACCGGTTCAGCAAACCAGATTCCGATCGCTTTGTGTTCCTTCTGTGCACCAGAGCTGGTGGTTTGGGGATTAATTTGACTGCAGCAGATACGTGCATAATTTTTGATTCAGACTGGAATCCTCAAAATGATCTGCAGGTAAATGCATAGAACATTGAGACCTGAGGAGTCAAACTTGGTTGATACGAATTTGAACACTTGGAGTGTTCAGTCTTTATTTTGAACCTGCATCATTTTTAAACATTCAAGTGTTCTTAAGGCATATGTTTAATGTTTACTGACGAGTGCTTTCTACCTACACAGATGAAACCCAGATGACTTCATCTGGTCCTGACTTTCTCTTTTAAACTGATTACTCTTTTACATGCGCAGCACAATGAAGTCTGAGTCCATAAAGATTTTGATGACATGAAAACCAAGACAGCACTAGAGTTGGATTCTGCATATACTGAGTAATGCAGTATATAGAAATTAATTATGGTGTATGGTAAAAAGCAGCAAATCAAGTTTAGGAGTTTAAGTAAATGGTCACTTGATTTCTTTATAAGCTTGTACTGTTATTTTTAAGATTGTGCTCAAACAGGATAAACTTCTTGAATCTTACGCTGTTCTTAAGTGAGTTTAATTTCTTACTGCTCTTTACCCTTTCTTCAAAAGGCTCAAGCCCGTTGTCACAGGATTGGTCAGAACAAAGCAGTGAAGGTCTACAGGCTGATAACTCGTAACTCATATGAAAGAGAGATGTTTGACAGAGCAAGTTTGAAGTTGGGACTGGATAAGGCTGTCTTACAGAGTATGAGTGGAAGAGAAAACAGTGTTGGTGGTGTATGTAGACTTATTTTCTTTAAAAAAAAAAAGAAAAGAAAAAGAAAATTGTAGTCATGTGGGACCTACTGAAAATCATAGAAGTTAACATTTTTCTATTGCCTGTATCTCTGACATCCTTTTTAATGTGACTAAAAATAGTTGATATGACTTGTAAGAGTAGTAGTAGCAGTTATTCTGAAAAGTCTTCCCCTATTTCTTGCCTCTTAAGATACGAGGTAAATAATGACTAAGTTAAAACAATGAGAAATGTTTCCATTTGTATCCCTTTGTCTTCCTGCATTAATATGTGGATCTCCAATAAGATGAGATTTGAATCTAGTATTAAAGGATAGGTTTGAAATCTTCTATTCATCAGGGTATTGAGTATAGCTACAACTAGAGACAGATGCATGTAAAAATAAGTCCATAGCAAAGTATTTCAGCTGTTAACTAGACTTATCTCTTAATGATCAATAATTTAGATATTTAATTTAGAATTTAAGAGCTAGGTTGCAGAAGCAATGAAATGAAGAAGAAATAAATATCACTTTGGGGGGATTTTCCTAGGCTTTCCTAGGCTTTTTTGACACGTGTTTTATTTATGCAGATCCAACAACTCTCTAAAAAAGAAATAGAAGACTTGCTTCGAAGAGGTGCATATGGTGCCATTATGGATGAAGAAGATGAGGGCTCCAAATTCTGTGAGGAAGACATCGACCAAATTTTGCAGCGGCGTACCAAAACTATCACAATTGAATCAGAAGGAAGGGGCTCCACATTTGCCAAGGTATGGAAGCAGCAAGTTGGTCTTTGACAGTATAGTTCTGTACGTGTTAGGAAAAAAAAGGGCAGAAAACAATTTCAAAAATGTATGTAATTCATACATAAAAATGTGTTATTTATAAATGTATTTAGGATCTCTTGTATCTTGCTAATCATGGGTTAAGTAAAAATCTAAAGAACCAATTAGGGGAATGTGATCATCTCTATCTTTTCATCACAAGAGTTGGAAAGAAATATCTTTTTTTTTCTAGAAGCAGTGTGTTAGTTTTTTAAAGATCTTCTGAAATGTAGCGTATTCCATGCTCTCAAGCTTTGATTGTTGGTAGTTTAAATAATCATTTGAAATTTCCCTCAAGCGAGTAATTTTGCATGAGATTAAATCCCCAAATGCTGATAAGCCTCTTCAAAAGATTCTACTTTTTTCCATTCGAGTAATTTAGATTCAGACTTAGAAGCAGAATAATCTTGCTGCTTTATGTTCTTCTCTCTTGGTGGTACCTAAAAGTTCATTAGATTTTTCTCATTCATTATAGGTCAGAATTGAGAAAATTAAGGGGGAGGAGAACTTTTGAATTACTTCGCACTGTTAAGTAACTTCTAAAGGCTTAGCAGCAACTCAGGAGATTTTGTAGGAATAAAGTTATTCAGTCTTCCCAGCACTGGGGCATTCAAACCCTACTGACTTCTCATGTATGCTGTTAGTAAGATTTAGTTTTATGTTTTGCAGGCTAGCTTTGTTGCATCTGGAAACAGGACTGATATTTCTCTAGACGATCCCAACTTCTGGCAGAAATGGGCCAAAAAAGCAGAAATAGATATAGATGCTATCAGTGGCCGAGTAAGTACTGTCATATTGCAGTTTTTTTCAAGTATGTCCTTGCTGTTTAATTCTTAGTTAGCAATGCAGAATTTTTGGTGTGCATCTTTTTTTAATACTTCGATGTGAATTAGTTTTTGTGGTGGTTAGTTTCTACATAGGTAATCAACCATTGATAACTTCAGTAATTTCCTAGTTCCCTGTTGTCCCAAAAGAGTTTGGGCATTTCTGATATATTTTATTTATACATATATATATGTGTGTATACACACACACACACACACACACACACACACACACACAATTATTTATTTATTTATTTAAAAGTTCTGAAAACAATTAGAAGCATGTAATTATTCTGATTACTTTCTTTCTCTGACTGTGAACCCCATTCTGGAATCTGCAGAATAGCTAAGTGAAAGGCATAATGTCAGTTTTATGATGCTGGAAGCTGTGACTAATGCTTGAAGACATTGCCATGCAGTCAGTTACATACAGGTTTCACTGACCTTTTTTACTGATAGAGGGTAACATGTAGTGTAAGTATTCAGCTCAGAGGAGGTATTGAGTATGGTTTGTAAGCAGCATGCTGGTATCATGGTACTAAAGCTTTTGTTGTTGTTGTCTTAAATACCACAAAATATTATACATGCTATACACAGGTATCTTCAATGATACCTTTGCACAAGACCTATTAGTAACTTTAGAGACTATGCATTTCGAAAGTAAATTCACCTATTTAAGAAAAACTTACTGACTGTTTCTTTAATGAGGTTTGCTTGAAATTTTACAGAACAGCCTGGTTATTGATACCCCACGAATTAGAAAACAAACAAGGCCCTTCAGTGCTACAAAAGATGAACTGGCTGAATTGTCTGAAGTGGAGAGTGAGGGGGAGGATAAGCCCAAACTCCGCAGGCCTTGTGACCGTTCCAATGGATATGGAAGAACGGAGTGCTTTCGGGTGGAGAAAAACTTACTGGTCTATGGGTATGGCATATAGCATTCTTTGTTCTAGGAAACAATAATATTTTAGAAGGTGTTTATATTTATGGAGTGACAGGCTGGCATAGATCTTGACTGGTTAATAAATGTGTGTGCATATTCACTTATATATAGCCTCCTTACTGTTTGATGTGATCCTAAGCATTTTAAGATTTACGACTTTTTGCAAAAGTTCTAAGTCTTGCATTTCAATGAAGTTTGAATAGGAACTGAAAAATCTAACCAGTCATTTATAGCATACTTAAGTCATGTGTTAATTTTGTAAATAAAATCTTAGGTCTTCTCTCACCCTACCCCCTCACACCCCCCCCCGAAAGATAAATGACTGTGTTAGTCATTATGAGTTCTTGTGAGTTTTGTGTCTTAGGAGCCTAAAACTATATTTTTTTGTTTAGAGCAATTCTAAACAGTTTGTTGGGGACGCTACTTTCATGGTTAAACAGAAGAAAAAAGTGGAATTCCTCTAGGATTTTTAGCTTTCCTTTCCAAAAAATAAGCCTGCAGGCTTCTGTAGTGTACGAATTTTAAGTGCTACTGTGTGTTTTTCTTTGGACTAGGTGGGGTCGATGGAGAGAGATTTTATCACATGGTCGCTTCAAGAGACAGCTAAATGAACAGGACGTGGAGATAATTTGCCGAGCTCTCTTAGCCTATTGTCTTGTTCACTACAGAGGGGATGAGAAAATAAAAAGTTTTATATGGGATCTGATTACTCCAACAGAAGATGGGCAAACACGAGAGTTGCAGAATCATCTTGGTAAGGTATTTTTTTGCAGTTAAATAGCTTCACATAGCCTTACCTCTGAATACTGCTATAATCAAAGCTAAAAATTCTCCCTGAAAGTGTGCTGCTTGGAACATACAGAGCTTACTCCAGATACCTACATCAATTGATGGAAAAGAAGTTTCACTTCTGCTTTGCTTTGGTTTTGATGGCAAATCAAAATGCCAAGTGGATTGGTATACTGTGTGTAAGCTTTCTTTTCATTTCAATTCATAAGAACCTGTTCTTTGTCATTATAGTTGACAACAGGTTCTTTCCCCCACTCCTTCTTTGTCTTTAGTTTGTGAAATGTATTTGAGAGATGCTCAAGAGACAAAACAAAGAAAAAATGCCTCCTATTGAGAAGCTGTGAGGATAGTGTATTTTCTGTGTTGCAGGTCACAGTATTGTGGTAGGATTTAGTAACAGTAACTGTCACAGGGGATCTGTGCCTACCTGTTGCTGTTACTGTATCATGTTTTGAATTATATAGGCCTGTCAGCACCTGTGCCTAGAGGAAGAAAAGGAAAAAAAGTGAAGACCCAGGCTAGCACTTTCGATATACACAAAGCAGAATGGCTTCGAAAGTACAATCCAGAACATCTGTTGCAAGATGAAGGATACAAAAAGCACATAAAACACCACTGCAACAAGTAAGCAGCAGTTGAAGTGTGAATGTTTTTTTGCTCTTTATGTGCAGATTTTTTCTTCTTGTTCTTCATTGTCTTCAACTTTAAGATGCTCTTTGTTTTGCTATGAAGAAACAAGATTTTATGGTGTTTATTAGATTAGGTGTTTGTGTTTAAATAATTCTGTTTTCCTTTACAAAAAGGAAATATATATATTTAAATGGTGAGAGGCTAGGCTGCTGAGAATGTGAGCTGGCTAGCTTGACTAGTAACGATGAATGAGCTTATTTTAGATAAAGGAATACTCTATAAGAAAACTTGTCATGCTCTGCTTGCAAACTTGATACAACTGTAGTCAAGAACTGAGATAAAACAAGGAGAAGCCACGTAAATTAAATTCCTAACTAAGGAGGAATGAAAAGGAATATAAAAGATGTTTATTGTCAGCTAACTGAAATATTTCTAAGGGAATCTTCTGAGTAGGAAAAGGGAAATATTAGTTTGTTCTTAACAGTATTTTATGAAGCAAGTGAGGGGTATTCTGCTGGCTCTGGATGAAACATTTTTTTTTTCATGATGAAACACCAGCAATAAAGAAGTGCAAGGTGGAGGAACTGGAGCTTGTCTCCTCTCCTAACTGAAGGAAGTATGTTTGAAAGTTTTGTGGTGTTATTTAAAAAACAAATCAAAACTTTTAGAGTACTAATACCTGTTTCTTTTTTTTCCCTTTAGGGTCTTGCTTCGAGTAAGAATGCTGTATTACTTAAAACAAGAAGTTATTGGTAATGAATTTCAAAAAGTGTTTGATGGAACTGATGCCAGGTGAGCTATATGGAGGATTTTTTTGCTTGTTCATTTTAAATGTAAACTTATCAAATGAAAATGAAGTCTTCCCAGACCTAAGTAAGAGTAGTTGCGATATATTTGAGTATTTAGGCTCTGAGAGAAGTGTTTTCATCTGCTCTGTCCACAAAACGCTTTGTATCTACTTGATGTGAGAAAGTCTTGGCTACTATGAAATGGGAAACCTATCGATATATAGTACCATTAAAATTAAATAGACTGAAAAAGTAAGTGAAAGATGAAATTATATACCTTATGTGCTAACTAGTAGGTTTTTCCTTGCATCTTTCTGCACATTTCTGGTTAACTGCTGCATATTCCATTATTATTTTTTACTTATCTGTGGAAGTACTTCTGCATGGGAATTCTTGCACTCATAACTTCAAGAACTTGTGCTGGATATAAAGTTGTGATTTGATTCAGAAAGCTGTTATAAATATTCACAAAAGTCCATCTCATCCCATTGAACACAGAAGCAGATAATTTTTGGCTTTTTAAGTTTTGTAAACTCGAACTGCCAACTCAAAGTTGGCAGAATATTCAGAGAGAGATTATGATATGCTGTTTCTGTTTCCATACTCTTTCTCTCTTAGTGGTCTCTGTCAAATATAAAGTACCAAGCTATGTGTCTTGTGTTATTGTTTTTATTGATTATAGAAGTGAAGGAATGCATTTCTCAGTTTCTTCAGATTATCAAAACAATTTTTAAAGATGAACTACACAATATAGCAATAATGTATGTACCTCATAGTAGCATGGCCTTATATTTATTAACTGTTAGTTGCTTTTAAATACCAAGGTGAAATTAAAAATTTAATGTTTCAATCTTGAGAATCTTTGCAGTCTTCAAAACCTTTGAATTAGTTTGTTGGACATGGAATGTGTTGTGTGTATTTGAAGAAAGTAGTTTGAAATCCCTAAATAGCATACAAATTCCAAAGAAGAAAAAGAAAAATGTGTTGCTCCCTCTGAATATTACTGATGTTGGTGCTGTTGGTGAATCTCCATAGTGAAATTGATGTTTGGGTCCCTGAGCCAGATCACTCTGAAGTTCCTGCTGAGTGGTGGGATGCAGAGGCAGACAAATCCCTTCTAATTGGAGTTTTTAAACATGGTCAGTAACACAAATGACTGCATGTGTACTCTCCCCCTCCCCCCAATACAAATGGCTATTATCTTCTTTTTATAGTTCACTTTAAAAGTTGAATTTTTGCCTTTTTTTCATTTATAGGTTATGAAAAATACAACACGATCAGAGCAGACCCGGCACTGTGCTTCTTGGAAAGGGTTGGCAAGCCAGATGATAAAGCAGTTGCTGCTGAGCAGAGAGCAAATGATTATATTGATGGGTAGGGGTACTTCAAACTGGGCATGAATGCTTTGAGTCCATAACGTAAAAGAGACTGAATTTGTGTGTGTCGTCATTCTCTTCTTCACTGGCTTTATACTAGTTTGGTGTCATTATTCTGAAGAATACTACATTAAACAGACTTAAGAAAAGTGTAACAGAAGTATTTAAATCCAGAATTTCACAGTTAAGGAAAAATATAGCAACCTGGTGTTAAAAGGACTGTGCTTCGTGCTGCTGAAACAGAAATATTCATTAGGTTGTGAAGTTCCAAGAGGCAGAGTATTACAGATCTATTTCAGGTTGATCAGCTTGGTGTAGTATTTTTGTGCTGTTAACCAGTGACCCCAGTAGATCAACTCGGGTATTACTGATAATTGCAGAAAGGGAGAGCTTCCTTTGTTCCTTGCTTAATTGGTGATACTAGCAACTGTACTCATAAGGAATAACTTGGAGAGAGGAGGCAGGTTTCAAGTCAAAGTTGCATGGAGTGTTTTCCTTGCTTCAAATATGAGATTTAACACAGTGTATGTAACTAAATTTAAATGAGTTTTGTTTGTGACTGAAAGAGTGTAAGCTTTTCAGAATATTAAAATAGTTTCTTTTCTCTTGAAATTGTAACAGGGACGTTGAAGATCCAGAGTATAAACCAGCACCAGCAATGTTTAAAGATGACATAGAGGTATAGTAGGCATCTATTAATAGCTCCTTTTAACACACTTAGAATGTAACATTTCCACCTTTTTTTTGAGCAAATCAGTACGTTTTTCTATATTTGTCTGAATTCATAAGCCTTACTCCCTGTTTCTCTGTTTTTGGGCATGGGGAATAGGAGAAAATTTTTGTAGAATTCTGTTGTGTGCCTTGTTAGCCATTTATCCAAAATACACATTACTGTTGTTGTTTGTCATATTTGTTAGAATGAACTTTTTGTGGACAATTATCTAAATCCCTGGACACAGATATGTTTTTTACTTTATTTTGCTTTTGTTTTTCTACAGGATGATGTTTCATCCCCAGGTGATCTAGTAATAGCAGATGGAGGTAAATAGACACAACTTGAAATCTGCACTTAATTTTCAATTGCTTAATTCCCTTGACTTTTAGCTAAAACGTATTTAGATTGCCTACTGTAGAACCATAGGCAACAGCAACAATTAATTTTTTTTCTTTTTCCCATCACTCTGTTTTTAATATAGATGGGCAAATGATGGAAGGTGACAAAATCTATTGGCCAACTCAGTCTGCCTTAACAACGCGCCTTCGCCGCCTGATAACAGCTTATCAGAGAACAAGTAAAAATAGGCAGGCCCAGCAGATCCAGCCAGCATTCCCAGTGCAAACTAGTATGATGCAGCCTCCATATGAAGAAGTTGCTCTAAATCCAAAGATGGCTGCTAAAATAGAAAGACAGCAAAGGTATAATATGCATTATACAATTAGAAGAAGTAATTGCTGTTAGCTGAATGATATGGTGAAGAAAATTACAGTATTTACTTTTTTCCTTGCTGGTAAAGGTGGACAAGAAGGGAAGAAGCTGACTTCTACAGAGTTGTGTCCACATTTGGAGTGGTATTTGATCCTGAACGGGGACGGTTTGATTGGACCAAATTCAGAGCTATGGCTAGGCTGCATAAGAAAACTGATGAGAGCTTAGAGAAATACCTGTATGCATTTATGTCAATGTGCAGGAGAGTCTGTCGTCTCCCCTCAAAAGAAGGTGGGTGTGTGCTTTTGTATCCTTAGTTTTCTCTTCAATTTCCGTTGTTAGTGTTTATCATGAAATCACAAGTTCCAGAATAAAAATGGAGGAAAAGAAAATAAGGAAAGATCTTAAGTGAACTGTAAAATTGAAAGCTTACAGAGGGCAATATATCAAATTACTTAAGCCATGTACTTCTGGTGTTGATTTGTGGTGGTTGTATTTGTGGTTTTTTTTTTTTTTTGCCAGATTCTCATCTTCGTTTTGCTTTATTACAGAACTGGTAGACCCAAACATTTTTATCCAACCAATTACAGAGGAGCGTGCCTCTCGGACTTTGTATCGCATTGAGCTTCTAAGGAAGGTGCGAGAACAGGCTCTTAGACATCCACAGTTGTTTGAACGACTAAAGCTATGTCAGCCAAACCCGGACTTACCTGTCTGGTGGGAATGTGGGACTCATGACAGGGATTTACTTATTGGAGCTGCTAAACATGGGGTTAGCAGGACAGATTATCATATTCTTCGTGATCCTGAACTCTCATTTATGTCTGCGCAGAGGAACTATAGTCAGAACAAAGTGGCACTGTCAAGGACTTCTACTCCACTCTTACATCAGTATCAGATGGCATTATCTGCTTCTCCTCTTACACCTCAGTCAAGATTGCCGGATGCTAAAGTGAATGCTCTTGAGGACATGAAAGTTAAAAATGAAAATCTGAAAGAGGATGCTCAGTCATCTGAAGAGGAATCTATGTCTACAGAGGAGACGCAGACAGTAATGAAATCTGAGCCTCTGAGTCCAAAAAATGGCGCACCAGTACAAAATACAGAACACAAACCTAGCGTGAAGATTGAAACAGACAGGCGCATGGTTGCAGCAAGGACAGAGCCTCTAACTCCAAACCCAGCTTCCAAAAAACAGAGAGTCAGCAAAAGAGGATCAGACTCTAGCTCTGACTCAGACTCTGACTCAGATAGATCATCCTGTTCTTCCAGGTCATCATCTTCATCCTCTTCATCTTCCTCATCTTGTTCACACTCTCGATCAGGCTCTAGTTCTTCGTCATCTTCATCTTGTTCTTCAGCATCTTCATCCTCATCATCTTCATCCTCATCGTCGTCGTCGTCATCATCATCATCGTCTGAAGAGAGTGATAGTGATGAAGAGGAGGCACAAAAACGTGGTATGTGTAGTCTTATTTCTGAAGTACAATTTTCAAATTGAACAGGTTGACTTGTTATGGAAAAGGTCCAAAAAAAGGACATTAAATCCTGCAGAAGTAAATGTAAACATTTGATTATTCAAGTGAACTGAAGAATTTCAGATGTGGTATTTTATGATTTATTCAGTGCCTTGGATTGAGGTAGTTCGGCTTTGTTGTCCAGTTCCCTAAGCCAGCATACACTGCATGTGGCTCACGTATGGGAGGAAAATTGAATGGCCAGTGTTTTCTGGAAGTGTAATTTGTGTATGTTCCCTACTACTGTTTCTCTTTCTTGTTTAATGCAGAGATTCTTTTGGTTTCCCTGTTGTTATTTTTTCACTCTTGCTTACCTGTCTGTGTAGCTCTCTCATTGTGTTTCTAGGAAATCTGCAATAATTCTGTACAAGTTAGAGTGATGTAAGCTATATTTTCTTGGAGTAAGTTGGATGTGGCCAAGCAGTGTACTTATGCTGAAAATTTACAATTTAACACATTACTTTTAGAGATGCTACAAGCTGTACTCTTGCCATGTTCAAAATTAGAATGTGAAAAGGTTTCTCTACCCTGTGATAACAAATGGTAATAGAAAAGTGAAGAGAACAAAGATAAGCAGTGGCATTACAGTATGAGGTAAATAAGCTGATTTTTTCCTGATAGCTTAGGCAAAATGGTGCTGTGTGGTTAGATGGATCCTTGTGTTTGAGGAAATCACAGATGGAAACCTTAGAGTTAACTTATGGGGAAAATGATTCTTGGGCAAGTGACACCTAGACAAAATGATGAAGCTGCTGCCTGTAGCAGTGGAAGGCTGTATTCAGAGGAAACAGTTGTATGAAATTTAAAAACAGTGAGAGAAAAGGAAGGAGTAAATGACATAGCTATTTCTAAATGGTGAATACTAAAACATGTGCTGCAAGTCAAAATATTAGTCTCACTTTCTGCCAACTCAGTCTGTTTATGCAAGTAATCGTGCAATCTTCAGATTGCAAAATCTTGTAAATCAGTCAGCCTTCCTTTTATTTTGGTTATTTCATTGTAGTTTGGAATTGAAGAGATTGGAAAATGCAGGAAAACTTTTCTCAGTTTCATCTGAACTTGTTTCAAGCCAGATTTTGTGGCGTAATATTCTATGATGGTCATGGAACCTTTGGCTTATGTTCTATATTGGAAACATACTTTAACAGAGGGTTTAAAAAAAAAAACAAAAACAAACAGGTGATTTGATACATGGCCATTCCAAAGGACAAATCTGAGTTCTGTAGAATTGTCCCTCAACACTCTTGCTCTTTTTGCTGACTTAATATGTACGTTTTCTGGAAGCACCCTCATTCAGTTCAACTGTTTTCCCATGTCAAGTGAAGCTTGTATTGTCTGGATGGAGGAAAATGATGAGAATTAAAATGAAGTCTGTGGACATACTGGAAAGTTACTAAGGGAAAAAAATCTCTGATTAAAGTGATTCAATTCTGCAGAGGCACGTTTTCAGGATATGTAAAGTAGAGCATCGAGTGTTACATCCAATAACAGAAATGAGGGCACTTTTATAACTACTATCCCAACAGATTTGCCACATTCTTGTCGTAGACATCTTTTTGTTCAACCTGATTCTTGCTTGCAATTGAAATACGTTAAAGTAAAGACTGCCTTTCAGCTTATTCTGTAATGTGCCCATTTTCATTTTTATGTTCTCAAAAAGTTAACATAGACTTAACAAAGAAATACGTAGGAAATGTATATGCTTGGAAAAGTATCAGCAGTCCTACTCAAATCACCAATTGCTGAGTATAATTTTGTTCGGTCTTTCTCTGAACATTGTTTTACATGTTGTTCACCTGAGCTTCTTACTATGAGTGTTTTTTTTAACTTCCAACATGAAGTTATACTGGTGGTTTTATTTAGCAGAAGGAACTCCTCATATAAAAGCATATGATGAAGAGAGTGTAGCTTCTCTGAGTACAACACACGATGAGACACAAGACAGTTTCCAGATGAATAACGGGACACCAAATTCCAGTTATCTCCTACAAGGTGGATACATGTTGGCGGCATCTTACTGGCCAAAGGCAAGTTTATCATATTTGAAAATGAAGCATGTAGGGGAAGGTCAGCTGTCACACCAGTATTCAGTTAAATATGATAAAACCGTATCACAGCTGTGGGAAAATAACTGGGGTGAAAAAAAAAAAAGAAGAATGTTATTCAAATTCAATTTATAGTGAAACTGTATCCGTATATGAGAGAATGTTCACGTAGGAAGCAAAACTTTAAAGGAAGCATGTTTGTGTCATCCTAAGTCATAAAGAGTATTCTTTAGAGTAGTCTCTAAGTAAGAAATGAAGCAGAGTGAGTATTCACTTATGCAACGTATAAAAAACTATTTGCTTAGAGGTAATTGGATGCCTTCAGCTACTTTGTGAAATTCTCAAGTCTTGCTTGGTATAGGCTGAGTGAAGCACTGATGTAACAACTTTAATGTTAGAATTTATATTATGTGATTCCTTATGTTGAAATTCTATAATGTACATGGAAAAGATAATAGTATTAATTGACTGTAAACTCATCTTTGAAATAAGTACTGAATGCTGAATATTTCTAAGCTTTATAGTCATTCTGAACTACTGAACTTGGCTGACTAGCCAAGTTCACTTCTATAGTTAATTGTTGGCTTTTCATTCTTTCATAGTAATCTTTTTCATTTGAGCATTATGCTCTTTTGAGCTGTTTATGAATAGTCAAAACCTGTGGAGTTTGACCTCTAGTTTGCATTACTCTTGTAAAAATGCTTTCTCTGTTTTTTAGGATCGAGTTATGATTAACCGGCTTGATAGCATTTGTCAAACAGTGTTGAAGGGTAAATGGCCTTCAGCAAGAAGGAACTACGACAGCAATACAGTGGCATCTTTCTACACAACCAAACTTCTGGATAGTCCAGGCGCAGCTACAGATTACAGTGAGCCCGGTGCACCAACACCCCCTCTTGCAGTTGTTAAAGAAGAATATGATCAGTCACCACAGATGTCAAAGGTGAAGAAGCATGTACGAGAAAAGGAGTTTACAGTGAAAATCAATGACGTATGTTTATTTTTATTGCCCTAGGACCTGATTGCGATTGCGGTGTGCGGCATGCTTTACCTGCAAGTGGCTGCCTGCTCTTACTCTCACTTCCTTCACACATTTGTTTGTGGGTATTTGGGTCTGCTTTTTCTGGGCATTGAGTATTTGGGGTTTTTTCAGTTGGTTTTTTTTTTTTTTCTTTTCAATTTTCATAAACCTCTGAAGGGAAATTTTCATTATTCTCCTCTCTGAGTTGAAATTCTGCTTCCTCGGCCAGCCTGTTTTATGCCATTAAAAAAAAAAAAAAAAGAATATATGAATAATGTTTCTGCTTTTTGGCTTTTTTTTTTTTTAACATTTCAGCGTATCCTATTCAGCAAGCGCTTTCTCTTTTTCATGGAGGTTTAAAGGTAAATTTTGCTCTTTGAAATGCGGACTGGATGCTTCAAATATTTTTTTTTAACCTATATTTTATGATCTGTTGATAGCACATAATACAAGAAACTTCCCCTTGTAATTGAATTTGATGCTTATGTTCGCTGTCTGCATTTTTTCAGTTAAGTGGGCAGGTAACCTAAAATTTATAGGCAATTCCGTGAAGTTTCTGATTAGCTTCCATCACGTGGAGGAGAAGCAGGACTAGTTTTAAGGCCTGGTATATGGCTTTTCTTCTTCCTCAACTCCTCTGGAGTAACCGTTTGTATGTGAGAATCCTGATTATGAAGTTGTCATTTCTGCTTCAGAAGAGACACTTCTAACCCTGGGATTTATTTAACAGGAAGGTGGTTTGAAATTGACTTTTCAGAAGCAGGGACTGTCTCAGAAAAGGCCATTTGAAAGCGAGGAGGGTGCACTGGGACAGCAGCAATACCTGGCTCGGCTACGTGATCTCCAGAATGCTTCAGAAACCAGCCTTGTCAACTTCCCAAAATCACTTCCTGAATCAGGTATGTACTGTGAATTCCCAGAATGTCAGAAGGGCGTAAGGATTAATAATAAATCTGTTCTCTGCTCTTCTGTTGATCTGCATGTATAGGCAATGGAGAGAGATGTTGGCTGTGAAATGTATTCTAAACTACAGTTTAGAGCAATTCTATGCAATGTGTTAGGGAGTCCAGGCACCTAAGCTGGAGCATGGAATTGGACCATGAGTACTTTCAGTCAGTTTTTGTGACCTTCATTTATTTGAAGGATGCCATTATGTATAATAAGTCCTCCTGTAAGAAGACTTTAATTATTGTAAAGCATATCACTGTATGCTGTAAGTAATCAGTTATAGTCAGAACATACTGTGTCTAGTTTGGAAGTGAAGCTGTAAAGTTCCAGGCTTATGCCTGTGTTATTTGTTTTGCACTCTTCATATGGTTTCTTGTGTCTCATGTAATGGAAAAAGTTGAAGGTAATAATCTGGAACAAGTAATTTGGCTTACAGCCAAACATTCAGAGGTTATTTTCATAATAAGCAACAGTAAGTTTACGTTGTCAGTATAAAATGAGCTTGAATCAAGCAGTTAAAATTTAGATTAAAATATTTGTAGCATTTGTGCTGGGTGCTTCCTTTAGGTCAGATTCTGATCAAATGGCTATAATTCATTGAGTTAGCATACATATGCATATGAAAACATCTCTAAAAATATCATCCTGCTGTTTGTAGTTTTTCATATATTACATGCAGAAATTATCTGCCCTAGTACTGTATCAATTTCATTTTCTTTTATTATTCTAATATGTTTATCATTATAAGTAACTTAAGCATCTGACATAAATTTTGCTGCTTAATTTGGTTAGGTACTTCCAGTCACTTAACAGCCAGCGCCAATGGAGTGATAGTTGATAGTCAGCCTGTGCTCAAAAAGAGAAGAGGGAGAAGGAAGAACGTGGAAGGAGTTGATGTCCTCTTTGTAAACAGAAATAAGCAGCCCAATCATGTAAGTAAAGTTAAATCTTTATCCAAAAATAAGATCCAGATAACTATTAATTCTATTAATTCCTTAACTGCACGTAACTGTCAATATTCAACAAAGAAGTCATTACTCAGCTGTTTTTTTCTGAAATTGTTGTGAATTTTGTCTATTGCTACACAAGTAAGAATTGGTAGAGTTTTGCTAAACTTGATAAATGTAAAACAAATAGCACATAACGAAAGTCTTTTTAAAAATGGTGTTGTTAAGCTGTAATTTGCAGCATATTATTAGAAACTCAGTGTATGGCATAGCAACACTTACTACATCCTTTCCTGTGACAGGATCTGGTCTTAGAGGGACTTAAAGGGAGCTATCTTCACATGCTTGATTAGTCTTTCTGAGTCCTTCAGGTTGTGTTTAATGATCTTCAGGACTCTGGCCTTCATTGTATCATATATGAAGTAATTGTGATTTGTTTTCTGTGGAATGTTTAGAACCATGTTTTGAATTTCTCCAGGTAAATCCAGGTATTAACTCGTGTCAAGTTGCTGCTGGAATAAACCCAGCACTCAATTACACGCAGTCTCAAGGCATGCTTGATGCAGAGAGTCCAGTTCCTGTTATTAACCTAAAAGATGGAACGAGGCTGGCAGGTGATGATGCTCCCAAAAGGAAAGATTTAGAAAGATGGCTGAAGGAACATCCTGGCTATGTTGAAGATTTAGGAGCTTGTATTCCTGTGAGTATACTTTCAGATCAATTTCAACTAATAGCAAAATGTATCTCATAAAATGTATTTAAGTTGATAATGCATTTTGCATGGAAGTATTCTTTATTTCTTTGCTCTTCTATATTGATTAGGAAGGAGGTTTGTTTTTTTTTCTTAAACAATTTCATTTTTGCCAAATACATTACAAATATAATTGCTAAGAGAAGTAACACTAAGCAAAGACATTTGATCCTTGTCTAGTTTTACATAGGATTTCAAAAATATCTAAGAAGCCTCCTATTGCAGTGAAAATGATTAGTTAATTAGAAATTCTAGGAGCTGAAAATAACATTACAGCATAGTGATACAAAAGAGAATTTGTTTGAAGAATCTCATTACCTGCATTACAGTGGTACGATAGTGATGGTGTGAGTATGACTTTCTTATGTTATTTCTTAATTAAAACTTGGTTAATGTGGCACTGTATTATTTACGACGTTCTCTGTTGGACAAAGCACTGAAGCAGAAAAATACTTCTGAAAGCCACTTTACTATTTTAAAAGCAACTATATCAGAAAAATAATTGACTTTTTTATTCCTTTATAACAGAGGATGCAGCTGCATGAAGGGAGGCCCAAACAAAAACGACACCGTTGTCGAAACCCTAATAAACTAGATGTTAATAGTTTGACTGGTGAAGAACGCGTCCAGCTCATAAATAGAAGAAATGCAAGAAAGGTATTCGTATTAACTGTTCCCATTCATATGTTTTCCAAATGAAAAGTTACCTGAAATGACAAACTCTTAATATTTTAGCAGGTGTTATACTGTGTATGAGTAAAAGGTTTTGTGTACAGCTTTCTTGCAAAACAAGGAAGTCAGTGACAATCTTCTAGCAAGCATTTTATAACTGAAAACATATATAATACTGCTAGGAACTTACTTTGTGGTTTACATTCAGCACAAGTTGAGCACATCGTATATTGCAGTGTTTGTGCCATTGATTAATACAGAGGCATGCCCACTTATTGGTATGGCCCTGAAGTTTGTTCTTCAGTATTAAAACTTACTCTTCTGTATTTTACTGATATAATTTAACTATTGGACTTGTTAGAGCAACTTTTTCAGATAGAATTCTCATTTTCTGCATAATCTTAATTTGCTTCAAGATGAGCAGAAATTAGCATGCTTTTAAAAAGGACCCTATTTGAAATTTGAAACAAATTATTATAGTTTGTGTATGTTCTAATAAGGAGTTTCACACATTCTTAATTTTGGGAACATTTTCTTATTTTGACATTATTACTTCTTGATATGATTAATATTATATTAGTAGTGCATCCTTCATAGAAACCTGTCCCTTGGAATTACTTAAATCCTATGCATTGGATTATTTTGTATTTTTCTTTTCTTTCTTACCTCTCTCTGCTATTCAGCCTTTATGGGTGACCAGCGTGTATATATGTATATATATATTTATATTCCCTGTAAAGCAGATTGCTAGGTTAAATAACAGCTTAACAGGGAACAAAAGCAGGAAGACGATTTTTGTCTAAAATCTTAAGAATGGAAGATAGAAGGTCAGGTGCTTAATACAAGTTTTCAAATTGGTGATTAAAAGTTTGGGAATGGCATAATTCATTTGAAGATGGGTTTTCAGAAAGGCTGAAAGGGCATATTCAAGAAAAGCATATAGAACATTGCTGTTTATGGAAGAAGTGTAGAGAGACGTGTGGGATGGTGTCTTTGAATGTCAGTGGTAATCCTAGAGGAGCAATCCAGTGAGAGTCTTTGAGGTATTGCATTGACATCTGGAGCGTTTTCTCCTGTTATGCTGCCAGCTTGTTTTTCTCTTACACAGTAGTTGCAAAAAAAACAGATTGTTTTTTATGCTGCTGTTAAGGTCAGAAGCTTTGGCACCTGTAGAGGAAAGCGAGGCAGAATTCGAGTCTTTAATCTCTTCAGTGCACTGAGAAACCTGTACAGGAGCTAGTCTCTTGAAAAACAGACACTTGACTTTTCTATAGTAAGCTGTGCCCTGAGGAATCTTCAGAATTGATGATGAATAAATGAGGGATTTGATCTTAGCTTGCTGTAAGAGCCTGTTTTCATGCTGGCTTTTTGTTCTAATAGATTTCCACACCTTAGGTGAAACACCTTCCTCTCTGTTATGTTTTTATTCTCAGTTTCCTCAGTTTAAAAACTGCCTCCAACTTATCTGCATCACCAAAATCTTTAAAACTCTACTTTGCATAAACCAACAGAAATCAAATAAATGCTGCATTGATAATTTTAATTAAGACTCTGTATTCTATTTTATGTAAAAAGCAAAAAAGGAAACAATGTCAGGATTGTTGCCTTTCTTCCTTTTCAAAAGAGAAGTATTTACTGACTTCTGTCTTCTGTTTCTCAGGTGGGGGGTGCATTTGCTCCCCCTCTGAAGGATTTGTGCCGGTTCTTGAAAGAAAATCCAGAGTATGGAGTGGCTCCTGAATGGGGAGAAATAGTAAAACAGTCTGTGAGTATTTGCAGAATGAGATATCTGTGACATGGTGGGGGAAGGCAAGGCTTTCACTTCTGATATTAAATTCTGTTAAATGTGGAGTATGAGTCAGTGTTAGCTTTTTTCAGCCACCTTGGCTCCCGAAAATGGTGTGCTGGCACAGCTGTGAGTAGGAGGAAGAGAAGGGACAGTAACCGTTAACCCTAAATTAGAGATCAGAGATTTAGTTGAAGGTGCTATAATGCTGTGACATTTTAATCTCCTAAAGGTTACTCTGAAAGTTTTAAGAAGGGTATTTGGCTCACAAAATAGTTTCTTATTCTTAGAGACAAGAAGATAAATATGATTTTAAATATGTACTTTCACTTTTTAGCTGATTTAAGAAATTAATATCACCATAGAACTATTTCCTTCTTAGCATTTCACTCTTCCTAGAGATTGTATTATTAGCTAGAAACTAATGCCCTCCAGTGGGAGGGACCAAGGTTAATGTATGAATACGTTGTTAGGAGTAGGTCTGTACAACAACTTCAGTTTTGCCCATGCATTCCTTCTGTATGGATTATCAATGGTTAGTGGTAAGAGCAACGTGCTGCTTGGTTGTCCTACCTAAGTTTCTTGCTAGTAGCAAGGTGTATTCAGTGAGTGGCTTTTTTCCAGATGCTTGAAAAAAGTGCATCTAAGTGTCTCACATTTGTAGGCAGATGTGAGCTGCTGTGCATATTTGTACATTCACAGTGTTACATTCAGACCATGGTTAACATAGAGCTTTCAGAAATGTGTGCATTTATGGACAGAATTTCTGCATGTTTGCCTAGATCAAATAACTGCACTTGAATGATAAGTCTTATGCCATGCAACCATAGACATATAAACAAATCTGTTACTGTATTCATTTTTCGTTTTCAATCAATTGTTAGGGACAAATATGGAAAGCTGCTACAGAGGAAATAATATATATTTATGCAGTGCTTACATAAGGAGGGCTTACAGAGGTGAGGTAAATACTATGCAATCTTAAAAAGAAGCTATCGGAATTTCATTTCATTAATATAGAATTTTAATTTCATTTTAATAGAATTACACTTGAGTCTCTATTGTTCATTCTTAAGTTCATATGGATAAGGTGAAGTATGAAGACATTAAGCAGAAACAAGCACTTTTTTAATTAAGCAGTGGCAAAAGAGATGATTGGAATGTGATCATACTGCAAAGCAATGCCACGCTTTAGATCTTAACCTAAGATTGCTCCTCCGATTAGCTCTATGTGGTTTGATCTGCACATAATCCTCAGATGATGAGTAAGCAGTGTGTGTGAAAAGGTGCCTCCTTGGTCCCCACTGCTGAACTGGGACTTTAAATGTTGGAGATAGCACAGATAGCCACCTCCAATCCCAGTCTAGAGATGAAGCTGCTTTGCTAACACACCCGAAAACTCTTTGACACTGTTAGCGTATGGTTGGTTTTTCTGTTTGTTTTTGTGGGCTGTTTTTCTTTAACTTCTACATCCTTACGCTTTCAAATTACTAAAATTCACACTGCATCTCTTGCAGGGATTTCTTCCAGAAGGTATGTTTGAGCGTATTCTCACCGGGCCTGTTGTGCGGGAAGAAGTAAGCCGGAGGGGAAGGCGCCCCAAAAGTGAGATTGCTAAGGCAACAGCAGCTGCAGCTGCTGCCACTGCTGCAAGCGTATCAGTTAACCCTCTGCTCACCAACGGATTGCTTCCGGGAGTGGATCTGTCCAGTCTTCAGGCCTTACAACAAAACCTGCAAAATCTGCAGTCACTGCAAGTAACGGCAGGATTGATGGGAATGCCAGCTGGCTTAACTACTGGAGGAGAAGCTAAGAACATGGCTGCCATGTTCCCCATGCTGCTGTCAGGGATGGCTGGATTACCAAACTTGCTGGGCATGGGAGGACTTCTGACAAAGTCTACAGAATCTATTTCAGAGGATAAAAAGGGAAGTGACTTGAAAGAGGCGGATATAAAGAAAGAAAGGACAGAAGACCAAAATACAGATACTGGTGGTGAAAACTCTGTTTCAAGCTCTCCTTCAACATCCTCTGCTGCTGCAGCTGCCAATCCTCTCTCTCTTAACCCATTACTTTTGTCCAACATACTTTATCCAGGGATGCTTCTCACTCCAGGCCTTAATCTTCATATCCCAGCTTTGTCTCAGTCTAATATTTTTGATGTACAGAACAGTGAAAGTAATGACACAGGCTCAGCCAAGCCTACGGAAGAAAAGGAGGAAAATTCTCGGGTTAGAGATCAGGAAGACAAAGGGGGAACAGAGCCAAGCTCTCACAATGAAAACAGCACAGATGAAGGTTCAGAGAAAGCAGATGCTTCATCTGGATCTGATAGTACATCGTCTTCATCTGAGGATTCAGATTCTAGTGATGAAGACTGACCCCAGACTCTGCACTTAAATTATGAACTGATTTTGAATTTATTCTTTAATTATTTCATTGTAAATAACCCAGTGTTGAGTGCATCAATGATTTACTGACCGAACATTTCAGTATTTGTTTAGAAGTGCAAACTGCTTTCAGAGACGTTTTGCATGTAATATTTCCTGAAGTTCATAAGTTTCTGAACTTGTATGTACTATCAAATACACAATGGTGTAAAATTACAACAAAAGGCATTATAATTTTGTTGGGGGGTTAATTTTATGAAAATAATGCTCAAGAAAGAGCTGTATATTTAATATATTTGCAGTGAACACAGAATACTTTATGCATATTATTGATTTAATTTGAATATAGTTTTACAGCCTCCTTGACACTTATAATTTACAGATCAAAACTCAGCAATAATTTGGGCAGCTAATGAATGTCATGAAAGCTGTAGAATCTACATCACCATCCATTGCTTTAATTACATGAAAATGCTCTAGTGTTGTGATGCACTGCTGTTTCCAATTCAGGTACAAGTGTGTTTAAAAGAAGATAAATTTTTCCCAATCAGCCAATTAAACTGGCTACCTGTTACCTCAGCTGAGTTAGTTTAGGAAGTTTACATTGGTTTCTATTACTTGTTTTCAGGTTTTGTTTTGTTTTCTAAAGACATCTTGTATATCATGTTAAAATCTGAGTTGAGATAGGACTGTTAGTGGTTTTTTTTCCCCTTATTGTGACTGTTCTCTTTGACAGCAGTAAGGGGAAATGAGACCAAAAATGGTCTTATGTCATGCTACTTGGCACCATGTAGATCTATTTAGTTTACACCTTGCAAAGTTTTGGGCTCCCTCTGCAGAATTAGAAGTCCCAAAATGAGGAGTAGTTGCCCCAAGACTCAGAAGAGGCAAACTGTCATAAGTGCCACTGAAAAGACCTTTCAACACTGCATACTTCATGTAAAAATTGTTTGTTTGCTTTGTTTGTGTAGATTTCTATTTGTGTTTTATGTCATAAAACCTCCCGGAGTTACCAGTTAATAATGGTAAATTAAGTATAGATAGTTCTGAACTCCTTTTGAGTTTAAACTTCTCTGCAGATTTAAATCTGACTAAATATTAAATATTACCCCAAATCATTATTGGGATATCACTTCATATGTTATGCTGAGTTACCCACTAAAAAAAAAGCACTTTGAATAGTAAGGAAGACAAATTATTCCTAGAAACCACAGTAACAGGGCATAAGGCATCTGTTTAAGTCCAAAACCTTAGAACCCTTTACTATATAAAATCTGTCTAATATTTGATGTGTGATCTGATTCCTCCTTCTTTTTAAGCTGCTATTACTGTGACACAGTAGAGGCCCAGATTCACATTTACAGAAGTTCTGAACTGACTGAGATTTCAATTGACCCTTGTTACAGCATTTGCGGTCCAAGAAAAGGCAAGTGTTAAGAGAAAAGAGATACAGGTACTAATAGGAGTCATTGAAAAAGCTTTACAAAGGGATAAATTTAAAAATAAAAGCAAAACTGTATATTTTGATATAGTTCTGTTGCTTGCTTGTACAGTAAAACAACTGTGTTGTTTTGTTTTTTTTTTTTACCAAGAACTTTACCAATGAAATATAAGTTTGTATGTGCAAAATAACCCCATGATTAGAAGCAGTGTTACATGTAATACACAATTTTACAAGTACCATTTGGATTGTGCTGGTTACGTATTTTCCCAAATAGTATTCTGATTTTTGGCCCTTCATGCAGTGTCTTAGCAATAGTGAAAATTCAAAACTGCTAAGAGAAGGGGGTAGCAATTCTTCATTGTGGAAAAAAAAAAAAAAAAAAAAGTATTGCATATTTAATACTTTGCCCTTTGTAATATAGCACTTTTATTTAACTAGGATGATCTATGAAATAGCCAAAGTTTTACAAACAGTTGTTAACTTAGTTTGCTGATGGAGCACATCAACAATACCATCACTTCCCACCCTTACCCCACAAAAGAAATCTTAAATCTTGTGGCTAAAACCTAATTTATATCAGATTTATGAAATAAAGTATTTTCCTAATTATGCTCAAGTGAGTTTGGTTACCATTCTAGTGATTCTTTCTATGTAATAAGGCAATTATAGTTCCAAGTAATGAAGGCTGGTGTAGACTTGAACATAATATATTGGGTTTATTTTTCATCAGTTTGAACCAGAAGGGGAAAAATGTCCCACTGTCAGCTAGACTATATGCAAAAACGGTTGTATAAAGTTAAGGGTTATAAGGAAACCTCAGTAGAATTACACTAATACTGAAGTTAAGATTAAAAGGATATCCAAGGTGATGATAAAGTGTGTGTTGGTAGTTACTAAAAGAACCTTAGCTGTTATTGCCTTGTATTTCTATCCCTTGTTTCAAGCTTCATGATCCAAGTCTTAGTCCAGTTTTTCTTTTGGACATTTGCAATATTTGCCAGTTGTGTTCTGTGTAGTCTGAATTTGCTTTCTGTAGTTGAACAAGCGTCTTAAAAAGTCATTTGTAATTTATTGAATTACTTTCTATGATGTTCTATAGAGCAAATGGAAGTTTAATTATTTTTTATTAAACATATTCTTTGACTACCCATGATGTCAGCCTCAATATGTAAAAAATAATGCTGTGTAAGGATTAGATATGCATCTTTCAGCAGCCAAAAGTTAAGCTTCAGAGTTAAGGTCTAGAACTGAAATTACTCTCAAAACCTTAAAAAAAAAAATCAAGCCTAGGATGTCTATTTTTCTGCAAAACCAAATGTTTTACTTTGAGTATCTTTTCTGGGAATCAGTTTCAATCAATTTCCTGTAATTCTGTTGTCTTACAAGCAAAAGGAGCTGATGCTGCAGCTCTTGGCTAGTTGTGGCTAGGGAGTAGTATACAGTCAAAGTTCTGGTAGAATGTTGACTTGATATGAAATAATGATGCATGTAATGTTCCAGGGCGAACCTTTTGGAAGTGGATTGCCTTTTTGTGTTTTTATTTTCAAAACTCTGCTTTACTTTTTTTACATGTTTATTGAATCTCTTAAGTTTGGGCACAGCACTTACTGTTTGTCATTTATTTCACACAGGCTACGGATGCTTCTCCCGAATGCAAATTATCTCCTGGTTGTCAGGTGCTTTCTTGTTTTCAGTACATCATTGCGCTTCAATTGTGGTATCCTTCTTATGTGTTTTGTTACAAGTTCTTCCTTTCTCAAATTTGTATGCAGGTGATAAAAATGCATGCATGTATATTGTGCCCTGCTCCTATGTTCTTCCTCATTTATGTTCTCCTTAAAAGCCCTGCAGAACCCCTAACAAAACGTTTTTTCATTAGTTTTTAGCAGGTCTATTAGAGAACTGTCACAGATTTAAATATATATGTATATAAATATTTATTTACCTGTGTGTGTATATATCTGTAAGTATTAGTGCAGAACAGCACCCTAACAAATACCTATGTTTGCTTCGTTAGCTTCTCGGGGCTTGTGCAGCTTTTTCTCCTGTGGTACAAATAGGAAGTTTCAGTTTAAGCCTTTGAGAGGGAAGAGATAATCTAGCCTGTTAAATTTCTGCTGCTTAATTAGATCAAATTTGTGAATAGTAAATGGGAACTTCTTACTGAAGAGAGCTTTTCCTAGCTTTTAGCTATTAATAGTAATTCTAGATTTTAGTAATGTTTGAGCTATCATTTAAAATCATGAGTATTTACATAAAGGAAGGGTGTTGAAATGTATTATAACTTAGTGGTGTCAGTAAATTATATTTATTACTGCTGAAATTCTAGCCTGCTGGAAGAAATGAGTGGTATTTTCATTATTTTTAACTCAGTATTTTAAGAACTCCTAATTGAAATATGTACAAAGGGTTAGGGAAGTTTTTCCATAAAATAAAGTAGGGTGAAGCCTCAAAACTGAGAAGTATGTAAATGTGAATATCTCCATTTGGAGTTTTGTCTCGCAAACAAGTTCAGAACGTTATGTATTCTCATGTAAGGGCTAAGTTAGCTAATATTCACATATCTTTAAAAACAACAAAACTCTCTGCTTAACATTAACTGCAACATTTCTGTTCACAAAGGAGCAAGAGCACTTCTACATAAGGCAAATGAAAGCTATTTTTCTTAACCCTACCTCCTTTCAAGCTCTCTCAGTAGACACCACAAGAAGTAAGTTTGGAATTCTCATTGCTGTTCAGGTAAGGACTCTTAGGTTATTTCTGTGTGTGAGGGAGGCTGATTTGGGAAATATTTGGGATCTTAATGTCAGATTACAGTGTTTAGTACTGGTGAAAAAGATTGAAAACCTCACAGCATGTCCTCAAGCTCATTTCAATTTTCAAAGCAACTTTGGACCTGGTAACTATTGTTATCTCCTCTGCTTTTATCCTAGTTCATCTGTTATGCTGCTGAAGTAAAGCAGGTGGTCTGAGCTTAGCTTTCTGCTCCTGTAAGGGAGGGTTTCTAACTCCTAATCCCAGGAAAAAAATGTCTATATATGCTGCTATTTTTATTTTTTTTTTAACGTAGCAATAATTGTGACCTGAATAAATAGGAATTTTGTCTTTTCAGTGTTGTTTCTGAGAGTCATGAGGGGAAGATGTTTTTTCCTTTTCGGACTGAAGCTGAAATCTTCACGTTATCACTGGTCTTCATCCACTGTGGCTGATAGTGAAATATCAAGTGTTGGAAGATTCCTGGTAAAGTTTTGCACGTTGGCAAAAAGACATCAGAAGTATCAGGAGACTGCGCTGGGAATACTGGAAGAAAGGTTTCTGTGATGCATATTGTTTCTTCTTACACAAAGATTTCTGAGATTGTATAATCTTGGACCTCTCTTACTAGGATGGCGGGCTTTGGTATCTAGCCTTATCTGGGAGTCCACCTTATTTCTCAGGAGGTAAACAACATTGGCCACTCCTAGTGAAGATGACTGAAACTTCTTATTTGGGGCCAGCACAGATACAGCCCTGTGCTGTTACTACAGTTGTTTTGCCTCGATGTTTGCTACGCTTTTCTTACATTTTGATACAAAACTGTAGCTTCTTATCCAATTTACCTGGGTAGAAATAAAATGGAATCCTGTTGTGAAAATGATTCAAGCAATTAACATGCCAAAAAAAAAAAAAAGATACCTCTTGATTTCATCATTCACGTTGTGTAGTCAAGACACCAGTGCTGTTGCCTTGGTGCTCCTAGCTGTGTGACAGTGTGTCAAGTCCTGAGAACAGCCTCAAGCTAGAGCCTTTGTTTTTCCCCCTCTCTGAAACTTTCATTATTGTTTTGGAATGGTGGTAGTAGAAAAGGCATTGTCAGTAACTGTCAGCCAAGGGGTGTCTTCAGGTGCTTCTGGGGACAGCCCTGGCCCTGCTGCTGGGTGTCTGCTGTAGGAGCTGTGCCGTTCTTTGGGAGCTGCCATCACTGCGGGCCCTACGCGCACATCTCCCCGTGCAGCTGTTTGCTTTCACGCTCCTCGGACGTTTTTCAAACTGCTGTTCTTATTTGGTGGTCTAAACTTCTTGTACAACTCAAATACACTGTCGCTTGCTTTGATTTCAAATGTAGCGGTGTCGTGTGCTTGTTCACTAGCGCTGTTCTGTTATATTCGCTGATTTCGTGCGGTGATTCTGCCCGGTATCTAGGCACACGGCTGCGCCCTCGGTGAGGCCCCGGCTCCTGCTGCCCCGCTGCCGTCCCCTGCCCGCGCCACCCGAAGCCCCGCCGCCATTCCGCGTCCCACGCTGCTGACGCCGCCGTGCTGACGCCGCGCACCGCGATGCACTCTGGGATCGGGCTCATAGGCCGCGCCGTCGCGGAGTTGTGTCGTCACATCAGCGCGCTGCGCCTGCGCAGGGCCGCGAAGCGGACGGGTCGGGCTTCTTCTCGCTGTCCAATCAGAGGCGGTGGCTCGGCGGAGGGCAGGGGCGTGGCTCGGCGCCGGGGTGTTTGGATTCGAACGCGCGTCGCGAGCCCCAGGGGCGGCGGCGCAGGCGCAGTGAGCGGCGGGCGCGCTGCCCCCTAGCGCCGGGGCGCGGGATGTCGGGCGGGGAGGAGGCCGAGGCCGAGCCGGGGGCCGGAGGGGCGATCCCCGCCGCCCCGTCCCCGCCGGCAGAGGAAGGGGACACGCGGCAGCGCTACGAGGAACTCTGCAGCAGCCTGAACATGGATGAGCGCGCCCGCTCCGAGGCCTGGCTCAGCTACCAGAGCATGAAGCGCAACTACACGCTGGAGGTGCGCGCGGGCGGCGGGGCTGGGGGCTGAGGGCTGAGGGCGGGGGGCGGCGTCGCCTCGCGGCGCTGAAGGAGCGCGGCCCGCCGTGTGGGGGGGGTAACGGCCTCGTGCCGCCACGCGCGGCCGCTGAGGGGCAGCAGGGCGGGGCGGCGGGGCGGCGGGGCGGGGCGGGAGCGTGAGGCGGGGGTGGGGGGGAGCGCGGGACGGCGCTGTGCCGCACGCCGACGGTCGGCTCGGTTGCGGCTCGGTTGGCATCAGCCCGTGCGGTCAGCCGCCGAGTGAGCGACCGTTGTGTAAGAGAGAAACGTGGGAACCGCGTTTGTGCCATCCCGCGAACGAGGGCAGAAGGACGCTTAGATAACGCGGAGCTGCCGTTATTTACGCCTTCTCTGTGCGCCGAGCTGGGACGGAGCCCCATCGCCTGTGGGCAGGGGTCACTTCCTGCCGCGCCTCGCTGCTCGCACCGCTGCCTTGGCGCCGTGCCGCCCTGCGGACGCTCCTCTGGTAGCTGAAAGCAGCGCGCGGCTACGGGGATTTCAGAACAAAAACGGTGCTGGTGCTGCTGGTGCAATGCAGCCCGTTTGTGGCGCTGTCTCCACGCCGTGGTGCGGGTGCAGAGCCGCAGGTGCCCGGCGGCTCGCAGAGCGCTCGACGTGCATTGCGTTCTGCTTCGCAGGGCAACGAGCTGCACTGGCTGGCGTGCGCCCTCTACGTGGCCTGCAGGAAAGCCATCCCGACCGTCAGCAGGGGCACGGTTGAGGGTAATTACGTATCCCTGACCCGCATTTTGCGCTGCTCCGAACAAAGGTAACTCAGCTCAGTCAATTTAAAGCACCTTGAGGAACGTGGGTATTAAGAACAAAGTCCGGATGTCTTTGTTAGAGATAAAATTTATACCGCAGGGGTCTGTGTGCTGTAGCTCAGTGCCACACAGGTAGGGTGATTTTTCATTTATAAGTTCTAAAATTCATAGAATCATAGAATAGTGAAGTTAAAAAGGACCTCCAAAATCATCTAGTCCAACCATTCTCCCATCACTGTTGCTACCACAGGCGTCTAAACCATATCTCACAGCTCTTCATCCAGACACCTCTTGAACACTGCCAGGAATGGCGACTCCACCACCTCCCTGGGCAGCCATTCCAGTGCCTGACCACTCTCTGAGAGAAAAATTGGAGAGTTCCTGTGCTCAAAAGTGAGAGAAAGCAACCATGAAGAACAGTCTGCTCCTAAAGAGTGTGCAGTGTGGGCTTCTCATGTGGGTAGATGGTTTTAATTGGTTCTGAAAATATAACTTTTCTCATTTTGGTGAGAAGATTGTACTTTTTGTCTGTTAGTCTTTTATGAAACAAAAATAATACTGGATTCTGATCACTTCTATCAAGTGATTGCTCTGGGCAGCCTGGTCTGGTGGTTGGCAACCCCGCAGATAGCAGGGGGATTGAAACTAGATGATCATTGTGGTCCTTTTCAACCTAGGCCATTCTATGATTTTTCCACTGAATGATGAAGAAAAACTTCCTGAAACTGATGACAGCAGGTAGCAGTTCACCAGATTGTCAAAAACTGGAGTGTTTATATAAACATGAAGTCCTCTTCCCCTTACTATTGGAGTGCTGCTGTTTGTTGAAACAGTCCAAAGAGTTACTTTTAAAACATTTCTTTGCTAACTGGAGGCTCAAGGAACTGAGTACAGCAGAATAGTTTTTGCATTTTGGGTTATGAAAGACTGATAAAGTTGAAAAAAAATATGAGTAGAAAAGCAGTGAAAACCAGTGTAAACCAACGTTATGAACAGAAACGTTGTTGGTACATTTTCTTTATTTTTTCACAGTTTTTAGAGTCTTTTTAGCTTTCAGCTGAGTTCAGATTTTGTTTCGTTCAAGTTACTTATTCAGAAATCTGACTTTATAGTAACTGGGCTGCTGGAGAGCTGGTTGTGTCTTTGTGAGAGAAGCCAGGAACCACCAACATAGAGTTAACACAGTCATCAGCGGGGGCTGGCAGCGCGCTGTGAGTTTTGTCAGCTCTTCCTTGTTTGTAAATGAGGAGCTGGCTCTGAACACTTAAGACTATTATTGTCATGTTTGCAGTGTTGCTTTTGTCAGTAGTTTGGAAAGTATAAGTTGTATTTTTGCTGTAAATAAATATACAGTTATAGCACGTTTCTGCAAAACAAACAAAGTGAAAACAGGAGCAAACAGAAAGCCAACCCTCTGAGATCTAACCTGTTCAATATCTTCAGCTTGATTGAGTTTTTTAACAAGATGAAGAAATGGGAAGACATGGCAAACCTACCCTCCCAATTCCGAGAAAGGACTGAAAGACTGGAGAGAAACTTTACAGTTTCTGCAGTAATTTTTAAGAAGTATGAGCCCATTTTTCAGGACATTTTCAGATACCCTCAGGAAGATCAACCCCGTCAACAGAGAGGAAGAAAACAGAGGTATGATTCTGTTACTGCCAGACTGATGTTAGACCATTGTAGTTACAAAAACATGATGAGGTTGTTTGATTGTTTTAATTGTATTTTAACTTATTTTCATAGTAGTTCTTTATGGTACCAGAGGTTGGGCCTTGCTTATAGTGATTTTGGAATCTTGTTTCTGGTCTGTCAAATCTGACAGGGTGCATGAAGCCCCAAAGCTGATAAGTTTCTGTGATCTGGGGAGAAAGATAAAAGGGGGAGATGAAAATCAGCCCTTAGGTGAAAGAAATGCTATTATAGGGTGGAAAAGGCTGAAAGAATCAGATCACTCTATGATCTGTACAGCCTCAGTAGCTCATAGAATGGCTTTGCCTGATGACCTGCCTATTAATTCCTGTACTTTTCTTTATAGAGACAGATCTTATGCATATTTTACTTTGTAGTGGAAGCTTTATTTCTCTGTTTCTCAAATTCTTACCGTGTTTTCTTTTTGCCTTGATTGTTTTTGTGAGCATAACATGGTGGCAGTTGTAATTGATATTGAATTACAGATATATTGAGATGAGCACGTAATGTCGAAATTATAGCTTGTATGGAGTTCTGCAGCTAGAAGAGTAAGCCCTGCAAGTTTGTTTGGATAGCAAAGTGTGAACTCGTTTTGAAGATTAAGTCAGAGGATAATTCCAAGTTTTTGTGTGAAAGTACATGATTTTAACGTTTAACCTGATGGAGTAACCAAAGAAATGAGTTCAGGCTGACAAAACTACTGCAGAAATTGAGAACATGACCTCGCTGTGAGTGAATTTGGCCTGAATGAAAGAAGAATTTCCAACTTCAGTATATAGTGCTAAATAAAATAAATAATACTAAAAACAGAATTATGGAGCAAATGGTGCTTCTAGAAACAGAGAAAACCCAATAAAGACTGTTTACATCATGCAGACTTTTAGCTTTGAGACTCGCACCTGTCTTATGGTCTAAACTGATAGTGACACTTCAAATAGAATTAAATCTAGAAGGACTGTGATCATATTGGATAAAAGATATCTGTGTGCCACCTTCTTGTTCATATGTGCTGTTTGGAGGCTGGGATGTAGTATGTGAAATAGCACTTCAGGTGATAAGCTATATGGAAACAAGCAGGGACGTTGAGCAAAAAGGGGTACTAGAGAAGAGTAGGGGCTTTTGCTTGTTTTTAAATGTTACTTGCAGTACATGCATAAGTATGGTTTCTAATTTTTTGGAAAAATAATAATAATTTAGATGAGTTGATTACTGTGCCAGGATTTTCCTGTTTCCAGCTGCAGTGGCTGAACTTACTAGCCAGAATTATAAACGTAAATGTTTAGGATGGATGCTGAGGAGAACTGGTGTAAGTAGCAGCACTAAGAAGTAAATAGCCCCTGGTCGGTACAGAACTCCTGATGGACAGAGGGAAGGGCCTCATGAATGGCTAATCAAAACTAGTAGAAGAACTTAATGTTGATAAACACCTGTATTTCAAAATTCTCCATAGTACGTAAAATTCTATGGGGAAAAAAATGCTTTACCTAAGTATGTAGGTGAAGTCTGTGAGCAAACAGCATGTTAATCCCAGCATGCTGTGTAACATATGCCTTGCAGAACATACACACGTGCTTACATTGCTCAGAATACTTCAGAAGGCATTCCAAGTGTGGTGCTCTGTTGGTGTAGTGATGTTTGAATCACATGCTGGCTGAGGCTGGGGTTTCCGCTGTGTCTGCTGTAAAGCTCTGAGCAGCCACGGTGTTACTTCAGTCAGGTTTTTGGTTTTGTTTTTTGGGGGAGGGCCGTGGTTTTAGCTGTTCTATGGCAAAGCTGGACTTTCTTTCAGAATGCTGGAATGTGTGTCTGTTTTAATTCACTGAGCTTCTTGTGTTTTCTCGCTGTGTTTTTCCCCAAAAGGCGACAGCCATGCACAGTGACTGAAGTTTTCCAGTTTTGCTGGGTGCTGTTTGTTCATGCAAAAGGTAAGAGATTTGAAAGGGGCTGGATACTGCAAACCTGTTCTTGATGGTCGCTGTCAGTCTGTAAACATTAGACAGCTGCAGGCCCTTGGCAGAAAGGCCCTTCTTGGAGCAGCCTGACCAAATGCACTTAAATTTCTGCAGCTGTGTGTTTTACCACATGTCTGAGGTAAGCAGTGTGTCTTATGGTCACACTTCAGTAGCTTTAGCTGAAATACTGCTCCAGTGTTTCCTGTGTTTTGGCGATTTAGGCTGTAATACCAAGGGAAAATTAGCTCAGAGTTTTAGTGAATTCGTATTTAGACAGCTGTAATTAATATATTGTTTTATGTTTTATGAACGATGATGACTTTAAATTCCTTGTATGTTTCCAACAATGGTGATAATATATAATGGATTTTTTTCTGTAACATAGCAAAGATGTGTCATGAAACTGTAGCTGAGTGTACTTTCATGGCATTGTTACAGATAGCATTTGGATGTTTCAATCTACCCCTGCTCATACACACCCTTCAAAAATGTGCATATAGTAATTGTACTGAATAATCATATGCATTACTAAGTAGGTCTGCATCTTTCTCCCAGGGGTGATTATCTCTTGATTTTTGGACATGGCAGTACATATGTGAATGGCTGGCTGTCTTGAAGACTCAGATTCCCTTGGAACATACATGTGGAAATGCTGTGTTAACTGGCTTCCATGGAAACAAAGCAGGGAGGAGCCAGTATATTGCCATGCATCTATTGCCTTTATTGTAAAAGCACCCTTAAAGCTAATATGAATAGCAGAGGATTTCAGTCATTTTTCTTCTTAATGACTGATTGGAGAAGAAGACAGAAGGGAACAGAAGTAAATCCTTTTGCATGAGTGAAGCCCCCAAAGTTTTAGGCTTAAGTTGTTCAGTCATACAGCATAATCTACAGTCTTTCATCAGTAGGAATTGATTTGGGTACAGTAGGATGAGTTCACTGGGAATTCTTTGAACATAAGTTAGATAGTATTCTGGTCCATCTATAATTTCCAGAGAGTTCTTATATGAGAAAGGAGAGCTTGTGGGATTGTTTGGGATTGCAAGGTCAATCAGTGCAGGTTTCCTGCAGTGTGCTGTGATGTGTCTCATTTGTTGTTTCTGAGGATAGGATGCAGTAGGTTGTCTCAGTATGGAATTTCTGGCAGTAGCTTTGTCCTGTACAGCTTAGCCTTTCTTTTCACCACAAAGCAGAGGGTTGCCAGCAGGCTTCATTTTGGAAAAGATACTGGCAATATCCCTGGATCTTTGTAGGAGTATAAAGAAGAGTGCTGTACCAAACAACTGTGTCCTGTATAGAAGCTGCTGCTTCTATATAGGCTGCATGCTGCTCCTGAACAGGCACAGAGGGTCTGAGCGGGTCCTGTTCCTGCTGAGTTATTGCTTAGTATGTTTAAGTAGGTCACCATTAACTACATGTTGATTGGCAAGCAGTCCAGACATACAAATTAACTTTGTGGACTAGAACACAGTGTTGATAACAGCCCATGAAGTTTCACAAGACAAAAAATTACAGTACTTAGGAACTGCAAAATTAATAAGTGACTAGTGGTAAATTTATTAAGTGTAGCAGTACAAAAATGTAAACTATATGTATATCATTGGAGGAATTAAATATTTCCTATTTGTTTGCTGTGTTTTGAGGGCTGGCAGTAATCCTTATCGTGGCAACCACACATCAGCAGCAAGTTGAGGCTTGTCATGATATTTCTGCAAGCCTCAGCATCTTGTGTTTGGTTTCACAAGTGCAGAAAGCACAAGTCTTGTTCGTACGTTTGGTATATGCTGCAAAGCCATGGAGCTGCTCTTGTGTGCTAATTTCATGAATTTATTTATAGATTCTGTAACTTTTTACTTTCTTTAGAATAGAAATTTTTAAAAAATCTCTTTCCTACATCGATAAAACTGGTTTATATTATTTCATGCTTGGCTGCGGAAGGGAGCACTGAACTGTTGTTTGAAATGTCACTGACTTTACACGTTGTTTATGAAACTACTGGTTGTGTACAATGAGATCTATTTTGACTTGGCTGTCAGTAGCTACTGCCATGCTAGACTATGCTTATGAGATCCTGTAATGGCATCACTTTGTTAAGGTACTAATTAACATTTTGCTGTTATATTTGTTTAGGACTTCGATTTCTGTCATGAAGTTTTAATGGTTTGGAAAGAACTGATGAAAGTGTATGGTTAATACAAATTACATTTCAGCTTCATTATTTTAAATGGTTTCAATTATCAACATTGAAATTATTGTTTCACAAACATGGAATCAGAAAACTGAACATAAATGTGAACCAAAGCAATTATATGTGCATTATTTTAACTGTGTGTCCATTTTACCTCCTATGTTTCTATACAGATATTGACAATCTAGTCACCAAAATCTGTGCTTAAAATACTCCACTTTTGATTGGAAATACAAGTCTTGATAGTTTTGTTTTGTAAAATAATTTCAAGTCTGTGCTGATTTTAATTAATCTCATTTATCTTTCTTGTACCAAAGGTAATTTTCCCATGATCAGTGATGACTTGGTCAATTCCTATCATCTCTTGTTATGTGCTTTGGATCTAGTGTATGGAAATGCTCTCCAGTGCCCTAACCATAAAGAACTTCTGAATCCCAATTTTAAGGGTATGTTGGAAAAAAAAAAGTCTTTATCTAAAATCTGCAGAAACTTCTAAGGCAGTTGAAATGGATATGGAGATATGTAGTAGAGGGAATTATTTTTTCTGTCTGGCTACACAGTTTTATTTCTACCAGTGTGGCATAGGAACACATGATTGAGTTCTGTAACTAGAATACTAAGTCAAGAACTCAATGTACTATGGAAATACCACTGAAGGACTTCCAGAGGAGATGTTTTGTTAATGATATGTTAATGGCAGTGAAACTGTGTAGTGACCCAGTCGTTGTGGGACAGGTCACATTGTAGAGATTCTGGGCAGCAGTTTGGGAAGATCCTGTGCTCAGATACAAAGTAGGCACCCTGACTGTTTCTCTCTCCTTTTTGGGTTGTTCCTTATGAAAAGAATGGAAGCATAGGCTGATTGGTAACTGAAGGCATGAGTGAGTGGTGAGAAGCTTCCTCTGAACCTGGGATGTAACTCTTTCAATGTTTATGCCTCATTTTCAGCATTGTATAGTATTTACTATCTTGTAGTAGCTTGGATGTGAGCAGGGGCCATTATCTCCAACTTATTTGAATAAATATTGCCACTCATAAGCTCATAATCATTTTTCTACTAGAACTGGTATTTTTTTATCACTGAATATCTAAGCTTTTTAGGTTTGTCACTTGAAAGGCAGTTTTGATAAGATGATCCAATTGAGGGTACATTGCGTTTCTTTCAAGGAAACAAACTAATTTAGTGTTCTAATTTCAGACTACCTAGGCCGCATAGCAAAGAATTTGAGTTTCGTAAGGTATGAATATACCAAATTAAGCAGTACTCTATTTGTAATTATAGGTCTACCTGAAGACTTTCATAGTAAGGACTATAAAGTATCATCTGATCCTCCCTGCATCATTGAAAAGCTGTGTTCGTTACATTACGGATTGGTTTTAGAAGCAAAAGGCATAAAGGAGCATTTTTGGAAGCCATACATTCGGAAACTTTTTGACAAGAAGGTTGGTCAGTGCATTCAGGATGCAGAAAAATGTTTCCCTCCTTATTATCTTCAGAACTTTAACAACTGAAATGTCTTTGCTCTTACAGCTTTTAAAAGGAAAAGATGAAAGTCTGACTGGATTTCTAGATCCTGGAAACTTTGGAGATAGCTTGTGAGTCAGCTTGTGCTTTGGTCTGCATTTGTATCCGTTGGGTTATTACCTGTGTCTTAACACTAATACTAGCTAGTTAATTTATATACATATCACTGTTTATATATTATATTATATTTTCAGTATAGCATTGCTTGATGGCTGCTTCTGTTATATGTTTCCATGTTTTTTTCTATATAATGTAAAGTGTTTGGAAGAAAAGGCTGTGGGGCACACTGAGCAGGGGGCAGGGAGGAGGGAAGAATCAAGTGTGGTAATATTTCATGCTTTTTAAACCTAGAAATTTAAATGGTACAGAAATGATAAGTGCAGTTTATGATGATGTGACACTGCATAAGTTCTGAGGAGTTTCCAGCCAAATACCACCAGTTCTCTGCATTGTATTGGATTCCTCCTGTGGCCATGTGAAATGACAGGCCATCAGTTACAAAGGAAAAATAATGCCACTGTCATGTTTAAGGTATTGTAGGTTTTAACTGAGGCTACAGTAAGTTCTAAGGTAGCCTTCTGATAGGTCAGAAGTGTGTTCAGTCCGAAAGCAGGTAAAGAAAGCACTGTCTAATTAATGGGGTTTTCTCTCTCTTTTCCTCTCTAGCAAAGCCATCAACAAGGCCTATGAGGAGTATGTTTTGTCAGTAGGAAATCTCGATGAGCGAATATTTCTCGGGGAAGATGCAGATGAAGAAATTGGAACTCTCACACGGTGCTTAAATACACCCTCAGGAATGGAAACAGCTGAGCGAGTACAAGTGAAGCATAATTTACAGCAACACTTTGACAGAGTGAGTCTGGCATGGTCCCTTGCTGGTTTTGTGGTGAAGGAGTTGTCCAATTCTGGTGTTTCAGAGTGAGGTCATTTTGTCACTGCCACATTAGTATTTGACATCCAAGTGACAGATAGACCTGTTGCTGCTGGCTGTTACTGAGAGTGAACTGGTTTGGGTTGTTTGATTCCTGCTCCCTTTTCCCAGGCATATATTATAACCAGCTAAGAAACAATTCTAGCACCTGCCACCTCTGGGTCTCTGAGAAGCTCTACATTTTGTAATAATGTACAGATAGATGCTTTTTTTTCTTTTTAGTCTAAATCGCTTCGGATGACGACCCCCCTCACTGGCCGCAGGTACATGAAGGAGAGCAACCCCTATGTGACACCTGTTTCCATAGCGACCTACAGCTTGAGCCGCCTTCACACCATGCTGGCAGGGCTGAAGAATGCTCCCAGTGAAAATCTGGAGCAAATCTTCAGGTAAGCTTGATGCGTAGCTAACAAAAAAAACTGATTTAAAGGTGAAATTATAATAACAAATGTTATTGGTAAATAGTGTGATTTTTAAAAGTTCTGAAAGTCTGAGTGAAATAGGAACCAGAGGGACATTTAACTTTAGAAAGACTTTTGTCTTTATTTCTACACAATCCTTGAGAGATTGACAGCTATAAGAACACACAACGTTCTCAACCCAACATTCTGAGGTTCCCTAACAGCAAACTGCAAATGCAATTTTTTCAAGATTTTTCTTATTAATTAGCCAGCTTCACTACCTGGCAACTCACTCTATACTGTAGGAAATAAAAAAAAATTCTTTTTCTCCATGTACGTAAGTCTTTGCCTCAGGTACAATATATTATAAAGCACTTTTTATATCACATGGAATATGTTGTTTAATATTAAACTCTTATGAAGAGTTGACACTGAAGTATAATATGCTGTGGCTGTCTTGTAGCACATATGCAGCAAGGCATGCGTGGGTGTGTTTGCATTGCAGTATCAAAGATATTTTACAGCTTCATGCTTTAATTGTATTGTAGGTCTTTTTGTTGTTGGTTTCCTTTGTGTGTGTGTGTATTTGTGTTTTGTCTTAGCAGAAGTAGGACGCTGAAATAGCTTGTATTTTCAGGGCATGTTCCAGAGATCCTTCACAGTCTATTGCAAGCAGAGTAAAAGAAATGTATGAAGTATACTGCCAGAGCATGCAGTCTGAAGAAGAACTGAGTAACTTGTCCAAAGGTGGGAAACATTTTACTTACATAAATAGGAACTCATGTGCATTTAAAAATATTGATCTCTTCTAAGTAAACTTTGTCTTATGTAGAGGCTGTGCTTTAGCACAAGACTCTTCTATTTCTTGTCTTTTCCTGCTAGTCTTAAGATAGGGCAACTTTCAACTCTGTATAAACTTTCATAATCATACTTGGCATAAATCATTGGAATTTGATGATATTCTTATGTTCTACAGAAGGGAGGAAAGAAAAGCATTCTGAAGAATTATTTTTCTTCTCTCAAATCTAAAAGTGTGTATTTCTATCAAAAAAAGTAATTAAAAATTTTTAAAAATAGGAGCTATGCATTTTGTATCTGTGCTCATCAACACAGTTGTTTCACTTTGTCCTACATTGTGTGCTTGGATCCCCACAGAGTTTTTCCAAACACTATATTTTCTGATCTTGAAATACTTTTCATTTTAGCAGTATTAAGGGTTGTTCTTATATTTGGTGGTTTTTTAATCAAGTTCTGAGTTCAGTACTAAGCTGCTGTGGTCTGCAATCACGTTTCAGTGCAATAGAGAGATTCCATGGTTAACATTAACCCTTGAACGTGAGTCCCATTTAGTCCTGAAAGCAGGGTAGCCACAGCTGCACAGAAATCCACACAAGCAAATAAACTATTGTTTTATCTCTGTAATTTAAGATAAATAATGATTCTTCTATCACAATTCACAATATTATTTCTGTTTAAAATTCCTGCAGATGTGGCCAGCAAGCATTTTCGTCGTGCTGAGGTACTCTACTACAAGGTTTTGGAGTCGGTCATCGAGCAAGAGAGGAGGAGACTGGGAGATGCAGATTTATCTGTAAGGACAACTACTCCAATTGTTTTTAAAGTTGGGTCTACAAATAAGAAAATATTTATAGGACAGGATAATGCTATTTTAGACGAGTAAATCTCTTGAGTAGTTGGAAGGCATACCAGAATGGAAGAAAAGCTGTCCAAGAAATTATTCACATTTGCAAACAAAAAGGATATATAAAATCTATGAAGAGTAAAGATGTCTTAATTTGGATTCTGTTCCATCAGGTACAAAAGCAAATCTCTAGTTAAAAGCTTGGTAATCTTGCTGTTGAGGCAGAACAGAAAGCATTATACTGTTCTACTGTTACACTGTAAATTAAGCATTAAAATGGGCAACTCTTGCAGGCAGTACTGGAGCAAGATGTGTTTCATCGCTCTCTGCTGGCGTGCTGCCTTGAGATTGTCACCTTCACATACAAGCTACCTGGAAGCTTTCCCTTCATCACTGAAATATTTGACATTCCAGTTTATCACTTTTATAAGGTAAAGTAATAGCTAGAAATATTGATTAAGTCCTGTGTACTCTTGGCTTATATTAAATAATCTCTTTACCTAAATGCTAAATTGTGTATTAACTCTTCATTCTTAGCATTGCCCCTTTTTGTCTTGAAAGTATTTTACAGCTGGTTTGGGCATTTAAAAATCAGACTACTGTTAATCAGTTTAACACAGGAGCAGTGTCCAAGTGACTAAGAATTGTCATTTATCTTGAGCTAGTGACCAGGGATCCTGAACTGCTGCTGCAGCTGTTCTGCATTCACTGCTACTGTGGGAAGATACATGTACCTGTCTTCTGATAAACTTCCTGCCCACCAGACAATTGAACCATACTGACACAGTCTAATAATTGTACTAGTCTCTTTCTTGAAAATTTAGGATCTAATTTCATTGTAAGAAGAAATACATGAAACAAGTATATTATACTCAGTCACTGATTTATTCAGTATTACATGGGCTTCATTGTTCTCTGCATTACAGGTAATTGAGGTTTTCATTAGAGCAGAAGATGGCCTTTGTCGGGAAGTTGTAAAACACCTTAATCATATTGAAGAACAGATCTTGGAAAGCATGGCCTGGAAACAGGAGTCCATATTGTGGGACAGAATCAGGGAGAATGACAACAAAGTTCCTAGCTGTGAAGAGGTGAGCACTTCTCCGTATTCTGTAACACGTCTCACATGGGCATCCTGTTCATATGTTTGTGTGTGACCTATTACCACTGTAGAGATGTCCAAACACAGACATACAGCTGAGGTGATTCTCACCCCATATTTGTATAGAGTAGCAGCACAGTGAATAATGAACACAGAGGAGGTATGAAACAGTCACTCTTGAGAAGACTGCTACAGGAGTGTGGTTAAGTACAGACTCTTAATTATACTCACAGAAAGGTTAATACAGGATTGTATTTTCTAGATTAGTACAATCATTACTAAGTTTTTAATTTAAGTTTACAGTAATTTTTCAATGTTCTTCATTTTTCTTTTCCTCCACATAGTTGCACTGTTCAACATTTATAGACTAGTAGTTCTAAAAATCAGTTGTGCATTACATTTGTGCTATAGCCACACTAATAAAAGTACAACTTTTTCAGGTCATGCCACCTCAGTACTTTGAGAGATCTGCTGCCAACAGTGTTGTGGGTTCTCCATTGACACCAAGACGACTAAACGAGGTCCGAGCTGAAACTGGAAGCCTGGGAAAAGGTCAGCTGGTTTTTAAGCATAATGTATTTATCACTCTTACACCACACCCTGAATTTACAAATCTAAATGGCATACAGGAAGGAAGCTGCTCTAATGGTTTATGTACAGTCATGCATGAATAAGGCACTTGTAAATGTATTTCTGTTGTGACTTGCATATAAGACAGAAACATTCGTTATTTCAGTTCAAAACAGTCCTGTGTCAGTGGTTTCAGGAGTTTATAAACATCTGTGTACACACATGTATGTGTATAAATAAATCTGCTCTGATCAGTAGCACCTGAGCAGCTTGTTTTGTTACACCAGATTAGAAGCTCCAATGTATGTTTAGTTCTGCGAGGCTACAGGCTTTTTCTGGGGAACTAAAGCATAATGCAGTCACTGAGAAAAAGATATTCAGCACCACGTTATTTGAGATCAAGTCATCTCATAATCTGTAAGCCACAGATATGGACATTAATTTTAAATTCCAGTTAAAGCTTCCAGTTGTCACGTTTGGGGTCTCATCACATTTTTTCTAAATCTATTTGTGTAATAAGGGATTTAAGCAAGATTTATTTATGTTTTTAATCCACAGGCATTTCATCTTCTCCTACTACCCTGTATGACAGATACAGCTCTCCAACAGCCCATCCTACAAGAAGAAGGTTGTTTGTTGATAATGATAATACCTCTGACAATGGAACTCCAGTCAGAGTTTCCCAGCAGCCCGTGGTAAATACGGTGCCTGTGCAGAATGTGAATCCTGAAGCAGTGTCAGTAACTCCAGTGCCCGGCCAGACATTGGTTACAGTAGCAACCGCCACTGTAACAGCCAATAATGGGCAAACTGTGACCATACCTGTACAAGGTAAGAGAAGAGCTGCTGTCAGATTAGGCCCATTTCTATCCAAGTGTTAGTATACAGTAAGAGGGTGGGGGGGAAACAGCACACCCAGAGCAGAAAAGCAGGCTTAAGAATTTATAGTGGGGAAGAACTGTACGAATAGATTAGTGGAATTTAGAGACAAGACACAGACAGCGCAAAGATGTTCACTGACTGTGTATTAGCAACTTGGTTATTTCAGTGACCTTTGCTTCCTCAACTGGAAGAAAGTGACATTATAATGAAAGATCAGTTCAATTCCGTTATTTTCTCGTCTCCTTATGGTAAGAAGTTCAAAGTACTTTCATGAAACACTTTGTGTCTATAATATACTACAAACTGTAAGCAACTAATTTAAGATTTACTGAACTATTAAGAAAAAGCCATAACAGAGAACACCGTCCACACTAAACAAACCACCACAACTTGCTCTTATGTCAGACTCTTCCTTAAATTACAGGTATTGCCAATGAAAATGGAGGAATAACTTTCTTCCCAGTGCAGGTGAATGTAGGGGCCCAGCCTCAAGCTGTCTCTGGCTCCATTCAGCCCCTCAGTGCCCAGGCTCTCACGGGCACTTTGAGCACTCAGGTGTCAGGGGCAACACTGCAGCTCCCAGGACAGGTCACTGTTCAGCACATCACCTCTGGAGAGCCGAGACCAGCCCAGCACCTCACTGCTGCCACAGCCGCTCGGTCCCGGAAGATGGGCTCACTTTCTCTCTTCTTTAGAAAGGTACTTTTCAGCCTGCTTAGTTTGTATTTTGGTAGCTCTTCTGTGATGCTAAAATATTTCCTTATTTCTAGTATCAATAAGAGAATATTTAGTTTCCAAGATAACATGTTTTGTCTGTTCAGATGCATACCTGAAGACTTGGTTTCCTGTGCAGAAATTTCTCACTGTCAGAGTAGATGAACAGGACAGCTGTCACTAGTTGAGAAGTAGATTTACATCCGTGGCTAACACCCGCTTGAACGTATCCATCTTCTTTAAGGCTCTTAAAGAAAGAAATTCACTTTTGAAATACTCTTATTTATTCAGTACAGAGGTTTCTATAGGTGCTGTTTTTGTACTTCAGACAATTGAAGAATTCAAAAACAAATGCTTTTTTAGCGTCAGTACGGTATAATAGCGTCTTAATCTTGTAAGCAGAAGATAATTTCAGTATTTGTCATTAGCTTATCATTTGCACAACTTCACAGAGCACACATGTCCAAACTGTGCTCTAACTTGGATAAGAGAAGCACTGTTGATATGGTCCCTGCACTGTCTCTTTTCCATCAGGTGTATCATTTAGCTAGTGTTCGTCTGCGGGATCTCTCTGTCAAACTGGATATATCTGATGAGCTGCGGAAAAAAGTCTGGACATGTTTTGAGTATTCCTTAATGCACTGCCCTGAAATCATGATGGACAGGCATCTGGATCAGCTGCTGATGTGTGCTATCTACGTTATGGCTAAGGTAAGCTGAATAAAAACAGCATGTTTTTTAAGGCTTGGTAGTCCAGAGATTGCTCTAACAACCCACAAAAACAACCTCAGCAAACCAAACGGTGGGGGAAAAAAACAACCAAAAACCACCACAGAAGGTCTAATACTCACTATTCTTAGGTTACAAAGGAAGACAGGTCATTTCAGAACATTATGCGCTGCTACCGGACACAGCCACAAGCCAAGAGTCACGTAAGTACAGTTAGAAATCTCCTTGTTCCCAAAGCAGAACTAAGGCATTTAATAAATGACATCATCTAAGAAATATTAAATGATGTATTCTCTGAGCCACTGTCCTTAAAAATAGCAGTCACACTCAAATCTTGCGCTACTGAAAGCTTTTTCTGTTCAACTGTACTTATTTGTACTGTTTTAATTTAAATTAATTTAAATTATCTTCGCTTACACCCTACATCGACAGTGCCTATTGGATAACAGTTAGGAGGCTGCCTGCATTTTTCCCTATAGAAAACAATGTAATGTCAAACACTGTTCTGAGAAGCAGATGTATGGTGCAGATTGTTGCTTCCAGACTGTGTAACTGCACATCCTCTCACACTTACTGTGATGCTCGTCTCCCTGCAGGTGTACCGGAGTGTCCTGATAAAAGGCAGGAGACGCCGCCGCCAGTCTGGGAGCAGTGATAGCAGCAGCCAGCAGAACTCACCTACAGAAAGAAGTAAGGAGAGAAGTAAAGAAAGAAGTGAGTGTTTCCAAATTCCTGATGCTCCTTTTTAATCCTATTTTCAGAACAGTATAGGTAGGGTACAAGTTGGATTTTGTGTCACCCAAACACTAAACAGTTCCTTCTTAGATAAACTTAGCTACAATTAAGAACATACATGAGTTGCTTTGCAAAATGAAGCTTAGCATTGCACCTGCTTTGACAGTGCAGTTTTGAATCTGTCACCGTGAGTGTAATACTGAGGCAGCGTGAACTCCTCAGGTATTTTTGGACACCAGAGAACATGATGTAGTGTGAAAGTAGCATGTCCACAGCAGTTTCTTTTAATAGTTTAGCAGAGAGACAGCTATGAAGTTGGCTGGCTTCATAGATAAAAACCACCACTAGCCCCTCCCTGCATCTGGTTTAGCACAAATCATGTCTCTGGAGCGCAGACAAAGATTCTTGCCTTGATACCCTGAATTAACACATTTTTCCTTGAATGAATTTTGCATAGAAAAGCAAGTAAGTGAGCATGCATATTCTTACAGCCAGCTTTCAAGATACTTGATAGTGTAAGTGTATGTTTTAATGTATTCTGTCATGGAACGGTGGCAAGGAACAAATAATGTATTTCAAACTTTCCACATTAAACGAGCAAAAGTACCACCAAGGCAAATATTTCTACCATTTGCTGAAAGAAAGACTGACATTCCTCAATTGAAATTGTGCCAGCTGGCAACAAGGGAAATTATAGGGGGAATTCCTTGAGAAATCGAATTTTAACTCAGCTTCTATAGAAAAAAATTACTTTCAGCTCATCCAATAAGCTGTTAGAAATGAAGTGTTTCTGTAGCAATACTCAGCATGTCGCTGGTCTACTGTAAGGGAGGGTGCTGAGTAGGATCACCAGCACTGACAGCAGACACCTGTGGCCCGCTGGGGATTGAGGAGTGGTGCTTCTCTCCTCAGCTAGCAGAGACTCCAGCCCTGTGATGCGCTCCAGCAGCACCCTGCCTGTGCCACACCCCAGCAGTGCTCCTCCTACTCCCACCCGCCTGACCGGGGCAAACAGCGATACCGAGGAGGAAGAGCGAGGAGACCTCATACAGTTCTACAACAGCATCTACATCGAGCAGATCAAAGAATTTGCCCTGAAATATACTTCAAATGGGGTAAGATAGCACTGTGCTTTTTGTTAGTAAATAGATGTTATTTTACTGCACGTGCAGTAAAATATCTTAGCTAACCCCATCTTAAGGAAAGCAAATTTAGTATTTATGAGAAAAATTTCAGTTCAAGGATATAATCTGGTGCTGAAAGATTAAACCCTTTTGCTGCCTCGTTGCTATTTTCTCCCACTGAATTACATGGCACCAGTGAATGTCATCTACAAGCCTCAGATACAGTTAAAAAGTAAAATACTAGTATTTCCTAGATGTACAACAAATCCTGCCATGTTATAAGGAAGGCTTTGACTAGTGGAGAAAAAAATCTGAATTGTGTTTAAAATGACCAGTTTACAAAGCCTTACTGTAGATAGCTTACTGAGATTACATAGCAGCTGAGTGCATTTTTTTTCCTCTTTAACAGACGGACTCCCCTCCACTCTCACCCTATCCCTTTGTGAGAATTAGCTCTCCTCGTAGAGTACAGCTGTCTCAGAACCACCCGGTGTACATCTCACCACACAAAAATGTGTCTGCTCTCTCTCATCGAGAGAAAATATTCTATTATTTCAGCAGCAGCCCATCTAAGGTAAGACTAAAGGGGGTTAGTTTGGTTTTATAAATCCTGAATTCTGTCATTTATGTTGGGATGTGACATTAGAGAGTACTGCACAACTCCTTCTAGTGTACGTTGTTAAAGATGTACTCTGTCACCAGATTGTCAGTTTACAGATCTAAGAACCTGGAGAGCAATGAGGTATCCAAGGTACTTGCGTACTTTTAAAAGCTACCCGTGGTAACGGTGCACGTACATCAGTGACACCACAGGATGGGGTGTTTGGCATGAAGAGTCAAACATGAAGTACAGTCATTCCCTCATATCTATGTAGTGATATCTATTTAGCACAAAAAGACTTACCAAGTGAACATGGAACAGAATGAATCCTATCATCTCCAGTCACCCACAATGAAGTAGAAGCCTTCTCCAAGCAGCATCTTCATTCAGGATAGGAATTCTGCACCTACGGTGCAAGATAGCGTGCCATAATTACAGGTGGAAGGCCTTTCAGCTCCACGTGCACCTGCAGAGCATCAAAAAACTTACACAAAAGGCTTGCTTGAGAAAGACTCTGGAATACAGTAATGGGACCAACACAGTGGTTAAAAGGGTTAGTTTGTTATAGAAAGCACTCCATAGTACACAGCTCCAAAAATAAGGCATTTGTAAGCCTGCAGTAATGGGACTAGTAAAAACATTGTTTTTTTGTTGCCACAGTAATGAGAATTTTTTCTTTCCACCTCTCCCCAGAGGCTAAAGGAAATTAACAGCATGATTAGAACAGGAGAAACCCCAACAAAGAAGAGAGGCATTCTCTTAGAAGATGATAGTGAAGCACCAGCTAAGAGAATCTGTCAGGAAAACCACACTGCTCTGTTACGCCGCCTGCAAGACGTAGCCAACGACCGAGGGTCCCACTGAGTGCAGGGGCTCAGCACAGGTAGGCTCTCTCTGCTGCTGCGCCAGGCTGGCAGCTCAGAGCATCCCATGGACTCACCAAGGCTGCGCAGGTGTCAGGCTCCTCCTGCCAGCCCATGGTGAGCAGTCCCTGCTGGGCTGTGCCAAGCCTCTGTCTGCGAGAGCTTCCCAGTGCCAGGGATGGGGAGGATGCGTTCTGAACTCTGCAGCTCCACTCTGCCTGTTTTAAAGCTGATCAGAAGGCAAGTGACCTACCTGCAGGCTTTGGCTTCAGAAGGCAGTTCAAAGCTTTTTAAAGCTTTTTATTACTTGGAGAACGCATCCCTAATACAGCTTTCTACCTTGCAACAGATATTTAAATCTATTTGCTCAACCAGTCTACTTACAGTGTTTTCATCAATGCTTGACCATTTTCAGCTTTGTAATAGGAAGTTGCATATGTATCAAACATGGGAGCACTGCACCAAGGCACTCATAGTCAAATGTGTCCTTCTGGGGGAAAAAAAAAAAAAGGAAAAAATAAACATTAATGACTGCCATAAAAATAATCATTTATAAGTAATAGTCTAGCAACATCCAGTTTTTTCTGCTTGGAAAGGGAAGATAGGAATAAGCTTTTCGAGTTTTCGAGAGCTGAAGGAAACTATCTGACTGGATTCTGTATGTATTCAGGATGCTTTGTGTGCCTGCAAATCCACCACGCTGTTTTGCTTTAACATTTGGGCACCTTGTTGTATAGAAGTAGCTAACTCCATTTACACATTGTCTTTAGCTGTGCAATGTTTTCAAGTGAACTCGTGTTCAAAAGGTGGCACTTTTGTGAAGCATCAGTTTTAAGGCAGATTAGTTTTGCTGTATATTTGCAATGGCACTTTCTAAATGTGAATATCTTTTTCAAGGCTGACTTCAGCCATTTTTCTTAATGGAAGCAATCCAATTTTGTATTTATTTTCAAATTGCCATCCCACAACTCTCCTTCTTCAGCAAATGGCATTAAGAATTCATTTTAACGTTACGTGCATGCAGTAACAAATGCAGGAGGTCAGGGATGTGGGCTTTGGTCAAGAAATTTTATACGCTTGTGTTGTTTCTTCAGATTACTCTGCTTGAGAGTCAGGAATCAGCCCTCACTTCCTCAATAGAAGGAAGGTGGCCTCAATCTCTTAAAGATGCACACTTTTTCTGGAGTGGTTTTAAAGGACAGAGGGAGAGGTTTTTGTTTTTGTTTTTTTTTAAATGGACAGAATCAGGCTGCTTGAGAGAAATCTCTCTCCTGCTAATGGTATAAGAAAGCAATACATATATTAATTAGACCTACTAATTGTTTTCATTTAAATTAATTCTAAAATACCAACCTTGGTGGTATGCTCAGATCTTTCCTAATAATTAGTGCCCTATGCCAGCTTACTCATCTTTAATGACAACTGAGGACAATGTTGTTGTTCTTGTAAAATTTAGCACATGCAGATGCTAGAAGGTTTTATAAGGAAGCAGAACTTAAAAGCTCAGTGTTCTCATTCATCCCTGCTCCTTTGAATAATGGGAAGATTTAGGACTTAATTCCACAGTAAAATCAGTTAAGGTAAAAATAAAAGCATCTTTTGTTCTTATCTGTATAAGAAGGCCTGAAGTCAAGCAGTGGTGTAGATGTTTCTGTAAAAATATTTATGAACTTGTCAGACAATTCTTGTTATTCTGTACCATTTACATTAATTTGTATGAAAATATTGCAAGTGTATTTTTCAATAAAGAACTCATAATAAGACTTGTGTGAAAAAAGCTTCATATGGGCAAAGCTACACCCAGTGTGCATCTGTCAAAGGCTCAGGCTGCCCTGATGGCACAGATACCAAAATAGCACATGGCTGGGTGCTACCAGGCACACGATGTACTTAATCACAAGAACCTCAGTCAGATATTAGCATTAAGGGTGTCAGGTAACAGGGCAATGTTTCATTAACTACTCACTCAAAAAAAAAAAAGATTCTTACCTCAGTTTAAGTCATAGTTTTAAAGTGTTCCCTGCTAGTATAACTTCCATTTCTCTTTCTGAAATGTTCTTTACAGAAATCAGAATTATAAGCATTACATTTCTAAGTGTTTTTAAAATGCTACTTTAGACAAATATTGACGGAGACTCTAACATTTTCAGTCCATTTTTCATGAAATGACTTCCAGCCGTAATAGGAAAGGTAACAGCTAAGTGCTGGAGAAAAGGATTTGGTACCAAAGTGGATTTTGGTGCTGTCTGCCTACCTTGCTCCTGGAACAGCTCCTTTTTGTACATGAACTGCTTACAGGTGATCTGTTATTCTTCTCCTCTTCCCTTTTTCAATCTAAAAAAAAGATGCCATTCATTAATTTTGAACTAGAAATAAATTCAGCATTCTTTAAATATATACAATTATTTTCTCATAAGTAAACTGCTATTAACATGGGTTTCACTAAGAAATCCAGACTGCCCTCAAAGAAACAAAACTTGCTCAAATAACCATTATTTCAGCTCCTTTCTTGTTATTGCTTTTCCTTTAATTGGGGTCTTTTCTAAACCCCAGCAACAATCAGACAAATAACTGTAACCACATCTCTGAATTGATGTGAGATGGTTACAACTATTCTGTATGGCCATCAATTTACTGCATGTGTTCCCTGTCCAACCCCATGGTAACTTGGGGTTTATACGCCATCAGGAATTAAGCTTTCCATGCTGAAATGATAGAGCATCCCACAATTAGAAGGGATTGAACTTCCACGCAAGCCCTTCAGTTAAGCAGCTTAGGAAATCTGTACCTGAATAATGATCAAGGTAACTAAAAAGGAACACTGCAGTTCTGTGCTCTGCTCCTGGCTCCCTGCCTCACTGCTCCATTGTGCTCAGTCCAAATTCTAGGCCTATTTTCTGTTCCATATGAATCCCTGCTTCACTAAATATCACAAACACTGAATGTGAAGCATGCAACTTTCAGCCTTCCCAAGAAAAGAGAACTAAGAGCAGCAGGAGAATGAATGTTCACAGTATTTGAGTAGCTACACCATAGGTCAGTACAGTAGCTCACAGAAAACCTTTCCTTGAAACATAACCACCACTTAGCACTTAATACAGCTCACCTTTCAGATCAGTTACTCCAATCCTGTCTTCTAGTAGAAGTTCTGAAGAGTCTTCTGACAGCCCCAAAACACATGGTGCTTACCTGCCCCATCAGACACAGGCCAGCAGGGTTACTGGAGGAGAAATCTAACCATGGTGAGTGACGCTAGGATGTCTTTTCTTTCTGCACTGAGTTACAAGGAATTTAGCCATTCCTTTCACAAGTCCAGTGCTGCTTTAAACTCCTCTTCAAGTACACAGTACGCCATTCTAGAGACTTCCCTAGCAGAAAAGCTGCAGGACAGCAGTCGTGCTTCACTGCCTGAACTTATTTGCTAGAAAGGGGCACATGCATACTTGTTACAACGGGACACATGCAATGGACCACAGAGTGAAACAAACATATCTTCAGTATTATCAGGCATTTTCTCCCTGTAATGAAAATAACAACAGCCAGAGACGTTTTCCCCACCCAGCAAGAAAATCAGCTGCACTGTGATTAAAGAGACAGGTTATACAGCAACAAAACATTTTCCAAGCATTAAGCCAGTTGTCAGTCAGTTCAACACCCAGTCCCAGAAATAATCCCTGATTTAAACTGTAGCTGCTGTGAGCACTGCCCCACACACTGTGCCACACACACAGGCTGAGAGAGAACACCCGCGTCTCTGCACACTGAAGTGCTGGAAAGGCACTAGATGGACACAAGCTACCTCTTACTCCCTTCGTAACAATACAAATTACAAAGCACAGCAGTAATTAAGAGATACTAAGATACCTAAAAGCACTGGAGAGACGAAGACGAGAACAGCTGAGCTCCTGCTCAGTGAAGATCCTGGGGAGCAGCGACCACAGCCATGTTGAGGTGACCCAGGAGCTGCACAGAGCCCCTGGCACAGGGGACACCACACTGCCACCAGGACACACAGCCAGTGCTGCAGCTGGGGCAGGTGCTCAGCCTCCCAGACCACAGGATTTTCAGTACAGCTGAAACATCACTATCAATACAGTTCCCAATAAAAACCCCACCATGCATTTGAAGCCATTAAGGATATTTAAGGCAGCTGTTCTGATTAACACGACCAGAGTCTTCTTCACCAAAACAGGAATTCCAGAAGTGCAAGAGACATCCCAGCCAGCTCCAGGAAACCGCTGCATCTCCAAGGCAGAACCTTCAAAAGGCTCAAAGCAACACACCTTAAAGCTTCTGTACCTTAATTTGTACATCCTTAAGTGCTGTACAGAAGCCACACACGTCACCCGTTAGCACTATGTTAAATTAATCGCCTGGGGTACGATAGTATATTACCTGTGCAGTCATTGTACGTTTCCTTAAAAGCTAAGAATCTGTTCTCTAAGATAGAAAGGTTGTTCTAGGACAAGTAGATTTAGCTTCTGTAATACAAAAACTACAAACAAACACAAAAAATTATACCATGACTACATACAAACTCACCAGGGCTTGTTTCTGGCCAGCAGGGTTTGCATTAATACCAAATGTACAGGTATGAGCATGACTTAAAGGAAAAAAGCCCAATGGTAGCTAGCACCACAAACTCTGGATTTACAGAGCAGTAAGACATTATGCTAGATTATGTTATCAGGAGGACTCTCATGCAAAGTAGAAAACTTTGCCCTGAACTCACACCAGCCTTAGAAAGGTTCTCCTAGGTGTGGAACCAAACTGTGTTCAACCACTCTCTTCAGCACACAACAGGACACCTACAAATACTTCTGCTGCCAGGCACTTCCAGCCCAGTTCCAGGCTTTACTAAGTGTCTAAAACACAAACAGTTGGACAGATGCAAAGTGATGATTCCATTTTATTTTCTTAAGATGTCACCATTACCACACATTAGTCAAGCTATTCTATTTAATCCCTACAGTGTAGACACCTAGGGAATCTAAAATTCTCTACGATTTTATTAGCTCAAGAGACCACCATTAAAAGCTTTGATTTTAGTGTTTATGTAATAAAAGTCTATTAAGCCTGACATTCTTCTTTCACCCTGTCAGACTAATGTGTGCTTTAGTGACAGCATCCATTTACAAATCAATAGTACATCATCCACTGAGTATCATCCTCAGCTTTATCTCTGGAAAGTGCTAAATGGAGTCACTGAACCATCTATTTACAATTTCAAATCCTATCATATTTACAATAGAAACCAAAGTATTTAAAACCATTAAATATAGTGTTTAACTCTGCTATATTAGTTTACATGAACACAGCTTACCTCTGGCATCATATTTCCTGCTAGTGTTTCTGCCAGCAATTTAAAATTTAGAAGAAAAAAAAAAAAATAGCCATTTCCTGGAGGGAAAAAATAAAAGCTTAAAAGCAACCCCAAACCTCCAGGCATGTCAGAGCCCTGAGGAATTACCCACTCTGGACAGTCTTCAGATTGAAGTACTGCAGTGTTCAGAGATACTTCCAAACTCCAGGCAAGCCTTTAAAACCTAATGCATATGTGTAAAACACTGAGACAGTAATCCAAGCAAGTTTACTGGAGTCACTGCTACCATTCAGTTCTTACTAATCCGTAAACTGCTGCTTTGCTGTTTCTCCCTCCATTACATTCCCTCCACCCATAGAAAGTGTTCTGTGCACCACAGTCCAGAAGAGCTAGGTAGGCATTGTCTTCTCCTCTTTGCTGAAAGGCTGAACTGAGCCAGGCTTTACCCATGACAGGCCAGAAACATGCACGCTTTTGCAGTGCTGATCTTCTGGTTTCTTCTAGGTAGAAGAAAATTGAAGTCAGAATTATTAGAAACCCTCTTGCATACTTTCCCACACATTTTCAGATCAACAATTACAAGCAGAAAAGAAGTCAGTATCATCTCCTCTCCTCAAAGAAAAACAGCATAACATCTACTGCTTTAATTTCTGTGAGTATGCACGACATGTGTATATCTACACTGACACTACAGGAGAGTTTTAATGACTTAGTTCATGTACTGTCACCCAATTATACTATAAAGATTAAACAGATACGCCTTGGATACGGCATTCTGTTTGGAGAACAAGGCACAGCAGCACTGCACTGTTGTTTGCCAAATTTCTTGGTTGTACAAAAGAGTCAATCCAAATCAAAGCACATATGTCATTCACTTGCTGTTAACAGCTCCAGCACAGCCAGCTGTTTCTCAGTGCACAGAAATTATGTGGGTAACAAACAGAGTTGCAGCAGAAGGGAAAGAAGACAGGACTGGGGAACTTACTTTTACAGGGAGGGCAAACAACTGCACTGGCATTTTGGAACAAGTCTCCTAAGGCACAGAAGCCTGAGCAGTCTTGCTATCATCAGACAACTCCAGCAAATAAAGCACCACACATGCAGTAATTTGAAACTAAAACACTGACAGTGCATTTTTTTTGCCAGTTCAACACAGATACCAGCCACCATTTCAGAATCCTGAGATTCTGTTGATTCTGTTGGCAAGTTGGTTCACTTGTCATGCCACTCAATGCAGACTCAGAATTGCTGCATGTCAATTCCTGCCAAGTATTAGGAATCATTTAAAATATAAAAATAATAAACTGAATGAGAGCGAAAGCGTGTTTTCAGATATTTTAAAAGCCTTAAACTCTTCAGAATGAAGGCTCATTTCTTTTTAATCGCTCCAAGAAAGAGAAGAAAGCCTCTTCCGGTTTTTGTATGCATTGCTAAGCTCAAAAGCCATTAGAAAGTTATCCTCACTACCTCAGTTCTAGAGCAGGTAAAGGGACACTCAGCATCACTGCACTTCGACTGTGCAACTATTGAAGGTATTGCTCTGTTGAAAACTGTATGAACAAACACACTCTTACTGTATCTGAGTGCTCTGAGGCAGAGGTAACAGTCCCCAGAAAGTTTTCAAATTAAAAGAAAGCCCTGAAGTTTTGATTCACTCACTAAAGATCTTTCAACAGAAGAGAATAACAAAGTTGGAGGTTGTGAGGTTATGCAGCAGTACCGACCATGACAGGACAAGCTAACAAAACAGGCAGCAAATCTCTCCTTTCTTTTTCCTTTCCATCTCTAAATAAAAAAAATCTGCCAAGTTTACTACCAGTTCCACTCAGCCTAACAAAGCATTCTAGCTGGCTGAATGATTAATTGCTTAACACACTGAAGTTAGAACAGTGACATAACCACTTAGTTAGGACACTAATTCAGTTTCAGTACATTTCTAGATCCAAAAGAAAAGCAGAATAAAGTCTGCCTGGTACGTGCTCATCACAAAGAGACACAGAACATTTCCTTCCTTTATCAGGCAATAAATCCTTTCTATAGTGAAAATCTGGACTTTGTACATACCTTCTGAGTCAACATCTTCTCTCTAGCTTCATCGTGTATAGCTGGATTCCAAGGAGAAAAACTGTGGAGAAAATACAGTTCTATAACCCCACATTTTTGCAAACACACAGAGAGATGTAATACAGGGAAAAAAAAAAAAAAACAACACTTGTACTTGGCTTAGTTTGCTTAATTTCAAGTCAACTACAAATCTGGAGTTTTTGCTAAAAACAACTTACTACACATTGACACGGACCTTCTACAGCAGAAAAACACAGTGCTGGATAATCTTAGATTTACTCAATATTTTATTCAAGGTACTCTTACATACATGCAAAAGGTCATCCAACTTGAATCTGTTGGCAGGGAAAGGCTTCAAATAAAAAACAATACCAGAACTTGTTGTCAAAACATGAAGATGATGTCAATTTGCCCATGATACTCACACGATTGCATAGGGATCCTCTATTTTGGGCTGATCAAATAAGTGACTGCTGCATAGTTTGACACTGTCTACCACTTTACTTTTGAACAGTTGAATATCTTTTTCGTACCTACAACAGAGAAATAAGCCATGTCAAGTACCTGCAAAAGGAGGTACAGGTTTGCCCTGGAAGCACAGACAGACCGGGCAAAGCCTCAGCGTTAGTTTCTAGCACAATGAGCTGCAGACAGAGAGATCACAAACAATTACACAGATCTCTTGATTCTGTACTTCTATGCAAAAGTCTCTTAAGAAATCACATCTTAAACGCCTGGAAGATACTTACAGCACTGCAGCCTCAGGGTTCAGAGGACTAGTTGTATCAATCTTGTAAAAGACTCTGCGAGCATACATTAGTACTTGCCATATGTGATTATGATTTCGCCTAAAAAAGAACAAAACAAGGTGAAAAAAGGAAAGAACCTTCCAAACTGCACATCAATACGTTACCACTCACCTCCATTTTGCAAATGCTCGTTTCACGTCCAGCTCCCCAGACAAGGGATCTACTAGTGGATGGAAGACGGGCAGATCAAAAACCAAGCGCTGCATTAGAAACAAGAAAAATCCCAATGTTAAAGCAGTGGGTGAGAGTGTTTCAGGTCTTCTGTGTTTTATTGGTTAGTGAGATGTTGCTCCCAAATAGCAATTAATTGCTACTATATAACAAGAAAGCAACTGTGAAACTGTAACCCAGCATACCCACCTTACATGCAGAGGACATCCTGTCCTCTCTGACATTCTTAACACTGAATCAGGAGACTAATCCAGCTAACAGCACAAGTACCAGTGCCAGCACAGGTAGCAATATCAGGTAAGATCAGATTAAGCCGGGGGAAAAAAAAAAAAAGCAACAGAACATCACAAAAAACCTTCAGCTGAAAGTTCTTTACATTCTTGAGCTACAATCAGTAATTTCCTTTATCCTACACATTTTCTAAGTAAACTGTGAGATGCATTCAGCTCTGTAGTTTGTTTCCTCTGGCATTTGTGCATTCCTCTAAAAATAATAATAGTAAAATTACTTTCAACAGAAAAGCTTATAAAGTCCCATGCAAGCACAAGAATGATGGACATGTCAGAGACATTTAAGCCTAGTCTTTGAAATAAACTATTTTATACTAATTCTGTCCCTGTAAAGATTTACACAAAGCTTGATGCCAAACAGGCAGCTTCCTGACACAGCAGCTCAATCTCAGCTACAGCAGCTACGTACATCCACCCCTAACCTTCCTCTTAAATAAATCTGGCTAAGAGGACCGGATGCTGTGCTCTGGAGAGTCACACTGCCACGAATGGCAGGAAAGGAAAGTAGTAACTTGGATACCTTTCCCTAAAAGGAAAAAGCAAAAGCAAAGATCAAAGGTAACACCATACTACCCATCTCCATTGCCTGCTACTTCATCAACTTTCTCCTCAAACACTTAGTTCTTTGTTTCAATGTATTTAGAAAAGATACAGGCAAGAAATCCTGCAGTACAACATTGAGTATAGCACAAGCATCTGGATTTCACATTCCATCATAGGCTACTCAGAATTTGGATACGTAAATGCTTAAACTTGAACTTCTTCAGCAAGAAAGCAACAACTCAAGAGCTGAGGTAAAGAACTGCTTGACTGCTTAATGCTCCAATGTATCAAACTCTGCACCAGCCTCAGTAATAAAAGCAGCAAGTGCCCTCCACTGATGTTAGGAGATATGTACAAGATGCGTCACAAACATGCCCAGCCAACTAAACAAAACTAGTGCAAAGAAGTGAGAAGCTAGCTGGTACACTAGCTTTAACAAAGAGCCAAACTTGAAGCACCAGAGCAGAAGAAAAACCCAAGGCACACGACCACAGCCACTTACCGGGCAGTCTCCATCAGGGTAATTATCAGGAATATAGACTGTAAATTTGAACACACCATCCTGGTACAGCCCATGTCTTATGAATATCACTCCAAACCACACTGCAAGTGAGAAAGTTTTCTTGAGCGGAAGCATTTCAAAACATGTAATTATTCAAGTCTTCAAAGTTAAATTTAAACTTACTCAATGCTGATCTGTAAGATGGCTGTACGTAGACACCTGGCAACTTCTGCTTCACAACCAACGTACTGCAATTAGAATCAGCATTTAGGATAGCTCCACAACCACACTACACCTACAGCAAGGTGACAATAGTAAAGCCAGAATATACTGCCAGCAGCCATACAGGAGACTATCCATAAACTTACGCTCCGCTTTTCCTAGCTCTCCACTCTCCTACGAGGAGGAAACATTTCTCCTGAGAAAACTGTCAGCAGAAAAGTAGAAATAAGTTCTTTCCCAAAAAGATGTACACAATGCCTTTCTATTTCTCTGCTGAATTCCCAGTTTCCAAGTAAAGATGAAAAAAAGGAACGCAATTAAGAGATTTTGAATGTAGTTTTAGGCTTGCAGTTAATTCCAAACTTTTATCAAATAGCTAAACAGAGCATGGTGGAAATCTACGTATTTTCAGCATCTCATTGCCAGGATGGACCAACACATTTTCCCATACTAGCATTCATATGTCATAATCAGCAGTCCTCCTGCAGAGTTAAAACGTGCTGCTTTTACTATTTTCAAATTCACAAACACAAGAACTTCCCGGGAAATTTAACCAGCTATAGTTGTAAGGTATGCAGATTCTACTGAAAACTATACATCATAAACTGAAATATTCATTTCATAGGCTTTCCAGTTAGTTGTTGTACGGACCAATTAAAATGAATTCAGCATGCTTGCATTAATAAACAATTAAAAAAAAAAAAAAAAGCAGTAAGACAGTAAGACATTTTTCTGCTAACAACTTTCATACTATTCAACCACAGGAACACCAATGCATTGTGGCATGCTGCAGAAGGAGACCATCTTTTTTGAATTAAGAAGTCAGCCATGAACAAGAAGATTTTGAGTACTCACTTTCAACTCAAGGGTTAAATGCAAGAACTGAAACTTAGCATTGCATCAGGACTCAAGGGATTTCATTCCAACAGGCTCTAAATACTTGAGAATCCAGTACATCTATTGCAGAGGAAGTCTTTCCAGCTTCATAGCACAAAACTTCAGTAACTTCATAAAACTAAAAAGCTTTGCACACATATAGATTTGTACGATCTACACTCTGCAAAGCACTAGACTGGATCAAAGCAACTGACCCAACAAAGGCTCTTTAAACTGCAGTAACTCCTCCCTCTTATGATTCATTTTAAATATCACTGAGAGACAGGAAAGAATTGTCTCCCTAACATTCACTTAATAAGCTGTATCATCAGGAAGCATTCAAGTGTTCCACATTTGAACTCTACTATCTGGTACCCTACAATCATAACCAACTTCCTACTAGACATCTGCTTGCTTCTAATTTAATAATGGTTCTAAGAAGTAGCTATTTCTGAAAAAAAAAAAAAAGCTATTATGATAACTGGTATGATAAAATGTTTTTACTTAGATAAAAAATAAGAATTCAGAAAATCACATCTAAACACATCTCCTCTTCTCCTCAGCTATCTCTAGAGAGTGAGGTTGCTGCTCAAGAAAAAGAATTTGGCAGAACAGAGACGTTTACTGTGTTCCTCAGCGCAGAGACACCGGGCAGAAGTAGACCCCTGCATGTTGCTTTTTTCCCCCCACTGAAGCATAAGTTCTGTAACCTAAGAGAAGCTTTTTTGTTTTTTAAATGTGAAAACTTACAACTCTGCAAGGAGGGAATACTCCAAATAAAAAGGCCCATAAGAAGCATGTGTTCCATTTGTTGACTGGGATGACATGGCAGGAGAGGCAGGCTTGGTAACTGGCACAGCATTCTTTGGAACAGAAGGCAACTGTTTCTTTGCAGAAGCTCTTGGAGGACTGGTTCTCAGTTCCCCACTCAAAGTTTTCTCATCAGCTTCAGGTCTCTGTTAGATTTAAAATAAAACCATGACATAAGACATTGAAATTAAAAATATTTAACATAAGAACGTGTTTTGACATAGGTTTAAATCCTACTGCACTATTTACAAGTGTGGGCAACAAAATTTATGTTGGGTTGTTTTGTTTTTTTTTCTTTTTTTGGGGGGGGTTTAGGGGAGGGGCATTGAGGTGTGTGCATCTTTATAGCTTTTGTTTTAAACCTAGCCTACAAGCATAAAAGTAACCAATGGTGGATAGGAAATTGCAGGTTAGGATTGTATTTTTTTTAAGAAACTGGAAGCAGGTAATATAAACCATCAGCTTAGAAGTCAGACTATTGCCAGCACACAGTGTATCAAGATAAATCACTTCTCCACTGACAAGCATTCTCCCATTTTAAACTTCAAAAAAGTCTCTGAAAAGTAATGTAGTAAAGCTGAGAAGGGAACTTTCTACAGAAAACTTCATATATCTCACTTACTGTCTGTGCTAAGACAAACACCCCCCTGCATACTGATCATACAGCCCATTCCCACTGCGGGAGAGTCACTGTTTGACACCGACACCCAGACTAGTTCAAATAATTTTGTTACAACCTTTCCAAGCCCACATCTTTCACTAACAAGAAACTTTGTGCTTCATTTGTCACCCTACATGACACTGCATTACACACAGATCTTAACATCTTTCCACAAGTTGCCAAGACAAACCTGCAGGTTACAGAGTTGGGACTGGGCAGTGGTGATTTACAATATGGCACTGTGAAGGACTTGAGACCTGCACTAGTAGCAATACTCTGGTCACAAGCACCATCAACAAAGTTATATATAGCACTGAAAATCTGAGAAGTGACTAACCCTAGAACAATCATGCTTTTAGATACAATAAAATGTAGAAACTAACAATGTTATCCATGCTGTTTTGCCAACACTTCACTGCAAACGTAACATCCAGCTAAGGTTTATGTAAGATGGTTCTTATGACACTTGTTTATTAAGTCTTTCAACTATGTGAACAAGTTTATCTTCCATTCTTGAAAATACTTCAGATAAGTCATTACAGCCAATTCTGTAGTAGACTTGATCCACGCGCACACTCCAATTAACGCAGCTGACCCTTTTATAAACATGACCCCAGCCCTCCTGATGACAAATTGCAGTAGCTATTCACTAGATCTCTACCTTGCGCCCAGAAGCTGCAGACATGCTCCAGAAAGGGTTCATAACGAGTATTTCAAATCAAAGTCCACAATTTTTCAATATCTTCTGTTTCTTCACACCTCTCTGGTTTATAGCCTGAAAATACATAGAATGAGTAGGCATCCTCACAGATAAACAGGACTCAGTATATCAGATAAAATTCCATAACCAGCTTTATATCCCTGTAAGAAATGAGAACTTGTAGTTAAGACTAACAGCTAAAACTGCCAAACCTCTATTATTTATTAGACTCCAGTACAATACTACAGCTGTCTACAAAATATTTTTGCACTCCTGCATTCTGTTAAAAAGATGAGAAAGATTCTGCAAACTGTTCTTCATCTTGCCAAGTGGAGAAAAGACCATCTATTGACTGAGCTCAGTCAATGAATATCTTCTGTGAGTACCATACTAAAAGTTACCACTTCATATTCACACCCAGCATCAGACAGTACTACAGGGCTTACTCTCACACTCTTGTTAAGTGCTGTCCCTTGCATACACTTCAGACTTGGTGTGTTTTTGAAGTTCAAAAAAATCTCTCCCATTTCTAGCGAAAAGGATGATCCTCCCATTGAGTTTGCATCACATAAATGTCATTTTGCTTTCAACTGCCCTGGAACCCTGCCAGGAAGAGACAAAGCCACAGAACACGAATGATTTTCTGTAGCTATTTAATGGGTTCATTAGGAGCACTAAGCCTTAGCACCCATTAGATCAGCAATTCAATAACAAGGACTTCAGCAGTATTCAGAGCTCCAGCGTTTTATCTACTGTTTAAATAACTCACGCTGCTCCTCTTTAGGTAAAAACCTCCAGCAGCATTTCCGTTCGTTTGTTTAAAAAAGAAGTTTTGTTATCAATAGCACAAGAAGTCTCTCATCTATACAACCTCATATCTGGCACTGTCCCTTTCCTCTGCTCCTCCCCCCCCTCCAGTCCTCCCAGCCTCCAACATTCCACCCCTCCCCCCACCCTTTCTGGTTACATTAAGTTTTCTGACAATTTACTTTGCTCAATTTCTTTAATAGGAAATTGTACAAAACTGGCCAAGGCAGTTCAGAGGATGTGGCAAACTGAGAGAAAATAGCACAGGTCCTATTGTGGTCAACACTACCGTTTTTTTTTCCTACAGCAAACAAGCTGCCACCTGTTCACACATTGCTTTGACTAGTTCATAGAGAAAATGATAACACAAGGAACAGAACTCTTCCTAAATAGACAATAAATGCTTATCTTGTTAACAGGAAGAAAAAAAAGAGAAAAGCCAGAGTATTTACCCAGCAGTGGTAATGGTTTAAAAGAAACCCCGATATCAAACTGTCTAACTAACAGCCATCCAGACTATAGAACAGTCCAGCATTAAAAAAAACACCACCACAAACGCAAGCACCCTTCAGAAAAGCAATGAAAACTAATTCATTCTCCCAGCCCGAGATCATCTCAGGCAAACATTCCAGCACACAGCCCCTCCAGATATTTTCCCTCCTCGGCAGCCAGAGTCCCATCAGCCGAGCCAGCGCAAACAGCCCGGCAGGGCAGCGCCGGGGCACGCTGCGGGACAGCAGAAACAGCCCATCTGTTCCTGCCTTTCCCATCTCCCATCTACAAAGCAGAGCCCTGCCAGAGGGATATGCCACAGGCCCTTCCTCTTATGTGAAACCTGGCCAGGCTCAAAGAGCAAGATGCTTGCCTAGAAAAACACAAGGCATTTCCTCAGGGAATTTTAGGGTAACCAGAGGACGGAGGAACTGACGTATAAAGAGCATCCGAGCGCTACAAGAGAAGCTCTGACAAGAGAAAACTTCAGGAAGCTGAGGTGCAGACTTGGAAATGATTAGCTGGACCCGGGATGATTACTTGATGAGTTCGAGATGAAACATTTCCTGGTTGTCAGGTGTTGTTTTTTCTTTTGAAAACACAGATAATATAGATGACACTACTACAGAATAAGAGATAGGAGATGCAGGAGCTCAAGAGGACCGAGAACGAGGTATGAATGCACAGACAGCCCAACCTGTCAGTGGGAAGGGAGCTGCTCCGGGAGCCGATCACTGCTGCAGACGGAGCTCAGCTGCCGGCCCCACCTCTCAGAAGTGCACCTCAGCACACTGCCAGCCCTGCTGAAAAGCTCGTCGTCACAGAGACGCCTATTTACAAGCTATTAAGAACCGGTTTCGTCACCGAGCAAAGCATATTTCAGCCCTCATTAAGCGACAGGAAAGCTTCTAGATGTTATTCTGCCCCGAGATCTCACGAGGCGTTCTCCTCAACGTACCCGGCCGCCCCCAGCCTCACCTGTGACAACACTGCGTTGGAGACCCAACGACCCCGGAAGAACCAGCAGCGGCGGGCGGGACTCCCGCAGAGTTCAGCCAGCCGGCCCCGCGGCCGCCACGAGGCTCCACGGCCCGGCGCCCGCACCGAGCCTCGCGCTGCTCGCCATCAGGCAGCGCCCCGAACCAACTCACAGAGCTCACGACCCTTCCACAAACGATTCCTCGGGAGGCACGAAACGCAAAATTCACAGCGCGCGTCAACGCGGCCGCCCGTGCCGGTAGGCGACGCGCCCCGCGGCCGCAGAACCGCTCGCAGCCGCCGCCGATCAGCCGTGCCGCGGCACCGACCCCAGCGGGGCTGCGCGGCGCCCCCCGGCCCGCCCGGCACCTGCCGTCGCGGTGCCGCCTCTCCTCAGCGCGGCCGCTAACGGCGGGCACGTGACTCCAGCCGCGCGCGCGCCGCGACCCGGCCCCGCCCGCCGCCCCCCTCCGCCGTTCTCTCACCGCGTTCCCGCTGCACGCGCGGCCCAGGCCCCGCCAGCCGCCGTAACCGCTGCCGCTCCTCTCCCCCCGCCGCTGCCCCCATTTAAAGCCCGCCCCCCGGACTCGCACATCCGGGCCCGGCCTTCCCCGCGACCAATCGTTTTTTCGTTAGGGCTCGGCGGGGCGGGGCGATGAGAAAGGAGCTGACCGATCGCTGCCGTCGTTCGCGCCGCGATGCGCTAAGGCACGCCTCTCCCCTGTCACGGCGCGCGGCTGGCGGCCGCACGGCCTTCCGGCCCGGGGCTGGGGATTGGCCCGAGGACACGTCAGTCTCCGGGAGGCGGGCCAATGGGACGGGCCGACGCACCTGTCACTCCCTCGGCAGGAAGAAAGCGCTGCGGAGAGAAATGAGAAAAGCGGCTCTCGCTCATTGGCTGGCTGCGCGAAGCGGGGAGGCGCGCGATTGGCCGGGCCGCGGGCTGGGGCGGGGCCCGCGCCGTCTTACAGCAGGGCGCACCGCGCTCAGGCCGCCCCTCCGCCCCCTCCTCGGACGTGTCGCCATTCCGGCCCACCCGCTCCGTGCTGAGGCTGCTCCACGATTTCCGGTTCCGCGGCTTTGGGTTCCGGTCCCCGAAATTGTCGTGCTGAGTTATCCACTGCACAATCAAGGAAGGAAATGAGAAGCAAAGGATTTCCTTAAAATGCAACAGCAAGTGTTCTCGTGTGCGCACCAACCGTGCTAAGCAGCGCTGACAGCTGCAGGGTGACACAACTTGGTTTTGTTCTGAAACAGTGCATCCAAACAGCTGTCCTCGGTGCACCCGGTGCTTCAGGGCAGCTTGTTTCTCTCTCTGCACCAATTCCCAGCTCTGGTTACCTGCTCAAGGCTATCTGGGCATACCTGCGTGTCTGTTTCGCACAGAAAGCTAAATGCAGTAAGGAATTTTTATTAAAATATATATATATAATATATATATATATATATATTTATATATAAATACATACATATATATATTTATATATATATATAAAACCTTCAACTTCGCATAGGAAAAAGGCACTGGCCACGATTTTCCACACTACATAACATATACCCCAAAACCACATATTCTCATAACCCAAAAGCTAAAGTTGCCCAGCACCTACCTGTGTCTCTGCCGAGGAAAGGCTATGATGGCATCGTGTGAGGTACATTCACTGTTATCTTTAGCTGTGCAGAGACTCCGAGGAGTTCTGATCGAGTCCGGAGCAGAATTTCACCTTGTGGCGGAGCAGTTTTGGGAAATAATCTGAACTGAAAGAGCCACGAGGAAAGGTGTGTATTTAATTAGCTGGAGGGAACGCTCGGCACCACTAGGTGGTGTTCTGCGGCTGCTGTAGTCGCGTATGGCGAGTCATGGGGCAGCTGAGCGATGAAAACACTCGACTGCTGAAGTAGAGGTCAGGGCTGCCAGCTGCGGATACACACGTATGCTTCACTCCCCAACATCCTCAGGAATTCTATAGGGAGACGACAAACGAATTTTGAAAAAATATCCTGAATGTAGTTACACAAAGCATCACCTTATTTGACAACTATCAGTATTAACGCGACAGTTTTTTCCCCTCTAAAAATGCAAAGATGAAAGATGGTATTTTCTCAAAACCAACAAGTGGAATTACAACCACACTTAAAAACTTGTAGCCCCAAACATTTCTCTTGTACTTACAAGTGCAATTCTTCTGTGATGTGAATACTACAAGAAGTACTATCAAGACTATAGAAAACTAGAAATACAAACAGTCAGGAAGTTAATTTGGGTTGTCTTTGGTTTTGTTTTGAAAATAGCACACATCAGAGATTTCTTGGTTATTTTAAAATTTCTCCATACTGATCTCTGTTTGTTTAATTACTGAATGGTGAATGTGGAAAGGGCACATCTTCTTGTAAAACAAGGGAGAGAAACTATCAGGCTCCTAAGATATGTTTATTAAATATACAAGAGTATTCTAAAACAGGTGTTTTCATTTTAAATACTTCTATGAAGAAATCAGTAGATCAGAGCTTATTTCATAGTGCTCAGTGGCATTTGTCCACAGGAAGAAATAGACCATGTCACAGTTCTCTCATCATTCTGAAGGACAAATGAGATCTGGGTAAACTGTCTGCAATCAGAATTTTCTGGTAAGGCTAGAGCCACACCTCTGCCCTTTTTTGCTAGGTATATGCCAGAAAGGTATTCAGTCTGTTAATGCCTCCCGGAAACTTGTTACCCAAAATACTGGTTCCCACACAGGCCATCAGAGCTGGACAAAAACTGCTGCAGTCTCATGGTTCCTTGTAACACATCCTGAGTTTTGGTTCTCCTGAACTGCTTTGGCACACTGCTCCATTTGGATTTAAAAAGTGCAGCATTTTTCTCAGTTTCACACAGATTTACTTTAGCACAAGAAAAGCCCGATAACAAAGCATAACAAAGAAAATATCAAGCTAGTAAAATTTCATTTGAAATCTAGCTTTTCAGGGGCTACTTAGCTTCAAGAGTAAAGGCAACAGAGTTCAGGTAATGGTGAACACTTCTTTAGCTATTACTGTACTTCAAACACTGTTCCTTTCTTCTGAAGGGTTGCCCTACATCATCAAAGAGAAGAGAGTAGTGGTGATCTATACACAAATTCTCAGTTTCCTTGATCAATAACTTCATAGCTATATTTTTTCATTGCAGAAACGCAGTACCCCAAGCACTACCAAGGCAAAGTGCTGCAGGGAGGAAGGAATGAAGCCTGAATACCCGAGTGAGGACTTTTGCAATTGGCAGTTTTAGGCAATTAGGCAGTGTGACTGGCCAGACGTACAAAGGAACTGCAGAGTGGCATAACAGAAATACTTCCTTTACGTATCAAATTCATTAAGAAAATGTTTCTGCCAAAAAGTCTAGGCACTGATATTTTCTGGAAGACAAGCATACACTGGAAACTTTATTTTTTAAATGTAGTAGTGTCAGTTAAAGGCGTTTTTCACTTTTTCCCAACAATTTTTTTTTTTTTAAACAAGGAAGTTGTTAGAATAGATGTAGCTAAGGATGCACCTACATAAAAATGCCTTTGATAGTGTATTTTCCTTGGGGAAGAGATAAGAGGAAACAGTTCTAACTGCATCATCAAAATCTGTTATTTAGTTCTTAGGGTAGAATTGAAGAATCTCTATGCTGTCAGCAGCAACAGTGTAAAACTTCAATTGCAAACTCACTATTTTAACAGAGGGTCAGAAATATGAAACATATTTCGTGTATTTCCCCATGGGAAGCCTTTTATCTTCCTAGACTCACTTCATATACAAACATATATACGTATGTAATATTCAGACTCTTTGGTATTTGAATGGCTGTTGATTTGACTGCTGGGGAGACTGGCTGTTCCTGAATAGCATTAGCTATCAATGACTAATTAAAGACCACATCACACTGAAGAAAGCATAGCTTGAAGGCTATGTCTGATTGTGGAAATTCATACCTATGTATATCTGCAGATGAATCACAATTCCTCATTTTAGATTTTGAAAACCATTTTTTAAAATTATGTTTAAAAAGGTGCTAATAAGTTACAGCAGTAGCTGCTATTTCCTTTTGGATAAAGTAATTTTGTTCTTGAAATACCTTCCTTATGTGGCATATTTGCATCACAATCATGTGAAACATGCATTCAAGCAAATATGTACGTAAACTCACACTGAAGAATAACTAACGATTACAGAGTAATCAGATTAAAGAATCTTTTTGAAAACTCAGTTTTGCAGAGAATAGTCATTAGAGCGCATCTGTATGAGACAACATGGCAAATCAGTGAACACAGTCCATGTAAACAACCTTTGATCAGCAGTTTCCACAATATCATTATGAACTTCAGTTTTTGCTGTAATGGTATGATATGATGAGTGAAAACCCAACCAACTCATAACTGTGATTTTCCAGCTGAAAATTAATTTGTTGACTGAAAAATACCTACATAATTTCAAAGATAAGACATAATAAAGTAGGACTATTTTTTTTTCCCTCCACTCACACCTGGAGTGAGATTTTTACACAAAAGTCACTTTTCTCCTTTCATCTTCTTATTACTTCCTGAATATGGTGACATATTAAGCAGGTATGTAAGCGGTTGGTTATTTTAAAAAGATGCATATTTTAAAAACTTAGCATATAACTGATCAAAGAACTGAATACGAAGAGTAAGCTGAAGAGTGAGCGTGAATATGCAAAGGAAGCTATCATGTTCAATGAGAAACAGCTATGAACAGCTACCCAAAGATTGTGCCTATCCCAACTAATACAAGTCCAAACAGATGGTTTACAGCTTTTTGGTCCAGAACAAATCTGTAAAACTTCACAAGATCCAGTTTTTAGAGAAATAATGCAGAATGCCCTCTACATGCAAGAGAGAATATCTATCACTGACACGTTCAAGCTTACAGCTCAGGTATGAGAATTCAGAATTTTATTCCATCTTTCTCTTCAGGAAGAAAAACAACATCTCAACCACGTGAAGCAGTACTGGGCTGCTTGCTTCAAAGGGAATAAGAAAAGGCAGGATATGAATATGTCACCTAGTAAACCTCCATGCAGAAAGAGATGTGCTTAATTAAACAGCGTGCCACTTAGCAGCACCTCATATCCCATGCTCTCAACCCATGCCATAAAATCCTGTCTCTTTAGGGCTCACCCCAGCCTTTCATGAGCTTATCTTACCCTCATTATGCACTCTGCTGTGGAAGCTTGGTCACCTCTGTGTTCAACAAATGAAAGGTTTATGAGAAAGGTTGCTTCTCTTTCCTCCAAATAAAAACTACAGCCAACGCTACCTTGCTCAGAGCTTGGAACTGGGGATAAAGAAGCTATCACTCTTCTATTACTTTTTTTAATGCTTTCTGTATTCAGATTTATGGCTTAAACTAAACAGAAATACCATAGAGAGTATATAAAGAAAACAGTTACTACATTTAGCACTTTCTAAAGCTGAACTAGGACTTGATCTAAACACTTATGTGAAAGGAAATAAAAGACTCACACCCAGCCTAGCATCTTCCTGCAGATCCTGATGTTTGGGTAGAAGAAAATGTAGTTACACTCATACTTCCACTGGAAACAGGCATGTAGGAACTCTGTTATGTCTTCGATTTTCTCTCACCTTTTTAGCCAACATAAGTCGAGCTGATGAGTGGGGTAGGGAAGTACAGAAGCATGTCGGTTCCACTGTAGATGGATCCCCTGCAATGAGCAAGAGAGAATCAAGGAGAACACAAGCTCAGATGAGTGGATATCTTAGAAATGCAATTGGATTCTGAATCTGTCTTCAGGTACTGATGAAGATCCTCAGAAAAAAAATTAAACATTAATAGATAGAAAACCAAATGTCTGCTTGATAGAAAGCAATTTAGAGTCAAATAAGGTTTTTCTTAGCTTCTGCTACAGAATGACCAAGATACAGAAACTTCAGTGTGCTTGCCCAATTCTGACTATTTACAACCAGCTTTGACCAGTCACAAGTTCATGTTTTTAGGGATGGATATTATAGATCAGTAAAAGGTATTGGCAATATATGGCTAACTCCAAAGGATTTGAAGATGAGAAGAAAAGAATGACGAAGTTGAGATTCTTCATCTACGAAGGACTTACTTTGGCCAAGAAATTCTCTTGGAACATCTCTATGTCTGTTTATGTACTTTACTTTTAACTTTTGTTTCCATGCCAACTGCAGCCTTTTTTTTGTCATAGGTTAGTTGAAGTTTTTACTTCTCATTTTGTTCTTTTTATTTCCTCGAGATACTGTGATTCACATTTCATTCAGTCCTATCTTCTGTTTCTTTGATAGTTGCCAAAATTGCTCAGTGTTAGGAAGTTACTTTTTTTTTTCTCTTTTAAAGGAACAAGTAGAGTCTCTTCAGTTTTGAAACATGGCTTGGCTCTTTGTGGTTTCCTTTTATTACATATTTCATTCTAAAAAGCAAGAGTGTGAACTGAGATTAGATTTAAACCAAGTATTTCCAAACATCATGAGAATTCCTCTATCAAATAAAACTTTCAGCTTAATTATCCTTAATAATTTCCACTTTGCAAATCTAAGGTCCCTTAATGCCTTTGGAAAATGAAGATCACGAGAAAGAGACTATCTGAAGATAATTATGTCTCATTTTGCAGAATTTTAAACACCTTCTTCCAGATAGTAAATCTAATGTTAATTAATAGCAGGATATAATATTAGATTCATCTCTCTCTTATGAAAACCCTGGATAGAATGTTCCCCGATGTAGTATCCTCTATGTTGTTTTATATATTAATTCCATTTTATAGCAAAACAAACTGCTAAAATGTGTCAAGGAGCCAAGTATTAAATAGCCAAACAAAGAGCTACTGTCATAATTGAATTAATTTTCATTATTTCATTACAAAATGCATAATTCCAAATTGATTTTTCCTTTCAGGGCCTCTGAAAGTCCTGCCCACCAAAGTTTTGAACTCAGAAAAGTGCTCCAGGAGTTGAGGCTGGAGGGAAGTTCCCCATTTTCTATTAGTTTATGACAATATCTGTCTGTGTGTGTGTGCTTGCACAGGTCTTTATCTGCAAAGACAGACTACCAATCAAAGCAGAGCAATATCTTATCAAAGTCATAATGGCAGCTGCACACCAAGCTGAGCACTGTATTTTGGAATAAACTATTTAATTGTATTTCCTATAATATGTTTAAATAACCTAATAACTTCTAAAAATATTTGTCTAAAATTAAGTAATCTCTACAGAAATATAGGCAAAAATTTCTTTTTAAATCCGTTGTTACTTCCCATCATAAATCGCATAAGTGTACTTTTAGTAAGGAACATGCAATTAAAATTGGCCATAGCACTGCATTACCATTTTAGTATGACCTAATTTGCAAGTGGCCTTGTTTAAAAACAGTTCTTTTTCAGTCTTTGGTCCAAATTATAAAAAGACACGGATTTTCTTTGAGTATAAACTGATATTAAACCATATATTACCATTAAAGATATTTATTTGAACTCTTTACAAAACATCAAGGGGTCTTGAGTTAGAAATGAAAAAGGATGTTGAATTGGCATTCTGTGCTGAATATTTGGTTAGAAATTATTAGTGAGATGTTTTAACACTAATACCTTTATTAATGACTTTTCCTCTATTTTATTAAGACTTTTCCTCTATTCACTATTTACTTCCTCTATTTTATTAATGACTTTTCCTCTATCCACAGGAATTGTTAATATATAGGTATGTAATCACATTGTCATACAGTTCTGCCTGTGTCTGCCTGTGTACAATGAAGGAATTTGTTTGTTAAGCTTTGTATTTTCTGGTGTACATGACCTGGTGTAAGTTTCTCCCACAGTTCAGAATGATTCACAATGATCAGGGGGCTGGAGCACCTCTCCTGTGAGGAAAAGGTTGAGGGAACTAGCTTGGAGAAGAGAAGGCTCCAGGGAGACCTCATTGTGGCCTTCCAGTGCTTGAAAGAAGCATATAAACAGGGGTAGAACGGCTGTTTATGAGGGTGGATAGTTATAAGACAAGGGGGAATGGTTTTAAACTAAGACAGGGGAGGTTTAGGTTGGATATTAGGAGGAAGTTTTTCACCCAGAGGGTGGTGATGCACTGGAACAGGTTGCCCAAGGAGGCTGTGGATGCCCCATCCCTGGAGGCATTCGAGGCCAGGCTGGATGTGGCTCTGGGCAGCCTGGTCTGCTGGTTGGCGACCCTGCATAGAGCAGGGGGTTGGAACTAAATGACCGTAATGGTCCTTTTCAATCCAGGCCATTCTGTGATGATATGATTTTTTAGGCAACATGCACAAATACTTTTACAAGGTTTGTTTTGTTTGCCCTGCCCCCAACTTATCACCAAGGAAATGATACAAGAACATAACAATAATATCGAGACTATATATAAAAAGAAGAAAGTGAGCCAACATTAAAACAATAGTAACACGGCAGCTACACTTCCATCTGAGAAAACCATTATGCATATAATAGTTAACATCTCTTTCAAATGCTCATCACACTTCATAAAGCCAAATCAGACAGCACGACAAAATAAGCTCTTTTAGAATTAAGATCTTCTTAATATTAGAGATTAGAAAGGATCAACAGCCACGTAAGGACAAGAAAATGAAACTCTTTCTTTCCTCTTAGTGACACTTGTGATTAATCCAAAGGAAAGATTTTATTTCAAAGCAGTCTCAGGGGATTGGTGTTCAAGTTTTCTGTGACTGATTTAAATCAGTCTGATTTAAATCTGATTTAAAACCTAATATTTACTAGCAGAAAATATTTTATTCTTTTCCCATTGAATAAAATTGCTCAGAATCAATCAGACCTAGAATTCATTAAGTAGATCTGTATGTTGCAAGCAACAAACAAATAATCAAAAAAACCAAGGAATCAAGCAAAACAAGATTTTTTTATAAGTGGTAATGCAGGTTAAGATTATGATTGTATGGCACTTCTGCATCCCTGCATTACAGACTCACAGAAAGGATCAAGTGGAAAGGGTCCTCTCTGGTTCACTGAGCCCAACCTCCTGCTCAGGGCAGGACTGGCTGGAGCACAGTGCCAAGGAGCACATCCTGATGGGTCTTGGATATCTCTAAGAAGCATAGTGCCTGAACACCATGTTCCAGTGCTTGCTCACCCACGTCAACAGCTTGCTTTTGGGCTTAGAACACAGTATGAAAGGAAAGGTACATCATGGAAGTATAACTACCTAGGAAATTGATATGCTTTACCAATCTCCTTTGATGAACATTCTGTTACTCAAGAAAAATAATGAGAGAATGAGATTTAGAATAAATCTGCACTGCTATATATTATGTAGAAAAGGAGTATTCAAGATCATTCATTAAGTACAAACAGCCTACTCAAATAACACTACTTGGCATCTGGCTGGAATATGCTTCTGACACCTAAGTTAGTGTTTGAATATCTTCATATTACCCTGCTATAACAACCATGGATTCCAATGGTGGGCTGATAACAGACCTGACACAGTTTTCCCTAAAAAATTGAAGTTTCAAGCCATAGTATACTTGGATAATACCATTCCACAGTAGTATAGATTGACCAAGAGACCTAGTCAAAGGATGATCCCCTTCAAAGGTATGCTCATTCAAACGAAATGCAAGCTATATACCAAATGCTTTAGCAAAGGCAAGTGGAAATGCAGTCCTGTATTATATCTAAGGAATTGAATTAAATTAATGAAGCTCAGAATCAGCTGCCCATTACAACTGCCATGCCTCCCTACCTCTCCAAAAGTGAAGATAAATGTTAATACCAAACATGGCTCAGATATCTGTCATTACTTGTATCAAAAACAGACAAAGAGCCAGGTACACAAAAATCTAGTGAAATGTCTTGTTAATTTTGCCAAAAACTACAGAGAAAGAACTCCACTAGGGAGGAAAAGAAAACTGAGAGAAAACACTGTGAGATAAACAACTTTTTTGTCTAGCATAGAAAGCCATAGCTAATTTCAAATCCATTTCAAAAAGCAATGATGTAAATGTTTTAAATATTTCAAAATGAGTTTGAAAGACTTAGAGCTATTTTACTTAGCTACTGGTAATTGATTGGATGAAATGTAATGGCCTAACACAAAGTCTGAAGGTGACTTTATGGTCCTTTTGCGGACTACTGGTTGATAACAGGCTTTTCTGTTTAAATAAGGACTTTCTTAGTTCAGGCAGATAAAGAAATTATCCCCATGTTAATACTACAACAAATCACTATCTCTTTCTGTATCTGAAAACTGTTGGATTGAATTTGCACAAATAGAAATTATATTCTCAGGTTCACCTGCCTTAAAATATCAGTAGTACTTCTGACGTGCCAACAGAGCTCCAAATAAATATGGCTGTATTCTTTCATGAGCAGTTTCAGTTTGGTGTTTAATTTTCAACATTAAGTACTCATTGTTTGGAATACATTTACAGAGAAAAGTAGTTAAGGCTCCTATTTTAAGCCACTGAGACAGAATCATCCCCAAACCATGGGCTCATGATTGTCATCATATGGCAGTTACTGCTATATTAAGTGTGCAGTGAAAGAGTGAAGGCTTGTGTTACACACACAGACTCCTAATTTTCACTCCAACCATTCATCATAGCAGAATCTATGGGAAAATGGAGTACAAATCACACCAAAATTTACAAAAGTAAGTTGAGCTGGTTCTGTGCTCTATCATTTCCAGAAGTACATGCCTTTGTTTTGCACCTCTAGGGCTGCTCATATGCATACATAGCTGCCTTTCTTCTGCTTCTGAACCACAGTGTCCAGCCAATACAAAAACCATTATGAAGTATGAAAACTGCACATATTTCCACCACAGAACAATAACAAGATCTATACTTTGATTTCCTAGGAAATAAAAATTGTAGCTATACTTCCTGTCAGCCCATTCCTTTGAACATGTTCTCTTCATAATTTGGGTTTTGAATCTAGTTTAAATGGCAGTTAAAAATTGTATGTGGCAGTACACAATGAAATTTAGCTTGACAGCTTGGACATCAAAACTAAAAATAAATGACTTCACATCCAAATAATAAGTAATAACAATGTTAGCCTGCATAAGAATAGCAGGACTGGATTCAAATACAATATTAATTTTAGGGATATGAGTGACTAGGGAGAGACAGAGGAAAAGAAACAAATCCTTCATATAGCAATAGCCTCTTCTTATCCCCCAGGCAACTGGCTGCCTTTCACCTCAGCGGCAGAGCAATTATGTGGCATAATGACTGCAGTGCAAATAAGCAGAGAGATTTTATTAAACCAAATGAGCAAATCATCTGCGTATTATTGCGATTTGATTGACAGTGACAAGTGTCGAGCAGACACGGATGTGAATATGATAAAGAAGCTTGCAGGAAAGCTCTTGATAATGTTACTCTTGATAAAGTTGCTCGGCAAACCTCTCTAAGTAAATAAAGGGGAAAGAATATGATGCATATTAATTCACATAGTTTGCAACCTGCCACAGGACTAGAGGAAAAGTTGCAATAGGTTCAGCACATGGCATTTCATATGAATTCTAAAATTGCATTTATGAGTCTCATAGACTTTACAATAATATATTAATATTAAAAGTAAAGGTCATTCCACATAACAGTTAAGCTGCCTGAGCTTCAACCTTTATATCAATAACAGGCTCAGGCTGAGGGCAAGTGGAAGAAGAAAACAAGCAGGAACGATGTGAATAATGTAAAACGTTACTTTGAAAGACTGCTGCCTTTTGCTGGGATGTCCATTTGCACACTTGTATTTTCAGTGGACAACTACATTTCTAACTGGCCTACCATCAGATGGATTAAATCATTACCTTTCATGCAGAGGTAATGTGACAAATTGACATGGACCTTCATGCTCCGCAGAAGCCGCTCTGACATCAGTGGCTCCTGATGACATCAGAGGTGCACAGACTCTGAAGTCTCATGTCATAGCAGTCAGCACGGAGCTCAGGATAACTACTGGCACTTGGAATGGATTAACCAAGGTGACTGGGAAGCTTTGACAGCAACACCTGTGGAAAAAAGCAGTGGGAATAAATGACAGTACTAACATCATGAATCAATTCGGGCTTACAGGTTTAAATTGTGCTACTGGATAAAATATGATAAATAGTTGATTGTTCTTTACACCATTTTTTAGTTAGGACAGCATTATGCCCTTTGGTTTGTATTCTTTTGCCATCAAAATGAAGATTTTCAGGCTTTGAGAACTGTGTCTGAGAGGAAATATTCTTGTCATTATAAAGCACACTGCAAAAATGTAGAAAGCATTTCTGATTCCTGTTTTAATGCTATTTATTATTAGCTATCATCATCATATTCTGAGTATCTATTTTGAATGTATTCCAAAAAGACTGATCTTGCAAGGTTCTATACTCTGAACTGGTTCCTACAAATCTTATGCTGTATATCAACTATGCAGGTAAAATTCAGCAGAGGCATTCAAGAGCTGACAGACTCAGAAAAACAGAGGCTTGATTGAAGGTAAAAACAACAACATTTAATCCCTCTACAACTGACTTATGCGAAAGATGTCTCAGATACACTTCCATGATGTGAGCCCTCTGTTTAACAGTCCAAGTGGTATGAACAAATAAATAAATAAAAATAGAAATTTATATGTTGTGTAATTTATTTTTGTAATATTGTACTTATACAAATATTACTTAACCTTCAAAAGCACGAAAAGACAAATGCCACAAAAATATGGAAATTTCAAAAAAATAGGTTAATGTACTAAACTAATTCTCCTGTTAAGCCTCACTGTTGGAGATGAATTACCAATATGTGGACTATATGAAAAGTCAGAATGAAGTTCCATGGTTTTAACTGGAGTAAAATGTAGCAGAAATATAGAAATCACTCTCTAGGCACCAGGAGAAAACTGTTCAGATAACAATTTTCTATGCATTGAAATTATTGGTGAGTTGTCTGTTTTTCTTTCTTTCTTATTAAAATATACTTTGAATATTAACTTTTTCTTCATTCATTCTTTCTTTGAAGGTAGACACGTTTAAGAAGTAGCACAACCTATAAAATTTTGGTGTGCCCAATATTCTTCAAAGCCTATCCAAGTTGACTCACTCTGGTCATTAAATATAAAAGTAAATACTCTGATTACTTTCAGAAACTAATTGCCACTACTCAACATTTTTAACCTTAAAGTGGTTAAATATATACATAAGTAAATAAAGGTCCAAATACCAATTTTGAAAATTAAATTTTCCTCTAGGAAGAAGTCTTAGACTATACAGTGAAATTCATTTTTAGGTTTTATGGTTTAAACATGAAGTAGATTGTTTCAAAATTTAAATTTAGTAATAACTAACTGAAACAATTACACGAGTTGTCTTGAAGTTTCTGTGAACCTTCTAACTATAACCATGCCATTACTGCCACTTCAAAAATAGTGCATATTATGATCTAAAGTGCAAAATGTCTGTTGGCAGAACCTCTAGCCATTAAAAACAAAAATACTAATCAACATAACATTTTCTAGAACTGCAGAAAGTTGGTTTGAGGAAATAGCCCTAATCTCTGTTAATTTTACTGAGATGTTGTTAATGGTGCTGTGAATGAAATTATTTAAAGTTATAAAAAATTTAAAAATATGATAATTTAGGAAATCATAGAAATCACACTAATGTATTCACCTCTTAACATCAGCACGCAGAAGGAGATTAAGCTGGAGTATCAGAAAATTTCAAGACTTTCCCAACCACTGCAAAAAGGAGAAATAAAATATTCAAACATCTCTTATTAAAGTTATTGACACTTCTGTCATGCTGAAAATAGAAATGAAAATAAATTCTTCTATTTCTGTGAACTGTGTTGAGAGTGCTGGAGCACTACCTTCCACTTCTAGCATCTGACTGGGACTTCTGCACTCTCTCCTTAACCTTCAGATTCCCTTAGCAGTGTCAGTGCAAAGACAGGTGAGTGCATCCTCAGTTTAAGTTCTAAGTAACGCACATCCACAAAATTACTGCTCTTCCAAAACTTTAGAAGAGAAAACCTTCCAAAGTTGTTTGGAACAGGACATTGGAAAAATGAATGCTATACAACTCCTATTTGAAAAATTATTATGACTCCCTTTTATTTAAAAAAAAAAAATCACCTCTGTATATTCCATGCAAAATAAGTATGGATATGCAAGAGTGTACGCTGAGCAAAACCAGCCATTACATTACTGAGCAGATTGAAACACTGACTCACTTAATAACCTATCATTAAAATCTTATCCATCTTACTACCTTAACACAACATTTTAAAGTTACAAAAATTTGCAAATAGTCCATTATTGGAATATTAAGAGAAGCATTTCACACTTATTTCCTTAAATACTATTTTTTAAATTATTTAAAATTTTTTCCAGAGATGCTTCGAGGGAGGTAAATGAATTTCTGATGTTCATGATGTTTACCCAAAATAATATTTCAAAAAAGGACTGCAACCTAAGCAACATCTAAACAATCATGCCAAACTGATATTTTTCTAGATTTTATTAAATCACAGAATCGTAGAGGTTGGAAGGGACCTCCAGAGATCATCGAGTCCAATCCCCCTGCCAAAGCAGGCTCCCTACACCAGGTCGCCCAAGTAGGTGTCCAGGTGGGTCTTGAATATCTCCAGAGAAGGAGACTCATCTGAAAAAAGCATTTTCAGATGCTTTGGTTTTCTAAAAAAGTTCAATTGATATGTTTAAGAATGTGTAATAATTAAGGACTTAAAAAAATACTTACGTAGGTCATAAGAAGATGGAAATAGCAGCATACTTCAAGCCACTTCTGCATCATACTATCCAAGTTAGCATCAGTCATAACATATGTCATCTTGTCATCTTTCAGTGTTGCTTGTAAGAACTAAGTATTGCATGCATAATGACAAGTTCAAATAACAACTTACCACTTTAAAATCACCTAGAACCTTTTAAACCAAAGGATTCAAATGCACTTAAAAAAAAAAAAAAGAAATTACATATGGAGAAGGCACTGACATGAATCTCTCCTTTGGGGAGGTTGATAACATTTGTTAAATTAGGAAACATTTCAGAATTTAAAAAAAAAAAAAAGGCTGAATTATAGGAAACTTTAGGAAAGTCTCTACTCTGAGAGCTCCAACTCACCTCTGAACAGTCCAGTGAGAAATAACTCTGATGATGAGAAATCATGATTAGTTTCTGTTTCAATTGAGAAACTGAAAATCAGTAAATGAATCGCTAGGGCTGAGAGTCACCTCCCAGAGGTACCACTCAGCATCGATCTGGTGCCACCTGCTAGCATCTGAACTCCGACACAAGAGCAAGATAAGGCAGTATGGTGGGCATTCAGCCAGGCTGTGCAGTCAGTGAGTCCAGAGAAAAGGGTACCTTTCTGAAACAGATCACGTGGAGGTCACAGAATTAGCTAATTCCATCACATTGGAGTAAAACCCTGTGCAACAACAGAACAATTTGTAAAAACTGAAGGCAATCACAAAACACAATCAGTTTTCATCTCAACCCTTTCATGCTGTCCAGTTAAATACATCTTTGATGTGGGAATCAGCATTGAGAAAACAAAAGCCAACTAAGCCCAAATACATCAGTTGCCTTGCTAGAATTTGTCAGTTTTTTCGGTACTTTCTATGATACTGACACTAATAAACAATAACAAAGATAGGAGATTTTTTTTTTAATTTTAGAAAAGTGCCAGGTTAATGCACAGAACTTGTAAGGAAGGAGGAAAGCTAAGAACTGCACAAAATAGAAATCACAATCGCTCTTTACTAAACAAATCAAGTTTATAAACACTGGGGAAAAGCCCAGAAAAAACAAGTGGAGGAAGATGTGGCTCAAAGTGGCATAAAAAGGTACACAGAGCAGATTTGTTATCAATATTCTATTACTAGCAAAAAAGGAGGGGATTATTTTGAGAGGGAAGAAAGCAGAATGGTCACGTCTGAGTGTCAGCACTGACCTTGTGCCCACACACTGGTACACAAGTAGGGTCTGTTCCATGCCCAGCATCCCAGTCACATCCCCAGCCCGGCCTCCCCAGTCACTAGGCTGCTGCTGGATGACATCTCAGACAAGTTAATCCTATTTATCTGTCAGATGATTTCATGTCAGCATGTTAAACTTGTGTTCTACACCAAACCCCCGAACTGTTACCAGGAATATCTCAAAAGGACTGAAGTAGGAGGTTGACAATAACAGTAAAAGGGGATTTTTTTTTTTTCTCCCCTTTCTTTAATTCAGACACTCAGAGGAAGAAAAACATGCCTCCAGACCAATGAACATGCAATTTTATGAGAACGAGCATATGCTTAGCCAGTGGATGCACTTCTGTTGCTCAGGGTGGCACCAGAAGTTACATGCTATATTTTTCATTCTCTTCAGTGGTAATTTCTTGGTCATTTACCTCCTCAATAATAATGTTTAGCAGAGTAAAATAATGCTTTAGGCTTTAAGTCTTAAAGGTTCTTCCCCCATTGCCCTCCTCAGTAGGATGACTGATTTCAGCCCTTTAGAAAAATAAGCTTAGTTATGAGACATTAGTGGCATTATTGCCTCCTTTAATATTCGTGACAGTCTCCCACAAATGTATCACAAGTTGGCATTTATTAGTGCTAGGCACAAGTAAGGGGCATGTTATTTGATTTGAATAACAGCTTGGAGCTACAGTTTGAGTCCAGAAATATATTAGTCAGAAACAATCTCATTTAATAACACAGAAACTAATAAAAGAAAAGTATTCCAACTGATTCAAAATTGAATTTATGAATATTGCTTAGCAGGATTAATGATCAAAAACTGAACCTGTTTGTCATGTTATAACAGACTTTTCGATTTAAATGCAAAACTAGAAGTCAATGAGTCCAATGGATTGTATATTGCTTTGAAGAAAACCAGTTCATTTTACACATAAGCTTTGAAATTGGCAATAAACTTTAATTACAGGGTCAGATAATCAAATTATAATCAAATAGCCTCACATAAAATCTATGTTTGAAATTAATGAGATACAATTCTACCAGTCTGTAATATTGTACCTCTGAAACTTACTAAAAGACATTTCATTTTCATTTAAAAGTCACCTTAAGGACTTTTCCCTCAATTTCTTGTGCATAGCACAATTTTATTTGGAAATGTCTCATTTTTAGACCACACAGTTCTAAAGATTTTTGCATATGGAAAAATCGTTTGTTATTCCAGAGGGTTTTTTTTATTGATAACAAGAATTTTAATATAGCAACATTAGAAATCTTTCAAGTAGATGCATACTTATGCATTTTTAGAGAAAGCCACAGTTCAAATAATAAAGCTGTATAGTTGTTCAAATGCACATACTTATTAAAATTTTCATTTAAGATCAAATTTTTCATGACTGATCTTAACTTGCAAATGCAAACACACACACTAATGTGCACCACTGCATCATCTCTTTCTTTTCTGGTGTGTACAACCGTGATAATTTCTCCCTAAAAGCTTTACCTAATTTGGAAGAAGAAATCCCTCTTATATTCAAAAGAAAAGATAGAAAGAATAAATCCAAACTCGCTCTGGCTTCCTCAAAGACTTGCTGTGTGGCTTCAGGCAAGTCACATTGTATTTTATAGCTAAGCTTTCTCAAGTGTAAAATGGCAGCTTAGCACACTTCTGTACAACTTCATTGGATTTATCATGGGACCTTATTAAATGTACTACCATCTTCAAAATGAAGATGCAACATTTAAGGTAGACATTGTCAGACTTTCTTAAACATACAACTGTACAAGTACAGAAAATGCCAAGTAATTATCAATCAATCTGCTCAACAACAATAAAAGTGCTTGACAGCACGTAATGGAATTTTTAAAAACCTACACCACTATCAGAAAACAACTTATAACAGAAGTGCAATTGTAAGATTATACTATAAAGCAAAATGTTTGTACTTTTAAAACATCAAGTTATTACAAGTTAAAAATTAACAATTGTCAAAAATACTCACCACAATTAATCATCTATTTAGGTGGACCACAACAAGGAAAATTAGATGCATTGCCAAGAGAATCACTCCTCAATAAACTTGGGTGTGAACATATAGCAGTTAATGTATCACATCTCGCTCAGATTCCAATAGGGCACTGCAGTCTCCCTAATCTCCTAATTTATGGAGAGAATATCTCCTCCAGATCTTTATTCCAGGGAATCATTTTAAAAACTGTTCAGTAATGAGGATTCTCTAACTTCACATGTGAAATTAATCTACAACTTTACGTATCTCACAATTGCAAAGTTCATTATCTTCCCTAATTACTTTCCCTCATTCTCATCACTTTATGGTGATCATCTCTGATGCTCACACAAGCCAAATGTTAACTCACTTTTATTCTACCACATACAGCTATCATTTAGGCAAGTTATGCTGGCTAACATATTCAAGTCAACCAAGAACCAAACACAAAACAGACACAAGTATTGCTAAAAGCAGAGCTGCTGGTAAGTGAGGTTGAAACTGCTCATGTTTTACATGGATCTCTGTCTGCCACGGACAGAAATGCCTCACAGTTTCAGTCATAACTAACTCGTATTTTGTTCTCTTTGTTTTCTGTACATATCTTCATGCAGAAAAGATATATTACAATTAACTTATTTCTGCAATACCTTTCACTGGGAAATGAACACGTGTGAATGCTATCATTTTGCTTTCGTTATCAATATAAATTCCAAGTAAAAATATCAAGCCCAAACATGCAACAGCTCTAATTCTGTCTGCATTCTGTACATCCTGACTTTTTTCCTCCCTAATGTAATGTTTTACAGCTACATGTTTCTTCTGTCTCAACCAGTTTCTCAGTGTTTTGGTCCCTCGCAGAGGACAAAAGACACGGGGACAAATACAATTCACCTAGTATCTAGAAACATGCAAGCAACTTTAATTGAATCTGGTGTTTGAGTACTTTCAGGTCACAAAAGAAAGGAGAAAGTCTATGACTGACTCTTGTAAATGGGAACTAAAAATGCATTTGTACAGCAGCAGTTCTGGATGAATTACAGAGTTGAGAGAAGGTCCAGCCCAGCGCTTTACATGTCAAGACCTTCTTCAGATAGATGTTTTGCACTCTAATGGTGACAAGGTAGAATGATTTGTGTCACACTGGTTAAAGGCTGAATTTTGATGGTAATTAAAATCAGCAAGACACCCCAAGAAACAGCAGTTTTCCCAATTTTTCGTATCCAATCTCTTGACTTTCACAGATCAGTAACTCATTTGGTAGCATAGTTTGGCATTAAAAAAAATCAGTTACCACAGCAGAACAGTAACAACAGTGCAGGGTATGTGGTGCCTTCACAGAAATAACGCTAGAGGAGAAGGCAATTGTGAACATCTCACCTGCATTGTTGTAATCAGGAGAAACTGCAGCTCTGTGCAGCGACTGACACAGTGTGCAAACACCCTGGAGGTTACAGGCAAACCCACTGAAACGTACCAACACCATCACTTCACACAAAGTTTCTCAATCTTTGGAGTGGGATTTTTTTTTTTTAGAAAAACATGCGTTTTGGAGAGGAATCTAAACTCCTTCTCTTTGAACGTAACACAGAGTTTTAACTGTTGGATTATTACCTCCAGGTTTTTTTGCCTGAGTTTTGAAACAAACAAACAAACAGCACCACTGCATTCAAAAGCTTAGGAACCTTCACTTCATTTCCATTTGAAAAGAAACAGATGTGGAAATCAGGTGTTTCCTTTAATCCTCTGTACCTATAAAGAATGTAAAAAATATCTGAACAAGCAGATGGAAATTGTTTCTTTGCTTCTTTCTTCAAAGTCTTCATTAGCCATAATCATTATATTGAGGCAATTATGCTGAAATCCTTGTTATTACATCATATATTTGCTACGAACAACTCTAAGTCTTTGGACCCAATACATTCCATTCATTATTCCTTACATATGTATTATTTTTTTTACTGGATCCCTGAAAAGAATCCTGTTTTCTTTTCTTAGGATTGGACACCCTGTGAAAAGGACACATAGGTGTCCTTATCTTCTAGAGTTTTTAAACATTCGCAGAAATTAATATGTTTTTTTCTACATATTTTCTACTTCATCCAGGTTTCTTTCTTTAATTACTATTTAATTTTTAGGAACTTCATGCAAAAGAATTAGTATCACTCTCAATTCATAACAAACACAAAATGAAATCACTTGAGGCCATTTACAAAGGTTATGCTTAACCTAGAAGTCTAAGCTCTTTTGTTTTCTTTAAATGGAGAGAAATGAATCCATCCCAAGTGTACCCCATGAAGGTTTGGTTAAATTCCTGGTCTGAGTTACTTTGCAAAGGAATTTGTCTTTTTCTACAAATCAGACAACTTGACAAATTTAGTAAACGAATTTAGATCTTCAACCTTAGCCCAAATGCAACTAGCCTCTCCTTCTAGCCAACCTCTTGGTTTCTCATTGGCCACTTCATGAAAATGCTCAGAGTTGCCAAACCTGACTCAGGCCAAGCACAAAGTGCAAAATACCAGCAGCAAAAAAACACTTTATCAGCTGCCCGTTCATCTTTGGCACAGGTTTCAAGATTCTACTTTCAGCAACTCATGGGACTAAAACATAAATAAAAGCTGTTATCCCCAAGTTCACTCATTCCTTTGAACAACCAATTCCCTACTGTCATGTTTATGGAAATACTTGCAAGTAGCAATCAAAATGCTATATGAATGCATCAGTAGCTTTGCCATGATTGCATTCAAGTCTGTGGCATGCTGCGGTAGATCTGTAACTGCCTGCCATGTTTCCCTCAAGATACCTGAAACTACCAAATCACTGAATGAGATGCACGTTCTGTCCTGATCATAAATTTCCAACTATGAATATAGTCTTTAACTTTAACCATGAGTTACTTTTGCAATTATTTGTCTTTGGAAAACTCTTACCCTTCCATGCCCTCCCCCTGACCTCCCACCCTGGCAATAAGCTAGCAATATCTCAAACCCTTTGTGTTCCTGTGTCAACACTATCCCCAAACTGTAAGTGTTAGCAGCTGTGCTCAATATGAAAGGGTTTTTGAAACACAGGGAGAGTAAAACAGGAGCAATCACAAGAGCCTCTTTGACTCTCAAAATATTAAATCACACACTGCTGATCACTAAAATGGTTTCCTTTCCTTACCCAACTTATGTAGTGGTTTTGCTATTTTGGCCAATCTACAAATGAACCTTTTGTAATAGGAGGCCTAAAAACTCTAAACATATGTGTGCATCCAAAGAGCTGGCAAGATTTTGGACAGCGTCAGCTTTCTTTTCATTGCAAAAGTTTATCCTCAGTGATTGTATGCTCAAAATTTTAATTCACTTGTTTTAAAAAGTGTTCACGTTACTTTGGATTAAGTTTTAAATTCATGCTGTAAAGTTACTGCGTTTACAAATATACCAGTTTCTGCTCATCAAGATCGTACCTAAATCAAAATATAATTAAGCTAGGCTGAAAAAGATTGCAAAAGTGGTGTATCAGCCTGTAAAACATGGTGACACGCCAAGTAAGACAAAACCATCACTTTAGATGATCACAGACCTTGTCCTTCTCTTTAACTAGGCTTCCTTTTGTATTGTTTTTTTTTTCTTCGGTTTGCCCTTATCTCTGATACGTGAGAACAACACAAACCTGTCACAGTATTAAAGGTATTATGTATTCATGAGAGATATAAAAAGAAAAACAAGAGAAACACCGAACCTTGAAAATTTCCAAGTATCTAGTACTGCATCTATTTTCTTTAGTCGAGCTGCAGACCAGGCTGAGGAATTTTTATGTCTCTCTGCTTTATCTTCTGTAGGAACTGTAAAGAAATTTCCCTTCAGCTTACTGGTAACTGGTGAGGTAAGCGTATTAGCATTCATTTTCCCCCTATTTTCAGTCTTTTGTTAGACCAGTCTTATTGATTTGGAGCACCATTCCTTTTATATGGATAGTTTATTTATAATTCTTCTGTTCATCTAATGAAATTAGTTCATAGGCATAACGTTCGTGCTCACCTCCAACTTCCTTTTCTTGACAGCGTTTTCCTATGGGAGTAACTGCTAGGACTGCTTGTTCTCCTTTTGCAACTGTTGTTTCTTTTGTTAATATTTCTTTCTTTTTACAGACATTTAGGAAACAAGCAGGGATCCATTCCAATTTCAGATCCACGGGAACGTTACCAGACAACAGCTCTGACATAGAGGTTACCAGAGGGTACCATCATCTGCTCCACAGTGAGCACCTGTGTGCATTCCCTTATGGCACACCACCCTGCTTACTGGAGTTAACAGCTCTTGAGGTATTGGAAGCATCTTAAGCTAGCCCTTGGTAGACAACCATTGCTCAGACTTTTGCAGTTGTGTGGACAACAGCTGCAACACTGCAAATGGATGCAGAGAAAACATTCACAATGTAAAGACCTTTATTTTAGAAGAAAATTGAGAACTGGGATTTGTATGTGCCAGCTAATTAACATTTCCCAGCTATTAAAGAAAAAAACACAACACTGTTTACACATTATTTAATTATCCAGTCTGCCTTTTCTATTTAGAATCTCCAGTGTCCAATATTAGTTACTAAACAGCTGCCCTGCTCTGACAAAATTCTTTTTAGATTCTTAAAATTTTTTAATTTTTTTAAAACAATCACCCACTATTCTACATACTTCTTAGCCACTATTTTGCAATCAGTAGCTAAACTCTCAAAAACTGTTCATACGCAAGAACTAAGAACTAACAACTTTTTATTGCCATTTTTCATATTTAACTCTTTCCCCTGCTTTTTGTATTATTTCCTACTTTTCCTGCTCTGTAAGCAAACAATAAATTTTTTTTAACCCACATAAGATTAATTATTTGAGAGAGTAACATTCAGGCAGCAGTAGAAGTTGCACTTACTTATCACTCAGTTTCCATTTTCCTCACAAGTGGGTGTTTACTCTTCTGACTGACTATTCCAAAACATGGAAAATCTGTGTCAAATTCCAACTCACATCTGAATGGCAAAAGAATGTCACTGTGTCTAGTCACATAAATAGTGTAATTCTTTCTAAACTTCATCTTAATATTAGGGTAAGGATTACATACAATCTGTTTAAAATTAAGGTCAATAGCAGCATAAAATCAAGAAGATACAAGAAGCCCATTCGTAACTTAAATACTAGAATGGTGCTCATCATCTGAGGAATAACATCCTTAAAGGGCCGCTCAAACAAGGGATAGGGAGTAAAAATCTTTATTATTATTATTATTTAAAGGGACTCAATAAATATATGAGGTGATACGATAAGATTTCCTGTGCCTTTTAGCTTTTTGCTGATAAAAACTATCTGGTATTTAAGCTAACCATACTAGGATACCAACACACATAACCTTATTTGCTGCTTTTCTGGAAATAATCAGAGATTGGATACTTCAACTTGAACTGAAACTCAGTTTGAAGTATGCTGACCCAAATTAAAAGAGAGAGTTTATGATGTTAGACATGGCAAATTAGTAGAGCCCAGAAGCAGACAGCTGCCATCAATAAGATTTTCTTTCTCGTGTCTGTAGGTGGAGCCATAACCTAAGTAAATACGCTCTTGGCAATGCAAGTTTGGAATTTTGCAGTATGTACTTGGAGGCTTTTCAGCATTTTTACATTATTGAGGTTTTAATTTTCAGTACAAACAATGTGTGAAGCCCGCTGTTTTCCTGGTTTCTCAATCTGCTGAGCCAATTCATTTCTCCTCAAAAGTCCGGAAGGAAAGAAAAACTGTTGTTCAACTTTTATTCTGTCCAGCAATTATCACCTAATTTAAACTTCTCTAACAATTTCTCTGCTTTAGGGCACCTCCAGGGCTGCCAGTCCAGCTGAATTCATTTAGAAAATTAAATCCAAACCTGACTATTCTTATTCATCCTCTACACCAATTGTTCCTTTTATCATTTTGTGCTACTGTACTAAAAGGAAAGGCAATAGCACATTTTGTGGATTTTATTGTATTACATATAAAACATACTGCTGAAATACAGACTGTAGGAATCTTAGCGAGGAGAGAGGAAACACAGCACCATCTGACTGAAAGATGTTAGATAAAAGAGTAGCTATTTATAGGAGTAAAGTATGTCTACAGTTACCACTGTGACTAACAATACACGGTTCATGACTATAATTAATCCTTTCCTTCCTATGCCTCACTTATGCAAAAAACAAAGTATTGAGTCCTTGCAGCAAAACAGCAAAAAACCTCCATAAAACCAAGAAATGCAGAATAACTACTTCCCAACTATTTTTTGTTTGTTTACTGCTGCGCACAAGAAGCAACACTAATGTTCAGGGAGTCAGAATGTGTGAAGATTATTGGTAATGAATCGTTGCTTGGAATCAGGGTATGGGCATGGAAAGCTGCAATTATCAGAAACACTTTTAAAATAATTATTTCTATTTTACAAAGTTAAGGAATACTCATCAGATCTCTTTAGATCACACTCAGCAAATCTGCCTGGTTCTAAACACTGCATACCGAAAAGTTTGCATGGCCAAAAGTCACTCTCAAAAGAGCCAGAGAGATCAAAAGGATGAAACTATAGAGCTCACACATAAAAAGTAGAAATAAGGACCCTGTACTGCACTGTGGGATTGAATTGGTGCATTTCACTCCCTTTAAGATTCTGCAGTTCAAGGAAACTGGAGGCCCACGTGTTGCCTTCTGTAGTCACAAGACGGTTTCTTAAGCCATGCTCAAATGCATGGGAACTGCAGATGATTCAAAAGCTATCAAGTGACCACAAATCTTTATATCCCTCTAAATTTATGTGAAGCAAACAAACAGGTACAGGAGTTTATTTTCAGACTGAGGGTAACTTCTGGTAAACGTTTGTGAAACTTCTGGTTTTACAAGCCATAACTATCCAAAATTATGATTTTTTAGTTTATACTTATGAAAGTTATTTTCAGATTGTACCATAAATTTGTACAATTGTCAGTTCATGTTACGTTGCTCAATGATGGGACAATCACCACTTGAACTAGCCACTACTTCCAAGTTCAACATATTTAAATTGATTATAGACTCAGAATTGGAATCAAATTTGAACTACTGATTAGGCAGGTCAATTACACACCCTATACATTTCGTATAAATTTCACATTTAATGCTGGTAATAGCCATGAAGGTGATTATCCAATTGAAACCTATTTGCTGATTCAGTTAACATGTTATGTCAATAACAAAAGCACTTGGGAGTATCCAGGTTTATTGCAAGGTAGTGGATTCTCAGATTAAAAATACCATTTATTTACCTATCCTATTTATTACAAACTATTTCCTTCAGGTGGAATTAAGCTATATAGGCACATAAGTTTAAGAACATATTGTACTGAATTGCATTGCATCATTTTATTAATTTCTCTCATTTTGAAATCAGTTGTTTCAGAGTCATTTAGGAAATGCAAAATTGTCTATAGGGAGATTATTTTTTTTTTTAAGCCAGTGAGCTAACAGTTAGTTTCTTATCACTCAGAAAATTATCCTAAATGATTGATAATAACCCTCACCAGCTACTTTAAAGAAATTAAAGTCATAAGACAGAGGTAGCTGGTAATTAATACATATGACTTTCTCTATGCAAGGGAAAGCTCTCTGTGCAGATGAATGATATTAAATTTAGCCTATCCAGATGCTGAGATGTGCTCCAAGATACATTGTATGAAATATCACAGAAGTCTGTTTGCTCTAATTAAATAAAAAAAAAATCATACTCTGCCTAAATAAAGCAAGATTAAATTGCTTTTAAAGGCTAATCAATCCAAAAGATGCCTAAAAAACTCATCTGTGAGCTAATATTATTTTAATCTGTAATCACATGCACAATACAATCTAATAGATCTAGATACTGTACAATGTTGAGAGATGTATTTATCTCTCTCTGTGTATAAAGATAAATAAAAAAGAGAGAGAAAAAAAAAAACAGAAAACATGTCAGTTCTGTAACTAGCTGCAGGGATAGTTGCTAATGTCCTCCATAAGTGCCTATCCTAAATATATATGCATGTCTATGATCACATACATATGTTTCATATGGGAATGCATAGTCTAACTCATACGTCTGTAAAAATATCTAAATAGATCAATACTAGGGCCAACTTTCTTAGATGAGCAGGACTTTTGGTACCATGTACAATGGTGACAAAGTCAATATATTTAAAGCAGCACAACGTAGTTCAGAAATTTTTCCTTACAGCTCTGGTGTTTGAAAGCACTTACTTTGAGTTTTCACTTCATGGCTTGGATCACAGCTGTAAAGAAATCTGATTTAAGTTGGCAGCATATTTTTGGGTGGCTGGTGGCTCACAGACTGAATCGTGTATCTGCAGGTCCTACACCCTGAAGAAAAGATGTCACATAATTAGGTAAAACAAGTTAATTTCATATTTGGAGTCATTCATTAGCCAAATAAAAGAATCTTCCAAAATAAAACAGCTTTAGCAATTCATTTTATTAAGGTCAACACTTCAAAGCATTTATTTATTTAATATCTGCACTCTTTCTTTAATACATGGCAGTAGAACTTGTTTTCTGGTGTTCTGGCTTCCATTAGATAGCCATTTTTTTATTTTATGCAAGACACATGGAAAAATTCATCACTGATTTACTGCACATTTCCACGCAGAGTCAAACTAATATCTGATTACTATTGAAGAAGCAAAACCCTGCTTGGCAGTGAATACATAAGCAAATTTCCAAACACATGGATGTATGCAGCCTTGTGCAAGCAAATCTCTGACAGTGAAAGTACAAAACATTACACTGCAGCATTTACTGTAAAATGGGAAAATTTAAACTGAGATTTCTTTTCAGGAACTACAAGTGAAATGGCATTGCAATAACAAACTTAAACTATTGTATTATATATTTCCAACACTTCATGCAATAGCCTTTGAGTTTTATAATTTATGCATATCAAAACAATTTGGGAGCTTTTCCTTCTTCTCCCTAAGTGGAAAATGCAGCAGTTTATAATGTTAGTCATGAAAAAGAATCTCTAGTTATCAATTAGATACTTTTAATTCCATTACTGGGTGCCAGTTTGCAGTTGTCCATATTGCTGCTTCCAAGAAGAAAAGCTATTTAGCATGCTCAGTATTGTGTACAGCTTTCTGCCCCAATCTACTCTTTTTTGAATTTCACTTAGGCCAGCAAGACTAGTTTTGGTACCTTCACAGCAGATGGAACAACTTTTACCTCATTCCCGTTTTACAAGTTTCTTTTGTAATTTCTGAGCCTATGGTAGGAATGTATCACAGAAATTTGTCTCTTCTAAAAAACAGATTTAATTACTCTCATATTTTGTTTCAGACAAAGCTAGTAACTAGAAGGTATCATTTCACTTAATCAGAAATTCACTCTGTGCTTAAAGACTTAAAAAATAAAAACATAAAACAAAGCAAAACTTTGACCAATGATGCTGATTTGGGAAGTGTTTAACTACAGGGCATGGCTCACAGATGTTTTCGCATCCTCAATGGCTTTATGGGCAAGATTAACTTTGATGATATGAAAATGTAAAAAAGAATTATCAGGGAGAAAAAACTCAGGAAGATTTTTGAGGCTGTATGTATGTATGTATGTATGTATGTATGTATGTTGTAAGGAATAATCTTTTTTTCAAGAAGCAATAGTAAGTATAGCCCATTCTTGATCAGCGGATGGCCCCCGTGAGTAAAAAGACTCTACTGGAAGAAAACAGAGTATTTGAAAAGGAAATTCATGCCTCTTGCTGGATATTCTGTCATGTGCACAGAGTAGTTAATCCATCTTTTAGCAAGATTAGCTGTCAGATTAACACATTATCCATGTGAGTCACAGTTAGTATAAACCAAGGATGTGCTTGAAGAATGATGTGCACCCACATGAAGGAAGGTTTATAGAGGCAGACTTACAACAGCACTGTGGAATGCAAACCCAGCATTTTTTTTTTTTTTTTTCATTTTTTTTGTTAATGCTGGCCAAAGCTCTGCAAACAGCCAGTCTCGACTGCTGTATCATGCTGAGCTGATACAAGCCTTGATGTGGATTTGAACATCCTCATGCAGGCCTTGCATCTGCCACACACATATACATATTAACTCCAAGATGCCTCTATTGTAGTAGAAAATAGATATTAAAAACATTAAGAAATTTACTTACTCAAAGTGCTCTTTAAATACATGATTTGTAGCCATTCAGGAGCATTCAAATTCTGCAAGGCTAAATTTAAATCAATTCAATTTAATAACAGAACAGTATGCAATCTGTGAACAGAATGTTTTCTTGTATAAATCAAGGAAGTGCAAATGAAAGTTTGCACAAGCAACTGATGGGTGTCAACATCTCTTTTGAAAACCACAATCCGAATATTCTTCCTATTGTGTCTCTCTCAGATACGAGGGTATGAAACTAAATGATAATTTCATCTCAATGCAACAGTAACCCATTTGGAAAAGCAGGCTTCTGGAAACATTATGCTATAAAAGATTGCACTAGAGCACGTGACTGCAGCTCAGAGCTAAAGATCTTTCCCCACCAACATTTTGTTTTGCAGTTTTATTTTTCTCTCCACTCGTTTTCATTGTGGCTTTATTTCTCACCCTTCAGGAGGCCAACAAAGCCCCTTTTTTGAAGAGCCTGCTTCTATATCTTTTCTTAATCTCCCTAAGTTAATAACCAAGCAAAATGAAGACGAAGCCTGCTCTGAAACAAGCTTTGTTCCAATACATGAAGGTTTGGCAAGAAAAGGAAGCCTTCTTATGGAAGCTGCTTAGCTGACAAGTCACAGCCAAACATTCCAAGCGGTTTCTGAAGCAGCTGAGGCTTTTGTGCTGAGTCAGTATTTGCTGTCTATAGGAGCAGCTAAAAGCAAAGAAGAAAACTTTCCCACTATCTTGCTTTGGCTCTCTCTGTTGGGTCACGAACCATCTAAAGAGTCCTGACTTGATCTGCAGGCACGTGGGACAGCTGCTCTCTATTGGCAACACCACATAAGCAACTGAACATAAGTTCAGAATATAACTGTTGCATATTTATCTTCTAAGGACACCCAGCCACCATTTAAATATAGCCAACAACCACCTGTGATTGATTAGACAAATCTGTACAAGTCAGCAAATTTCACTCAGAAAACCTACCACCAAACCAGCAACAAAGAACACATACACAAAACTGTACGTACAACAATTAAGGAATTGAATTCACTCAGAAGCGAACAAGTGTCAGATCTCAGACCAAAGAGATAAGATGGAACAAATGACTGCATGCAGCTTTTTTCTTTCAAAACCAGCTTGAGACAATTTACTAATTCAAGTCAGAAAAAAAAATGTAAAATTAATTGCAAAATATTTGAGAGAGAGAGCAATTTGCTGAACACAATTGTTTGAAAGCAGCACAACTAATTTTGTTCTTCAAACCAAGTAGACAACATGAACCCAACATGTAATATACTTTGTCCAAACAATGCAACTTCTGGTTTCATGAGAGTTTGCATAAACCAAGTGTCTCCTTAATGTCCTTAAAAACAGTACAGGAAGAAGCAAGGACAATCCCAATCAAGTATTATTCTAATCATCTACATCCAGTCAACTGCAATAAGAAAAAGGTGGAGTAACTGCCAGAAGCTGCGTACCTACAATCTCGCTCATAACAGATTATCCAACATATTCAGCCAGCTAATACAGGTGTCCCACCTATTTCTTTTTCTTCTTTCCTACTCCCTCAACATCCAATAGTCAATAAATTCAAAAGTAGTGAGAGAAGCAGCAAAGATGAACACAGTTTATGACTGAAGACTCCTGAACTCACCAGGAAACTGAAATCATTCTAAGTCCTTGTTCAGGCTGTTATTCAGTATCACCTAGTAACTTCAGATATTCAACTTACTGGTAGCTCCTCCATCAAGCATTTATCTCCATGGAGAAGATATAATTACTAAATATTTTTATTTTTTTATTTTTAACTGAATGATTGATGCAATTATCCTAGTAAAGAAAGATGTTTCATATTGATAAATGATGGTAATTCCCATCCCTTTGTTGTATCTTAAATGAATCAGTGTAGGGGTTAGAAATCATCTGGTTTAATGTTGATAGCAATGAAGTAGTAGAGCAAAAGGTGAACACTGAAAACAGGTTTTGTATGTGTTTGAGGCAAGGGATAGTTTTTTTTCCTCTGCTAGAAACATTGTTTGACTTGTTTCCTCTTATTTCATTCTATATTTCAAAACAGCTTACTTTTCTTAGTAGACAACGGGAATGAAAGCAAGAAACTGCATTAAATAAATCTCCAAAGTCTCTCTAACAGGCTTCAGGCAATGCTGTACTTTTTCTTTCAAATATTTCCATGTAAAATCAGATGTTAACTCTCTGAGTGAACCCATGTGCAAACTCTTTATTCATCAGATTAATGGCTGTGGAGCAACAGGCAACTGAACACATTGCCATTCACATAAGGTATTCATGGCTTTCCAGAAAACTTCACATTATTGCAACTACTTTTCAGTCAAGTATGCTGCATCTAGTGAAGAAAGAAAGAAATTATTAAAATGTTTAATGGGAAACTGCAGTAGATGCATTGACACAGGGAGGAATTTGTTTCTTTTTAACCAGCACATGCCTATTAATTTGACAGATGGATTTTTTCCTTGCCATACATTTGGGGGGGTATTAAACACTTTATTTCATTCTCTACTCATTTTTCCTCTTTCTTTCCTCAGAAATACTGTCAGATACCTGCTTTTGAGATTGATCATCCTACATCTTTTCAGATATACTCAATCAGATCCATTGCTTGGTCTGTCTCTGTGAATGCTTACAAATATATTTGTCATGTTTTTTAATTTAATACAGATAAATTTACAGTGTATGTTCTGTTTATAGTGAAATCTTGTTAAACCAAATATTTTGGAGCCAAATCACAGTTCAGATGAGAGGAAGTTCATACTTGTGCAACACAGCAGATGCTTGTTCATGTATGTATTTTCATATCTGCTAATGACTTCAAAGCATATCTGCTAAACCATACATTCTTGAAATGATGATAGTGGCTGGAACAACAGAAATAGGGACAAATCAGCAAACCACAAGGTGATAATGTCATGACTGTATTACAGAATAGTTAAATTCCACTGTTACCCCAAACTTAAAATTGTGTACAGTTCATGGTGCCTGGCATTCAAGGAAGTCAAGAAAAACGAACCTCAGTAATGAGAACTCATGACCTGTACTGTGCTTCAGCTGTCATAATGTCATTTCATTTTCCAATTTAAAAGCATGCTGAATCTGGTATACTGCTGAAGAGTTCATCTGGGCAACAAAGTAGAAAGCCTGATGATGGGGCTTACAGGAAAAGCTTCATGTCCATCTCTCTGATTATCCTGAATTAGGTGTCTAAGTACACCTAAAAAATCACAAAAGAGCAAGAATACATGGCACATCCCCTCAATATTTTAGCACCTTCTACCTATTTTCAGCTCAAGACATTTCTGGCTTTAAAGTGTTTAGTAAATAGTTTAGGATTTGTCTTCCTTGAACTTGTTCAGTTGTCCCATACAGGCATGCAAAATGTTTAGCCTTGACAGCAAGACTGAAGAAGAAGCTGCCATCTCCTCAACAGTACCAGTGAATCTTCAGAATTAGAAGCAGGTCTTACACTGAAATTAAGGAGCACAGAGCAGAGCAGCAAGGGTTACTAGGACTTGGAGAAAGATAATATGTTACTTTCACTAATATACCACCGTCCCTGCAATTTCTGTCCTTGTACAGTCATGTTGCACTATGCTATTAATATATTCTCAGCTCTCATCAACTGCAGATATGCATTTTCTCCTACTTTTTTTCCTTTCAAAATAATGTTCTGTGCTACCATTTCTAAAATGCGCTAAAGATTCCTCACAGAAGCTGTAAATCAAAGACTAGATTTGAGAATACTATATTCAACAAAAATGGTATTTAAATCTTAATAATAACAATGTGGTATCAGTTGTCATGTGCTAGAGTGTTTGGTGTTTATTACTGAATAATTTAAGATCCTAACATGCAAATTGTTCTGACAGACATAATTTGAAAACAAACATTGGCATTTGTTTTGTTACCACTGCTGTTGTTTTCAAGTACAATTTTTGCAGTATAAATAAAAGCATATATTGTGACTAGAACTATGCTGTCTACAAAATTCCCAGTGGTTTGGCATTTGTGATTCATTTCTCTTCATTCTTTAAAACATTTACGCATGTAACTGTTTTGAACCGTTAGCTCACTTGTATTGTTGACAAATTCTTAGTAAGCATCCACAGATTATTAAGCTGAACTTTCTATTGCCATTTAAAGGATAAACAAAATGTCAGTTTACAGTTTTCTGAAAAGGCATGTTTTAAAAACAAAGAAATAAATATAAAAGCTTTTATGTCCACTAGGATTTGAACATACAAAAATTATCGGAAGTCAGAAAATCATAGAAGAATACACTGTGGTTATCGTATAAAAACAATCAGAGGTCAGAAAGGGGAAGTTCTGTCTCTAAAAGAACTAACTAGAAACTAAAACCCTTCAAAAGGTTTGTAACACCCAAACTCGACACAGATTCCCTCAAAATAATATATAAACTCCTATTGTGTGAAATCTCATGACATCTATATTGCAGTAAACAAGTAGGAAAAAAGAATAAGATAATTTCAATTCTAATGCCTCCAATTTTTTGTGCAATCACATGAACATCAGAACTGCTTCATACTCAGGTATGTCCCTAAAGAGAACTGAACTGCTCACTTAGTACTAACCAGCTTTGTGCTGCCTGCTGGTTTTCACTGGTCTTCGAATGGAGAAAGGACCGCAGTGCATTTCAGTATTTACACTGGTCCAGATCTGCAAGGACATACACACTGGTATATAGAAGATCTAAGTTACTCAAAAATCTTTGAATTCATTTTCTCCCCTTAACATCATCTCCTCTTGTATGCACCATAACTCCATGAGAAATCGTAAAATTTAGAATTAAGGTATGTTCTATAAAGAAGCAGCAGAAAAAATATTCTCAAATTTTATTGGGAAATTCCTATTCAGTATGCAAATATCATATCAGACAGTAGGGGGCAACTTTAATCCACAAGTCATACTTCATGTGTTCTGCTATATAAGGATATGAAGTGGGTACTTTCAGTATTTACCTAAGTTTATTGCATGGTCTGTATCAATTTTGTAAATCATAAAGTTTTGTTTTTTAACCCCTGCTCTGTTCTCTAGGCAGTATGCTGAGGAAATATCTGGTTTATGTAACAGAAAAAATGGTGCAATATAAAATAAGAAACTACACACTCAAAGCTGTTGAGAAACTGAAGGACAACTATATTCATGTAGCTTACTGTCACAGGGATTGTGAGAAACCAATCTCAGAGTATGTTTCCACACTTGCAATGTGATAAGCAATGCTTTTTCTTGGTGAAGCAGTTTATAAAAGAAGTAATTTAACAACCTAAAAAAGAGCAGACAGTAACATAAAAGCCATTAAAATCAGCAAAATATTCATTAATGCTGTTAACGTGCAAAATTAACTGTGTTTAAAAATAAATTTTTATTTAAGGATAAACTGATGTTCTGTGTTATGTGTCATATTTTGTATCACCTGAAAAATAAGTTTTGTTCTTAATTTTCCTGGACAGCAAATGCTAACTACATAGGCATGACATCAGAGGGCAAAAGCAGTCAACACAGTATTTTTTCACTGCATAACTATGACTTGTAGATTAGAAGAGTATAACAGTTATGGAATTTAATATGCAATTAATTCATTTCCCTTTAACGTACACTTAAAATTATCAGATTGGTGAAAGTTCAGAAGTAGGGAGTAGAGTGAAAGTATTTTCACATCAAATCCAGCCAATTGGAACATCTAAAAACCCCTACAACCCAGAGCTAGTCTTGATAGAAGGCTCACAAAACGAAGTGGTTAGGCCTGGAGTGAGATTTAGCAAATCTGGGGCAAAATCATGATTTCAAGTAAAGGATGTCAAACACTGGAAAGCAACTCATACAGAACTTCATGCTCCATTTAAGCTTCAAACATGAGGGTAAAGTACACTGGATGACAAGCTACAATAACAAAGTAAGAAACTGATTGCAGACCTTTCTTCTGAAGCGCCCTGAGACCCTTCAATAACACACTACAGATCTGCTTTTTTTCAGCAATGCAGCTAGCAATTACTTCTCTGAACACAACCCCACCTTAAAACATAAAACTTCTGTTTCGGTTAGTGAGCCTTTGCTGTATTTTTCCTAATAGACAGAGCATAGCATAAACAAGGATTACAAGATGTGAAAAACATCCACCCTCCAGCATTTCCTGACATGAACTTACATTTCATGTTAATACTCAAAAAGCATATGTGTAACTGGTACCAACTGTACTACTTTAGAAAGAAAACTAATCATTAAAAACACAGAAACAACAACAACAAAAGAAAACAACCACCAAGCAGACATTTTACCACCAGACATTACTACTTCATGATCCTATAATTTGTGCCCTTTTACAACTTACTGTTTGGGGCTTTTTCTTTTTTTTTTTTTTAAACCCATGGCTGAGAAACATCTTGCTATTTTACTGTCTGATGGGACTGAATGCCAGGTGAAACCAAACCACTCATTTCCATTCCTTTTTCATTAGGAAATGAGGAAGTGCAATTCCTCTGGCTGAGAACACGTCATCCTGGAGGGACAGCTTGCCAGGTTGTGCTAGGTTATTCTGAAATGAGGGAAGAGAAAGCACACATCCATGACACACTTGCTTCTGCTATAACCCTGGTTAAATACGCCCTATAAGTAAGCAGAGGTTTTTGGAAACACTTTCCTAATGTAAACACTTTAAACAGGTGAATGGAGAAACAAAAATGGACTCACGTACAGAACTCAGTATTAAAGCTCACTTCATCAAGAAAACTGTTTTTTTTTTTTTACAATGTTTGCTTTTCAATTTGCCTTTTCATTTGTTTATGTTATTTTTTAGTCTTTCTCCATTACCCAGCATGATTGCAGTGTGATTTTCTCTGCTTCAGGCTCATCCCCCAGTTTCCTTGCACACACAATGATCCATTTTCCTCAGGCACTGAACAGCTACCAGCCACATCACTTACTCTAGGTATACTCAGTTCAAGGTCTTTGAGGTTATCTCTCCACTTCCCTTCTCTCCACACACCACAGCAGCAGCCAGGTCACTTACTGGTGTGTTCCAACCTCAACCTGTGAGAAGGCAGCAACCTTGCTGGCAATGCTCAAGGTACCTCTGCTAAGCGATGGCCACTCCTCAGTGAGGTGACAGCCCCAGTTTGAGCTGAATCAAGGGAATTTATGAAAGCTTGCCAGTCCTCTCTGTTCTCTCCCAGATGACGGGCACTGATGTGCAGAATTAGCTTAAACAACCACTGCTTTCCACAACATGTGGGATCCATCAATAGCTATACAGAGGTTATGTTGCAGGATTCTGTCCTATTTGTCAGATCCTGTGGATGCAAATGTAATCTCTCATTACTCTTACCCGCTTATATGAAAAGCATGGTCACTAAAGACTTGATGCAGATAACTGTAAATTGCTTTCTGAAATACATCACTACCTTAACTTTTTTTGACTTAAATAGGCTGCAAAAAAAAAACCAACAACCATATGTTCTTGCTCAGATTATAATAATATAAGCTAATATGTACATGACTGACACTGCTTTATAAATATTTCTATTATTGTACATTTCATTTATATACAAATTATACCACTGACGTTATCAATTTATTGGAAAGTTTCCAAATGGGTCTAGTTTTGGTATTCTATGGTGACTGCTGATAACACATCCTAAGGAAGAACTTAACAAAACTGCTGCAATCACTATTCGTTTTTGAAGCAAGATAATAAGCGGTGTATCCTTTCATCTCTCTGGGAAAATTACCCTATACATAGTAATACATTTTCAGTTATTCATTATCATTAAAGTCAAAGGCCATTCATTATTGTAGCAACATAAGCTTACATGCAAGTAGCCAGAATACTCACTGGTTGCATGATAGTTCTTCAGAACTAGACAAACTTCACATTTGCAGTATTTTGGGTGTGGTTTTTTTTGTTTGTTTGCTAATGCTTGTTCATTTGTTGCTGTTGTTTTTTCCCATTTTTTCCTTTTTTTTTTCTTTTCTTTTTCTTTTGTAGTAGAAGCACAGTAAACATTTTTCCAGTAGTTTTTCAAGGAAAGCACAGTTCTTGCAGCTTTAATGCAGAAATTATTTGACATTCAACGAGAATGCTGGTTTGTCTAAACAGAAAAGAGATTATTTTCCAAATCCAAAAAAACATTAAATAACTCAGATTCCATGCAAGACCTGTCTTGCACTGTTGCAGTTATTGATGTTGGATTACAAAAGTAATACATATTTTGATACAGGGAATGGGTATGGGCAGAGTTTCCAGGCTTAAATCCTTGTTTCTTACAGCTTGTGGAAGAAAGTTTCTCTGTAAATCTAAATTCCATTTGTTAAGCATTAACGAAAGAATGGCAAGAAGAGCATAATTTCAATGCAAGTACGCTCTTGTTCATTTTATGTCATTTATCTTACTCTTCAAATAATCTAACACAACAAAACCAGGAATAAACCACAGTAAAACCGGAAAATATGTTACAACTACAAATCTAAAGAAAAATATCTGAGCAAACCAAATTGTCAGCAAAACCAGTTAGTTTCTGTCAGTTGCTGACTAACTGAGCAACACCTTTAGAAATAAGGACGTTTTAATATCCCTAAAGCCTACTGATTCAAGATTTACAATGGGTTTGATGCTCAAAAATTAAGACCCAGGTCTTTACTTTATATGCGACTTTCACAATTTTGTTCTGTGAGTGTCAAGATTATACTACAATAAGAAAAAAACAACCCTAAAAATAAAAAAAATTCAAATACTTCATTGTATAATTTACTTTGATTAAATCACATTCCGCAAAGTTACCCCAACCCAACTAAAAAGATGCAAAGAGAATTTAAAAATTTGCGAAAAATAGTGGAAAAAAACTAACATAGCATACTATTTTAAAGCAATTTTTGTCACAAGCAGAAACATCAATTTGGATTTATATTCTGCACTTAGTTTCATACCTGCATATACATACATCCAATTTAATATTAGCTAAAGGACCTGTACTCAGTCCAATTAACAAAAACTGCATCACACACAGTAATATTAAGAAACTCTTATTAAAAATTGGATCATGTTGTAAAATACATTGGGAAAACCTGATGAATGATTCATTACCATCACCTACATTAAATCTTACCCATATGCAATATATTTCTCTGGCTTCAAAAGATGCAGCATGAAGCTTATTGCGTTATTGTTAAGTCTTAATTTAAATTATTTCTCAGTTCTGATAGAAAAACAAGAAAATGAAATTCAGCAGCTCATACTTAGTCTTGATATTTTTTGTGACCTCCTGGGTTACAATACTGTATTATTATGCCTTGAAACAATAAAGAACATTTTAAAACAATATTATTAACATAAATATTGATCTTCAGTTGTAGAGGTTCTATCATAAGCAAGTTATTATTGTCATTTTGTTGTTGTTGTTATATCTACTCTTATAAGAATATAATTTGATAAACTGAGACTTACTGTACAGTAAAATTGATGCACAGATGTTACCTTGTTTCGCGACGTACTTGCTTTTGTAATGTTCACCCCTAGCTTATAGGTTGTAACAGGTTAAAAGCAACATTAAAAAGAAATTTTGAGTTAAATTTAAGTTTACAACCTATATACCCTGGACATCACGAGAACAGAGCAATGGGAAGATGCCAACAAAGCTAAAAGATGTAACAAGTAAAGGCAAATGATACAAAACGACAAAATAGAGATTATCTAACCCTGCCCACATCAGTTTATAAAGGAGCACTGTTGGCATCTTTACTCCAACTGACACTTCAAAATAAATAAATAAATAAATAGATATGTGGTACAAAAGCATTTTAATTAAATAGCATTTTAAAATATGGCAGTACCCAGCATCAATCAGGTTTCTTAAAATACAAAAAGAAATGTGTTAACATACTGCACACTTAAAAAAATATATAAATATATTTTTTGCATTAGACATATATACAGATATATTTTTTCTGAAAGCCATTTATAGCTAAAATGTGAGCAAAGCAGTACTTGATTACATCATCTTTCCCTGTACAGCACAGAATTTGGTCTTAAGGTGTAAGAGCACGTTGGAAATACAGACTACTTAATACAAGAACAAAACTTTCTCATAAGCTCACGTGCTTACGTTGCATAAGACAATACAGTCCACCTGTCGGATAGATGCTCACTGAATATTATATCTTGCTTAGTAAAAAACATGAATAGAAATAAATTTAAACAAACAAACAAACAAAAAAAACCTAAAAACCCAGATAATAGTGAGCTTTACATAGAAACATGCTTAGGAATCTGAGGCAAATTATACTTGTTAATGTTGGAGTCACTGAGAACAGTTAACACAATGTCACCAAATGTCAGCTGGAGTACTTTGCAGTAACTTACCAAAGAGGTCTGTGTTTAATGAATATACGAATCTTGATTTCTAAGTTTTCAGCTTCAGATGGTGAAGATTAAGTGCTAAGGGTGTTACTGTAAACATTTAAGTGAGATGAACATCACTGATTTTCCAATTTTACCACATGGTTTGTTTCAGAAGAAAACAAGCACAAGTTACATAGTTCTCCTGCAAGTCAGTAAACAGGCACACACAAAGAAAAACTCAAGACAATTTGCTTCTTTGTTTATGTGCAGGATATTTAGTTTGGTTTGCAAAGTATGAGAAGAATAATAAGAACCTCCTGGCAGAATACCACAACTAAATTTCTAAAAAGCCACTCAGTTAATCTCGGTGTTGAATCTAGCTGTTTCGAATTATTGTGATGTATAGTAACAGTCTTATTGACAATATAGATGTACAGAGCCAAAAAAAGCTAGAAATAGTGGCCAAAATGATGAACTAACAGCCAGCCCAAATGACAACAAACATATGGCCATTAACCAAAGAATGGAGGGGTTTAGGAATGCAGCTGTCTGTGGTCTCCTGAAAGCTCCAGAGGAATGAAATACTGCAAGGATTGGCAAAGTCTGGATGAGAAGTACTACTCCTGAAGATAGCAGGTCCTAAAATGGAGTCAACCATCAGTTCACGGTGGAATTTAGAGATTTCTGTGGTCAGAGTATATTCATTCCAATGGCCTCATAATGTACATCAACAAATTAATATTGTATGGATGTCATTTCAAAGCCTACTGAAGATGAAGAGCCATTACTGAAGCCATTAGAGCACAGATGGTTCAAACTATATGCAGATATTCATACTTGCATTTCTGCATTATAGCTGCTTTTTTTTTCCCCTCCTGTTGAACTGTAATGAATTGTCTCATAATCTATTCCATCTTCTTGCCATTAGCAGGCTTTGAATGTTCACAAATAGGAGCAAAGAACTCATTTTCCAGAGCTTTAATCACACAAAGAGGGAATGCCTAATTCTCTAAATGAAATGGTCTGTGATCACTGAAGCAGAGATTTAATATATCACGGCAAATTAGGTAGATTTTAATAAATTACTTATCTCTCTGAATACTTTACATATGCTTATGAAGAAACATAGCCTGTTTGCAAACAGTGGAAATCCACAGCACATAAAATCCTTTGAAGAAAATGACAAATAAAAAAGTAAATTAAAAAATGAAATGTATTATATCCTCGTTCTCAAGAGACAATCCTTTTGCAGCACTGGTTCACAGCTCCATTAAAAATATCAATTAAATCCTTCAATGAGATTGGTTAAAAGCTAGAAAATTAACTTTCCAAGATAGACACTCGTTATTCAGATACAACAATTCATCCCGTGTCTGATAGAAGTTCTAAAAGTGATAGAAAACAAATGAAATCACAGTTGCTTGTCCCTACAGCTCAAACTAGGTGAAGCAAAATCTGATACTTTATGGCTTCTTTTTGTGCTTTGACAGATGTTGGCTGAAAGTAAATCTTTTACTGTATAGAAAAATTATTGTGCCTGCCCTCCCCCTACTTCAAATCATGATAATCATAAACAGCTGATTATAATGTTAGCGGAAGGGCAAAAGTTAGTGAAAAAAAGGTTGCCGTAATTTAATAAGTCTTCCAACTAGCTTCATTTTTTATATTTAATTGATAGGAACTGTATGCATCAAAGAAAACACATACTGAGATTTAATGTGCATAAAATGGATATTAGCATTTTAAAGAGGCAGATTAACACATTAATCCAAGTAATTTTCATATATTGCTTTTAATAAAATCTTCACAGTATAAAATTCTTAATGAGGCTAATCACAGGCATTCCATTTAGCGGGGTGATTAGGGATAACATAAAAGTATTTTTAATCAGTTTTCTAAGGCTTATGGTTTTTTTTTATTAAAAATTAAAAATTTGACTTGCATTTTTATTACTGTTTTATGTAGGAAAAAATGTTGAAAATGCAAATAAAGCACATCATTCAATCATGTAGGTATTAATTATTCACAAGGCGCTGTCCACTGTGGGGAGATACTCAGCCTTAGGGGGGAAATATAAAAACAAACAGACCGAAAAGTTTACAAAACTTTATTATTATAAATTAAGAGTCCTTTTTATATAAATTATACATTAAATATACTCTAAGAATTATGAAGATCTCATCTTTGAAGCACTAACAAGTATGTATTTACAGAAGAAACTTCTGTAGGCAAACTTCCCTTTCATGCTTCCTAGTCATCTTTGCATTCCTCGTAGACTGAACGCAGTGCATGGAGGGCTTCCACTGTTACTCTAAGCTTACCAATTATTGCACTATCATCTTGCGAATCAAAAACTAGAAAGGAAACATCAGAAAACAGCATTAGTAATTTAATTTAAGGCTTTGGTTTTGTTCTGAGAATTTTGCTTAGGATTCGGACAGATTAAATGGCACCTAGCATATGCTGAAAGAACAAAAAATTGCTTCCAGTTCTGGCACTCAGCCCTACAAGGTTTATAAAGAAAGCTCTCAGCCAACTTTCTCATTAAAAGTAGTAGCTAGTACTCAGCCTACTGGAACCTGGGCACTCTAAGAACTACAAAGTGCTTCAAACAAAAGCATTTGCATTGGAATTAATTTTCAAGTAAAGAGAAATTTCTGTATGAAAACTGCCTATGCAAATTGTTTATTTTTCATAATTCACAAATACAGATATTCAGATATCAGAATCGAAGCTATTAGAGACGTACCCACGTATGCAAATACCACTAAGTAAAAGACATACAGATGGATGTATTTTGTACAGCGCGTATATATATTATACAGTGCGTATATATGACCAGGCCAAAGCAGCTTGGAGAGCTATCAGTACTTAAATGGTAAATTGCTTCTGTCTATGTGGTGCAGTGTAGGCTTCTTTGTGCTGTAAAATAGCAAAGTGTAGACAAAGATGGTACTTACCCAAGACTAAACCATTTAACTACCTTCATCTTTGTGCGTGTGTATTTTAAAGTAGTATTTAAAATTTTTATTTTACAGAAATTAACTAACGTGATTTACAATTGCACTCTTCTACAGTATCTACATAAGCCCTGAGGGCCACATTCTCTGCTGCTTTGATTAAAAACATGCTAACAGTCAAGAATGAGGTTACTTTCCATTCCTGCATAAAAAGTAATGAGGCTGTCTAACATGACTCTAGGAGGAATTTGACTTAAACCAAATAATCTTGACAGCACATCTCCTCAAAGCTATGTGTACAGCAAAAAAACAGCAAGGTTATGTATTTACTAAATAGATTGGGATAAATACTCTGGGAACGTGCAATGATACTGTGTGCTACAATGCCCAGACTGCTGGGACAGCCAGAGTTAAGTTCAGGGAAAGAAAAACAAAGAATAGACATTCCATCATTTACTTTGCTGACACAGCTATTAGAGGACAGACTGGATACTATTTTGAGAGATGCAAACAAATTTTGTATATCCTTGAACAAACCACTCAGTGAAATGCCAACCTGAAGAGGAAATTTCAGTGGAGATCATTCTTTTTACTTATAAGAATAGTAGAGTAACTGTGATTGAAAATAGAAAATAATATTAATTCATTTCCCTCAGTTTTAATATTGTCAAGTTACCCCCAAGATATACTATCATATGCCTTTGTATATGCTCATTTTCATCCAGTCCTCAAAAAGTATAAAGGAAGTTTAGAGCATCTAACTTTTAAAGAAGGATTAGAATGGCAGTGTCCCATTGCCATTGGCAACAACATTACCATAAATCCATATGAAAAAGATACTACCTGTCAAGGGTGTGTGTTTTAATTATCAAGAGACACTAGAAATCTCCCTCTTGGAATAATCCAAACTTTGTATGGTAAAAAAGAAGCCAATTTTTTTTAGTTTGACTTTTTTTTTTTTTAGAAAATCCAGTCCATTAGATAAACTTCATAAGCTTCAGTAGTATTTTACTAAGAAATAAAATTAGTATCTGCAGGGATGGGGAGATAAGAACAAGAATAAATGTATTTATATACAGTATTATTGCTTTCACAGATATGATATACATAAAGTTAAACAAAATAGTTTGAATACCTTATGACTGTAGGAAGAAATGTTCCTCTCAACAGTGAAGCAGCTGGCACTACATAATAATGATTACCTAACACAACTAATACTAGTGTTCTTATCCTAATAATTACCTCAGATGATAATTGAGAGTTTTAAGAGTTTTGTGAAAGATGATTTTCACCACAAAAAAATAACACGTATGTCACTATTAAGTCTTATCAAATGGGAACGATGACAAAACGGCCATAAAATGCACAACAGAAACAAATTTCCAATGAGAGACTATGAAATACCATTTTGGAAGAGTTACAATGCCTGTGTAACTACTTGGAGAAAAATGACCGGTGGAAAAAGAATTAAGAGGTTCAGTCACAGAAAGAACTGCATCAAATATGTGTATTATTTTTCCAGGATATGAAAATTTAATTCTTCGTAGAATTCTTATTGTGTTCCTTGAACTTTGATAAATACTTTTGGTATTTTAGTAATGGCACAGATGCAAATCATGCATGATAAAAGGAATGGATAAGAAACTATTTCGTTCCCTCACTATTCAGCCCATCGCTCAAGGTATGGCAATCAGATATATGAGTGTAGAAGTATTAGTGCAGCTTTTGACCAGGACTAAATTCCTGTTGTTGTTAAGAGTGATTTGCAAGCACAGGCACACTACTTCTGGTAATCATGCTGCTCACTTACCTTTATAGGAGATTAACTATTAACAGATACACTCCCAGCTTATTCTTTACTTAGCTTTACATAATGGAGAAAGAATGGAGTGGAGCAGGTGATGACAAAAACAATGGATAGTCCTGTTTCTGCTACCTTGGAGATCAGGAAGGGCTAAACCAGACACCTCACTATAAAGAGACCAATTAACCTTCTCTGCTTCATAAAAATGTTATCGTAAGACACAGGAAACAGAAGGTTCCACACCTACTCACCTCATCTTGCTTTAATAAGTCACAGTGAAAGTTCAGTCACAGTCTGTTACAGAATAAATCTTTCTTTAAACTGCTAGACCTAAACCAAAGCCACTGGTACTTCATTATGACCAGAGACATGTTTTGCAAAATTAAGGTAATCTGTGGATTACAGAATTACTTTAAGCACAATACAGAAATTAGCAATAAAGTATTTGTTAACACAAGTTTTAATAACAAAGTAACATATATTTACAGTTTTTTTGGATGAAACATATTGTACAAAATAGAGAGTCATAGTCAGCAGGCATGTCCTTAAAGTTCTTAGGTTTTATCAACTGATTATTCTGAGCTGAGTATGCCATTTTTTACTTCTTTTTTCCTTCAATTTACATTCTAAGTAATAACAAAATGACACAGTTTTGAAAATTTTGTAAACTAATGGGGAGATCTCTAGTTGATATTAAGAAATTTCTTATTCAGACAATGTCAAACAAATACTTAGACAATACTGCTTGAATTTCTTGTGCAAAGAAGAAATTCAAGTAACTACTGGTTTCAGTAAGGTAACAATAAAGTAGCCTCTAAAACTTACCAAAAATATCTTCCTCAATGACATCCCTTCCTTTCTGAAATATCTCTCTCAAGCTGACATAAGCAAAACCAATATCTTCACATTCAAGATCCTGTTTATCTTCTGGGGGATCACTAACTACTGTAAATAGTAGGCTAAGCAAAAAAAGAAAAAGATTTTTACCTTCAATAGGGTTTAAAATCAACTCAAAAACATATAAAGAAGTCAAAAAGGCTCTATTTTACCAGTTAAGCATAAACCAGATCTCTCTACTAATGATGTGCAATGTTTTCAATAAAAACAATAGTTTGAGAGGCCCTTTCTGTCACATTATCCCTCCCTCTTTACCATTATTTAGCAGTAGTAGTAGAACAGAAGTCACTTAGTTTCTTTACATTTTTTCCCATTCATAAAACCAAGTTTATACCTATGTACTTTCAGGTTTTTCAGAAAATTAATTTAAACTACATTTTAAAGTAGTACGGGGTATTTTTCTTTCTTTTCATTTTTCACACCACCATCCATACCATTCAAGCTGTCTGATGTGAAGAACTAAAAGCAACTGAATAGGAATAATACTTAATTTAGATTAAACATCATCTATGTTGTGTTGGCTAAAATCTTTGATAGCAAAGCTTGTAAGAGAAGTTCCACTACTTCAGTTCACTCAGGCCATGCTTAATGAAAGTGTTCAGGCTTGGATGTATGTATTGCTTGTTATGAAGTAAAACTTTTCAGCTGTCCCCAATTATAATTTTTTTGTTTGCAAAGTAGTCTTGGAATGTGTTAGCTGGATTCTTTTTGAAATGGTCAAAACCAGACATGCTCCAGAAGTAGTCCTGCAGCATTCTGCTGCAAAAAGACATTCAGTCAACAGGATCAGCTAGGAATATTATGAATTGTGAAAATCATCCCAAAACCTATGTATAGTGAATATCAGACCATTAGCAACAAACACTTTGCTCTAGAGATTCTCTCCCACTACTTGATAACACAGACATAGCCTTAGTAAATTCTCATCTATGCATTTTTTGATTTTATAAGTGGCGTGAGGCATGAGATTGCATGATCACATGTAGTGTATCTATTTATGTTCTAATATGGAATTAATAACTATGAGTATCGTTTCTAAGAACATTTGTGGCAGTGAATTCACCTGAAAACATACTACACAGTTCAATACACTTAATATACTACCATTGCTCCTGTAAGATGGCACAGTACAAACATCAACAAAGTGTCAGGCTAAAGCACATTGGGGCAGTTTTCAATGATATTTACATCCTTGATAACTGGGTTTCCTGAAGGTTAAAGATTAACGTTAAGTTCAGTTCCTGCCTCAGCTGAAAAAGCTCTGATATTTGTTTTGTAAGGCCTGTGATAGAAAATGTGATGAAGATATAATTTGGCCAGGTTTAAAAATGCACAGAACTGAAAAGATTTGGTGTATAACAATCCTTCCATAAATTTTGTTTCTTGGTGGTACTCTTGCTAGGCTGAAGTGGAGAACTAGTCTGGTGATGGACTTCCTGCCTTGCTCAACACAGTCAACACAGAACCAAAACTTCACACAGTGAGAACAAATAAAACAACCTCTGTAGTAACATTACTATGATAGTGACAATGAAAGATGAATGCTTTTCTGGAAAAAGAGCTTTCTGTTGTTTTTGTACCTTATTTCATAAACAAAAAAATTTGAACTTTTCAACTCAATCTATCTACAGTAGATTTGGTAAATACTTAGTACAGGCATTGCAGTATTTATAGGTGAAATCGCAACCTAAAAGACTAGTTAGTTTCCTTCACTGAATTATCTCCAAGGGAAAAAAAAAGAATATTCTGTCCTCTGTTTCATTAAACTCTTAATAGAGCACATCATCTACCTTCCTATTCTATATGATAAAACCAGCCTTCTGCTTTCTTATGTCTTTTACATCTCCAAACTTCAGAATTCTTTCTGTGATATTTTCCATTCCCACAAGGATCATTTTATGGAGTTCCCTGCTCCATTTCAATAAAATCTATTTCCTGTCGAAGTCGTGAAACTTCGCTTTAGAAGGGAAAAAGAATGAAGAGGGATTACCCTATCCTACTATAAAAGTGAATAAAAAGTATTTTAGAGATGGACAACTAACCCTACATTTCAAATAGAATCAACAAACGTTCTCTTCTGCAAATTAAATTTATATTTAAATTGATAATGGTTCAATTTTTTTTGTTAAGATTTACCTTCAAGAGTAAATAGAATCAATATTTGTTATTTATTTACTCAAAGTAATGTGCAAACTCAATTAAAAATGAATAAACAAATAAACAATTCTTTTATTATTAGCTCAGACAAGACTAATTTACACTGTATGATATGTATATAATAGCCAACTGCTGAATCAAATTATAAATAGGTTTTTGGAAATTCTAGGGCTAAAGAATACTTTTTAAAGCTTTCACGCTCTTAATTCTTTAAATTCAGAAAGCAAAAGATGTACTACTCTGCTATATGTGGTCTTAAAATTCGTTACTGATAAAATGCTGATGATAGACTCACGCTCTTGCAAATCAAGATTGTTAACAAAAATCTTAAAACATAGCACTAAACACATAACACAACAATAAAAGAGATAGTGATATACCACACCACACAAACCTACTTCAGGGAAGAAACATGTATCAATCACCACTGCAAGACGTAGGTAATGTTCCCAGCTGAAACAAGATTCTGTCTAGTTCATTAGATATGTCAGCATAGTCAAGGAACAAGACAAGCCAAAAGGCAAACCTTAAGCATTCTTTATAAAGACCTTTTATGGAGTTTTTCTGTGCTAATATGTACCTGTCAGTTTTTAGATCTGGCTTTTGAAGTATAGACTTGAGATGCTCTCTTCTTGCACGATTATTTGCCTTATCCACATGTATCACTGCAAAGCAAATTGGAATTAATATAATTATTTACAGACTATTTTTCATCTTCTACAAGAAAGATCATGAAGAAAAGAACAAAGAAAAATAAACATCTAATTCCCTTGTCTTTCCTAAGGAAAAGCAATAATGCCAGAATCAAATTTGAAAGGTCATGTGATCTAATGGCATGTCACTGGCAGGTTTATGTGCATACTGTCAAAAAAGATACAAGCAGCATCTTAGCATGCCACATAGCTGTCATTTTCTGTTAATGGCAATAGCAGTCATGATTTTAAAAGCCAGTGGTCTTTACTGCTTTGTATTTGAAGGGATTTACTGTATTTTCTTCCACTGAGGAACCTAGTGATAATGATAACTTATGGCAGAATGCTTGTCCTTTTTGACAGCCTCAGTAATTTAATCCTCCTTTCCTGCCACAATATTTCAATAAGAGGAACAACTAGACCAACGGACTGAAGAAAATCCACAGCCTGAGGAGTATGTGTGAACGCTCTGAAAGCCATCTAATGTTTTCCTTTATGAACCAGCATTTATTCTTTCTTCTTTTATTTATTTTTTATTTTTTCCATTAATATGACCTACAGCAAAAAATAGTCTTGCTTTGGAAAAAAAAATAATAAAAAACAGAGTTTTAGGAAAATTTTCAGGAGGATTTTTGGGCATCTTGTATTAAGAAAGTTGCTTATTTCTTGCACATGCTATCAACCAACAAGTATTACAAGAGCTTAAACTACTCCAAAAGATTATTAAAAGCCTGTCTGGGAAAACTGAAAATCAGTATTAAAAGAACTAGTAAAGCAGTTGCAAAACTGTTTGAGGACAGAAGTAGCATGAATATAGCTCTGAGTAATAAGCATAGCTCCTAGGAACTTTTTTTGTTTGTTTGTTTTTGTGGGCAGCTCAAAACAGGGAGTTAGAAATTTGTCTCTTTTTAAATTCCATAATCTTTATTATTCAAGTGCTTCATTTTCCTCTAGTAACTCTTTGACTGTAGTAAAAAAGCAAACCAATAAAAAAAAACAACCCACCTCTTTTTCCTTCTCCACATCAAATTAAAATTTATTTCTCTACACATTGGTATAAAGCTTTAAATTATTTCATGCTCTCATATGTTATCCAAGTAAATTTATTTGTTTAACATTTATTTGTTTACCAAGATGCAGAGTAATGGAATATAGATATACAAAATAGAGATAAGAAGGCTCATATTAATTCCTTGCAAAGGAATTTATTGAGGGTCATATCTCTATCAAAGATTTCTTCTAGGAAGCATATCTTGTAGAGCCACCAGTTTTCTCCAGAGCTGCTTCTCAACTCTTAGGGAATCATCAACTACTAGAAAGTAGTTACTTAGAGAAAATAGCCAGCACTTGAATCATACAATGAAAGAAATTTGCAATTCAGCACCTTTTCCCCTACTAGCAGGGAGCAAAGCATTGGTGCTTGGATTCTTAAGTTTCTACCCACAACATGGTTAATTTCTTGGACAGGCTAAAAGAAGCTGTTACTGCGATCTGCTATTCTTTTCGGTAAGGCATGACTTTCCACATGTGCTAGCGACTCCCATGGCCAAGTACACTTGGGGCCATCACAGGAAACGATGGGAGGCAGCAGGGAGACAGATGGACAGACAAGGAACTTCAAAGGAGCAGCCACATCAACAGATTCTTCCTTTCCCCAGAAGAATTCAAACTGGAATTTCCTAAGTTTGCTAATCCTGTATCTAAAATAATTTTAAAATGGAAGTCTATTTACAAATCTAAAGAATTTGAACTCAGTGAAACTTAGGCTAGCAAGTAAAACATTCAACACAACAACTTCTTCCACATCTGGGGAAAAAAAATGATTAACCAGAGCAAAAAGGAACTTACATTTTTATGTAGTGATGAATAACTCCCTTTCATATCACCCCTTAGTACTGCTTGACCTTAGAATTATGATGGCTCCAAAGCACAGAACATCTCATGTTTCTATCCAGTTAATTGCAAAAATCATTCAACATTAACTTGTGACCGTTTGCATCTAAAATTATCATTTCTAAGTTCATCCTAAAGCAGCACCACAGTCTGAAAAACTACAGCATCCCTGAATCTTACTAAAAATCACTGCAATTCTAAATAACAACATAGTTGTTTGTGTTACAGAACACTACTTCCATAATGCAATTTCTAATAGAGCTAAATGTGCATGTGATGAAGCAGAGAGAAGTTTATCACAACGATAAAAGAATGCCTCATAATATGTTGAGCACTAATGGAAAAAAGGAATAATCACTGTGAAGCACATCTACATTTCTGTTATGAAATTTTAACACTCCTTTGGTCTTTTTATAGTCATCCTTCAAGGTTGTCCACATAATCACATGTTAATTGAGAAAACTTTTTGATTAGTCATTTGATTTTTGATAAGCATTCTTGTACATATTGCTCTTGTACATATGAACCAATGAAAGCAAAAGACGTTGAACAGAAACAGAAACAATCTGTTTTTTTTAAACAAAAAAACCTGAGTCTTCTGTATCAGCTGAGACATGTATAAAACACTTGAGCTGCTCAAATAAAAAATAAAAATATTTGTAATTAATGATTTTGGAATACTTACAGATGTACATATTTTTTCTATGCAAAACCTAGAACACTAACTTTCCTTCTAAGTGCAAAGCACATTTCTTTTTCCTGATGCAAATCTCATTTTTATTAAAGAAAATATTCAATTAATCTCAAATATTCAACATGTTGAGTTCTAACTAGACATAAGACGACAGTATTAAACAAATAAAAGATGCCGTGAAGCTGTGTGTGTAAACACACACAGATTTCATTACTATTATCTCGCTGGCTTTCTTTCCAACTGACAATGTCAAACAGTAGACTCACCTCCCCCCTTCTGCCACCACGTACAAAGCTAATTGTAAGCAGAAATTGACAGACCAACATGTAAACAGAACTCCACAAATAACAACCATATTACTACAATATGTGGAACATAATCGTGGAGAAACTAAGACCAAAACCACTTTCTGATATTTATTTGTTAGAAAATTTTAAAGTTTAAGCAGTTCTACAATTGCAAATAAAGCAGCAAATAAAAAAGCAGTTATGAAGCCAAATTTTGACGAGCAGAAATAGTACAATATAGCTAACTACTAATAGTACAATATAGTTAACTACCAGTTCAGAATTCATTAGTAATTACAGACTCTGCAAAGCATGATAGTGTCTTCCAATATCACAGCTTGAAATATATTTAAATTTCATAATTGTCTGAAGGGGCTGTAATTTCATTCCTTATTCATCACTGGTTCTTCTTTCCCACTTTTAACTTATCAGTTCTAACTTTATTATGTTTTGCTAGTTGTACTTTGTGGAGTTAATAATTAAAAAAATCCAATATTATGCTTAGATCATATCCAAAACACGAGACTGGGTAAGAACTCTTTTTTTAATGCTGTCTGAATATTTTTTACATGCCATACAATGACAACTCTAAAAGGAAAAGAAATCAAGTACTAGACTGCTTTTGTTGGCTTATAGTGTTATTTCAATGTGGTTTTATAAATTTCATTTCAATAATTGCTTCCTGCATAGCATATTTGGATAATTGTTTACAGCAGCTAGCAAGATGAATACTGTTAAACTAAAGTTCTTATTTATCTGATGCCTTATTCATACGTCTCATACGATGACAGGACTCCCATTTGTTTAAGTGGAAGTAAGCCTCAGCAAATGAAATGCAGTTTGTAGTGTTCTCTGGCTTTTGTTGTTTGTTTTTCCTAAAGCCATACAAAGATTAGTGTCTTCCTCAAAGTTACAGAAATTAACTTAAAGCATTTTAACCCATCCTATATTTTCCCTCATATGGGCATTTGCACAATAGCGAAGAAAATTCTTGATGCAACATCTACAGGGGGTTACAGTCTTCAACTTCGGGGTAATTCAATAGTTTGTGAATATTAAAAGGATGTAAATTAATGGAAAAAAATCTTTGCAGTCTCCTTCTAAAAATCAGAATTATAGTTATAAAGATCTGACTGCAATATGACTTACAAAGCCACTTAAAAAAAAAAAACTATTTTCAAAAGAATCCTTAACATGAATGTCTCTATTAGTGGTGTTTCCAAATAACAAAATGATTCATCTTCTCCAAGATATTCTCAGTTAAAAATATATTACTTAATTAATGCTCAAGACAACATGAAACACCCAGACCAAGTCTTAAATGTAGTAGATTTTAAGAGCAAAAAAAAAAAAAAAGGTTAATGAATAAGTTGAAATACCATGGAATTGCTGGAAAAATAATTAATAGGAGCTGTTCCTCAATCATTACAACGGTTCTTTAGATGCTATTAGCGTAAATTACATTACTTATTGACAAACCATTTTCAGGTGCTTTTCAGAAAATAGCACGGAGGACGCAAGATTAAGTAATTTGAAGAACACAACAAGGTATTAGCGTTAAACACTGCTGAATAAACCACTTCAAAAAGTTCATACTAAAGGAATACTGAATAATCCCAAGTCCAATTTCTCTTTTGAACTGTTTTAGTTGCATATAGTTATAGGGAATGCTCATCTGCTGTGTCATCAGATAACAATAAAAACATCTTTTTTTTTCAGAAATAACTAATTTGAGTTATATGAAATCTATTTTTCAAAATTCCAGACTAACAGTATGCTTAAATATGCTGTACTATCATCATTTCTTACAGAAGCATAATTCAACAGTTTATTTTTTACTAGCTAGTTGCAACCATAGCATTTCTTAAGAAAATTTCTAACAGTTCTGAAAATATTTGGGAACCAAATACAACTGGAGCACAAATAAATCCAACTATCATATAAAGGACATAGACTTTACTGACAGGCTTAGATTTAGAAGAAAATTTAAAGAAGAAAATAAATCTGATTAGAAATTCATTATACTTACCACTGCTATAGTTATAGTGAACCCTCTGTCCACTTGGTGGTTTTGGAAGTGACACTGGGGTCTCTTGTGCAGTGAAATTGTAAAATCTGCATTCTACAAATAGTTGTTGTATTGTTTCATCTTCTACAATTCGTGACTCAAAAAGACCAAGTGATATAATTTCAATTCGGATTTTTTCAGTTGCCTGTTTAAAGATAAAACACAAATACGAATTATTTTTCATTTCTTGAAGTTTTAACTAAAACACATAAACATACACGTGTAAAACATTGGGTGTTTTGTATAAACACTGGCTGATTGATTTTGACATGGACACAGTGAGATTCTAAAGCCCCAGGGTTTGAAGTTGAGAGTATTGCTGGAACAGATACTGATTTGCAAGTGGTGTTGAAAACTTTTTTTTTTTTTTTTTAAATAGTCATACTCTGCTAGAGAAGGATAAGCTGGGGCTATCTTAATGCATTAATGATATCTGAACTACAGATATCATATACTATATACTATAAACAAAGACATCTGTATCTTGTTCCCACAGCCACCTGAAATAGTAATATTAGTAATACGAGGTATCAGACATTTGCCAGTGAAGGAGAACTTTTAAACTTAGATGCCTACTGCAAACTATACCACAATTAGTTCAATAAAAATACATCAAATCACAAAGTACTTGGGCATATTAAGTAACACTGTAGATACATGGAATTCAATTTCATACACTGAATTTGTCTAGTAAAATCAAATACCATTAATTGGTAAAATTAACAATATGATAATAAAGTATTCCAACTGGTCTCCATCAGAACCTTTTCTTACTGTCTTTAGCTAAAATGACATTTTTTCTATTGCTTATATGAAATTGTTTCATATCACCTAGCAATGCCTGTATTATTTGGTTACAAGTACATTTTAATACGTTTTATTGTCTTTAAGTAGAAATGTCAGATCTGACAGGTAGAGTCACAAGTATTTCCCTAGGTAACTGTGATTTTAAAAAAAGAAAAGCCACTACAATTTCAAAATCAAAGTACATAGATGAGCATTCAAAGATGAGAGTCAAACAATAAACAAAGCTCCTTGCAGTACAGAAACGTTTAAAAATATTTATTTATTTATATTTTCTTACTTTTTTCCTTTCATGTTCACAACTTTATTAAAAATATTTCCCCTAGTAAATATTTCAATGAGACCTTAAGGTAAATGTAGGTCATTTGAAGCAATAAATTGTATTCAAAAGATCAGCATTCTAGATTCAGTGTCAGAACTACAAATCAATATACTAATTTATTATGGAGATAGCCCATGTTTTTCCAAGCAAATTATATTATTAATCAAACTGAAAAGCAGGTGTATTCTATTGTAAAAATATCCATCATATAGAACAATTTCCATTGCTGTCAAGCCCTTTCAATATTTGATGAAGTAATTTTACCCCCTCCTTTCAAAAGACATTTCCTTTTATTATGTATCCTAAGACACTTTAACTAAAAACCCAAATCTGAATATTTCAATAAGGTTGTTTTATTATTCAGTAGATTCATGGAAATTTTACTAGGATGACAGAGAAAATTCCACACCATTCTGTCTCCACTAATACAGGTACATGGCTTCAGCTGGCAATATTACTAGGATTAGCATAGAATGATGAAATATTTAAAGGAATTTTTTTTTCTAAAATCTAATAAATCAAATGACTGCCAAATGTCATTAAAGTGATGGTCTTTGACTTGAATATGCTTTTCATATTCAAATTTGAAAAGAAAGAGATGAAAGCCTGGAAAGGTTACTCAGTTTCAACTAATAACCTCAAGCACTCTACATTCACATGCATAAAAAATGAAATTGGCTCCATTGTCTAATCTTACTTCAGAAACAACTCTTTTCTTCTTGCACCGAACAGATGTATTAGCATCTGTATTTTAAGTGATACACTGAGGTTTGTTTGCCCCAAACTATTTAGCAGCTACGTCAGGCTACTCTGTAGAGACTGAAGTTTAGGAATCAACTCCAAATACTAGCCTGTATTATAAACTGGTTCTTTTATATCATTTTAAGTTGTTTGACATAATTAATTCTTGTAAGCAAAGAATGTTATAGTTTTTTAAGGAGAGCAGGATAAATCCAGGTATTGATGGTACTGTTAACTCAGGAGAGAACAAATAACTCAGTCACACTATTACAAAGTTGTAACTGTTACAAAGTTGTAATTATTATTACTTTTGTGTTAAACACTCAACAAAGACCTCATTTTATTAATATTAAGCATGAATACAGCATATATAAGAGAGAACAGAAGCTGACTTAAAAAAAAATTGCAAATAAAAATGCAGGACTAATAAAGAACAGCATAGCTACTATGTCATATTTCACTACTAATATAAATCAGTCATATTACGTGGCTTGTGGTGAAAATATACATAGCATGCAATATATGATAGGAATTAATTTTTAAACAACTATTTACACTTACATGATGTAGACTGAAGTATTTCATTTAAATCTTAAAGGTTTTTTGCTTTGTTTTGCTTTTTCTTTTGCTTTGGTCTTATTTATTAGTTACTATTCAAGTGAGAAATGAACAGCTTGTCTTGATCAATATTTTGCACAGACAATTACATTTTGAAAGAAATAAAATTCTTCTTCAAATATTTTAAACAGAAGTCTAATAAGAAATTTCCTCAAACAGAGAAATTGGATGTACCAATAAAAATAAAAAGAATTCCAAAACAACACCTTTCAATGATTACTACTGAGAAACTGGTACAGCGTGAGGGAAAAGAAATATGGGCAAGATTCTTAGTCTATGGCAATATTTTCTTTCTGTACCATTTTTCATGTCAAGACGAACATCTTCTATTTTCTTATTTTTCTCATATTTGTGTAGATGTGAGGAAAGAAAGGAGGGTACAGCAACACTCCCTTTTCATTCTACTAATGGATAGCATTACACAATTGCACCCACTTCAGACTCTTTTAAACAAGGAGTGACCTCTTTGTCACCCATTCTTTAATAGCTGTTTTAGAGTCAGACTTGCTGTGAAGAAGGGAGAGGCACACACAGCTCTCATAGGACCTCTGGCCTTTGCCATGTGCTAGGAGTAGAATGCAGCACTACAAAGTTAGCACAGCAGCAAGGTTCAGTGCAACCCAACCAACCTCTATGAAAGCAGTACTGTTGCAGTCCTGTACCAACCTATACCCATCTATCTACTGCACTCCCTCCAAGACACTTCCTTTTTTTTTTTCCTTCAGTGTTTAAACACTCACACTTTATGCTACCAGATAACTGAGTATCAAATACCAACAAGGATCAAAACTTAAAGCCAGTTAGCTACATATTAGTAGCAACTGGTCACAAAACTCCGTAATTCAAATGCTCTGTACAAGCTTTAACACATCTTCAATTTCTGAAGCAAGCATGAACCTTAGCTAACTAAGCATAAAAGACAAAAATGCTTAATAAAAAGAGCACTTATTCTGTACAGTTCAGCTATGTTCAGACTCATCAACATTTAAACTACAGAAAAAAGATTAAACAAAAAGTAACAGTAATATGTAAAAAAAAAAAAAGCCTATAGAAAAAAAAATCAGGACAGGATTCTGGCTTTTACATGCTCTCTTTATGTAGATCATAGACTTGGATTTGATTTCAATGATAGATTTAAAAAAAAATTCTATTTGAAATAAAAGCCATTTAGGAAAAAAGCCTGGATAGGAATGAAGTATCAGTATAGCATTTCCATTTGCTAAGAGGGAAGTTAGAGTGACAAAAAACAACAAATGGCATATTTTTAAGAAAGTTATTCTTTTATTTAGAAGCTTAACACATTATATTTGTGAAGGATTCCCAATCTCCCATTATGCGTTGTTTGAAGACAATATAAAAATTAATGGAATACGAGTCTCTTTTATACTACCCACAAAAAAGTGAAAAAAGTTCTTGGTAAAGTATTGCAGCTAATGAAAACCCAAATTATGTTTCTAATCCCATGCTATGCTCTTTCAACCTCCATTTAGAAAAAAAAAAAGTCCTGTTCTTTCTACTTGTAAACTGTCCATAGGTAACTACCACATCAATGAGCTCTGATACATGAAGTCTCTTAAGTAAGAAACTGAGGAGCATTCATATGCACAACCTCAGCAAATAGTACCATCTAGGTTCAAAAGGACTTCTGTGGATGATTTTCCTGTGATCTTATATGCTCTCCTTATTTACTTCAACTTAATTTAGTATTCTGTCTAAATAGCTTTAGTTGTTACGTAAAATATAATGTGTTACCTAATGACTTAGGATTCTGTAGTTTTGAATATTTTAAAAGCTGATGTTTGTGATGGGGGTTGGTGTTATTCCTCCCTTTTCTCTCAGTTCTTCCAACAAGAGCAATGGCTGGTACACATTTCTCATTACTACTTCAAATACATGAGTCAAGTACTAGCAGCTGTAAACTCATCATTTTAGTGTCTACTCAAACAAGGTTCACCTCAAGCTTTATCAGCACCTTAGTTTTGTCCTGGATTCTTTCTCTTTTTTATTATAGTTCCTGTCTAACAGTGACAATAACATAGTAGGACCATAATACAACCAACAATGATCTTAAAAATGGAGAACAGCTAATGTTGATTTTTAATTTTAGACCCATCAGTTCACTTTGAAAATAGTGACTACAAATGCTTTAATAAATAACTCACACTTGACCTCAATAAACAGTTCTGTTTCGCAAGTTCTAATTCTTGTTTTGATAAACTAACTGCTGTAGTTATCTTACATTTCCAGTTTCTTAAAAACAAAAGCACTAAGCAGCTAAGGTTAGATCTAGACAGGACTAACAGAATACTGAAGAATTATTATTTTTGATAAAGCAGATAGAATCATACCAACTCAATTACACTGCAAAATACTAAAACCTTAACATTTTAGGTCCATAAAATTCAGCTTGGGTCAGTTTAAGAAAAGCACTGAGTACACAGGAATCTCCCTAAAGGTACACCAAAGGTGCTGAACTCCTGCAGAAAGTTTAAAAGAGGAACAGAGGAAGACAAAGTTTATAATAGCAAATGATGCCCAAATCACTTTTTCTTCAATGAATGCAGATATTTCACAGGAGGAAGTGCAATATTTAACGAACTGTACAAAAAAGGCACAATAAAAGGTAAAGTATAGCTTTCCTATACATAAACTTTTTTAAATATTCCCAACTTTTCACAATCATGCATTGTACAGATGAATCACAATCAATTGCTGATGATTGTTAATAGTTTTTATGACACTTCAGCATCTATATGAAACCCAGAGATCTAAAATGAACCGACAATGACAATTTTCAATAAACCTCTACGAGTGCAAGATAATGCACTCTCAGTATCTGCAGTGAAATACAGAGATGTAAACACACCTAAAGAAAAAAAAAAGTGGGACCACCACCAAATGAATTGGTTTTGCCAGTAATTGCCTTATGGGCATATTTTAAGTTGGAAGCTGACAGCAGTAAATTATATTGTGGTAACTGAATGCCGTATTATCTTCTCTACAGATTAAGTGCAGACATAGGGGTGAAAGGGAGGAGTGAATGAGAAAAGAGGTTTTTTTAATATAAAGACCATGCCAAAGAAAATGCAAATTTCCAGTTTTGATGTCTATTTTGAGGATCTGAAACAAGGCTTTTAATCAACGTATTATACATCAAATTGATAATGTTAACTTCTGATTATTCAAATGTATGAAATATTCATAGAGAACTGTCCAAACTTTTACATTTCTCAGACTTCTTTTCTCTATTAATTATCATGCCTGGAAGCTTTTCAGTAAAAGCAGCAGCCATCAGCCTGACTGAACCTGACAAGCTAGCAAGGCCCAATTACACTGGCACTCTCTGGCACTTTGATGTGCTGGAAACGAAAAGAGATAGGGGCAAATTGTATAGCACATTATGTTAATGACTTGATTTAATCCAGCCACTAAACTTTATGTAGCCTGTTAAAAAAGATGCTAACACTAATTACACCACTTTGGAAAGGAAAGAAGGGGACAAGCATTTCATACCGACAAAGTGAAGCTCATAAATGTTGTAAATGAAATGAAACAAAATGAAGTAATCTATGATTAATTATACATCATAGACAAGAAGAAAAGAGAAAGAAGCAAGTGGTACAGCTAAGTAGTGGAAAATCTGTTAGATTCCCTTTATGATCAACATATCTGAGAAATAACCATGAACTGTCTAATTTGCAACATGCAAAAAAGAAACAGTATGATCTTAAGTAGCTTAAACAGTTTGGCATACAACTCAGATTCATAGGATAATTAGCATAACAATCACTTAAAATCACAAGACTTATTTACACTGTTTGATTACCAGCAGGATACTTATCTCACAAGATAAAAGGCATTGGTTTTTAATCTTTTAAAAAATATGAATTCAGTACCAACTTTCATATGCTGTATTTGGTAAACTAGAAATTTCAAATACACCGATGCCTAATTTTAAAATCAAATTTGTATCACGTGTTGCCTTCATAGCCTATAGCTTTAATTTTACTATTCACTCTTCTTGTACATGCACTTTGTCACCTGATGAATAGATCTACAAAGAGGGAAACTTGAACTCATTCTACTCGCTCAGAAATGTTTTTACATGGTTTTGATAACATGAAATAGAAGATGACAAGGAATGCACAGATAAGCCCTATTATTGTTTGACTTGGTAGAGATGAGTAGCAGTCATTTAAGTTCTCAAAGTTACAGGTGGAAATGCAATGTTTATACATAGTATGTTTTTAAAATGTTTTGTTTTCAAAAATACCTTCTTTATCTCCCTTCAGCTTATGTAACTGGTGGCATTTAGCATTTCTAAAACCCTTCTACAACTTTAAAAAAAAAAAAAGTGCAATATTTCTCCTGGGAAGTATTGCCTTAAATTGCTATTTACTTGGCTAGATTTCAAGCAGCCTTTACTTAAATAACAAACAGAAAAAAATCAAATTACAACTAGGCTGACAGGATATAATAGTATGGTATATCCTTACTTCTTTAAAAGGAGATTAAGACAGACCAGAGAAGTCTTAACTATTAGAAGTACTGAAATCAATTTCAAGTGTTAGATGTCTGCTTTTCAATATTGTTTGGTGAACATTACATAAATTATATTATAAAAGTACTAAATGGTCTCATATTTATAAAAAACCATACTACTGAAATACTGTTCAAAGTAAATTTTCCACACTGGTATTACGTTGTTATATTTCATATATGTGACTCTGTGCTCATTAACTGCAGGTTTTTAGGATAAACCAAAAGAATTCTACTACTTTACATGCGCACAAATAGAAGTACAAAAAATGTACTCTGAAATGATACTGTCCCTGCACAAACTTTTATGAAAACAAATCTTTAGTTCTTAAATTATTGTGAAGTCAAAGAAATCTATTTGACTGCATTGGAACACATGTAAGGTTTCCATGCTATTAACAGCCTCAATCTTATGCAATTTTAACAACATTTAATCAAATGAATATACTGGGATGAATCAGTAGATTTACTACAGACCTTGACCAATTAATTTTTTTTCTCTTTTCTCAAAGCACCAGAAGTAAAAAACACACATTTTCCTAAGCGTGGCAACGACAAGACTGAAGGAGGACTGAACAAAGAAATAAAGATCTTCAGACATTCATATTGGAATGTGCTTAGGGAGATTTTGTCGTAACTAAAATTTGATCTCAGATTTACACTAATTCGAAATCTGTAGTTCCAAGGTTTTGTTGGTCATAACAAATGCAGCACAGAAAGATACCAGTAATTATTAATGTCTCCTAATTTTCTATAGTTTGTTTTTGGTTAATCCAACACAGGGAAGGATAATACATGGAAATCCCAGCCATGGGAACCAAGGTTTTTCTGGCAGCAAAAATCAAGTTACAAGACTGGTAACAATGACAACAAATCAGGTTGCTAAAGAACAACAAATAGAGAGTTAAAGGAACCAAAATGATCAGAAATGTACAAAAACAAATCACATCATAAAATAAAACAGTTAAGCTGGATGAGACCTTCAAAGGCCATCTAAGTTAAACTTACTGCCCAGATCAGGGCTAATCAGAAGTTAAAAATACCAGCGCCTCTCTCTCCACTTCCCATCCTCAGGAGGATGCAGAGAGCAATGAGATCACCTGCAAGCAATATTTACTCCAGAAAACCCACGTGGGCCACTGTCACAGGAAGTGCCTTCCAGCCCTTTTATGAACTTTGTTGCCCTCTGGATGCTTTCAAGTAACTTAACTCCATTTATATATTATGGAATCCAGAACTGTACACAGTATTCAATGTGAGGCCATACCAGTGCTAAACATATAGTCAGGCTTAACGTTTTTTTTTTTCTTAGACTTAGCAGATTGCCATAAAACACTCCAACTGACCTGTATAATATTCCTGGATATTGGACTTGTAACAATACAGTCGTCACTGTCAGTTTCTGATTCAATGGAATCATTTGCGTGTCTATCATCTTCATCTGCTAAAATAAATTAAAAAAAAAAGTAGTTAAAAAAAACCACTGTGTCTGTAGTGAATTTGAGATTTGCTGGACAACATGATAGTGATATATTAGCTACTCCTAATAAACACTGTACAATAGAGTCCAGTAAAGCACTCCCTTGCGGAAGGCAGGAGTGGCAAACTGACAACCTATTAAGTGGACTACATTGTTGTTTGTTCTTATTTTCTAAAAAAATATGAACATCTCTAAGATCAAAGTTGTAAAGTACAGTGATACAAGTCCTGTGAGGAACTTAAGTATAAATATCAGTTAGCTTAATAAAGGATACGGCCTGAATTTGTAGCTTTCCTATGATTAGCTTTAATGCCATACACAGCCAAAGAGTTACTCTTTTCTTTTCTTAAATAAAGTAATTCTGTAATGCAGGTAGATTATTTTCTAGAGCATTCAGCCCCCTCCATTCTGAAACAAATTACTTAAAAATGCAACAGGGATTCATTGTCTTGATTTCCAGTTTTACTAATGAATTTTTATGCAGAAGCTGTAAAGAACAATGTAAAATTTTAACATTCTGTTTCTTTCCCTATTTTAGATATGGCTTATTTCACTAACACACAGTTTAGCTCAAAATTGGAACAGAATGACCCAGCTGTTATAATCTTGAAATAAATCTGCTTCTTAACAACTTTATGTCACAGTTGTGATAAGGCACACTATCCTTTCACAGTCTGAAAGGGTTTCCAATATCAGCACCGGCTGTTAGCTGCAGACAAAAGGAGCATATTCATTAAAACAGTCTTTATAACAATGTAGTTCTAAGAGAGAATATGAAGACATTCAAAATTGAAGCCAGCTTTCTTTTAATTTTTTATGAATCTAGGTCAGATACCAGATTTTTGCATTCAATTACAATACAGTTTCCATTTCGGATGAAAATAACACCACCATATCCACCACCCATCTTCAGCTAAAAAGTACACCAGAATATCATTTCTGTCATGAACCTTCTCATAATGAGGCAGCTCCCACTGCTAGTAAGAAATGAGAGGAAAAAAAAAATAAAGAGACAGATTTATATTAAGGAAATATAGCCACTTATTCATAAAGAATGAATTCTACCTTCTGATTCCAGTTCTTCGGTTATTTCTGTCTCATTTGCAGAGGTAACTGAGCCTTGGCCAGACAGCTGCTCTTCTGGCAAACATGAGTGGTCTTCTTTCTCCTGTTGAATTTCTTCAACAGTCTCCTTTGCCTCAACATCTGCTAGACTTTCTTCTTTAACCTTACATATTACATGCAATATAAGAATAAATAATACCATAAAACATATCTTGCAAGTTATGAAGGTTTAAAACATGAAGAGTTGTGACTCACATGTATTATATATGTATATGCCTTTTAAACAACTATGTTTTGGCAGTATAAGAAGCAATGAAAAGTTTTCACGTGCAGTAACAAATAAATGATGCAGAAGACAGACAATTCTCAAACAAAGGAGAGGCAGTAAAAAAAACATTTTGCTACACCACTGGGAAAGCTTGCCAATTTCCCACAAGAATTTACTTTCACAATCAATTGGACTAAGGCTCTTAGAATGCTACGTATTTAGCAGTATTCTAAAGTCACTACATTTGTGTTTCATTTGCCAGCCCATTAAATGATAATAATTTTTAAAGCAAAGACAAAAGCTTTATCCAGACACAGGAGGAAATGAGTAGATATGCCTCTCTTTCTAATGACCAGAAAGAAAAAGTCACAAGAAGGGATCACTTTTTTCCCCTCATATTTCACGTCTGACTTAAGAGATATTCCTTAATGACAGTTTTTAATGTATGACTGAAGAGATAACGTAGATATGGAATTCAAAGGCAACATGTTAGAAAGAACTGCAAAAATGGAATTATTTCATACTTCCAAAGCATTTGGACCTGTTGGATACTTTATAATTAAAAAAATATAGGTATTAATTTACTGGTGGATAAATATTTAGACAGGAAATTACACCCTCCTTTGCTTCTCTGCATTAGTATTACTGTTTCTACTTTCTGCTACAGCTTCCACCTAAGACACTGGAGAATTCTTACAAATGGTTTGGGACGTCAATGTGAGACAAATCATTCACCCAATTTTTAGTGAACCCTCTTTCCCCATAATTATTTGCTTAAGATCATAGAATCATAGAATCGTTTGAGTTGGAAGGAACCCTTTCAAGGTCATTTAAGTCCAACTCCCCTGCAATGATCAGGGACATCTACAGATACAGGTTGCTTAGCCTGACCTTGAATGTCTCCAAGGATGGATGGGCATTCACCACTTCTCTGGACAGCCTGTTCCAGCACCTCTCCATCCTTATGATATAAAACCTTTTCCTTATGTCCAGTGTAAATGTTCTCTGTTTTAATTTGAAACTTTTTCCTCTCATCCCATTGCAATAGACCCTGCTAAAGAATCTGTTCCCTCCTTTCTTACATAACTCCTCTTTTGATACTGATCTTTTCTATTTGTCTTGCATGAATACATTCTTGCAGAGTCACCACAAGATTCAGACTTTAGAGAAAGTCCAAGTATTTCATGACTTAGTACTAACAGTAATCTTGTCTGTAACCAGACATCTACACTCACATTTTTGAAGCCAGGACAGCTGCCCACCCATTAATGAACAACTCTTGCTAAAGATTTTGCTAAAGAGCTAAATCTCTGCCTTAGACAACCATATTTTGTGAAAAATTATCAGATTTTAAGAGGCTGCTGTTCAGATAGCTGAAGGTGTTGTGCCTGTAACTATACGTCTGACATCTCAGTTGATTTCTCTCATATTTTACTTCATTCATATTTCTAGTCTGTGATATAAAGCTCAGAATAAAGCTCTAGTCATAGTAAACTAAGTTGAAAATGTTGAAAGAATTGAAAATGTATGTTATAAGTGAAAAATAAATCAAATCAAGGTATTTGCAAATAGAAAAAAAATCATCACAGCTAATTTTTAAGAATGCATGAGTTATTTGCAGTATAATATTAACAACAATACTCATTAACAACATTTTATCATTAGCTGTTAGAGAACCAACCAGGAATTACAGGATTTGATTAATACTGTCAGTGTGCAGCTAAAAATCAAATAAAATATTAAACCATGTTTGACTTACTTCCATGCAGATCCTTTTAGAGTACAGAAGGATGTGCAAATGACAGTTTATCCCACATCTTGAAATATAATTGTTTCCATAGCATGCGTAGTTGCAGCTGATAAAACTTGTTGTACAGGAGTGACTATGAATGGTGTCAAATTTTGTATCCCATTGGTACAACACTTCAAATTGGTTTCAATCAACTTAACTTCTACAGTCACTTATATGTTTGTTGTGAGTGGTTAATTAAGAGAGCTAAGAAACAGTGGAGAGACTGTTAATCAGTCCTGTGGGAATCTGCTCTAAGCCAATGAAAATGGAAGCTCAAAAGCTGCGGAAGACAGCAAGCAATTTTGAGGGAGTCTGTATTATTTTCCAACCTCTATGCAATACTACATTATCATTCACTGCCTTGGACATGCCACCTTTTTTAGCTGACTGTTCTTGATTACTAGCTCTACAGTTTGTGCACACTGTGACCTAAGAAGGTCTCCTTGCTTCAATATGCACAAACATAATACATTAAACTTACTGTCACCTGTACTGAACTGGCATTCACAAATGACACTTTCTTGTCTGTTTGAGCTGTACGGCGTCTTGGTTTCGGTACGGGTACCTATAATACAAAAATAAAGGTGAAGTTCATTTATTGACATATTTGAATCATTTTGAGTAAATTCTGAGAGACTCTGATTTTTCATTTTAGACAAATGAAACACTCATAACTTCAATTCTAAATAGGAGAGATGATGTAGTTTTGTTTGAATAACTTCCCCCAAAATTGAGATCTCTTTCAGTATTAAGCTACAAATGAGTGTAACACTCTACAGAACATCTATGGAATGCAAAGTGAGTTCCATATGAGAAATTATTGTAGGACTAAACTGAGAAGTATCATGTATCTGACAGAATGAGTTATTACTGCTTATCTTCAAAAAGTTTTGAAACCAAGAAAGATTTTGCTTCCCAGTGGAAGTCCAAGATAGTAGTTATCTGAAGCATTTGTACTATGTGTTGTTTTACAGTAAGGACAAATCCTGGTCATCAGAGAAGATCTAAGTGATCTGCTGCAGTAGGTCTTTTGTATCTCTTAGCTTCTTCAAGTTTGTTAAATTACTTACTGTCACTGATGAAGTTAAAGAAGGAGAGAAGCTTGGAGGTTGTGTTTCTTGTTCCGAAAGTAATTTAGGTGCCAATGATTTCTTATTTTGAGTGTAATTCTCCAAGTCTGAAGCTGCTGCGGCTCCACTTGGTGGTAGGTAGGCAAACTTCCACTTTAACACAACTCTGATAGCACCAGTAACTCTTCTTTCAGAATCTGTTATTTCAAATGTACCTGACAACAAAAAGTAAATTTCATCTGAATAGATTGCATACAGTGAATTCCAGTGCAAAGCAAAACATGATTCAAACACAACAGTTCTTGCAGTCCTCATTTTAAAAAGTATTTCATTATTGGAATAAAGCCAAAATATTGTGTTTTTCAGAGTCAAGTGTACCCGATGTAATATTGAAGATATTCGGAAATACAGGATTTAGAATGATCAGGACTACTATATCCTTTCAGAATGTCTTGTAGGTTCTCAGGTAACCTAACATAAGATAATTCTTACTAACATGGTTCAAAATTTCTAACTTAAACATTCTCATTTTCTACTAATACTTATTTTTGTTAAATAAATAAATTGATTTTTAAAATCTATCCATTGCTAAATATTTATCAAAGAAGAAACATTAAATTCACTCAGAATTTTTCACCTATTATTCCCTTCCGTGGAGGTAATTATAAATTACATTTTACAGAAATCAAATTGTAAAATTTTCAATAAACAATTCCATATGCATCTTATAGTTGGTAATCAAATAATCATTAAGTAGGTTTTGTATTATATACGCCACAGCAAATTTGTAAATTATATTAATTTGTGGGTGAACAGTTGATGCCATGAAGGCAGAGCTGCTTTCACACAGAATGGAAAAATGGGCCTGACAGTCATGAAGTTCAATGATAGCAAATGCAAAGTCCTGCATCTGCCCCAGAATATCTTCAAGAAGCAGTGGAGGCTGGGGGTTGATAAGCAACAAGCAGCTTTCGTTGCAGAAAAAAAAAAAAACCTGGTCCTGTTTTGAGAAACTTAATAGGAGCCAGTAAAGCTGTGTTTTTGCAACAATGAAGGCCAACTGCACTCCAGATTCCATCAGCCATAATGCAGCCAGCAGGTCCAGAGGAGTTTCTTACTCTATTTAACACCTATGAGATAGCATCTGGAATACTGTGGCCTCTACTGAACAAGACAGACATTGACACACTTGAGCAAGTCAACTGGAGGACTACCAAGAAATTCAGGGATTTGGAGTACATGACATAGGAGAGTCTCAAATAAGTGGATTTGCTTGACTTTCAGAAAAAGCAGCTCTGAGTGGAGGCATCTTATTGCTGTCTGCAGCCACTACTTGTAGAATGCAGAAAAGATGGAACCATGGGTGCACAGCAGGAAAGAGAGCCAACAGATAAGTTAGAATATTGGAAAGAAAAAGGTGCTTTGGTTTTTTTTTTTTTTTTTTTTTTAATCACAGAGGAAGTCAAACACTGGAACAAGGTCAGCCTGACAGTAGATCTCTATTCTTGGAGATATTCCAAATTTAACTAGGCGAAGTTCTAAAGATATTTAAAAGATCTGTTAAACAAGAAGTGAAGATTTTGTTAGGTTTGAAGAGATCAAATTCTTACCTGAGATAGATCTGTTTGATGCTAAGGGAATAAGAGGCACATTGGCTTTCCCTAAATAGCCATCTTCTCCCATTTCAGCATCGTCAAATACATAAAATGTTAAGGATTCCCATTTCAAGTATTGGTCTAACTCTGCAGTCATTGGCATTTGGAAACACATATGGTCATCTATTTCTGGGTTGCTGCTGCTAGGAATGATGCGAGTATCATGGTGTGCAAAATCGAAAAACTTGTAGACAACATACGAATTTGGCTGAAGATGTTTCTTTTGGGATTGTAGACGGTTACAACATTTTATTGTAACAAGGAGCTCATTTAAATTGCCATCTGTTGAAGTGCTGACTTGGGCAGTTCCGGGAATTGGTTGCTTTATATGAAAAAGAAGTTGAATTTAAAAATTAGAATTCTTATGTTGGCATGATAAGAAATATATAAACAGAACAAATAAGTTATCTAGATGACACTCCAACTACTGTTTAACTTTCTATGCCAAAATGTAATTTGTTCCATAAATTCAACTACAACCCTCTTTGATTGCAGGTGTAAGGATCTAATAGATCAGTCCTTTCAAGAATGTGATTATTTGCCTAATTCTTCTAAAATATTGTGACCTATTTGCCATTTGATTATTATGGTAGCAAAGTGTTAGGGATGATTCATAACCAGTGCCACTTTAAGACTATGGATTCTGATTTTGAAAGCTACTCTGTGTCAAGACAAAAAGAACTGTAGTTCTTTTTATATGTACTTTTCAATAATTAAAATAGCACAGCAGATTTGCCTTCCCCTTTTCTTTCTCCAAAACCTTCATATTAACAAAGAAATGACAAAAATAGAAATCAGCACATAAACAGCAAAAATACGTTTGAAGTGGAATAAGAAAACGGGTAAATTAATAAACATTAAAGAACAGCACAAAAACCCAAATAATACAACTGTCTTTAAAGAAGAAATCCCCAACTACATTCACCTCATAAGGCTCTGCTTTCTTTTATAGTAATGCGTCACAGCTAATTTCATTCACTGTACCTAATTATCTTGCTTATGGAACTCAGAGTTCTGTCTTGGGGTATTTGGGAGAACATGAATCAATTTGATTTTGCATGATAAAATGGTAAATATTTTTATTAAATAATCCACACTGAAATTAGTAGAGACAATCAATCATGACAGTTTCAGATTCTCCTGAATATGTAACATTAGGACTATTATTTCTAGCTACAAACAGAATTGGGAAAAAAAGGAGTCTTTATAGCAGTTTATGTACAGTTCACGTTTCCATGATTTCTGCCACTCATAAAGGACAAAGTTTCATATTTATATGTTTAACAAGTGAACATTTAAATTTTGGAACACACAACTGAAGGTATCTCTGCAGCTCCAGACTAATAGAATCTGTAACATAATGTAACCACCTGTGCCATTTCTACACGACTTTCAGTTTCTGCTATAAAACATTTCTGAGAACTGCGTGTCTCAAACATCTACTTTAAAAGCTGTTCTTCATTTCTGCAATTTCTCCTATTCTATTTTTTCCTTAACAACCAGTATATTTCAATTGTTTGAATTTCCAGTTTTAGAATAATTACAACAAAATGCTCTGTTCCATGTGCCTTATCTTCCATCCGTGTTTGGATTTGTAGCATACTTAGAAATAACAATAAAAAAATAGAGAAAACTACAGATTTGAGCATTTAACAATGGCCAGATTTTAAGAGTCAGTTAAAAATACCTTGGAGTTAAAAATACCTTTGAGTAAAAGCTGATTTAAAGCAAATGTTACATTGTTGTCAAGCCCAAAGACACTCTGAAAATATCTACGCTGACCCTTCACAGAATTTGTACATCATACTTCCCATTATGGAATCAGTACAGATTTTGGTTTATTATAAACTCACACGGTTGTGTAGTAAAAAACATTAAAGTCACACTAGACATAGAGTTGTTTTTATTTCCCAAATTGATAAATCACTACCACATAAGGCTTTATATCACAATAATTCTCTTCATCAAGTAGTAAATGAAATTAAAATCAGAAGTGAAATTATCTCAATGTCAATGTACGGAAACATGATGAACTTTTAGAACTTTCTGAACAATTGCTTCATCTATAATACCTCACTGAGACCTGGCTGGTTTAACATTCCTGAATAATCCAGTGCGACAAAATGTAAACAAAATCTGGCTTTTACAGGTTAAGAAAAATAAATACAATATTCACATAATAATTTCAAATGTTCTAGTGACAGAGTCTATAAAAGTAAGCAACTGAAGTTTAACACTATGCCTCTTCAGCAAAACTCCAATTCAGCTGTAATGCGTAAAAAAGAAAATGCAATGGGAAAAAAAAAAAAAAAAAAAAAAGAGTTTATCCAAAACTACGTAATACAAAACCAAGCATACCTGGAACGGTGATTCGTGTTCCTTCAAATTGGGTGTTATAAACCCTCGAGCCTTAGACTTCTCTTTGTAAAGACCAATGGATTGATCCATAGGAGCTCGTAACCGGATCCAGTATTCTAAAGAACCAAAATCTTCGATATTTCCATTCACTCCTAAGGAAAGATGGGATCACTTCATCTTAAAATGACTTCAGAACAATGATTTAAATTAAAAGAAACAACAACAACGCATCCCAAAGCCAAACCAATACCCCACTGTAGATGTTACCATTTGAAGTATTTTCTACTGTAACCAGACCATTTCTGCCTTTTCAATGCTTTATTAGTATTAATTATTACCTCTTCAGCAGACTTAACAGTTATAACTACAACAACCATAATTTCTTCTGTTATATATTGATGAAGGATGAGGGTAGATAACTATGACATTTGGGCCAAGTATCAAGCACTGATATTTGACAGTCTTATAAAGCAGAAACATTTTTGTTTTCCATGTATATTACACTAATCAGAGAAGTTATATATGTGAGAGTAAAATAATTTAGTTCCATTTAAGTTCATTACTAGACCTGATTGAAATTATTTTTTCATTGTTAAGTAAGTAGGGTCACCTTGTATCAATAATGGTCTTAGAGAATGAAGGAAGCCTGCATTAAACAACTAAACCACAAATAATATATAAAACAATAATGAAAAATGAAAGAGAATGTCAGATTTTGAAGATCTTCTCTGCAGCGTTCACAGAAAAACTGTGAAATATGAATAGTACAACAGGGCAAACAAGAACTTTGCTCTAACTACTTTTCTCCATGCTGTCATCATATAATTATATTGAGAAAGGTAATACTATCTTAATAAAATCACCCTTTGTGTAATTACACTTGGTAAGTAACTTCTGTACAAGACAAAGAATCTCCTGCTACTTCTAGACAAGATTTTCTAATATTTTCAGCATGTAGTAAACTTCTAATATGTCACATCAGGTCATTTTATTAATGTCATCTTTGTGCTCATTGATTATGGGTAAAATTGTACCTGTTGGAAGAGCTAGAATCAACAAAAAATGCTGCACATCCAATGTAAAAAAAATTTTAATCCATTCCTTTTTCTTTGGAAATAGCAATACTTAAATTAATTGTTGGTCAAATATAGATTAGTGGTCACATTATCACATGAAACAAAATACTTTTTCATATGTTAATTACCAACTAGATCTTCAGTGCTGTAGATCCTCCCATTCTGTTCCAGGGTTTCATGGAGCGCCACCTGGCATGCTGCAACTGTCTCGTGATCTGTACCATATGCATGATGAACCTCAAGAGTGATACTGTTATTCTTTATGTAGTGCAAGAAGCAGTCATCAATCTGTACAAGATACTGAGAAGTGAAGTCATAGGACTGGGTATTTCCATGCAAAACAGGAGTTGTTTGAAGTTCGAAGTCATAAAATGCAAAGGAACAAAAAGTTGCAGGTTCATGGTCACCAAAAGCATGCACAGCTGCAGAAGAGATGATCACTCTGCTGATATGAATTTCAAAAAGGCCCTCTCCTCTTTCTAAATGTTGAGTTGCATCAAATTTATTCACTGGATTGCCTGGCAGTATTTCTGGTCTGGATTTGTACTGTTTAGTACCATAGACAACATCTCTCAGTTGGGCTGCAATAAAGAAAATGGGAGCTACAACATGACCGTTTAAAAGTCAAATATAATTCATGCTTCCTCAGAGAAGTAAAAGTATAATTCAATTACATTAACAATATTAAATTCTTAAATAAAAAAACAACAAGCAACCAACACAAATTGCACACTTCAAAATCAGACATCCATGGTTAAATTAACATGCTCAAAATACTTACACAATGCAGTTGCATCAGTATAACAGACTGCTAGAAATTAATAACAGTAAAAAAACCAAAATGCAGAAGTCTTACACGATGATCAAAGTATTTTTATGCTAAAATCTAGCAGAGACTTCAGATGGGTATTTTTTAAGGGTTGAACTACAAATTATATTACGTGCTGGGGAAAGAAAGAATAAATGCTTACGGAATTAAGACATAAATCATCACGCAGTCCTTTAGCACAGAACATGCAACTTGGAGACAAAATATGATGAATGTTGTTACATTAAGCTTTGTAAGTTACCCCGTTTTGGGCTCCCATTTACTATTTATACTATACAGTAAGGTCATTAAAACATAATTTCAAATTCACGATGTTAAAATATTCCATAGGCATTTTATGCCGTAACTTTGAGAGTTCTTGCAACATACAAAAAAGGTACTGACCACAAATACATAATTTAGAAATAGACATTTGGCCACTTATGCTGCAACAGTTGCAGCATAAAGCAGCCTCTTGAAACTTACAATAATAAAAGAATATAATATTCTTATAATAATATAAGAATAAAAAACTTATTTTATTTAATAAGTAACAAGTCAGTAAAACATCATACATAACAGGCCACGGAGGACCTGATCTTTCTGTTAGTTTTAAGAATTAAAAGGTGTTTCAACTGATGAACAAAAAAAAATGAAGGAAAATATGATTCAAAAATACCTTCAAGTTTTCTGATGCGTTCAGCCCTACTATCAAGAAGATGGACATACTTTCCTATTTTTAACTCACAGTCTTTCTGTAAACTTTCCATCTTCTGTGCCATTGTCTCAAATTCGGTCTGAAAAAAAATTACATGTGAAAAGGACCATTAAAGCATATCTACACTGATACTGCACATGCTTTTGGCTACAAAAGAGAAAATACAGTTAAGTTTAAGAATTTACAGTAAAGAAAAATAGCAAATTTTAATTCAACACCATAGCAATCAGTTCTAATTTTAGCAAAATCTAAAATCATTATTGAGGAAAACTGACTAGTGATTCAGTCAGAATAATATTCCTAATAGTTTTTGTAAAGACTGTATTATTTAAACCTCAGATGGATCAAATGAAAACCAAAATATCATCTGCAATAATCCAGCACAAGAGGCTGAAAGCAGAGTGTTGTGGAAAAGGAAGCTTCACAGATAAGTGTGCGTACTGTTTTCCTGTGTGGGCCTGATAAGAGCTCTGAGATAATCCCATGAAGCCAAATGCTTAAGGGCTCTAATCAGGGTGAGTTAAAAGACTGAAGTTACAGTCATTTGGATCTGATGGTTTTTGAACACTTCCTTCAACATTAACAAATTTTATGTTAGGTTACTTTATAAAACAGTGGCTTGGACGATGAATTTGGAAGCCTTAATTATGACCTAATTTTTTCCTGAGGGAACAAGTTCCAATGCTACAAATATTAAAATGTTATCATGTTATCTACCACTACGAGTGAAGTTTAGGTACCTGGTAACCTTTGTTGATCTTATGCTGTACAATTAACATATTCCTTGTCTTTTCAAGTTCGTGCACTGTTTCCACATGTCTTAATTGCAGCTTCTGCATGGAACGTTCCAAATCTTCAGGGCTATAACCACCTTCTTTTTCCAAACATAAAAGGTCCCCATTCTGCTGCTGCTTTGGAACCTAGAGCAAATTTTAAAAATCACTAGAAAAAGCTCTTGCAAAATATCTAGATGTTTTTGTGCATAGTTTAATACAACACTGAAAGAAGGACATATGGTAACACAAAAAAAAAAGATGCTGTGGACCTGCATCCACCACAATTTTATTTAGTAATGTAACTTCCAATTGTTGTACATTTCAAATGTATGAGATATTCAGAAGCAATCACTCTTCTCAATCCACCTAATACATTTACCTTTTATATACTTAATAACTACGCTCCAGTGAATGCCCAAGCCTACATTACTGCTATTACTGATGTTTTATTTTTGATCTTTTCCTTGCTTTACTTCTTTTGTTATCATTACAGAATTATTATTAGCTTTCAAGTATCAGTAAGATTTTACTTATAGTAAACTTTATAAATTTCAGTAAACATGGTTTAAATTAAATGCAAGTCTTCAAGAACAGAGGAAACTTAAACATTCATTTCTTTCCTGTTCACTTTCAATTCAGTTCTGACAAAAAATAAAACTACAACTTACGAGAAAGAGAAAAAAACAGCTTTTTCTATGTATTTCTCTATTAGTAAATATAGAGACGGTAACTAGTTAGCTATGAGGTTGCTCTAGCACTTTTTCAGAGCTTCTACACCTAGAATATGTTCAAAACAATTAAAGAATTAAAAAAAGAAAATGTTTTTAATCAACGTTACAAGAAGAACAAGATGGTGTGATTGCTCATTTAAATGAGAAAAAGCTTCTGAAAGCTTTTCAGAAAACACTTCAGAATCTGGTTTAAAATTCCCCTTTAGTGTTATTAAAAATTCTACATAACTCTAGGTATGAAATCCTAGTGAAATCTAGGTAACTTCAAATTTCATCCTCACAGTTCTCATCTTTACTTTTGCTTCATTGTAACTGAAAAACGACCAGTGCACATATATATGCAGGAAGCATGAACTACTGCAGAAAAAATCTAGCCCTTGACAACCCAAAGCATTGTGTCCAAAACAGGTAACATGGAATAGCAAACCAAGAACTAAAACATTTTTTAAAATGAAGAAAAAAAAAGAATTCTTTGCAAGTTACCTTTAGGAGCAGGAGAGCGTCATTGAGTTCTGTCGGATCAACATCAACGTCACATTCCTGAAAGACAAATACTCAATGAAGAGGTGGAACGAACACTGAAGAAATATATTCAGGATAACAAGATGCATTCTCACTAGACCACTCGACATGATGTTTTGAATATTATTCTTTTACTTCCAAGAAGTATTTGCACTACAAATAAAGCACAGAATGTTTTTCTTGGTTGCTTTCTAAAAAGAAGATTTTACCTTGGTCAAACAATTCATGCGATTTTTCAGTTCATCTAGCTGTTGCTTATTTTCCAGGTAGCGAGACTGCAGGTCTTTGTTCTCTTGGATCAGCTTTTCCTTTTCGTCTGCACATTGGGAAATAACAAACCATTGCTTAACTCAAAATAACTATAACAACAAAATAAGCTTGCTTTTTCATATTAACACATGCATAAAAATGTCACTGAAAGATGTAGAAACTAATTTATTTGGTACAGTGAAATCTTGTTCTAGCAAACCAGGAGGGAGCTGGGTAGGAACCTGCTGTTTCTTAGATCTAGTAGATGTGTACAGATTAAAAAAAACATAACCAAAACATTCTTACTTTCATGAAGATTGAACTGACAGCATCAAAAATCTACACTTTATATCTTTCCAGACAGACCAATAGGCGAGGTTATATAGTATGACTTCACTGGGTTTTTGCTTTTGGGGAAGGTTGGGGAAAAAAATAGAGAGTTTGAGTTCTCAATCTGAATAACTAAACAATTTCACTTCTCAAAGATTGCAGAGATTTTCTACAAATACCCACTAATGCAGAGCTATTTCCACATTGACTTATCAGGAGCTACAGAAGAAATTTGTCTCATGACAGAAAAAGCTTCAGGATTAGAATGAACAATTTAACTATAACAGCACGCTTTCTTTCACACAGAAAAGTTTTAAAAGCACTGAAGTTTCTAAGGAACAAGAAGTACTCTCCTGTACACTCTCCTCCCCAGTTAAGCTCCTTATTCTCTCGAGAACAATGTATTTTCACCTTTTTTTTTTCCTGCTGCATCTTTTATACAATGTACTGAAATACCGTGAATTCATATTGCAGATCAGAATGATAGAAATGTTAATCGTCAGCTTGACAGGCAAGCATTAGCTGTTGTAATTCCCATCTGCACTGGTGGGAGTTGATGGGTATAATATTACACACTTCGTTGAGAATATATACTATAGCTTTCAACAGATATTCCACAATATCATTTTAATGCTGGAATCTTTTCTGTTGACCTTCAGGGCACGAAGCACAACTTCACTATTTTCACAGAATAGCTATTCAGTTTTGAGTATTGGACTCAGCAGGAAACAGGTGGCTGATATACTAGTCTCAAGGGGTTGGACATGTTTCAAAAACTGACATCAGGTTAGTTTTAATTTAGCAGAGTTTATATATCAGATGACATCTTCACTAAAAATAAATCATATGTAGAACCATTCATTGATCCTTTACACAGTAGCCTTCTCACCCATGCATGCTGGGAGACCACAGGAGCCATTTTCAATTCAAATACAAACAAACCAGTAAAGCTTTAACTCTCTGCAGTCACGAAAAAAAAGCAATGTATTTGTATATCTGAGAAGAAACTACACTAAGCTCTAAAAACAAAAAGCTAAAAATAATCAAGTCTGTAAGAAAACAATTAAGCCTTTCGATAAATACAGCAGTGAGACAGGGGTGAGGGTGGTAACTTGTGGACTCTCAGAAGTAATATATTCAATGGCTGTTGGGTGGGGGGTCTCAGGAAAAAAAGAGTCCCTCGTGCTGATGTTATTTCTTTTTCCTATATTATAAACTGAGATCTGAGATGAAGCTTTTTCCAGGAATGAAGGGTCAAGATATTACTCTCCAAGCACTCTTATCAAATTGTTGCGAATTTTCTGTCCACAACAGCAATCTTAGTTCACTGTTTTTCTAACAATAGCCCCAGTGAAGGTTTTGTAGACATTTTTAATATGGCAAACTATTAAGGGTAAGCGTGAGTGAAGTTCTGCACTAGTTCGAGGCATCCAATTAGGACAAAAGGTAATTCAATTCTTCCGCTTTTAAAAATGATGTGCAGTGAAGACACATACCCTGAAATATTACACTGCTTAAGTTTTTCCAAAGACAAAAATCCTAGATATGTAGACCTTGAAGAGTGTTAGAAAATCTACTTAAGCTGTAGCAAATTCAATGCAACAAACTGAAAATGTAGCATACTGCTGATCTACAAGCCCGGAAGTGCCAATTTCGGGAAGGGCTAGTAAAGATGAACTTGAGCCATAATCATACGAATTACTTACAAGTTGTCCCACTTCATTCTATTAGATTAATCACAAGTGTGCTACCTCTTAAAAAAACACATTTAAAGAAAAAATCTGTAGAATATTTAGTTTACTTCTTGTCCATTCTCTTTCTGGAAATTTCTTGGTGGCACAGTATATCACAATACAGAGATAAAAGATTGCTAGGTTCTAAAGATTCGCTGAGTTGTTCTACATCACAGGAAAAACACATGAAATCATATTTTGAGAAGAACAAACGGTTGTACTGTAAATGTGAATAAAAATGTGTGTACACTCAAAATACAAAAAAAAACTAAATTCATTAAATTGAAGGATCTATGTAGATTTCATGTACCTTCGCACAATAAATGAATTTAGACTAATGGCTTAAAATTTGAGAAAGACTGTCTTCTTGCCTATAAGATTTTTTTCATCTAGAGGTGAATAAGGGGGAAATATTGACCCACTGAAGAATTAATGCAACTGGAGTTTAAGAATCTTCATTCAATACATAACCTGTATTGAGTCAATTTCTGTACTAAGGACAGCCATAACTTAAGCACACTTTTCACTTTACTTGTAAAAGTCAGCTTTGAAATCACCGCTACTAAGGAACTACATTTTTCTGCAGAATATATCCATACTCCAACACCAGAGAAATTCACATCATCAAGAAACAACAGTTACTTCAGAAATATACCTCTTTCTACTTTAAGCTTGTCAAGGATTTCATCTTTCTCTGCTAAACTAGACTTGATAGCAGTCTCTAGTTCATCTTTCTCTGCTAAACTAGAGTTGATAGCAGTCTCCAGTTCAGCAATTCGCAGTTTCAGTTGGTCTTCCTTTAATTTCCATTCCTGTTCACGGGTCACACTGAAGACACTGCAATAAAACATGTGGCATACGAAGAACTTTTCAAAATCAACTTCAACAGAAAATAATAAAGAAGAAAGCTTTTTGTGGCACAGAGACCGCTGTCATCATGTCTTAGGAATTAAGTAAACATATGCTGGTCTGCTGCTGTTGAAACCAAGGCGCCTTTCTCAGGCTGTGGTTAAAAAACATGAAAGAGTTTGTGGGATGAGCAAAGGAACTGGCCTTAATTTAGAGCTCTAAAGTCAGAAAAGTTGGCAACACGCAACATTTGTGGGACTAGAGAAGGAATTCAGATGCGTATTCCAGAGTAATCCGCAGCTTCAAACCTCAGCAACTGACAACTAACAAAACCATTCTTTCCGCATACAAAACCTCTTAATGCAGAGAACTAGGATCACCCACCTGATTTCTTTTAAATCTGTGAAAGATGCAAAGCCTAAAGTCAGTTGCCTGTTCAAAGAAACGTTGACCACAAAGTGACAACAGCTTTCTCATTATGTAGAACAACAATTCTGATACCGATTAAGAAATAATAAGTAAACTTTCTTCCACTTAAAGAAATAAAAGACTGAGATAGGCAAGTAATTAGAATAATTATTTTTCCTGTAACACATTATTTACTTGTAAACTACCAATCTGGGCATAGTAAGGATTGCATAGACACAGAATCAGAACTGCTGAAACCACAACAAAACGCACAGTTAAGACTGAAATATAAGTAAAGACATTACCTAATTTACAGTACAACTCCCAGTGGGTAAGAAGACATAGTAATGCACTGTTTTCTTGTAATTTATACATTGAGTACTATGGTCTTCATGTTATTATTATCCAGTAGTTGCATTATTGACCAGAAAAACGCCCTTCATCTTAAAAACAGTCATAAAGCAGTTTACTGACTTGTGTTCTCTGAAAAATCAGGAATGGTATTCATTAATAAAGGAGTTCTCTCCACTATGTACTTTGGTGAAGCTGTCTGGTTAAAAAAGTAACTTTTCTATTTGTACTTCTGACATTTAGCTATCCATCGATTTATCTATTGATCTATCTATTCCAGAATTTCATATTACAAAAGCCACAACTGGAAAAAAAGAAACAAAGAAAGAAAAGAAAGAAATAGGGCAGAAGGGACAGTCCACACAGTTTGGAAGACTGTACATGCTGACTGAATAGCAACTGCCAGTTTTGAGGGCAATGACTACACAAAGTGGTTGTGAGTACATAAAAATGAATTTATACCTACAGTATATTTGAAGAGTGACTTGAAGATTAAAGAAAAAATATAGCATGAATTCTCAGCTCCAACACCTTTAGCAAGAGTTTACATTCTTGATTCCCAGTCTTCATAAAAATACTTTCAGCACTCCCTAAATTCTTTTTCTCAACCCGTATCTAATCTCACCTATTTTTGACACAGTTCTCTAAATACATACTATCTTACAGGATGATAGTGCCTTTCACAGCATGTGTGAACTTAACCAATGATTCCAGGCCCTACAGTAACATATACTTAACTTTGCTGTGCCATAATTTTGAACATAGTATGCAGTAAATACAATGCACAGAACCCACAATCACTTTGGTAGGTAATATTACACAGCTACAGAAAAGACAGCATGTTTTACAATTGCTTAGACTTACCACTCTTCGAAGTGTGACTGGCTTAGATAAGGAAAGAATAAATCTTAGCAAGACAAGATATAAATTATCTTTAGTTTTCAAACTTTTCAAATTTTTGAGTTTTCATGACCATTGTGTCTAGCTATACATGCATTCAATATTTTTAGGTACAATTACTTCACATAAACATGCAGCTACACATTACTTCAGTTTTTCAAAAGATTATGCTGTCAGAAAAATAAATAATACAGTAATGTTATTTTCTGATAGTAGTTTAGCATTTAGATATTTAAATGAACATCAGTTTTGGCAAGAAGGCTATTAATGCTAATATTCATATCCCTTTGAACAGAGCCCACTTCTGCTGTCTTCTCCCTTTGAATTTTAAGATTACCGTTACTTGAATTCATGTGCAATTTCTTTTCACAGTTACTGTATTTCACTGTAGACAGAGCCATCTGGGTAACTATAAATGGTCAACCACATCTGGCACCACTTCCTTTGGAGAGGGTTTAAGCATTTCTAGATTTGCATTACAAGGTCATATGAAAACAATTCCTCCCAATCTTTAATCCAAATGAATTGTTTTCTTGGATAGTGACTACATAATAAGAGTCAACTGACAAATTCATACTTGTTCTTCGTAAACTTTTCAGATCTAATTTTCAGTCTCAGCCTTGGCAAAATTCCCATCAACTTCGAAGGGAACTTCCAATAGAATGACATTTTCAAGAAAAGGGCTCATCTTTTACTGCCCTTGTAAAAAGAAACAAAAAAAAACAACATCATCATCAAAAAAAACACAAGGAAACATTAACAACCTGGCACCTGTGGACACTGGCCTGCCCATAGCAGGCAATAGGTATGCTCTAATATGCTTGCATTGTTCTAACGGTATCAGAGAAAGTTGTCCATTAAACAGTAGATTTAATTAAATGATTTACCTGTTTGATAGCTTATCATAGCTTTCCTTCAAGAGTTCCTTCTCTTGCTCTAGATCATTTATTCTTTCCTGTAACTAAAATGAAGAAGAAAATTTCAAACGCAAAAAGATAGTAAGGAAATAGCAAACAGTAAACTGTAAGAATGATTACTTAAAACTTCGTAAGTATTGTCAGGAAGTCTTACTAGTCTTTTTCATACAACCGTGTCTAATAAGCTTCAAAATACTTCAAAAACTTTTTTCCACCACATCACACAGGCTCTCTCATAATCCTCATATGAGGTTGAGACTAGCATGCATGAGCTGAAGAACAACAGTATCTAGTTATTTTTTGTCTTAAGCTGTAGAATTTTTTTTTTTGGCATTAGAAATGTTTAATTCAGTAAATATATAGCAAAATATCATCAACAACTCAAGTATTATAATTGTTTCTCCTTAACATACCACTTGCTTAGTATTAGAATTGATAATGAAATTCTGTGCATTTCTTTCATGTCCAAACACTGGCGCAGTGATTACATAGCTTGGCTGACAAGTATGGTTCGCAACTTTATGAAATGCAAGCAGCAACCATGGGATTTTCTCACCAATATGTTAGCTGTGTGTATAATCAGGTCAGTATTTTAAATATGTTTGGAAAGTCTATTTACCCTTCAGCAATGAAAAGGTAGTTTCCCTTATCTATGTATATCACCCAAAGAAGATTCTATCTCTCTTGGACACAATCTCACCTCCTCTGTCCTTTGCTTGGTAATAGTCACTGACTGCAATTCTTTTTTAAGACGAAGGCACTCTAACCGCTCCTCTTTAAGCTGGAGATTCAGCTCATCACTTTTTGCTATTAACAAATCATGGCTAGTCTTCAAATTCCTCTGGTTCTACGAAAAGAAAAGAAGAAAATCATGAGGAGGCGGAGTCAAAGAAAATCACTCAGTGTTACAATACTGCATGTTCTATCAGTGTTCTCCTCTGGCAGCATTTGATATATATTCTCAACGTGGTCAATAGGAGACACTCTTGAACTAAGAAACTGGAAAAAAAATTCAATTACACATGGCCAAGAGAAGGTAGCATTCTTGTTGCTTTGTGAACGTTAAACCCCCTGTTTAGTCATAATGAAAAGAACCAAGATATACATCTGTTAAACAATTAAAAGATTTTGCTGTGGTTACAGTGGTTAGACATGCTGACCAAAAACACTGCAGTAGCAAGCAAAAATGAATGCTGACCACAGTTATGTTAATCACAGAACTTGCCGCAGATCTGTTAACCCTTAGCTGTAGATACATAACTGTTTCATAATCCCAATATACTAGGCTGTATTTCATCACTAGCAGTAATTTAATAAAGGACTTGTGATTTCTTTTACATTTTAATTTAGTCTAATTGTTAATATTAGGGCACATTTAACCAATTTTTATATTAAATGAAGGATACTGATAGAACCTCTATTTCCAGAATATTAGTTAATGTTATAATGTCTGCATTTCATAATGCTTTAATAATACCTCATAAAAAATTTTCATGTAAAACACATTTGAATTATGACATGGGGAAAAAAAGCCTAAAAGCCAATCTCCTGTTTAATAAAATGGCTATTTGACAAATACATGTATAAGAATAGATAACGTTCAATGGTTAAAAACTGTAACCTTCATGTTTTCCTTAAAATATTCCTAGAAAGTAATTAAATGGAGAAGCTGAATGCAAATCCAATGCAAATTGTTTAGGTTCATATGAAATACAAATACCTAGAAAGAAACAGGACCACAGAAAACCCAATCAATGACCATATCTTTGGCCTCTCACATCTCATTTCTACATAAGAACAATCTGAAGGAGAATAAACAATAGTAGCAAACTGTCTTATTCCAGAGAGAGATAAAGTATATCACTCATCAATTTTTAATAGTCCTTCTTTAGTGCTTCTCTTGCTCTGTCCTATATCTGTGGACTGCCTTTCAGTAACTTCAAAAAAATGGCAGCTTAAAAATCAGTCTTCTACAGCTTTTCTCACTTCTCTCCTTTTTTTTTTTTAGTCCTTGAAATCACAAGCCTTGATGATTCTTATGTTTCCAACTGTCTAGGTGAACTTGTCTTTTCCATATCTCATTCAATTTTTTCGTAAGTTCTTTACCATTTCAATAACTCAACTCACTACATGTACAGGAGGAAAAAAAAATACAAAAGAAATCTTGGGAAAGCTGCCTTTCCCAGAGCACATCACCCTTATCTCTTCCCTTAATTTCCAAAACAGTTGAAAACAAATTCAGCAGTCAAGGTCTTGATTTCAACTTCTAGCTGATCCTGAATCTCCCTCAGTTAGCAGTTCTCAATCTACTTATTTTTTTGAAACTTCTCATTAAAAGCTCTGAAAACGTCCTCCAGTAAAATCTCCTTGCTTCAACTTCATTCTTCTTCTGCATCTGTGCCACTACTCATGGTTTTGCATCAACTTTCTTCATAAACTTCAACTTCCCTACTCCTCCCCCTCAATGCATTATTTTCTTGGGTATTCTTCTACACCTGACAGTGCTGTCAGCATTTCACTTTAGATGACACCAAAGCTGTTTTCTATTTAGTTCTCCCTGAAAATATCCCATGATTCCAGTTATGGTAACAACTGGGATGATAATTTTAGTTTCAAGTTTCTAGTCTAAAATTGCATTCCTTAGGGAAACGAACCTCAATACGAAATAAATCCTTTACAAAAAATGAATATATACCTCCTAGAAATGCTGCACAAAAGAAACAGTTGTATTGATTGTCCAAGAGAATTAACTCTTTACAGTATTTAAATTTTAGTTGTATTGATAGCATATTCCACATTACAAATCATGAAACCCCAAATGTTCAGTCTGCAATTAATTACATGGATGATGGTGCTCAGGGACATGATTCATCAGCATTAAAGTTAGGGTAATATGGTTAGGTTGTGATTGAACTTGATGATTTTGAAGGTCTTTTCCAACCTGAGCAATTCTGATTCTATGATAATCAAATATTTAAGTGAGATAGTTTCAGAGTCCTTTGTTCTTGTATGAAGATTACTAAACTTCCTTCATTCAACTGGTTACATTAAAATTCTTTAACAAAACTGGCTTGTAAATGTTTTGTAGCAACGTCAATTTACATATCACTACATGGAAAATGATTTTAGGCTCTTAACATCCCCCAGTTTTGCAACTTTTTGGCTGATTCAAGTTTAAAGGCAAACAGACATTATTCAGTTTTACCAGTTGAAATGTGTATACAAACAATAATGAACTCCCTGCAAGCATACACGATTCTGCTAGTACATTTGTGAAGAAGCAGAAAAATATCATATCACTAGGATCTTGCATTTTCTGATGATGTTTTCATAAATTTTGTGTATTCACAGCAATATTCCAGGACTATTCTTGATTCCAGCAATAACTTAGAATCAAGAAATGTGTATACTTATCTTCCATTAAAGCATAATCCTATGAGAGTAATGCAATGTCACTGTCCAAATCATAATTACCTCTTGAAGCTGGAGAAATTTTCTTTCCATAGTTGAAAGAGCATTGCTTTTCTCAAACAGCTGTCTACGGACCTTAATCATTTCCACATTGTCCCGAATGTTTGACCTTCAAAAGTGTATTAAAAAGAAACACATCGTGAGCTTGAAGATGACAAAATGACTTGTCCCATTATTTTTGTCTTGTTAAGTTGATATTGTGGAAATCAACTTTCTACAATACATTTGGGAGAAGATCTAGCATGTGGTAGCCAACTTAATTTTGTCTTCTATGATTTATGTTAAAGAATTTAAGTAATTCAGGATGTCATAGGAGCAATCAATATACAGAGACATTGGTTTTATCATACACTACATATTACAGAAAAAGAAAACAATCCATAACCTAGAGATTGTTTTCCAATCAATTCTGTCCCACCCTTCAAAGCATTTGTTACCATTTTATGGAATTTTCTCTTACAGTTTACACCTATGAAATATTGCTAAGAAAAATGACTTAGCAATTCACACTGCTAACACCTAAAGAACAGCATTCTAAACACATTGCAGGTGACTTTAACTACACGAGAATCATTTATATCCACATAGATGTTCTATATCATTGCAATTCTAAGATTGACCTGAGAGTCCACTAATTAATAAATGTTTAAAATTACTTTCAACTTAAATAAATACTTATTTCTAAAGTTTTCCTTTACTTCAAACAGTAAAAGCAGACTCTTCTGCAGTTTCTTCAAGTATAGGAAGAGAAATCAACTCTTATTTTTGTTAATAGAAAATCAGAGCAAATCTTGATCATTTGAAAGGTAATTTCTCATCCAATATTTATTTGTTTTAGGTATATTGGAGGAATTGTCATAATGCCACATTGGACCAAGAAAACAGACAAAAAATTTATACATCTGTAAACCAGCTGAGAATGCAAAATACTTTCCTCTTATGCTTTAAAATATCAAAGTTTATTGTGTTTTGGCATTGCCAAGTTAATTGTCCTTACACAGGAGATAAACATACTCAGAAATCTGAGACATTCCCCAAGAAACGTTAACACAATACTAAGACAATCATGTGCCTAAAACATGTTATCTACATAAATTAAAGTTATGGTGAGTATAGACAGCAGCACTGTCTCATGCTAGCTATTTAAAAGCTAATGTAGTGGCACGTTTTTATTAATCTTGTTCCACACATCAAACAAAAGGCTCCGATGCCTTCAAAGGCTTTTTCTTTTCCTTTCCCCCCCCCTTCTTTTTTTAAGCAGAGAGCTTTTTTTTTTTTCTCTTTTAAGTAAAAAAAGGAGCAGATGATAGAGAAATTTATGATGTACAGATGTAAACCCCATGGCTCCTGACAATCAACATTAACTGTTTTTTCAACAATGAATGAAGCACTACTTGATTTAAGCAGGTTTTGGGTACTGATATTATCAGTAAATTATTTAAACTCAGAAGAGAAGAATTACTTTTTATTGGGATCAGTTCCATTCTTAGAATTGTAACAATATTTAGCCCAGGAAGCTACATGACAAGCTGCACGCTGTTTAAGAACAAAATCATTTCAGATTTAGTTAGTTAAGGAAGTTAATTGAGGAAGATTACTTTGGTTTTCCATAAATGAAGTCACAAAACAGTAGAACAGAAAACAAACTGATTACCCACACGGCTAACTCCCTCCCAGGTAGCTGACTTATTTTACTCCCAGAACATATTTCCACGTTTTCTAGAGCAGTTTAAAATAGGAGATAAATAAGGATTTACAAGACAGTGATACCTTTCTCTAATACAGGTAATATTTTCCTCAAAATTTAACAAATAACCTACAAGAATGAAGCTGCACCATCATCACTCATTCAATATTTTCTCTACTGCCCTACAAGACAAAAGTTCTGCTGCAGATCCAGGAGGTATATCTGCAGATGAAGTCAGAAAATGAAAACAAACTGGTGCCCTTTTGTAGCAATACCCTTGATTAATGAGCATGTCGACTTAGCTCTAACATACTTTCTGCCACAAGCACAGAAATAAGAAATATAAACTCTATCTTTCCACTCCAAACTTCATTTAAAAGCTAGATTAAAAGACTGAAATTGAAATGCATTTAGGAGAAAGTGACTCTATAAAATGCTAGGTCTTAAAGTTTGGGGTTGATGTTTGCAGAACAGTGAAGACAATCTCTTTTCCAGGCCTCATATCCTTTGGATTAAAACAATAAGAGTAGGATCGCAACAATAGACTGGGGACCAGCTGTGTGGAAATGGGGTACCAATAGTAACCTTCAACAGAAGGAAATGATTAATTAAAGAATCTTGACCAGCACTGTACAAATTTATGCCAGTAATTCCCAGATGGCTAAGCTAATAAAATTGAGGTCTAATTAAACCACATCTCTTGCATCTAGTCTTTACTTCCATATGAGCAGGACATTGATACAAAACCAAGATTGCTCTTAGAGAGTCCTGACGGCTCTTTCAAATGCGACTAGCAGCTCTCAAACATTCCCCTAATCACATTCAGAACAAGAAAAACAAACAAAGAATACCACCACTATATTTTTCAGGCTCACATACACTGCATCTGGCAAAGTAAGCAAAAGGCTTCCAGACTAATAGTGCTTAACCACAACTACACCAAAGAGCAAGACAGGACTCCCAAGAAGAGAAGTAAAGAATAGAACACCAATATGTAGTACTCTTTTATTTTACAACACTTGGGAAGTAACAAGATCATATATTGACATACATTATGTTCTTTCCCTTACCTCTTGTCCCTTAAAGGAAGTGAAAGATAAAGAGAGAAAAAACAATTACCTTTTAGTAACACCTTTACGTTGTGCAACTGAAAGCAAAAACATTAATGGTATCAATAGCTGTAAGCATACATATACGTAACTAAGATTATTTAAATGCCAATATAGAAGTCTGTATTTGTTTGCCTAGCTAATAGAGCTAACCCCAAATGAGAAGAACATCATGATCTTCAGGAAAATAGGTTCAGCATGAGAAATCTGATATGGAAACACAAATTAAAGTTGTTTTGATACTTGATACGATTTAGAAGAGCCATATACACGCTGCAGTCTCCCAAAACAATATAAATACAATGAGGCTAACATGTTCCACGTTTTAGCCTAGGAATGCAATGTTATAATTCAAACACTGAAGTCAGCAGTACATCGAATATGATACTCCTGTCTAGAAATCCCAAAGTGTAGCATGTGCAACTCCAGAACAACTTTGCAGCAAAAAGAAGAAAAAAAGTCAAAGGAATAAAAAACCTGACAAATAAACTTTCTTATTTTTACAAAAGAAGCAGCAAAAGTAGCCAAAAAACCTAAAAAACACATAAATACCTGTTTTACTAATGCATTTCAGAGATGGTTTTTAAAATGATTTGTGGAAATTAGCATGAGAATCTAAGGTACTGAAGCTCACTGCTCGTAAACTGTGATTATTGAGACTGAAAGTTTTAACTAACACACTGTATATCACAGACAACAAAACATGAGATTATAATGGCTTCTGGCCACTTTTAATTTGGAAACACTCAAGCTAAATGCAATTGAAGTTTGTACTTAAGAAAATGTTTAGTCTAACAATCCACAAGTTAGTGTTCTAACTCAAGTTCCTTGAGTTAGAATTAAGCCAGAATTCATTTTTCTGAAACAAACCCCAAACAGTCACTAATGAAATACTGAAATAACTACTGGCTGCAGATGAATTACAATAATCAACTCAAGGTGTATCCTGTGTAACAGCTAAATTCACACAATCATACAGAATCATAGGGATTGGAAAGGATCTCTGGGAATCATTAAGTCCAATTCCCTTGCTAAAGCAGGTTCCCTACAGTAGGTTGCAAGTATTGCAATGTATTGTTATGTCATTCTTGTGTTGTTATATAGAAATTGTACTCAAGAAAGCTGGATGAGTAAAGATAGTTTTAAATCATTAATGGATTTCTTTCACTTACACCACCCAGAATAACAAGCATTTTTCTCCCTTATTGCTGATAAATCTATGAGTATCAACTGTAGCTGCTTTACTACATAAAAAGTCCTTCAGTTATTTAAATCACAACAATTTCATAATCAGCTAGCAGAATAAAGAATGTTTTCCTAAAGTTTGGAAGTCGCATACAGGAAAACTGGAGAAAGCATCTTTCCTTTTAGCATCTCACAGTTACTAAATAATTATAACAAATTAACACTGTCTCTGGGGAATTAACTAGATGACAGCCAAGTATTCTAAGAAGATACAAGGAAAGGTTGCCAGCTGTAGAAAAACTGAAAGGCGTATGCTATAAAAGCAAAATAAGAGGACCTTACCCATCACCTGAATTTGCAGTTTTTCCTCATAGCACTATTCAAATATTGACAGAAACTTATGTGTTGATGCAAAGAAGATTAGACTTTTTTTTTGTCATTCTTGTGTTTATGTGAGTGAAACCACTAATGCAACCTGTTCTTAATAACACGGATTTTCAAGAATGAAAGCTAATGAAAACCTAAAGATAATTTCTACAGGTACCTATAATTATACATAAACCTGTTGAGAACAGTGTAACTATAGCTATGATTCACTCAGTATAAACAATAAGACTTGAAAAACATGGGAATTAATAGCTTTCCATTAACTATTCTAGCAGTGAAATTATGGGGTCACACCGTCCTGGATACTAATAGACATTTTTCAGCTTTCTTAGTGCCTTCAGCCAGACACAGCAACTCTTAAGAACTTAACGTATCTGTTATCAAGTTTTGTTTATGTGACATTACTGATGCACAAAAGAATGCTCACATATAATAACGTGATCCCCTAGGAAGGGGAAAGTAACTATATGACTCCCTCACTTTCATTGACATCTAATGAAGAAGGAACAGAACTGAACCCTATTGAATCCTTAAGTACCAGGTTGAATTTGAAACAGTAGGAAGAAGGCAAATATATCCAAAGTTACACAATTCTGCACAAATTGTTGTAAAACTGGAAGAAGAAAGAGCAAGAGAAGAGATTAAATTCACAGATACTTTATTGTGGGACATTTCACAAGAATGTTTATCTGAGTTTGTTTCACTATAAATATATTTCACAGCTATAGCATATTCCTTCAAAAATTCACTAACCTATCCTTACAAGGCCATTATTTTTTTCTGTTACAAAAGACTATTAACGAACATTAAATCACTATGGAATTATATTGAGAAGTTTCTCAGGCTTTTATTGAAGAACTGACAGATGAACAAAGTTTAATGTTCTCAACTTCAATTGAATCTGACTCAGCTGGAAATTGATTCTCTAAAATGTTAAGTATTAAGTTATTTGATTATTTGTTTAAAAGAAAAATCAAGCAAAAAACAATCACCACAAAGCATTATCATAACTTTCTCCTAGCTCAGAACTATCCATGGTCATTTGGTAAAATATTATATAACTTAGTTACATCAAAGAAAAAAGAAACAAATAAAGCATATACTCTAATGCTCAGATCATGGAGACATTCATTTTTCACAGTACCTTTGGCTTGCTGTCTCTTGCTCTTTCAGATGTAGGGCAGATTCTTCAATTTCTTTTTCCTTCTTTCTCAGCTGACTCCCAAGTAACTCTCTAAGATGCTCCAGTTCCTCAATGCGCTCCCTTTGGGAATCAATCACAGTTTCCCTGCCAGAACAAGTATACTGCGTTCCAAAATCAAGTAAGCATTTAATAAAATAAATAAATAAATATTTTTCTGTACTCTAAAGCTTTTGAAGCATAAGCTAGAGTTCTACTTTATCTCATATGTCAATTGTAGACATAAAAAGTATCATGTAGTTTTTTGGTCACACTCTTGCACTTGGCTGCTCCACCCTAAAGTTAGAGCAACTATGTGGGCTTTTTTTCCCCAACTATGTGAATTGAAATATCTGAAACAAATGCTACCTGAATGTTTTCGGCATTGTAACACTTTTTTCCCCCCCCCTCTTCACTCGAGTTTACACAATAGGAGAAAAACTGCTGTGAACACCTAGATTCCTGGCAGTCTTAAGCAGCTCTTGTTTCTTAGTACTCAAACTGATTAGTATAGGATAAAGAGTCACTTCTAGGTCCTTCTATAAAATTACTAAAGATTTTTTCATAGAACATAATAGTATGTTTAAAAATATTTTAAAAATAAAATCCAGCTGCTCAAGTAGGGCTAAAACACATAGACTATGCTAACATCAGTGCAACCCAAACATCAGTAAATTCCATTCTATCAATGACATGTAGCTCCATGGGTTTTAGGGATAAGAATGTCAAGATAATAAAAAGAATTTTTGTTAGCACTGAAGTTAAACAATTTCATTTTCTTTTACGAAGTGGTAACTTCAGAAAAGTGTAATTTTTTCTTCAAGAAAACCATAATTTCTAGGAGTTATAATAACAGAAATGAAAAAATACGAATATCATACAAATTTCTTATTTTAGCTCTTGCATCCTCAAGCAGACTCTGGCCACATCTTCGGGGAACAGATTGGGGTGGTCTCACTTCTAAATACTGCACTCTCATTCCTAATAAGAAAGAAAAGAAAGAAATTTTTGTGATGTCAAATGAAAAAGTATTTTGCAGAAAAATATAATGCCTACAGTAGGAACACTTAAGACATCTCTATAGATGCCATAAAAAGCATTTTCTTGTGAAATTCACATAGAGAGATAATTAGAGTACCTGCAATCGTAGCTGCTATAAAATTGGAACTACAGGCAACACAGTATACACTGGTAAAGAGGGATGTTAAGAAAAGGTCTTGAAATACTTTTATTTGGAAATTTAATTTGAAAGACAGAGAACTGAGATGGTATTTTCAAAGAACAACAATTGAAAATGTATTTGTAATCACTTGAGTTGGATCTGTTCTTATGCCAAGAGAAATCCTCACAACATAACCAATCAACACTTGCTCTTCAGTCCTCAAAGCAAGTAACCCATCTTTCCCTGCTAGCATTGGGCTTGAGTAAATTTATCATATTTCAACTCTATCGTTGCATTATTTAGAGGAAAAAAAAACAGAGAATATTAAGTGTAAAAATTTTCAACTATATTATTATTATATATTCCATTATATTCAAATTCAGAGTGGTAGAGTTCATTGCTTTTCATTAACTTTCTAAAAACATGATTATTGTTTGCAGTTTGGGCTTCCCGAATAATCAAGTAACCAAAATAAAGACTAGTGGCAAAGGTAGATGGAGAAAAGCACAACATAAGTGGTCATCAGCTGAATTCATAGTCTGGGGAAGTTCAGGAGACAATTCTGGTAACTTGGAAGTTCCAAATCTGGGCCAATAAATTTGCCTTTTATTAATATTATAAAATAATATAAAAATCAACTCTCAGTACAACTCCTTCTGCAAATATTCTTATAGAAACAGAAAAGTTGTGAAGTGTAATTTCCAATCATAGTTATCAGAAGTAAATAACTGAGAATGAGGCTACCATTGCCAGTAAGTCTTGAAAGTAAAAAGCATCATTAATGATGGCTGCTCTGTGGTATTTGCTTTCAGAAGTCCACACATGTAATAGATTTTTTCCAAAGTCTACTGAGTTGTGCACACATGTATAAAGAGATGAGAACAAACCTTGAAATTAAAAGGCAAATAATGTGCAAACAAACTACAGGCGTAAAACCTCGTTATGAGAATGCTAAACATTTTCATATAATACTTTTATAAGACATTTAAAGATCTTATAGGAAAGTCTCTCAATTTTAACTATTAGTAAACACGTTTGACAACTACTTTATTTTCAAATTTGCACTTTTGTTTCACCCCTACTACTGTGGATTCTCAAAATAAGGACTTAAAACACAAACAAGTTATCATGATTGCTAAAAATACGTGAAAAAGGGGAAAACAGTGATATTTCTGTCTGCAAGTACTAATGTACACTGATATACAGAAAAAGACATACTCTTGCTTCAGTTAAGCAATAACTGGTGTTATGTACACAAAATACTATGCTCAGTACACATGAACTTTACCTTTCTTTGTGTGTTCCGGTGTGCCAGCAGCATCACTTGCTTTTTTGAGTCCAGTGCTGTTAAGAGACTGAGCGTATTTGTATTGAACAGGCCTATGGCTTTGAATATGGAGCTGCTGTTTGTTTGAAACGAGTTTGCTGCGGAGGATCTCATTTTGTTTCTCAAGATCATGAACTCTCCCCTGCAAACGCTCAATCATTCCTTCCAGCTCCACAGTACGACCCAGCCGCTTGGGGCTGCCACCAACCTGCTCATTCCTTTTTTTCTCTTTAACAAGCCGTATTAACCTGGTGGCCATTCTGGGGAAAATAATAAAAAAGATGAAAAAGAATGTGAAAAGTCAGCATAAAAAGCACTCTGTTGAAAAGAACATAATCACTGTGAAGATTTCAGCATAGAACCTGAATAATAAATTTCAGGTTTTGATATAACTATTACTGCCTGTGAAGAACTCTTTGAAGATAATTGAAACCACTGTGCAGCAATCTGCTTTATAGCACTGACAAATAACAGTTTCCTAAGGCTTATCATTTAAGGTTAGTAAAGGGAGGACACATATTTACTCCATATGCTCCTTAAATGTAATTTTTAACGCATGACCTTATATAGGAACCTCTGCATGCTGTTAAGTAAAGTTACAGATTTTGGATGTGGTGGGCCAAACTATAAAAGCTGCAATTCCACAAAACATTCAAATATTGAAAGAATGCTAGTAATATGCAACATTCCAAAGATTGATCATTTATAGCATTTTAGGATTTAAATACACACCTCAGTTCTTAAACTATTAAAATGTGTGGGTGGAAATATGTAAGTAAGTACTCAGAAAAAAAGACTGAATATTTGATATTACCATACTCAATTTTATATTTAGTAAATATTACCAATGTGCTTCAGAGAAGGAATGGTTAGCTGAAGAATATAAGTAGATACAAAGGGTATGGTTTTTATTTGTCTTTAAAGGGATACAAGTTTTGCTTTTGGCATCTCAAGAGTTGTACCTTTGATTTCCTTTAGTTCTGACAAACATTGGTAAGCTAGAACAAAAGGCAAAGAGGGCACGTGGAGGTGATGTAACATACAAAAACAGAAAACATACCCAACCGTAAATGGAAAAAACTTGGCATGTAAAGAAAGAAAAGGTGGCTTTGATGAGAAAGACAAGTTCAAGACTTTACAAAATTGGTCACACATCTTCAACCAGTCTCTAGTTTATAGAGAATTTATTTTTGCAGGCTCAGAAAGAAAACTGAAAATAAGGACACACCTCATTTATTTAAAGAGGCTTGTTTTATTTTGGTATACTTGTGGACAGGAGCTTCTATTTAAAAGAACAAAAGTGAAACATAAAAATCCTGTAATAACTTTAGGATGTCACAGAACATTACCTGCTTGTAAAGAGGTTTTTTTTGTTTGTTTGTTTTTTGGTTTCCCCCTTCCCCCCCCAGTGTATTTCTACTGCAAATTTATTCCAAGCTTCTAGATACAAAAGGGTTCTGGCACGAGAGATGCTGGGAGAGAAATTCAGCTTAAGGAATTGATTCCTCTCTGGTGATCAAGACAAAAACAATATTGAGAATTTTGGACTCTTTGTGCCTTAAATTATTAGTTCAGACATTCTGTCTAATTTTATCTAAGTAAATGAGTGCAGTTGGTAAGCTATTTAACAGAAACACTGGACATGCTATTTGGAATGAGCAAACAAATCACTTGCTCCATCATGTTGTATTTTATAGTAGCCTGATGAAAAAGATGGAAGTTAAGCTAGTCTATTTGATCTTGACTCAGAGACTACTGAAATCAATGGAAAGAACCTTTCAGACATTGAAAAGGTACAAAATAATAAAATAGTATAAAATAATAAAATAAAGGAAGTGGCAGCATCTCCAGATGCCCTTCCAGGAATTCATTAGCTTCAGACCAGAAGATATCTTAGATTTAGTAAATGTTAATTATCTCAGGAATGGCACAACATGAACACATCACAACAACAGAGTTCTGCTGAAACTAGACTGGGATTGCTTGTACAGCATTAAATTTTAGTAAATCAACTGGAAGTTGCTTGTATATGTTCGTGTACAACAGTATCACACATGCGATGCTACCTCGGGCTTCAGCAAAGGTATCTCTTATCCTGAAGAAAGGATTGCCAACCATATTTGTAAAGGCGCTTTGAGGTTAACAAAATGATAAAAGGTTAAATGTTATTCAACTTCTAGGAAGACAGAGAAGGACAAAAAACAAGGAGTGGAATGTTTCTGCACAGACCATTTTGATTCTGAGGTAAAAGTGCTGATGAATAATTAGGCTTCCATAGCCTCTTCTTCAGCCCCCAGAATACCTATTGTATGTACTCAGATAGCACTGAGTACTCAAAGTACCAGCTTCAAATTGGCAAATAGAGACACAACTTTAAAGCTCCATCTCGGAAGCTGTGAATACTGCCCACCAGAAAAGCATCCAATATACACACAGACAATCAGAGATCAAAAATAAATTGCACTAAGTGATTTTTTTTTTCCCAAAGGTACTGATATTATGAATCAGTATAAAAATTTTTACACTATGATTGGTGTATAACTGGAGGCTCCAATTGTAATTTCTGGATAACTCACAGATCATAATGTACAGCTCTCCTTGTTTCCACCTGCTAAGCAGAATTAAAAGTTAAAAATGAAGTCTTCTGTTCCATATCATCCTAGTCAAGTAAGTTCTTCATTGACAACTGAATGACATGGATCTCGTTTCAGAATGCATCTCAGTTATCATCTTTCCAAAAAACAGCCCAGAATTTTCTTCTCAGTCCATAAAGACAAGGTAGTAGTAATTCATATACCAATTTTTTTTTATGAACATCTCACTTGTGAACAAGATTAAGCAACTTTGCTAAGAAGACAAGTATATGGAGAGAAAACGTTGATGCTTCAATATTACTTGTCCAAAGTCTCTGTTGGAGATGTACAGAAAAACCCTTTACAGTTGTAATGACAAAAACATTACTGAGATATCAGTTAAAAGTGAAGGAGACATTCTGGTATTTATGTTTAGTGCTCACATTCCCAACGGACTACAGCTAACTATACTAAGGAAGCACTGAAACCGATTTCCAGATTTCTTTAATTGAAAAGTACATAATCAAAACAATCCAAACTTTACACCTACGTTTATTTCTTTATCTGTCATAACACAAATTAACAACACTGAAGTAACACAAACAATACACAAGCACATCTGCTTTTTTTTTAAGTTCACGTCTGCTTTTGAAACACAAGATCTACTTCAGTTTTCTTCTTCTAATAGAAATCTCTTATCCCCCTAAATTCTGATTGATCTTTACCATCATTTATGTCCATCCTGTCTTTCTTCAGTATTTGCTGACAATGTTAAAGATGAACTCTTCTATTGACTAAACCCTCTTCAATTCTCAAGCATGTCTATAAGACCTGATAGGTTGGCACAATAACATTATTTCCAGATGTTTCATTTGTACCAGTACAATTTCCATTAATTAGGAGAAAATAGGTTCACAGAGCAAGGATTGTAGAATGCACTACATGAAGATTCCATTGGGCAGAAGGGAATATCAAGCTTTGAGAAATCGCTTTAAAGAGCGTTCTGAGAAAAATCAGCACAGATGATTGTTGACAATTAATACTTTGAGTAGCAAAACAGTTACTCTGAACTGAAGCAAAACCAAAATTAAAAAAAAAAAGCTCATACCTTTTAATTGTTTCCTCTTGCTTATTTGCATGCTGTTTAAGTAAGATGTTTTCATCACGTAAACAAAGATATTTATCTTCCAGCTCCTTCCGACTGAATTGTGACACAGCTCGTCGAGCTTTAACATTTCGTGCAGATGCTGATTCAACCCAAAACAACATAAATTAAAATTACTTTCAATACGTGTAATGTACTTCAACAACACATAATCCAGTCTCTCATTTTGAAATATTGAAGACTGGAAGTTTCCGAGTAATTCGATGTTTTGCATTTGTATGAGTTGATTTTTTTTTTCCACATTTATGGGTACATTAATTACTATTTTCTCACCCCTTACAGATAAAAAAAGTAATTAAAATGATATAGCAAACCGGTTATCTATTGAACAACAAAAAGGAAATTGTCTAGCAAATAACATGGTACTGTCAAAGACAGTAAAATGTAAGATGACCCTGCCCACCCCTTTCTAATATGTTTCAAAGTATACATATTGTTTCAAAAATTGAGAAGATTAACTCATAATTCTGTAAATTCACTCAGATGAAAGACTGAATCCAGTAATTCCGTTCTAATAGCAATCTAGTAGCATGTCAGAATTACTTCCTACTTTTGGTTCCCATTTTGTTTAATGGGTCCGGCCTTGTTCTCAATTCAGCAAAAAAGCCCTCTTTTTTCCCAGGAAGGATGAAGAATATGCAGTTTGTAACATCTTGCAGCAGTGCCTCTCTTATAACAAGTAACATGAACAAAGAATGGGTCATGGTATCTTTTACCTTTCAGAATTTAATCCAGATTTGCAGTGTTATTTGAACTTAATTTTCTGAGCGTGAATGTCAGAAACATTTTCAGAAAGAACCTAAAGAAGCCACGGATCAAAGTCTGTAACAGTAATACATAGCAGCTGGTACAAACCTACTAATCCTCCAATTCTAGATGGAGTTGAACCCACGTCTCTCACTGGCAAGTCTCCCATGGTTTCAGCTACAGCAGACATGCCTTATCTGTGAATAACAAAATTCAAATCAAATTCTTTTCCATCCGCAACTTAAGCTGTGCGACTACAATTACTTTATCTAAAAGTAATGACAGATTCCCTGAAATATACATTATGTATTATACATTATACACAACTGTAAATGCTCCTTTTTCAATTGTTTAGCTTGTTTAGATTGTCCCGAGCCAAACTGCATGTCACATTAAGCTGTGCAATTCCTTACATTGTGGCCTCCTTTCTATCTAATAACTCCTACTTTTTACGTTCATGTTCTTTCCTATGTTTTTAGAATTAGATTTTTTAACTTCCTTGTTCCATTTTTCTCATTAATCTTTGGGCTAAGTCCACATGGAAGAGGGACCTGAGGGCATTTGTTCACTTGTTTTAAGACAGGTGAAGGCTTAAGGCATTAAACGGTAGACCACAATGTCACCTGCCATGCTTTGAATGGAACTCTTAAAAAAAAAAAAAGAAAAAGGTGCTGGGGGTTATGAAGTCATTTCAGCATTGCCCACTGTTCTCTTAGTCTTCTTTCAATCATTGTCATAGTAGAAATTACTTTCTAAAGACAGAGACTCTCCTATGAACAATTCTCATAAATCTGAACACATTTCTTTCTTCAGGCAACAGAAAAGTTAGCTACACGACAAAGTGAGATTAGGGAAGTATTAATGTGAGAAAGCACTACATTAGTTTCAGAGTAATGTATGAAGATAGATGTTAACAACTGCTGCTGCTTCTTTTCCAGCACATACAACTAGATGATGGCCATCAAGGCAATTAAGGCAGCAACTGCATTAAAAAGGAAGAAAAAAATACACTGTCCTTTGGACAATCTTTTGGTTTTTTTTTTCCCCCTCTGCTGTTACGTACCATTATAAATTGCCAATATAAATCCATATTAAATTTAAAAAGGGAAATTAACAGCGATGCTAGGAAAGATCCGCATCAGAGGACCAAAGTGACATAGTACAATCCACAGACATTCCAGGGAGTGTCTGCTAATTCTGTCACAAACAAAACTGATGCTAGAGATACATTTTTCTTCAGCCAGTAAAGTCTTTTATCACAAACAACTCTTCTCATGACTTGTTCAGAAGGAAAGAAAAGGATTAACCTAAATGCAGTTTCCAACTAAACTATAAAGCACAAATTGCACTGACCAAAGTCATTAAAGACTTCAAAATACTACCACTGCAAATAAATAATATTATCTAATATCACATAAGCATTCCTGATAACCTCCTACATTATTTCAGCCTGACAAGAAGCCAAATTATCCTGTTCTTCACAAACATTCAGCTCCTTACATCACAGTCAATATAACCTTTGATTAACTCAACTTTGCTTGCAATCTTCTAATTATTTTATTCATTAAAATTTCAGACAAAGGATAATTTCCAGCTTTCACTACTTACAACATACTGATCACATATTTCTTATGTTTGGAACAAACGTTCCCTTCTCATAGTGGTATAAAAGCCCTAAGTGATCTGTGATTGTAAATTAACAATTTTTTATTTGCAGTTTCATTGCTGCTGCTCACAGAAATAACGCTTCATGATATTGAGGCCCACATCACGCTGACATTTTAACCAACAGAACAGTTCTAATGACATAAACTGTCATGTAGCTCCCACCAAACTTTCTTGTTACGTGTCAACTCATGCAATATGCAGTCATTGACTTTTCTCAATCTAGGTTTCCTATTGAGGACATTATTAGGTGTCACTGCCAACATTATCACAGAAACCTTCAACTCCAGATGATCAGTCCAAATTTGCCTCATGGTGATACCAAGGAGAGGATGCTGTCCTTACATCTCTCTCCATGATGTGATTGCCTTCATCACAGCAATTGTTTTTATTTTTTTCATTTTTAGCAGTTTCACAGAGGTCAAGAACTAAAACACTTCACAACCACCACTCCACAACGTTTGTGGTCTATCAAATCAAGCGTCAAAAACTTCAGCACAGTAACAGCCGTGGGGAAAAATGCTGATTTTGCACTATTTGTCTCTTGCAAAAAACCCAACCAAACAAAAAACACCCAACTTTGCTACAGTAATACCACAGGTATCTACCTGTTACTTTCAGCATGAAAGAAATCCACTCATTGAAAACAAAGAAACCAACTGAGCAAACAATAGCAACAACTAACCAACAACCAAACACACGTATGTTCTTTGCATAAATAGACAAAACCTTGTCAGCAGTAATCCATCACCAGATGCAACAAAAACACAGAAACAGTCAAATTGCAAACAAAGATAGCAGGGCTGTACATGAAAGCCAGTTTAATTAGCAAGACAACATGACTAGCAAACAAATGGCAAAATAGAGCAGTTATAAATCCAAATTCCAGAAAATTCAGGTAATATTCTCACAAAAAGTTAGTTGTTTTATTATGAAGTGACAGAAACGAAACATTCAGCTTTCTTCTGTGTCCAAAGACAAGTGAAAAATTTCAACCTTTTTAATAAAATTGTACTTTAGATACACATAGTTTAAACCTGTAACCTGGTTTTAGGCAAAACAGAACTACAGACATGCAACTGACATGAAAATTCATTCTGTTAGAAACATAAAATAACTTATGTCTCTAATAATCACTAAAACTCATTGTTTATTTTCTTCTCTGGGGAATACATCCACGAGCAAATCTGCCCTACAGTTACTTTGTTAATATTAACACAGTCTCAGTCACAAACACTGAAACAAATTATCTTCCTTGCAGCCAGTGGTTCCAGCTTTATTTCTAAAAGCTTGCAAGATTTCTCCACAGAATTCCAAATTACTTCTTCAGAAAGCACTTCCTAAGTGATTAAACCTGGTGGAAATGTACAGCAACATGACAAGCAACTATATTGAAGAGCTCAGTGTTTCTTAAAGCATAATAAAGCAAGAGAGATTACAGAAATACCATCTGCAACTGGATGGAGCCACATGCCATACTCAACCTCAACAACTTAACATTGCTTATTTCCAAGAGAGATTTCCCTATTCAGCCCCTCTTGTTCCCTCCAAAAACCCACACAAAATTAACTTCACACATCGAGAGAGGAATTTGCTCCGTGCGTCTGGAATTAAACTATGAGAATCTAAAGTAAAGGCATAAGCAAGTAAAAGTAAAGTAAAGGCATAAGCAAGTAAAGTAAAGGGCATAAGCAAGAATAAAAGAGGGATTAAAGTTACAGAAACACCAACTTACACACCACAGCAGCTACAGGCCATTACTGTGTGACAAATCACTGCAAAAAAACGCATGCAAATTTGCAGTGGTATGGAAAAGCAGATAGCATTAAGCATGAGTGCTTGAAGTATCAAAGCTCACGCCATAGGCCCGCACAACACACAAAGCATCCTGCTCCTCTACCATCATTCCAATGGGGCAAGAGTGAGGGGGGAATGTGGAAATTTCCATAAGTTCTCAGCTAGGGGTGCAATAAGGGGCACTTTCTAGTGATACCTTAAAAACTAAGGTGTTAACTTAATTCTTTCAATACAATTTAGACCTCTGCATGCCTTGGCCACAGTTGGGATGATGCTGTCCTCACAAAACCACCACTGTGCCTCCGCTATGGGGAAAAAAGAGCAGCCCAGCCTATCGCAGCGTGCTCCCAGCCACCTGTATCCTCAGCACACTCCTAAAAGACAGATGTCTGTACTTTATTAGCCTTCTCAACTAAAACAGCCGCGCTTCCTACTTGTTCAGAGCACACGCTTTCAGCTTTCGGGCTGCGTGACAGCGGGCTGTTCTGAGGACAGTAGGTTGCTATGGCCGAAAGGGGCAGAACGCCCCGCCCCGCTGAGGCTGAGGGAAGGGGAGCTCACAGCCCTGCCCGCCTACAGAAACACCAACAAAGACCAAAGCCCACGTCTCACCTTCCTCGCACCATACAGGCGCTCCTCGGGCTTTTCAGCCCTGCCTCCGATACATTCCGAGGGGCGGAGGGACGCGGTATTATTCCCTCAGAAAGGCATAGAGCGCTCTGGGCTTATTTTTACCCTCAGGCGCAGAAATGAACCCCTCTTCGAGTCCTACAGTGTTGGCTTTACTGGTTACACGTGTGCCAGACACCACAGCTGAGAAGAGCCTCAGGGCTTCTTCAACAGCAAAGCACGGCGCGATGCCCAGCGTCTCCTCGAGGGCGGCGGGCGCAGCCCCGCTCCTCGGCTCCTCGGCTGCTCAGCTTTCTGCGCAGGCGGCACGGCGTCTCCTCAGCGCCGCTGTTCTCGCGCGGGAGCAGCCCGCTCCGTACTCACAGCTCCCGCCAGACCGCGCCGCGTCCTAGCGCTCCACTAGCAACTACGGCCGTTCCTAACCGGTCTTTTCCAGTTCCGGAGAGCGAGGCTGCGCGCTGCCTGATGGGAATTGTAGTTCTGGGCGGGGCCGAACGGCGCGGCGTCGTTCGGGTCGGTGGTAAAGCGGCACTTCCTGCGTCCGTGCCGCGGTGCGTGCTGGGAGTTGTAGTGTTCTGAAAGGCGGGAGGTGGAGGAGCGGCGCGGCGCGTGGGCGGGTTGTGCGCGTGACTGCTGCGCGTGGAGGCGGCAGCATGAAGAGGAGAGCGGGGGAGCGGGAGAAGGAACTGAAGGTACCTGCGCCTCGCTTCCTGCTCCCCTCCCACCCTTAGGAAGGCAGTCGGGGCGAGCTTCTGCCCCGGCGCTGCTGTAGGCGGATGGGCAGATCGCGGTACGGTCGCTTCCGAGTCCCTGCAGCAGCAGCGGCTCGGGTGGGAGCTACAGAGGAGCGCGGCTCGTGCTGCACCGCTCGTCCCGCGCACGGCTTTGCTCCGCGGCGCTGAGGCGGGCTGTGCGGAGCGGGGCGGAGGGGCCGCGCTGAGCGGAGTGCTCGGGGTCAGCGAGCTGCCGGGGCTGAGGGTTCCGCCACGTTTAAGGAGGGCGTGAGCAGCCTCGCACCTCGCTAACCGTAAGGGATTTTGCTCACGGGGCTTTGGGTATTTCCATTAAAAAGGAACGCCAGGTGCCTCGTGCGGGAATCACTGCGGTAAGTGTAAAATCCTGTCGACGACGTGTTGCGTAGCTACACTTCTATCGACCAACTCAAAGCACCGCTTCTCTCTGCTGAGCCCGTCCGAAATAAACGCTTCCAGATCTCCCGTGTTCCCCCCGCGTGCCCGCGCAGTGCCGTGCCCACGCGCCCGGAGCAGCGCAGTTCCGCACATCGCAATGCGCTGCGTTCCCGGGGCGCCGCGCGCCACTGCTGCGTTTGCACGGAGCGGTGCGCGCGGGAGGTGCGAGCTTGCAAACTGACGCGGGGCGGTGCTGAGCTACGGAGTTACGGGGAGGTTTCTAAGGTAACGCTTCAGCTTGCTTGCGTGGGATGCACGCTGGTTTTGGTGTTGCTGTTAAATTCTTGCTGTTATATCACTGCAAGGGTTCGGTCTCGCAGTTTGCATCTAAATGCTTTAATAAATGAAAACTAAAAGGGCCCGTTCTCTAATTGGCTTCTCAGTTCTACAGGACCAAGCTGGCTTTCTTCACAGTCCTCCTCTTTCCCTTTCTGCTGAGAAGTGTTTCAATCCTGTTGTAATCTTTATATATGTGTAAAAACACACACGTGTCAACTGTCCCATCTAGTCCAAGCTAATTAAACTTCCAGGAAAAATAGGCTTTTTTGTTTGTTTGTACATTAATGCTGTCCATTCAAGGCCTGAATTCAGCTATTATTTCACAGTTTATCCCAAACATACTTGGAAATTAGGATAAGTCCTTATTGTTGATAAGTTTTGGGTATTCTGAAAGGGAAACGAAAGGAGCCCTCAAAATGCCTGAGAACAAAGGGTGTGGAAGCAGGAGGGGTTATACAGAAACAAATGAACCCTTTCTCTTAAGGGATCATTGTCCTCCTGCAGTAATACAAACTGGTATTTTTTTATGCTCCTTAGCTACTGATGTTACCTTGGGGCTCCTTGGCACTAAGCTAGTGCCTCCTTCAGTCCCTGAGTTGTTATGTTGTCCACCAATAAGTCACAGAACTACAAAATGTTTTGGGTTGGAAGAAACCTTAATTACAATTCCCCACTGTGGGCTGGTTGCCACCTGCTGCCCAGGGGACTCATCCAACCTGGCCTCAAGCACTTCCAAAGGTGGGAAATGCACACTGAAAGTAGAGGAAGTGTGTTCTTGTTGGCCATTAGCACTGCCAGGGGTTCCATGCAGAGGTCCTAATCACAAAAAAAGCTTTTAATTCACCCCACCCCAAATGTGAGTGAGGTTAACCCAACCTCTCCTGGAGAGCAGGATTAAAATGCGAGGGAAGTGGTTGAACTCAGGGGCCGGTTGGGTTTATGCTTCCCCTGGCATTGTCTCTTGTCTGGAGAATTAAATCTTGAATGAAAATTTGTGTTTTGCAATATTTGTGTGCTGCTAAATGCTGTCTTTCCATAGTCTGGTAACTGGCTTTAGCTTTGTAATTACGTGATATGCTCCTTTTATATGGTAAGCTGTTCTTTCTCTTAAATTTCCATGGGTATAACCAGTTTTGATTTATGCTGTTGTAGGGAGCGTTTCAGTTCCAAGGATGTGTGTGGTAGGGATTTCTTCAGAGTGCAGTGCCATTATACAGCATTTTCCACTTTGTAAATCACCCCATTGGATTGAGTAAAATGGAATGTCCAGTTAAAATGAAACTATATGTGGTGATCCAAGCCCAGGAAAGCTCCTTCCTGGAGGAGAAGGATGCAAAGTCATTACTGGGAAGAGGATCTGAAAACAAGCTGGGGAATCATAGCCAGAAGTGATCTGTGCAGCTGTGTTAAGCTCCATGTGGTGGTGGGTTGATGGTTGATGGACTTGGTGAGCTTAGAGGTCACTTCCAAGGATTTTATGACTTTCTTAATTATTCCACAATTATTGTGTTGGGGATGGGTCATAGAGCACATGCCACCTTTGGGGATGTTGCATACCATCAAATTCTCTAGTTTTTCCCACAGCAAATATTATGATGTGTAGAAACAGAGCTGTTAGAGGTGATGTTACTCGTTAACAGGAGGCACCTTTAAATTCAGTTTTTATTCATCACTTTATAATTATTTTTATTGTCTTCGCGTTGTTGGTCAGAGCTCTGTTCAGCTTCCAGTGAGCTTCTGGTTTCCATGTTAAACAAAAGCAAATGTAAGTGTGTTGGTGGGGAGACTAATTTTTTCTTACACTTGGCAAGAAAGCTGCAGTGCTGTTAGACTGTTATCTTGATTAGTTCATCTGTAACACATGGCTGGTTTCAAGACTTACGTCGTCAGAAATGCTTGAAGTTTCAGTGTGATGTATGCCAAGTTCTAGGAACTACATCTATATACTTCCTCTTGCCACTGTTTGCATATTAGGGCCCTATGACATTGCCATAAGAAAAATGGGATGCTCAGTTAGTCTGGAGTATTATTTTCCTTTACTTGAAAAGGAATACATTGATGGCCCAGTTCACAATTACCTTGTGTAGCTGTTTATGCTAATTCACATTGCTGAGAAACCAAAACCAGCTTCAGAGAATTTATTCCACAGACATTACTGTTATATTTGTACAGCTCCCAGTGCAGCTGGGACCCCAATCCAATAAAGTTATTGCTATACAAATAATAAATGCATCAATATGCACATATCTGAATATTCACAAGGCTTTTACAAAGATATTCATGTGTGATTTCACATTTGCGAGACGTTAGACAAAGTGACAAGGCAATATAAAGCTTTAAATAACCCAGAGCTTTGCATGTGTTTTATTTACAAGGAGTAGCAGGGAACACAGAAGCTTGGCTAGATTTTGATGGAAAGTTGTTTCCTGCATCATCTTCATTTTTACTGGCTGGAAGAGATAATTTATTTGAGATGAAATATGTTGCTTCAACATATTAATACCAAGGGGCAAAAAAAAGTATTCTCAGAATACTTAAGAGATTTTAGGATCAGTGGTGAAAAATATTACCCAGACCATGAAGTGCATCAACTTCATCTGTTCAGAGTTTGTTCAAATATTTCACTGTTCTCTTGTTTTTAGTTATTCTGCCTTTTAAGATATAAAAACATTATATTTTCCAATTGACAGACTAAATAGATTCCTTTAGGAGTTGTATTTGGGCAAATTAAAGTTAATGAAACAGCTTAGATACAGTTAAATAAGCTTGTTGTCGTGTCATATTTCTGCTTAGGTAGATGGTGTGCAGGTTTTTTTGCAGAATCAGCAGCCAATATGCCAGCAGCAATTTTGGTGGTAATCACATTATTGGCCCATCTCATTATTAATGGGACAATAATTAAGAAATAGTGTTGTTAGTAAAATAACACACGAGTTGTGTATTGGAAATGGTCAGGTAGAAACCTTGCATATGCAGAATAAAATATAAGAAAGAACGAGTGGCAAATGTTCCTCACTTTTAAATTCATCACGTTCCTGCTGCTTAAATTGCCTCAGCTGCTAATGCTGGAACCATTACAGTAATGGACTTGGCAAATGAAGGAGAACCAAGACATACACACTTTATTACTGGAGGGGTAATTTTCTCTTCATCTGTAATAGCAGCAGTGCCTAGTATTGATCGGACCATCAAGATACTAATCCTCTGTAAAATTACTTGTTATAACTGAAAATGTGTAAATCCAAATCAGTCTGTGTCCTGACTTTCTACTTACTCTGGAATCCAGAGTGTTAGATGGTTTATTTTTTGTGATTTAAGGCCTTTATATAGATGATAGTAGGAGCTTCCTTTGCAAGAGTGAGTGCTTAATCTTAGCAATGGCCCAGGGTTGTCTTTTTGTTTTAACTAGAACATCACCCACTTAATTAAGGAGTGCGTGTCTATCTTGCTTCTCTGAATTATGTTGGTACTTAAACTTCCCAGATTTATTAAAGATGTTGTTTTACATTCAGTCTCTTGTTTTTTGCTGTAAATAAGAACAGATCTATGTTTTATGTCTTGTAAGGTCTTGGAGCTGAGGATGCAAGAAGAGTGGATACTGAAAACATGAATTTGTGTTTTGTTGACTGTAGCCTGTAAGGCCACTGCATGCAAGAGGAACGTCACAGTAATCAAATGCCAGAGGTCTAAGAGGCTTCAGTTTACTTTGATCCCAGTGGTAGTGACAAAAGCTAGTGAATGGGAGCTTTTTTAACATCTGCTGTATTTGGATATGGCCTCCTGGGCTGGTTATTCAATTTTTTTTTTAATTTTTCACCTACATCATCTTTTTTCTCTGCTCATTCACAGACTTGTGTGTTAAGATTATAAGCACGTCTGATACTCGTTATAGCCTTTAACCAAGTGAAGTTTTGATTTTTGGCTTAGTTGTGTGCCACAAGTATAATCACAGTTACAGGTGCACCATATAACAGCTGAACAGGTGAACCTCATGGGGCATGGTTCCATTAACCCTGACCTTTCGTCAGACTTAGTAAGATGGACTCCTGCTATGGTAGGTTAGGGAGTCCATGCTGGAGGTTGTGGAATCAGGGTGATATGCAGAACTGGATGATGATTTTGAAGAAATAGGTACTGTTCCTTGCATTTTAGGAATTTTTGTTTTATAGCATCAAGTAGATAAAAAACGTGTTGGTTTTGCCAGAGCATTTATCTGCTTATTCCCTCTCCTTTCTATTTCTGCCTTAATTTAACTGATCTAACTTCCATCACCTGGGAGACTTCACGTTTTCTGAAAAGATATTGTGGTACTTTTCTGGGCAGCCCTTCTCTCTATGAAAAGTCAATTTTTCTTTTGCAACTTTACAGACAGTGGTGAGCTCTGCTTTCTATCAAATAATAAAAAAAGGCCAACTAGGGCCTTGGTAGATGTTTAAAACCCAATGTAAATTCAAGTTTTGGTATTCTATAATAATAAGATAGGCAGTGCACCCTGAATATTTATTGCATTTTCTGGATGTGAAGAGGATTTCCTGTTATGTGCCTGGAAGCAGCTGTGGGGTTGGTCACAATGACTGGTGGTATTCGAAGTCTCTCCCAAGACCTAAATGGAAGTGCCAATCATGGCAGTGCAACAGAAGTAAATCCAGGAGAAGCAAAACCTTTTCCTAGGTTTCTTGCTGTCCATCAGTAGTATCTATGGGTGATTTCCAGGGAAGGGCAGACGCAATTCCTGAAAGATGAGATTCTTTTTGATTAATTCTTTGTGTGCCTCAGAACACCGAACTTTTTTTCCCTTCAATTAACGTGTGAACTGAGCAGAAGCTGTTTGCCCAGGTTCAGTTCATGTGTCAAACAGCGTCTTCCCTGTAATTTTCTAGAGTACAGCAGAGCTTCCTGTGTGATGGTACGGTGGTTTGGAGCAGTTTTCTTAAATGTACTGTTCAAGTCTTCTGAATGGAAAATGATAGTGCTGTAATTAAAACGAGTGTTTTTGAAGTTACTGGAGTGTCGCTATGGGAGGAAATTGTTTTACCCTATTTAGCATTAACTTATTTTGCCTTCATACACATACAGCGCTTTTTATAAAAGAATGACATCTATCCTCCTAGAATTTGCTCAGTTTCATTTTGCCCTTTTGTCTGCTGCTCATCCCACCACTTTTATTTAAGACTGTAAAGTTACTTCAGTGTAACTGCTGTTGTCACCTTTGCCCTCAGCTAATCAAATAGTTTACCTTGAGGGAAACATTTATCTCCCACTTTCATTATTATTATTTTCGTAGCTGTAAAGATATATATTTTATGTCTGCAGAAGGCTGTAACAGTGAAACGAGGTATTGATCTGCTGTATTTGGCAATTTCTTTCCACCTTGCCATCGATATCATGTCAGCCTCTGTCTGTACTGTGGTTGACCTCACAAATAGCTCTTTATGTTCCCATTGGATTCAAATGATATACTATTCTCAAAACTAAATCAATGAATGATTATAAAGTTTTTAGTATTATTTCATAAGCCCCAGGCAACTGGTACTTCATGTGGTGAATACTTGAAAACGTATCTGATTAAGAGATGTTGCTGATTCTGTTCAAAGGCTTAAAATTGTGTTGAAATCAAACAACCCATAATACTAAGTTCAGGATCTGGTTTGCATATTCCCTTACATATACTGAAACTACTGAAGCTTCTGCCTGTAATTCACTGGAGAGACTCCAGTCTACAATGGCAGAAGATTTTACTTCAAGCTAAACCACTGCTTCTGATGCGTGCTGTGATGAGTGCAAAAATTTAATGCTCTGGATCTTAGCAGTCAAAGATCATGAATGGTAGTACACTGTGTGCTGTGCTTTGAGGGGGAGAAGCTGAACTAAAGATCAGATAAGGTTTTAGTTGCCAGAAAGTGAGCAGTTGTAAGCCTAAGCAGCTCTGCAACAGAAAATCATTGCTTGTATTGCTGTGTAGTGTCATGCTTGGAGTGTGCTTTTCTTTTTGGTACTATGATGGACATGTACCTTTTATATATGTTCACTGCTCTGTTTTTTGCCTTTGGCATATGAAAAGTATACCATATTGGTTCTCTTGTTTAGATCTTAGTTCTTTTCTACATAACAGTGGTGATAGTGAAACATTTGGGCAGGAAGAGGACCTGGAGAAATGTTAAGTTAGCACTAACTTCTTCCATTCCTTATAGCGGAATCTATTAAGCTTGGCCACCTTTTGGTATATATTCTTTCATTTCCGAAACTAAATAGGAAAATAGCCATGTGATACAGTCACATTGACACTGTCCTCCTACATCACCTCTGTGGTAGGGAATTTTTTTTTTCCTCTACAACTGCAAGTTGAAGTACAAAAGGAAGTTTAGGAAGATATTCTGTTATCACAAGTGAATGATGGTGTATGATAAGCAGTGGATATATTGCTTGCATTCTGTATGACTCAGTTGTGTGTATGCAGTAACTCCTGTTCCTTTTGGACAGGATTGGGCTACCAGAAGTTCCTGAATGTTGGAAAAATGTACTGTGGTGGAGTATTGGAACAAGCTGCCCATGGAGGTGGGTGGAGGCAATATCTCTGGAGGTGTTCAAGAATAGGATAGATGTCACTCTGTGTGATATGGTCTAGAGCCATCACGGGCATGAGCTGATGGTTGGACTAGTGATCTTAGTGACCTTTCCAACCTTAATGATTCTGTGGTTCTCTAAGTGCTGAGGTGTCCATGTGATAGAAGAGTCAGGAAGTGATGTAGATGTGCAGTAACATTATGCTGTTCAGTAATGAACAGTTAAGTCAGGATGTCCAGAATCTGGGTCTGGAAACTTCAGAAAAATGCAGAAATAATTCAGGGTTGATTTGAACCCGATTGAGAAATGAAATAGAGGAAGTGAGTGGGAAAAATAGAGATATGATAGCAATAACTATGCAAGTCCTCTCCTGCCCTTTTGGAGTATAGTATGTCTTGATGAGATTTCCCCACATTTATTTCTGCTGTAGGTAGGGGCTGCAAGCCTATCTATGTAGAAAAGCCTTGGAATTTGTCCTTTTGTCTGAAATCCATTGGATTATGATTTTATGCTTGTGGTTTCCTGAAGGCCATTCATTGTGATCAGGAAAGGAAGTTTGTCATCCCCTTTCAGTTAAGTGTTGTCTGTATGGTTTGTGCCGTGAAATGTAGGAACATTATCCCTGCCATAAGGTTTGAGGGCTGTACATCTGCCTACATGCCAGAACAATGGCTTTAATGCCTCACGATCCAAATGTGCTCATCCTAAATAATGAAGTTTCACTTTCTCTTGGGTTTGTGATTCAGAGCTTGTGAATACGTTCTTTAATGCATTGGTGCCATGACAGCAATTGGTACAGAGCAGTAATGTCACAAACGGGGTGATGCCAGCGACCCAGTGAAGAGGAACAAGCCGTTTGCATGTAGGTCTGTTGTTCAAGGGCAGTGCTTGGACCTGAAGTGCAGGAGAGATGGGCCCCTCATGAAGAGGGCATAAGGAGCTAACCTGTATGATCCTTTGTCAGCATGATTAAATTTGGTGTCAAGTATGGGTTTGTATGAAAGATGAGAGGCATCACTGTTTATCTAATAATAAAAAGTGTTCCTATTTTTCCTGGAGTCTTTTATATGTTAATAGAAGCGAATGTGAATATGGTCACATAATTTAAATGTGTGAGTAAAAAATATACGTCTTTACTGCCAATGAGTTAAAAGTAAGATGTATGTTTTATGCAAAATACTGCAATTTCATTGTTAATCACATTGTTCAAGCCATAACTCCACACCAAACAGTGCTTTTAAGCAAATAGAAAATACTTTACTGAACCATTTATAACAGAAAAGCTTGGGATATTTAGAGACTGATGCAAAGTGTTTATTTGCGTGCTTTAAAGTATTCCTGTGTGGCAAAATTAATATACAAATGTAGAATTACAAATCCAAGTGTTGTATTAACCCTAATTAATAAGGCACTCCTTTTTTATTGTAGAGGAATCACCATTATTTAATAGAATAAAATATTTCCAAAATTATATCCATCATAAAGGCATGCCATTGCATGAGACCTGGAGGAATTACTGCAAGATATTTGAACGTTTTTAAATATTAAAAGAAAGAAGTAAAAAAAGTTTGGACGTCTTTCTCCTCCCTCCTTCTACTCTGCCAAATCTGGCTTGTTTAAAACAGCTGCTGAGAGTTCCGTTTAACGTTATACTTTGCATGCATTTGTGATTTGAAATAAGAAAAAGAGAAATTTATGACAGACAGTTTGAATGGCATGCTGTCAGTTTGGCTCTTCGTGAATTGGCAGCGGTCTCATTTAGGACCTTGAAATACGTGTCTGCCTGGACAGAATGAGAGCGCTTTGCATGTTCTGCAGAAGACAGCCACTCCTTGCTGCCTCGCAGCACTCAGTGGTGCATGACAGTTGCCCTTCATTGCTGTCTGCGCAGAACTTAACCTCTGACCGCCCACTTAGTCGCTGTGCAGCGGCTGGAGCAGGCCAGCCTGCTGGTGAATGACGGGCATCGGCCTGCAACGTGCCTGTCATTATCGGGCTGTCAGGAGTAGCCTGCCATTGGGCTCCATCACGGCTTGAAACCCATGTGCAGCAGTCCATAGTACTTAACTTCCAGGACTGTCAACAGAACGCTCAAATGTGCATAAAAAATGCGTATTGAATATGTCTTTGATCATAATATAGGAAGATATTTTTTGTGTGTGTTAAATGTATTCACGTGGCTTTCACGGGGCCAAGAGGTTGACTCTGCTGCCACGGTAAAAAGTGAACAGTTGTCTCCTGTGGTCTGTTTCAAATAGCACAATTTAGATTTGAACAGCTCTGCCAGTTAAACCCTCAGCTTGTCTTGCGTATCCTATCAGCTCTGCAGCCAGCAGTGTAAGCAGCACGGTGCTCGACCAGTGGTGCCTGAGGTTAGCTGTCAAACGGCACTGTTATTTGGGATCTTGCTGTAATGTAATAGTATAGAAGGAGTTCAGGCTACGTGATTTGTAAAGTGGTTGTGAGAAGTTAAAATGGCTGAAATTTATTTCAGGTGCCCCTCCTCGCTCCCTCCCCAACAGTGTGAGAGAAGATAGAATTTATCATAATAAAGTAAGAAACCCAAGGCAATGTAAAACTGTCATTTTTTTCTCAAGTACAGAATACAGTGAATAAAAGAGCATCAGAATTCGCTGCAAAGAGATGGGAAGGGTGGACTTCACTAAGTAATAAATGCTTGATGTTGATAGTATTTAATGAGCGGATATATTTGTATTTTCTAATAACGAGTGCTAAAGGCTTTGAGGCTGAACCTCACTCACTCTTAATTAAATGAAATGGAATTGTAGCACAGCACTAGTTAGGAACATAAGCTTGGTCTGCAACCGAATCCTTTAAACCAACTATCATACAGTAACAAATATGGAGAGTGGTTTCGTGTTTGGAAGAGTCATATCCTGCTTTAGCATAATATTTACTAGTCACTTGGGCAAAACAAGCTAGCTGCAATTTATTTGTTCAATTTCTTCAGGCACATCTGTTTATCTTCTCTAAATATCCCAGTTTCTTCTCATATGAAATGCTTTATCAAAATGACATCACGGACTATAAATATCATGGTCAATCACAATTCACTGGAGCTTTGTCATAATGGACAACATATATCCAAAGTGCAATTATTGCACTACCTTGCTAATTGGTCATAAGATGCATTTTTTTTGGCATTTTGAAATATTTTCATGCTAATTAGGCAAAATCAACAAAATCATAGGAAGTGGTTAGACTGGTTAGTAGCCCTAAGTTTTCCTTTCATTATATTTTAAAAACCAAGTTTGTGGTTTTTGTGCTTACAATATCACTTGCAAGAAACCTCATGTGCACTGATCTAAAAAATTAGTCTTAGTTGAAATAGCATTGTTCTTTAATAACAGTCCAACTCTTCCATTTCAGTCTTTGCTGATGCATTAATGTGCCTTGTCTGAAGTATTCAGTGTGTACATCTGCATAAATGTACACATGTATATATGCATAAAATGAACGTTTGACAAGCAGAGTGGTTGGTTAGTAGGCATGGAAATAACATTCCTCTAAATAACTTTTTTTAAAAAAATAATTGCTGTTATTAAGTTTTAGTTAATGTTTCTCTCGTGAGAGATCTGTACCTATGGATTACCTCCTGGTGAAGGATAATTAAATGTAGGCTATATATGCAAATAAGCACATAAACAGTGAATGCTTAAATGATGAACCACTGTATTTGATGTTGTCTCTAAACACAGAACTCTTTGTTGGCCTACATAACTAGAAATATGTTACCAAAACTAATAAAAAGATTGCTTGGACCTTTTCTCAAACTGATGTGTTTTTTGCATTTCAAAAAGAAGTTTTTTGTTGTTTCACTGTCCAAATCAAGCTTGCATTTCTTGTGGGAGTTATACTTCTTGTAGCTGTGTTCCTGGAGGAGAGAAAAAGCAAACACATTCTTAGAATCTTTAAGTACTAATATACTATTTCTCCTAATCCAAGGTTGTTCTTTTGCCATTTTTGAAGTAACATTTCCTTCTGCTGCATAGAAAAAACTGACCATCATTATTCAGTTTATTGCATCTTTATAGGTTTTGAAAGAGAAGTCATTTTGTTAGCGTTGCCCACATATGAAGAACCCTGCCATAAAAGCATCTTCCAACTTTTAGATATTGGAATTGAATGTTTCAAAGCAAAGGGATAGTGAGTGAAGATAACTGGCATTGCTTTGTGTTGTTTGTGGTTACAGTATCTGGACTGAAAGAAAAATCTTTTAATCAAGCAAAGAAGCTCCAGAAGTTAGCTTTGGCAGGGCAAGAGGTGTACGTGGGCTTTTTATCCTACTTCCAAAAATGTTTGGAAACTGTGTGCGTGTACTTGAGAGGTTAGACATCTGATCCTCTTTGGTGTTATAGGAGAAAAATAAATCCTCTAATGCAAAATAAAGGAGGGCTGGATACCTTAAGGGAAGTGCTTTGTTGTCACCTACAATCTCTGCAGTACAAATACCAGCTTGTCACAAAGGTTGAGACCTTCGTAGTGCCTTCTTTCAGGATACAAATCTGTCTCTCTTCTGGCTTTAATGCAATAGCTGTGAAATATCTGTATTAGGTAAAATAGAGGTTAAGGCACCTTTAGGGCACTGAATTCTTATCTCTTTTTACTAGCAGTGGTGTCAACGTGCACTAAAATGTGATGACCTACTCTCTTCTTTGATAAAAGGAAAATGACCTGTCTACTGTGGTCGGTGATAGACTCGCCCAAGGCAGATTATATTGTCACCTTCTTTAGTATTGGCATGTAGGAAAATAAAGAAAGGCTGGGATATTTCTGTTTACCATACAAGTATTTGACATTTCTAGCTACTGATAAAACACACTCAAGGGTAGAAAGAAGGAACCAGTTTATGCAACTAAACAAGGCTGGAAAGAAACGTAGAGATTTTTTTTTATTGTGTGAGCCCTTGGTATCACAGGACACATGACATGTATCAAGAGATTCCTTCTTACAACTTCAAACGCTCAAGGTTCAAGTTGTGCATTTAACCCTGCTTTTTGCTTGTCCGTGGCCTTTTTGTACACGAAAAGCTGACATCTCTTGAGTTGCCTTGAACTTCTGATGTAGCTGTGTACTGTGCAACAGGGCTTAATCATGGATGTAGCTAGTACCTGCAGCTTCATGTTGTGATGGTGTGGAGACGGTTGTTGTCTAGTCCTGGATTATTTCTTCTGAAACATTTATAGTTTTGTAACAGTTAATTTAGCAGTAACTATGAATCATTGCTTGTAGCTGTGAATAATGCGATGTATAAATAATTTAGCTGGTTTAAACTCTAGACTTGAAACATCTCAAAGCATTAAATGACTTCAGCCTGTAAGTAGAAGGTCTACAGTGTTCTGTAAATTAAATGGAGGTGGTCTTCATGTTAATTTAAGACTGAAGAATTCTGTTATTCTTTTTATTGATATTTAAAATGGAATATGTTTAAAAAATGGTAAACACCTTTGCAAGATGGTGATGTAATGCACAAAATCCTTTTTGTGTGAGTTCTTGCATAATAATTTTGTCTTTGGTTGGGAAGCTCAAAGTTTTTTTTTTGTTGTTGTTTTTTCTGAAGTGATGAAACAGACCCAAAAGAAATACAGCATTCTCTTATGAATACAATGTCTTCCCATTGTTTAGGAGCTTTATGGGCCGTATACTTGAATTGGTCACTTTTATCATTTGTTACTTTTCAATTTATTGTCTCAGATGTTCATGTTTCTTAAATGAGTACTTTAACAACGTAATGAGAAGTGTAAAGTTACTGGGAAAAATTGAAAAATAAGTTATTAATTTAAAATCTGTCCCCTTCAATGAGCTAATTTGGTTCTTGCTGATGAACTAATGTTAGAGGAGTGAGACTGCACTGCACAGCACATTGACTACTGACATACCAATACTTCTGTTGGTGCTGGTTTGAATTGCAGTATATATAATTAATTATATACTTAAACTAGGAAGTTCATATTAATTCTTATTTATAGCAGATCAGTGCAGTGTTTAATCCTGAAAGTTCTGGCATTTTATTCCTTTTCTGTAGCCAGAACGATATAACTCATTTTTCCAAACATGAAAACAACAGTTTAATCCTTTCACCTTTCATTACAAGCATGGATTAAAATACATGAATTAAAAAGAGAATGAACAGTGGAGATGTAAGAATTTGGGCTTATCTTGTGTTAGGAGTGTTTCTAAAGGTATCCTAGAAATGCAATAACTGGAGATGACTTTGCAGAACTTTCATCTTTAAATTTCTAAATGTATATGGAACTAAATAGTACATTGAGTTTACACTTGACTGGTCCTTGTTTTATGTAACTTTATTGAAGGAGCCATTTACGTTGCCAAGTTCAGGTATTTATTGTCATTTTTTCATAATCAGTGTTTTTGCTTTTTTTTTTTTAATATTTGTGTGTTACGGAAGTTACATTAAGAACTGGAGATAATCCAATTCCTAAGAGTGATTTGGAGATTCGAGTCAGTAGAGGAACTGGGCAATGAGCAATGAATGAGCAAAACAAAAGCTGCCAAATAGGGACTTGCTGGAAGATGCCAGAATGTTCATGGGAGGTAATATTTATTTTGGGAGATGATTAAATAAGTGGAAAACTGACACATCTGATTGGCGGAGAATTAATAGTATGTGAATTAAAAATGCAAAGCACCTATTGGGTTCTGGTGTAATATTATAGCACTTATTTGACTGGAATGTAAGCAGCGTTATGTAAACTATATCATAAATGCATTTGCATGTGTCTTGCTTTTTATAAGCTTGCTGTCACTCTGAGAAGGAGGTAGTGCTGAAATGATGAGTGAAGGGCTCAGATGCTCCAATTTCAGTACTAATCTGTCTGGAAAGAGTGACTGCTGCGCTGAAGAGGGCAGGAGGAACAGCTCTTCCAAACCCAGTGCAGGAGAGCACTTCTGCTCCTCTCCTCTTCATTTTCCTCATCTGAAGTCTTACTGGAGATGGCTTTTAGAAAAAAGATTGTGGTTATGCTGTGTTTTATATTTGCATGAATTCAGATGAGGCTATTTAGCATGTAAGTAGATGAACATCTTTAAAGACACTTCTTTTTTCATCTTGGCCTCTGTTAGTACTTGAACGATAATGACAGGAGAAGTAAGTACTTCTGGGGGGGAGGAGTGGAAGGGTTATTCAGGGGTGAAATGTTACCACAGTTAACGAAAAATAAAGTTCCAAACATGTTGCTTGAGAATTCTCATGGCCTACCCGTGTGTAAGCCCCTGCAGAGCCTTGGCCGTGGAGTCCTTCTGAGAGGCACCTGGCTGGAAGTCTGAATGGCTCAGAGCCTCTTCATTTATTTCTTGAAAACTTCTTTTGCATATGGAATCATCCCTTCCCCTGTGAGCTAGGCCTAGTTTTCTCTCCTTTCCTATTTACTTTTGGAAATCTTTGGGATTTCCAGATTCTATCTGTATGTGCGAAATTGCAGACCTTTGCATGCATAATAAAAACTCAATGACTTCTTGCCAGTGCTGTGATTATTTCCCATGCATAATACATTCAGTCATACTGTGCATATGCAGTGACAAAACAAGCAAAGGGGAATGAAGGATCCCTACGGATGATGTCTGGGAGAGAGTTCCTGTCTCGCTGTCAAACGTTTGCCTCTCTGAACTCCCTGTAGATCTTTCTCCTTGGGCTCTGTGCCAACAGCAGCATCCTCCCATCTGGTCTGTACTGTGAAGCTGGAGCTCACCTCAACCTTTTTAGTCTCTAACTGGAGAGTTTTGCAAGTCTACCAAGAGATAGAAAATGCAGAAGAGATGGCATTTCCTTTAGGCACCTTTCTGTAACAGTCCTTGGTATTTGCCACTCTTAGTGTTTTCCTGCATAGACAAAAAGTAGCACGCTGATTACAGATCTTGCCTGCAGTCGAAATGCTGCAGAAACTTTGGATCAATTGACTCAGTGCTAAATATTAGGGCTTCTACTGTGACTGTTCTTCAAAATATGCTGGACTCTTCTTGGTTAATCTTTGAGCATTACTCAATTGTATTTATAGCAGTCCGTATAGTTCTCTATGCTTCTGCAAATGATTTCTAGGCATTGCTATATGTGCAGTAGGAAAAGTGTTAAAATATTGGAGGTAATAAAAAATTTAGCTAAGACCTCTGAAGCTCTCAAACTAGGAAATTACCTCAATCTCTGTTCTGACATGAGCAGTCACTGTTGCAGCCTCTAAACTGGGATCACATGGTGCCTGTAAATGTTAACAAGAAGCCTTAGATAACTTCTACTGACAACCCAGTACAGCTTTATGACATAATGCTGGCAAAACTGTATGTCGCATTTGTAGCTACATATGTGGGAAGGTACAGTACGTTTTGCTAACTGTATTTTTAGGCAGGTATAGTGATACGATGTCATGCTGCACATAACTGCATCCTGGTGAACAACTTATTTATCTATTTCTCATTAAGTTGGTAAATCAAGTAGGTTTTGCTGTTGTTTTAGATACGAACTGACAGGGATAAAATATAATCTGAATTCTGGCTGGTTTCCAGTGTTTATCAGTGATGAAAAATTGCAGATTAGTCTGCTTATATGATCAGAACATTTACACAAAGGATATATTGTTACAGTTGTCGGTTTAGTTCTGATTATTACTCACTATGTCTATTGCAATTTTCTCATTATTATTGTTATTGAGCTCCATGTGTAATAGATGGAATTACTTTGTCCACCATTTATTTTATGAATAGCCCACAGAAACATCAGTGTTAATAATATTATCCACTTAATGTACACAGCAGTTTATAATATGGGTAGAAGAATAATGTGATGCACTGTTCAAATTTTGTTGGCATGAGATAAATAGATCTAGTGCATTTTTATTGGTAAAAGCACTGTTAAAATTCAGGGGGTTTAAAAAAAATGCAGAAAAAGTCTAAGTGATTGCAACTGCTGTTATCTAATATGTGAGGAAAATGATATGTGCTCAAAATTATATCTTTTTAGGTTGGGAGAAAATTTTCTTTTTTAAAAGTAAGAAATGAGAGCATCTGTTTTACTTATTTAGTAAAGATATATTCTGCTAAATAAGTGAACTAGGTGGGAGAACTTCAGCAATTTGGCTTCTTTGCCCAGTAGTGCAGGAGGTACGTATTAAGTGTAGTTAAGCTAAACTTAACATCCCGGTGAGTATTACATACAGCTCCAGTTAAATGAGCACCAACAGCAGGCTGTGGAGGAGGTGAAGTAAGGCCTCAACCAGTGTTCCATCATTTGGAATCCTTCATTTGGGGATTTCAAAACTTTATCTTCTCTCAATTTTCGTTTCCCAAATACATAGACTTGAGGAGTCTCAACAGCAGTATCCTTTCTTCAGTCAGTTGGTTGTGCTTTTTTTCTCCACCTAATTCATGGTAGTTGTTTATGTATTTCAGGATAAATGAGACTGGACTGCCCCTCTGAAGCAGTAATTGAAGATTTCTGTAGGAAAATGTATCAGCTTGTACAATTCTGCAGTTTTGGGACTCCTATTTGCATACAAGATTTGTCTACTTATCACCCATCTCTGGTTGACCTTTTCCTTTATTTTCTACGAATTTAAACTAATTGTGTCATTGAAGCAGAAGTTACTTCTGCTTTTTGTGAATCTCTTGCACCAGAAGACAGGCACCGATCAAATTTTAGCTAATTAAAAATGACTTTTTGGCAGTTAGCAGAAGCTCCTTAGTCTATTCCATCTGATTCTGAGGAGCTTCTTCATCTTTAAGATGCCTTTTTGTAAAATGTCTTACAGGTAGTAAGGATGTGCCCTAGTTTTGTGTAAGTGCATTGAAATATTAAGTCAATATATAGAAGTACAACATTTAATAACCAGAAGTAGTTTTTTTTTCCTAGAATACATAGGCATTTAAACAAAATCTCCTTTGAATCTTATGTAAAAGCTATGCTGTTTGAATCTGAGAATGTAAAGAGAAGGCTTTTGACGTGTTGGAGTATATGATGTCAGCATAGCAGCTCTAATATCTTCTTTGCTTGGTTAAGACAAGCTTGATAGGTAGGGGTAATAAGTGTTAGACTGACTTGAAAGGTTATAAAAGTGTTATACTAGGCTGAAAAAGGGCTTGTGTATCCAAAAATCTACTTTGACTTTCTCCATTGATTTTGGTTGATCTTACAGAAGGCAGAGTTATTACCTTGCCTATAGCCAGCATGGCCACGCAGCAGCCCAATGTATTTTGGGTTACTTGGATCTCCGTGTCCCCTTGTTACACGTTAAATACATAGACACCAGTATGTACTTCTCACCAGGCAAGCTGTGCTATGGAGACTATTAATCTTTGGTGCTGAAATAGCATAATTCATCTATTGTTTAACTGTGTAGATGCTAAATGCATCTCAGAACTTGATTTTTTAATGCTGTTTACAAACTATACTTCAACTGCGGTCATTTGGTTTCACTGAAAGTTTGTGTAGGAAAGTATACTCTCATATCTACTAAAAATCATTATTTTTTTTTTTAACTAAATGTCTACACAATCTTCTTGCCATAAGAAGTCATAAGGACATCTTCAGAGCTGAATTTCTGGGAAGTACTCATAGCAGATTAATCTCTGCATTCTGAGCTACCTTTTAGTTCAGGGATTTATGTATAGCATTTATCTAGCAGAATTTTGGACTGGCCAGCAGATTGCAGAGAGCTATGTGGTATGTTGCTCCTAGCCCGCAAAAGCACCTCATGTTTCAATAAGAGCTGAAATGTGTGCTCCACGTGCACATGCTTTGTTTCCAGCCAGTTGTGCAGTATTACCTATTGCTTGTTTGAAACTATCAACAATTCTGTGCAAAGTAAAGGAATGTGGCCATTATGTAATAATTAAAAAAAAAATCACAGCACACATTTGATACTTGAGCAGAATATTTTTTTTATCTTCAGCATCTTTTGGTTATTCTATCAGCTCTTTTCACGGATATATATATATATATATTTTGCTTACTACAGAAAAATTACATCAAATGCAGGGTAACAGAACACTGTCAAATGAAGGAGGTTTTATATGGACAGCATTAGACAGGAACAGAAAGATCCAGTGCACTAATAGGCATGCTCACATGAGCTACCTAGACCATTGACAGTTTTTTCCTTTGTTCTCCCTCTCGACCCACTTTCTGCCAGTGATTTGTGACATATTTTGCAGGAGATCAAATAAGCCCTTGACACCTGATTGCAATGTAGTGCTTGTTTACAGTTGCATTTTTGAAGGACCTCTAGACAAGATGGAAGGTTTAACTTAAAGTAATTAAATTTGCATTTGCTCTGTGACAGGAATTTTCTTATGTATGCATCCTGTTGAGCAACTTTTACTGTAATTGGCCATGAAGTACCAAAAGAAAGATGCGGGTAGACAAAATCATTGTTGCCTACTACTAAAATCTGTCATTGTATTTCATAAGGACTGGCTTGTATCTGGGTTTGCACCAGGTTCTTTGAAATACAGGAAAGCCTACTTTTTGGAAGGGAGAAAGGAGAGAGTTCCCAAACATGGACCTTTCAATGGATCCCCTACACTTCCTTGGTGGGACTAAATTTCTACGTTGCTTGTAATTAACAGTAATCTCATTTATAATTACTTCTGCTTTCTGAAGCATTTGTTACTATCTGTTTTGCAGTTGTCTGTCTTTTTTTGGGCATGGCTACCTTTTGTCCTTGGCTATCTTCCTTTTTTTTTTTGTCATCTTAATTTTCTTGATCATGAGATGTAGATCTGATGGAGGTGATGCAACTGTGCCGAGTACTGGCACTGTGCTCCCTTAGGTTGGCTCTAGGTTGAACCGGATATGAGCGCTCCTACTTACATCTGCAAAGGTTGTTATTATACAACAGGCTGCATTTATATGCTAGTTTAGGCAGAATAGATTTTTGATTGAAATCATTCATATGGAAATTTCTTCCTTTTTTTAAGTTCTGAAGCAATCTTGAAGAAAGAGGACTGGACAAATAAGCCTTAGTAAAACTGATCATATTCAAGCAGGAAATTGGAATTGAATAACAGATTCTTCTGACTCCTAATCTGTACTGACCAACAGGAGATCCTTTAAGATCTTGCTACTAATAATAGCAGCGATGGGAGAAAAAAAAAAAGTAAACCTTTGGCTAGCACTATAAAAATACAAAAGAATGTGTTGTTTTTCCTTTAGTCAGCCATTTGTTACTTTAACATTAAGCGTTTACTTGTCTTTTTGCCAGCAAAAATTCTGGAGTGGGCTCTGGCATTAGCTGTAAACTGTGCTTTGTTTGTTAGTTGATGAGTAGGTTAAAAACTCTGCTGAGGCTTTGGTTTGTGTCCCAGTTTTCATCGTACAGTAGTTCTTTGTGGCTCGAAACGGGGTACGAATCTCTGTTGTTCTAGGTACTACACAAATGGTCTTTCCCAGATACGTGTAAAATGCTGGTGTCATGACACATGGAATAGTTTTGTTAGTGTTACACAACCCAAAACTTCTGTTGTCTTTTTTCCCCTCTTCTTGTTTTCATTTAGCTATTTAGTTCAGATGAATAAGCACCAGGCTGTTGCATGTTGGCAGAAATGTCGGTATTTGACTTCTCTTTATTCTAGAACCAAATAAATATTTAAGCAAGCATTTTATTTGGGGAGATAGGACTTCTTGCATATCTGGTTCATCACAGAGTCTTTAGTAGTCTAGTAGTTGTCAGCAAGCTTTTATAATTTCTTACTCAGAAGTAACTACTTATTCCCCAGACAGTACTTAAAACAATCACTGAGTTAACAAGTTCTTTACTGAACTGCTCTGTAGCAATGCATGGCTCCCAGGATTCTCACGTTTGCTTTCAACATGAGAATGTCTTAATGTGCCACAGGTCTGTGCTAATTCTTGTAAATCAGCAGCCAAGATGCACTAAGCAGATTAAATGTAAGTGAAGATCTCTGTTTATAGTTCCAAGTGCAAACTCTGATTTGAAAGATAAGTTAAGCTGGACTTGATTAAAAGAGTTCACTATTCACTTTTTGAAAGCTAAAAAACTTTTAGCACAACTGTTTGCTGTGATTGGTTCTTAGTAACTTTTGGTGACGTGTTATGGCAAGATGCAACCTATCTGGGTGGAGTAACTGCTGGTACTGCTGGGATTTCTTCTGTCAGTGAAATTTGAAGTAACATGTCCCAGTGTTCCCCTAATACCATTTGAAGTGGTTTTACGAGGACCAAGAATTATTTGTGTCTTGCATGACCTGTCCTTATTGCTACTTTTGAGTACGACATAAGTTAGAAGAAGTAATTATTTTCAGCCTACTGACTACAAGCGAGATTAATAGCTTCTGAAAGGGTTGTAATGAAAGGCTGACCCAACTGGCTTTTGTATTACTCCTTGTTTCTCCTGCACTCATCTCTATCACCTTTGGGCTACAACAGAATGTAATTTATGGTAGCAGTGCTTTGTAGAAGGTGAAAGGCCATATTTTTAATGAGGATAGCCCTGATTGGGGTTCAGGGTTAGAAATGTTGTGTGGTGGATTACAGTCAACAAAATTCATGTAAACAATGTGGTTGTAGAAAGGAGCAAGTAACTTACCTGACAGGAAATAGGACCTCGTTTTCTTACTGGGCATTAGCAAAGCTCAATTAGCAGAAGTTAAATAACAAGAAAAAGGGACTTGACTATCATAGTGCTAGTGGTTTTCAAGTCCAGGAAACATTTTTAGTTTCAATGTAGTGTTGGCTTTTTAGTCTGCAAAAATAGGGTGGTTTTTTTTTTTTTTCAGTACAATCAATTTTCTTACTCACTTTGATTCACTTTGCTAAACTACAAAGAAAAAAAGCCACAAGCATCCAAAATAAGTAAATCAAAGATGTGTGTATATATTTGATTTCTACCGGGCACAAACAAAATGATCACTTGTCATAGTCACAGAATCACAGAATGGCCTGGGTTGAAAAGGAGCACAATGCTCATCTGGTTCCAACCCCCTGCTATGTGCAGGATCTCCAACCAGCAGACCAGGCTGCCCAGAGCCACATCCAGCCTGGCCTTGAATGCCTGCAGGGATGGGGCATCCACAGCCTCCTTGGGCAACCTGTTCCAGTGCCTCACCACCCTCTGGCTGAAAAACTTCCTCCTAATATCTAACCTAAACCTCCCCTGTCTCAGTTTCAAACCATTCCCTTTTGTCCTATCAACATCCATGCTTGTAATCAGCTGTTCCCCCTCCTGATTATCCACTCCCTTCAAGTATTGGAAGGCCACAATGAGGTTGTCTTGGAGACTTCTCCAGGCTCAACAAGCCCAGTTCCCTCAAGCTTTCCTCACAGGAGAGGTGCTCCAGCCCTCTGATCAACTTAGTGAAGATTATCTTGTGCTTGTCCCCTGAGCAGATATGCTGCACGGTCTCTCTGAGCTTGCCCTGTTGGGAAAGATTAATGGCAGAACTTTGGGAACTTTTCTTTTGGAAGGGAAAGATACATTACGTTTGTGGGGTAGGAGAAGAAGAGAGAGATTTCTGTTCTGTGTAGTCAAAAGCTGATTTGAAAGAACTTGTTGGATTTGGGTTTTCATCACTCAGGCACCAACCCTCTGTGAGTGCTGCTCCCCATGAAAGCTCCGTCTCGCCTTTCATTTGTGCAGATCTTCTTGCAAGTGACAAATTGCTTCACTTATGTTTTGAAAGGGAACAAGAAACATTTCTACATTTGTGAGTTTCACTAGTGTTTAAGGAAACTTCTAACCTATACATCACCTCTGTACAACCTATCCATAGAGAATAATGTCTGAGTTGTCCCCATTAGTTATTTGTGGACAACTTTGTCTCTCTGGAAGATAATTTTATGAAAAACTGAGCTTCTGTATGTTGTTTTCTATCATTTAAAAACTTCTGTGCTAGAATAGAAAATGATTGCTAGCTTTTCCTTCGCATAGTAGCTGTTGATAATTGTGGACCATGTAATGGTAATAACTGTGTGCTAAACCATGAGGAGTGTAGGATTTGTGTGGGATTTCAGTACAGAAGTTTGAGAGAGCAGCAGTTTAGTCTGCATAAGCACTGCAAGACTTCAGAGAGCTGCTGTGCTGGAGCTTTTCCTGCTGATTTCACACTTCATACTGTATCGTGCTGCATCAACGCTGAATATTGGTTTGTGCACCTTTATGACAAGAACTTTTTATTTCATGGTAAAACGTGGAGACCTTCTAGTAGGTGGGACATTGGGCTTCTGCTCCATCTGCAGCCATTTCTGCCCGTCTTTGTTGAGGGGTCAGCCTCCCTCTGTCACACTCCTCCTCTGCACTGCTCTCCCCTGGGCCTTCCTGCTCTGCTGTCTGTTAGCAAGGAATAGAATCACACAGTTACTTTAAAGCAACATAATGTTGGGACTCCCCTTCTTTTCTTCAGTGTCAGTAGGTCTCGAACTATTAATGCAAATCTTCAAAACGATTCTTTTAAATTTACACTTGTTTTACATTATTTTATAATTAAGTTGTAGTTTTTAAAGAGAAGAAAGGAATGGAAGTTTTTCAAGTGATTAAATATTAATTTTATTCACATTTAACCCTAATTTACATTAAGAATGTTAACTGAAAGACAGATCTTGTGAATTCAACGTTTTCATTTCCTTCTAGTCTTGTTGATGAATAGCTGGATCTTGTCATATGTTCATAAAGGGTGATTGTCCGCTGGGATGGAAGGAATAATTGTGCTGGCTTGCACTTCCTATGACTGTCTGTGATACTTCTGTTTCCTAATTAAAAAAAAAGTCAATGTTTTTTTTTTTGTCTAAAGCAAAGATTTCAAACAAAATTTTGTTTTGGACCATTTAAACACTTCCCTAAGTCTCATATAGTTAATCATTCTTCTTTCATTCTCTTAAAAACTATGACAGCGATTCATTTAAAATGCTTAAAGATCTTTCTTTTGTTCTTCTGAATGAGTTTTTTATAAGCTCTGCTTACTTAGTTGCTTCTGCAGAAGTTATACAAGCAAACAAACCAACTTCAGTGACCTTGAAAGCCCAATTATTTCTGTATTGCCCTCATCTATTGCTTTGTATGTGGGCAAAATTAAGACTGTAGATATATAATTCTTGAGTTTATATATTTCATATCTAGATTTTGCACTCTCGTACAAACTTAGAGTCTGATTTGAAGAGATCTGTCAATTCTTGGTAGGTCTTTTTACAAACGTGGCAATTTGACTTGTCTTTGGTCCTTAATAGGACTCCTGGAAATCTGATGTCTAAGGAATTTTCATGGAAGATGCATTATGGGATAATGTTTATAAAATAATATTGTATTTGTATGTTAGCAAGTGATAGATGTATTACATACAATACTATGAGCATGGTTAAACAGAAAAATGTTGTGATGCATGCAACTGCACATAGGGGACACGCTGACCCTTTTGTTTTCAGAGAATTACATAAATTAAAATGCACCCAGTATATTCTGACTTCTATTAAAAATACCAAATGCTATAGCCTATTGCATGAATTCAGTGTATACGTGCACTGGAGGCAAATACTTGTGAACAATATGCAGTGTCATTACTTAAAAAAAAAAAAAAGACGACTTTTTATTAGAGATACTTTAATAGTTTTTCATACTCTACGCTTAGACATCTTTACAAAAGATACAGACCTTTGCACAGTGTTTAATGCATTATTGAACTTCAAAGAACCTTTGAGAAGTAGGGTCTGCATGTGGCGGAGCAGTAGACATGAAAAAATGCTGTCCTCAAATGTATCTAGCAGTCAGTAATAGATGCTTGATCAGACAATACGAGCACTGAGTGAATGATGGTAAGAGCATTAAATATTTACATATAGCAAAAGCCTCTTGACAGCAGAAAAGAGACAGTTTCAGCAATAGGGTGAATAAAACCCAGTGCAATATAGTAGCCTTTCTATATGACAACCATCCGTTAATAACAACCAGTATTTTTCCACGAGATGCATATTAAAGTAATTGCTTGGGACTTATGGTTGTATTTCAGTCTAGCTATTTTATGTGGCCCTTCAGGAGCCTGTAAGTAATTTATATTATACAAGACATCAGTATAATCTAGTATGTTTGATATTTGAATAAGAATTAATAACTGCATAATAATAATGTTTAATACTAAACAGAAGTACTTTTTGACCTGTGTATTACTAAAGCTCAACATTGCTCTGCTGTAGTTGCAGTTACTGCAGTTTTACACTGCAGTTGGTAACAGGAGCTGTCATGTGAATCAGCTGTTCGTGTCCAAAAGAAAGCTCCTCTATGGCTGTACTCAAAAGAATTCCTGCAAGCAAGCAGGAAGCAATATGCTTTTCTCTCCTTCCCCCTCCACTGCTGAGCACTCTGATGGAAGTAAGCCTGTTGTAATGGTGTCCAGCATGCCCTCATTTCATATTTCTGGGAACTACAAACTACAGTCGTAGAACAGCTGGTATTGCTTGTGCTGTGTTTTCCAAAGTAGGTCCCACTTGCTTGTCACGTGCTTTAGAAAGGAAATTACTGTATCGGAAACACAGTACAACAACTCAGTGTTTATATTAAAGTGAGAGCGGATGAATTGTGTTGAAGTTGATGAACATGGGAAGTCTAAGGCCTTGTTTGTTTGAGCATTGATTAGTCATCTTAGATACAAGAGCAGATACAAATCTTTATGGAAAGAAACCTCAATCCTGGAGGTGTAATGTGAGAAGCCGTGAGTAGAATTCTCTAACATATAAGGAATAAGATTATTTTGTTCTTTCATTTGCCATTTAAAGTAGGGGCAGCATTGATTCTTGTGGTAACAGTTCAGGTCCTGAAGTGTGGCATGGATTAAATATCATTTGTATATTTGCTCTACAGGTTTCTGAACTTAGTTTGTGTACTGAGTGAAGCTTTCTCAGTTCTCTTTCTAAGAGATTTTTAGCCCTGCAGCGTCAAGGCTCTTTGCATCATAAAATCATATCATTACAGTTGAAACGACCCTCAGTTCATCTAGCCCGACCATCAACCCATCACCACCATGCCCACTAAACCTTGTCCCTCAGTACTTAGTTTTGATCAATTGGAAAATAAGAATTCCATTTCAAATGGTCTCAGTAAGCTTTCTCAATCCAAGCTTTCGCTTTCAATTTCATTTATGATTATACTGGATTATTTTAGCATTTCTTTCGCAGCCTGTGCCTTTTGCTTGACCTGAGCCCGTGAATTTGTGGGTTTTGTTACCAGTAGGAATTTGTGCTGGAGTTCAACCTGCATCAATCTGCAGTCAGCATAAAATGTATCAGCTTCTTCCTGGGCTAGGTTGCACCATCAAGTTCATTTAATTTGCGTTAAGCTAAGAATTCACCTGTAGTAATACTCGGCAGAAGCACAGCAGGACAATGGAAATGTGAAATGGCTGCAGTCTCCATTACAGTAATAAGTCAGTGGCAGAAGCATACGAAGTGTCAAAATGCAAACAGGGAATCAATGTGCTTAGTTTGCAGTCTCTAAAACACTTACTTAAGCTATGAAACCACTCCAGATAATAAGTCTATTCAATTAAGGAAAACAAACCTTTTTGAAAATGATCTCAGTTGAAGGTTTAGATAGAAAAATCAGCATCATAAAATATCCAAGCTCTCTTCTGCATAGTGCAAGCTTCAACGTGTACTGTTTTCTGTTTCTGGAAGACGTTTCTCTTTTATCTAGAAGAGCAACTTGTAATAAGAATGTTTAGAACGCCTTATCAGCCATGTAAGTATTTGAATGTTACAGGACATGGAGGAGGTTGTCACATCTGACCCCATGTGCCTTCCCTCTGCAGCATGGCTGCTCCCACTGCTCTGCGGGCCCTCTGCTGAGCTGCGTTAGCGTTTGAACTCTTGGTGTCCCATAAATCCTGAGAGACAATCAAGTGAAAGTGCACGTCACTAGGTGGCACTGAAACATCGCCGTATGCCAAGTACAGTCCTGAGCTCTTCATCTGTGCTGCTAGAGCTGCCTGGATTTGTAAGTGTCAGGGAAATTGTTTTATTGTTAGGGGGCACTGTAATGTATTCGTCTCCATTCAAGGCAGCCATTTAGTGCCCCGAAACATGCCCTCTTACTGCTCTGGCCTGTTGACTGTGCTTATTTGGTGTAATAATTAGCAGAATTTCTCACTAACGGTGGTACTTACTAACACCTCACATTTTCCACAGTGCTTTTGTACGTGATGGATCGTGCATTCTGTGAATGAAGTTAAGCGGGTCATAGCCTGAGCCCTGTACAACACAGCTATTTTCTGCACGATCATACTGAATAGATATATATTAACTTCATTCTAATCCCCGCGGTGTGTAACACAAACAAATGCGAGTCTTTTTGTAATGGACTATTGAGAACTTGTAGGCGTAGAACAGTTAACTTGTCAACTTTTGGAATAAAAGCAAGTGAATGAGCAGCTGTGGAAGGTAGAGTACACTGACTTTTAACAGTGGCGTGCTGTAAGAGCCTGTTGTAATGCCTTGCCAAGGTTTGTACAGATTGCTGTGCTTTGTTTTGGTGGAACGGTTCTCTCATGCACATTAAAGGTGACCTTTTTGCTACGATGTTCAAACATTTATTCTAGTGTTTGCAATAAAGCAAAAGGGCTTTTTTGCTCTATTAGCTGGAAATGAATGACTTGTAGAAAGTTATTCTGGTGGAAATACTGTGGTAGGGATCCCTCTCAGCTTGTGGTGTTTATTTGTTTTGCAGATGGTGGCAAAAACAAATGAAGTTAAAAGTTCCCCAAGATTAGTAGGCAAAGGTAGATGTTTTTAGTTCAACTCCTAAGTAAAAATCTAATGAAATTGCCAAGCAGTGAATTAATTCAAGTTGCAATGATTTGAGGCATTTGTCATATAGAAGCTTAGCTCTGTATTGAGGCTACCAAGGCATTTCACATAGGGGCTCAAACAGTTTCCAGACTGTAAAAGCTTTCTTATTTCTAGTTAAGATGGGATTTCCAGTATATGTAGTATTAAACATTGGCCATTAGCTTTTGTCTGATAGCATTGAATTTTGAAATCCTCCCAATAAATATATTCATTTATTTATTCTATGTTGATCTTTTTTTTTTTTTTTTTCCACCTCTTTTGAGTTCTAGTTACCAGTGAAGTGATTCTCCTTTAAAAACCTAAGTAATCCTGCAGTGGATCCAGCAAATAAGAACAAGGGTGACTCTGGCAGCTTTCTCTTAACGTCAGTTCCTTGCCCTCAGCCTCTGCTCTGCACTTATTAATGCATCTGCACTGCTGTCACTCAGATAGTTTTAACACATGCATACTATGTGTCAAAAAGGGTGGCCTAGATTTTAGAATTTCAGGTTGAGAGTACCCCAACATACAAAGCCACTGCATCAAATTATGAAATGGTTGACTTAAGTTACTGTAGATGTTCTGAGGGAAATGAAATTTATTTTCATATTGAGACTATACTCTAAAGAAGCAAGAGAGTTGAATTTAAAGTGTTCATCTATTCACTTGAGTAGAGACGTGCCTTTAAAAATATTTTAATAGTTCAGAACAATCCTTCTCTGTGTTACCGTCATATTTGATTTCTTTTTCTTTTGTGAATTTGTTATAAAGTATTTTTTTCTTTATCATCCCAATTCCTTCACTTGTTCTAATTTACGGTGTGCTTTTGATGTTCTTATATGTAATAATTTACTCTACATATTTTAAAAGTGTCCAATTTTTTTGTACGTTTCATTTACTGGATCACTACATGGGTTCACTTTTTAGTGTTTCCACAGACTGATCGTGTGCACAATTTCCTATCAATCTGATCAGCTTGAATATCTGTTGCACATCAGTGTGGTTGCCTCTCTTCATTTGAGAACAAAACGAAGCCTGATGAAGTTAGCACTCTTTGTAGGAATTGTTCACTTGTTGAATTTGACAATTGGGATATTGGGATATGCAGTAGTATAAATCTAGTTTATCTTCTTGTTTATCTGAAGAGACCAAATGTGACAAAGGAGTGCTGTGAGGAAAACTGGAATGGTCCTCTGTCTGCTCCCCTGTCTTTCTGACCTTCAGAAATCTCTATTTGAAAATACAGTATGGAGGGGGAAGAAATAATTCTTGAAGAAAAAGACGACTTGTCACTACCATGCTCCTTCTCATTTGTAAAGTGCAGGTGGTGACAGCAACAGGACTATCTTGACTTTTAGGCCAGTTAGGAATATAAATATACTTGGAAAAGGGGAAGTCAAATGTCTCTCCTGAACAAATGTACACAGAAGGCTTAAGAAACAATTTTTGCGCATGGCTGCTTTAGTTGAGTAGCGCTTTTGCTCTGCACAATTAGAGCTGATCACTGGAAGCATTAGAAAAAGGTAATAAGAATGAAGTCTGTATATGCAAGAGATAAAAATGAAAACAGTCTTCTCAAGAACTAGGATACTTTTATGAAAGCTTCAGTTGAGAGAAAAAAACACCACAAAGTAAACAGTTCTCAATTCTGCTCAACAAATGTGTTCTTAAGCAAAGTGTTGACTTACATTATGAAGTGTTCCTTGGTTTGGCACAAAGCAAAAGGCTAAACAGTTCGACTTCTTTCAGAGTAGATCAGTGCTCTCTTTGACCTGCTAGCACACCCTATGCTTATTCTTTAAATTGCGCAAAGACAATTTAAGGATAAAATGTGAGTGAAAGAAAACTGAAGAATCCTTTCTTTCACTGTAATACATTGACTTCATGATTGTGCTGTCAAGGTACCAAGTAGAATGGAATACAGATCCCGACAACTCTTGTCCAAGCTCATTTGAGCTGTGATGCAGAAGAGTTCTTAATGCCAGCTTTAGGACTCCAATGAACTATGTTCTTACAGAAGCAGACCAGTGCCTCCTGATTCACTGACCACAGGTACCTGGCAAAATGATTAAACAAAACCAAATGGAGGAATACGATGAATCAAACTTTCAATCAGCGTCTCTACTGCTTACAGTTTATTTGGTTAGGCTGTATGAGCAGAAATGAGGGAAATATGGATGATTCATTGCAGTCTGTTGGGAACCACTGAACTAAAACGTATCATTTAGAAAAAACATCCAAACTTGATATAAAAAGAATTCTCTTGATGACAAATTCATCTCATGCAGTGGTACTCTTCTCCAGTGCTAATTATCCTTGCTTTTAAATTGAGCTCCCTGTTTTTGGTCTGAACTTGCCTAGCGTTCTTTCAGACTCTGGGTTTTGCTAATCGTCTGCCAACTTAATGTTAAATGTTAGCTTTCTGTTCCCCATGTGGCTTATTATGGAGGCTGTGAGCAAAACAAAGCCGTCAAACTAAACAAAATTAACTACGGTTGAATTTTGCGCTGCATCTGAATTGTTCAGTTTGAGGGTTTTTTTTCTTTAACTCATTCCTCCTACAAGAAGAAATCCTCTTCTTTCAATAAATCCAATACAGAAATATGCTTCTTCAATTTGGATGCCCAAAATCAGTAGGGTTTTATTAATAGTTGTCTTATTATGCCAAGGCAACAAATGTGGTTTATAGGTTTAAGTGAGTATTACTGTCATCATTTGACCAGTGGTATTGGTTATTATTAGATTATTATTATTACATTAAATTTATCTACCTTATGTTTTCCCTTTAAAACTGGTTGTAAAGGATGACAACACCATATTAACTTTGTACGCCAGTGTAGCTTTAAAGATGTTATTCGTTGACTGTGCTTTTTCAGAAGAATGTTGACAATCTGTATGACACCACATTTGTTGAACTGTGATCACAAATCTATGATAGCTGCCTTTAAATGGTTTTGAGGACTGGACAGGGTACTTGCACAGAATCACAGAATCTCCAGGGTTGGAAGGGACCTCAAGGATCATGAAACTCCAACCCCCTGCCACATGCAGGGCCACCAACCTCATTTAATACTAGACCAGGCTGCCCAGGGCCCCTTCCACTCTGGCCCTTGAACACTTCCAGGGGCAGGGCATCCACAACCTCTCTGGGCAGCTATTCCAGCACCTCACCACTCTCACAGTAAAGAATTTCCCCCTGACATACAACCTAAATCTCTCCTCCCTCAACTTAAAACCATTTCCCCCTTGTCCTGCAGTTATCTACCCTTTCAAAGAGTTGATTCCCCTCCCGTCTGTAGGCTCCCTTTAGGTATTGAAATGCTGCAATGAGATCGCCCTGCAGCCTTCTTTTCTCCAGGCTGAACAAGCCCAGCTCCCTCAGCCTGTCCTCATAGGGGAGGTGCTCCAGTCCCCTGATCATCTTCGTGGCCCTCCTCTGGACCCTCTCCAACAGCCCCCTGTCTTTCTTGTACTGGGGGCTCCACACTTGGATGCAATATTTCAGATGGGGCCTCGCAAGAGCAGAGTAGAGGGGAACAATCACCTCCCTGTCCCTGCTGGCCATCCCTCTTTTGATGGAGCCCAGGATACCATTTGCCTTCTGAGCTGCAAGGGCACACTGCTGGCTCATATTAAGTTTTTCATCTATCAGGACTCCCGGGTCCTTCTCCACAGGGCTGCTCTTAAGGACCGCTCCTTCCAGTCTGTAGGGATGCCTGGGATTCCTCCGGCCCAAGTGCAAAACTCTGCACTTTGCCGTGTTGAACCTCATCAGGTTCACCTGGGCCCACCTTTTCAGCCTCTTGAGGTCCCTCTGAATGGCATCCCTTCCTTCAACTGTGTCGACCGCACCACTCAGCTTGGTGTCGTCAGCAAACTTGCTGAGTGTGCACTTGATTCCGTCATGGATGTCATTGTTAAAGATGTTAAAGAGCACCGGTCCCCAGACAGAACTTCTGCTCAAAGGCTTTTCTAGCATGAGAAACATGGAAGGTCTGTGTTTATTGTGTCCTTGGGAAAGACAAAGCACCAGGATTGCAGGGAATAGGCATTAGGGTGCTGCTTCTGCAGATGAATTCTGGTGGACCTTGGGTACCCTTCTGTTGTCTGCGGTGATTTTGTGAAGTGTGGTATATAGTCTCAAAAATAATCTCAGAAGTAACATTAAAAAGCTCTGTATTTGGTAAAACGTGACTAATACATGAGGGAAGTGTTCCTGGAACACATTTCTTTCTACCCATAATGGCTTTGATGATCTTACCATCTTTTTATTATGGAGTCGAGAAGCCTCTTAGATAATCAGATATAATGTCTAAGCTGGTTGTAGAAGTCTTCAAATTTTACCAGATTTGTGAGTGCTTTTATACTTTTTGTGTGCTTATTCTACGAATAAAATCTGTGGAAAATAACATTTATTCTGTTTAAAAAAAAAAAAAAAAGGCCCTACGAAGATGTTCAGATACTATGTAATAGACATGACTGTTACAGTTTGTGAAATTTAATGCTCTAGCTCTTTATTGATCTTCCCTGTAGATGACTGCATGGCACAAGCATTTGCACTTAGCACCTGGTCTTTCTGCATTAACACTATCTTCGGAATTGTTATCAAGGGAACTTTGGAAACCAAACTTGATGCTAAACTTAGGTACTTACGAAATTTATTTTTTTTCCAAGCATCCATTTTATTTTCAGTTTACTTTTGACTTCTGTTTCTTCTGGGGGATATTTTAACATGTAAAATATAGATATGGTTATAGACCGGGATTCCTGTGAAGCCCAGTATTTCCTGGAAATGATGAAAAGCTGCAAGAAAGTTCATTGCATCTTTGATCTTGCAGGTGGTTCTGATAGTTCATCTGTAAGCAGTGGTGTTTGCCTACATCACATGAGGAATCTTAAGAATCAGCTTTAGTAATTTGAATGGAAAATATGTGATAGGATAAAAGGCTATAATCAACTGTACCCACAACAGAAATTGCAAGTTCAGTCTTGGTTTCTGTCTCGATTTCAAAAGGTATCACCTTGATCAACAGGTCTAAATTTCCCACAGGAATATAGTATTTTCTCTCCTGCAGCCAGTTTTCTTTCTTATGCTGGTTGGTGGAGGGCATCTCCAAAGAGAAGTTGTCAGAAGTCATAGCTGATCGCATTCCTTGTAGTGACTTCAAAGCCAATTGTTCTTTCACGACACGAATCCAGATGTCTGCTTATTATGGGGCATGCCTTCATGCATACATCATCTTTTATTATATAAGCTTAGTGCTTTGAACTATTTCTGTAGAAACCAAAGGTTCCATCTTAAGTGAGGTACAAATACATTGGAGGGAAAAAAGACCTCATCTTAACAGGTTGTTCAGTGTGCCAAGTGTATCCTCTTTTCGCTGTTAACATTTTTATAATTTATTTTTTACTTTATCTGGTTTTAAAGTTTATTGAATCCTTTTCTATGCTAAAAGATTGCTCAGGATTTCACATCTGATCAAATCACTGTACTTGATTCCTTAGGAATGGGTGGATTGAAGTATTTTTGCTGCATTGTGTAGAATCGATTATTGGTGACAGTCACTAAGAAAGATCTCTGCCTTCCAGTTCAGTGGAAGTGATCTGATTACTTGGTTAGGAACTGTGGTTTCTCAACATATATTAACTATTTTTCTACAAAACTATGCGAAGTATGGCAAGCAGAAATACCATAGTATCCTTATTAGTTCCTTGTGATCCACAAACGAGATATTGATCCTAAAGATATCCACCCTTTTAAGTATATTCTTTGATGCTTGTGTGCTCTTGCCCACATATAAATGTGAATTTAAAAAAATTGGATACCTGATTGATACTTGGTTGTTTTCACCTGACGTTGGAAAGTTCTTCTCATCAGATACAGCTGATCTGTTTGCTGAATGATGTCCATTGGAAGAGGATACACAAATGATACAGGGAACAAGGAATGCATGTTGGTATCAGGATGATTGCAGGGATGGTAGAGGTTTGAGAAGTATGCTGAGAAGGCTCAGGGACATTTTGTCAGCAAAAAGAGGCTGCATTTGAATGATTTATCATATAAAATTTCTATTATAGTTACATAAAGTACTAAACCATGTGTGACATATCTACGCTCAACTGGATGAGAAAATGGCCAGTCCTGTTCCATTAGCAGCCACTGGCCGACAGAGTAATGTTCCTGTAGGTTAAAACAACAATTAAGGGGCACTTAACATCTCGAGGCGGTCAGAGAGGGGATACTGTTAGCAAAGACACTTCTCACACATTGCTAAGCTGTCTCAGTGCATAAATTAACTCGTGGTTCAGTTACATCAGTCAAGTATGTTGTATGTATGCATGGCTGGTTTGTGTGTGTGTGCCAGAACCTGGGCCTGCTGATTTATGAGGGAGGCGAAAAGAGGCTGAAATGAGTAAGTAAAGCCAAGCAGTACCTTCACAGGAGAGAGCATCGAGCAGTCCTTTAGACAGCTGCTCCGTTACAGAGGTTGGTGGTAGAGCTGAGGTCTGCTTGCATCGCAGCGGGAGAGCCAGATGCATGGTGTTGTATTAAATAACCAGCGGGCTCAAGTACAGTGTTGTTCAGAAATGGAGTTATGGGCTGTTAAATATCGCTAGTCATAGATAATCTGAACATTCGTTTATAGAGAATAATATAAATTCTTGTCATTAAGATGAAAATGGTTTTGGCATATTGTATCGTGGGGAGGGTGGAGGAGCTGTAGGATGCAAAGCACAGAATAGCATGGTCAGATGCCTGCCAGCATTTCTGACAGAAGGAATGTAGCACAGACAAGGCTGTTGGTAAATCTTGACTATAATGAAGGGTAATCTGGGAACATAACATTTTCATGTGAATAAATGGTGCTGTAAAATTGGCCAGTCCCTTAAGATCTTTTAATGAGTGGCATTTACACAAATAATTGGAAGAAAAAAGTTCTGAAATCTAATATATGTGATAATGGAGAAATAAAAGCTGTAATAGTGCACTTAGAATGTATTTTTTATTACTCTAGGTTTGCTTCTGACATAACTGTTTTTAGTGAGCCACTTGAAGGATCTTGGTTGCTCTGAAGTTTTAATAGGTAACACTTGGAAGGCTTCGTACTTTAAAGAAATGTCAAATTCAAAAATCACATTCCTGCCTTAATAGATATCCCAAAGTTGGTTGTTTTTTTTTCAATAATCACGTGAAAGAATGTTGGGGGATAAGGCTGTGGAAGTTCCTGTGAAACGATGGCTTTTTTTGTAAATGGGATCTTATTATGGTATCACGAAATTTTGACCATATAAATTATTTAATCTTCCTCTTTTCTCTCGCTTGAGAGCGCTAACCCTTTTCTTCATCAGCGACCTGAAGTAAATCCACATTCTGTAACAGCTGAAAAGCAACAACAAAACCACACAGACCCCACTGTGCATCCTTATGGAAGGAAAAAGTTAATAGAAAGGAGGGGCTTACAGAAAGCCAAATGTTTGTGTTTGAGCTTGAGGTTGAGTTCTGTTGCGAGAGTATGCGTTTTGTGTGGGGAAAGTAAGGGCTGCCTTCCTAATTCTGATAGCCTCCTATGATACAAAAAGCTACTGATGAAAACAATATGGAGGTGGAGATGATACTTCCTTCATCTTTGATCAGAGTCCTTCAAAAAACAAACAAACAAAAAAACTCAGACCAAAACAACTGCCCTTGGGAATTTGTTGATGGTGCTATTTTCAGCATACCTGGCACACTGGTACTTGCCTGAGGAGGTGATCCAAGTATTCAGCTTGTTCTCAGCCTTTTTGCAGAATGTAACAGATGGTCGGTCCTCAGCTTATTGAGTATATGATATCATTGCCAATAATGAAAATATGACTGAGTGAAAATCAATGATTGTAAAAACAGGAAGACAACAGGAAGATAAATGCAACAGTGAGATGTTTGGTTTGCCTGAATTATCTTTCCATGCATGTTCTCCATAGTGGGATTCATCTTCTGCTTTGTTCTGTGTAATGCTGATTGTAAGGTGAACGTACATACCCAACAGCTGAATGCAAATTGCTTGCATTCCCTCATATGTTGCAAATGCACTTGTCTGAAGTTTCAAATTGCCCTCTTTTCTGAAATATCTTTTTTTGGGGGGAATAATGAGATGTATCTTTCCAGAGCAATGAGTAACAGCCGTGTTTTTGGGAAGCAGGCTAATTAGAATAAATAATATATTTTAACTGCTCATAAGAGGGAGTGCTTATTGTAGAACTGGAAGCCAACATGTCTAAATATTTGATAGGCATTATTGTCTGTCCATGTCTTGGATGTGTGTCTGACTTTTTACATCTGTATGGGGTGCTGCTCCAGGCCTGGAGAGATTACGTGGTGTAGCAAAGCCGATGCTTTCCCCTGTGTTCATGGGAAATGCAGGGCAGCAAACAGCCCTGGGGGTTATCTTGGAGGCAAATCCTGCTGGCGTTGTCTTAAGTTGGCTTCTCTGCATAATTGCAACTTCTACAATGATTTTTTGAGTGCATTTTATACTAAGTACTGGAAAAACAACTTTTCTGCTTAATGCTTTCAGATTTTTTGTGTGTTAGAAATTGTTGAGATATTATGGCCTTAAATTTGTTTTCAGCAGTAATTTCAGTAATACTTGAGTGCAATTACTTTTCAGTACATTGTTTCAGCCAAAATAATGATCAATCAGTTGGAAGGAGAAGATTTGATGAAACTCAATAGAAATTCTATGTTTGAGACAAACCTTTGTAGTATAGTTATTGAAGTTCTCTTTTACAATGAAGAGGGAAGTGAAACCTTTTAAGAATGGCATTGACAACCTGCAGGAAAATACGTCAGCTGCAAAAACTATGCAAAAACAAACTATGTACATAACAATACTGTATTTTGATATGTGAATTTAGTGTGGGTTGGCTTTGTCGTAATTCCTTCTTCTGCTCTGTAATGTTCAGTCATTACTTCTGGTGCCATGAAATAACTTGTACACATTTTGGTTGAGAGATTCTGCTTATTGCTGTTCCACTTGCTGAATTTCATACCCAACAATCTTATCAATATATCCATTTATTACTAATACATGATCAGATCCTGCTAGTATCTTCAGGAAGTTCATTGAATGCTCTAAAATTGAGTATTAGTGTTTCGATATTCATTCTGGTCTCTGTGAGCCCAAGTGCAGCATTCAGGAAAGTTTCCTGGATGGAGCACAGCGTGTGCTGATGTTATAGGGATGGTGCAGATGGCATTGGTTGGTAGTCTATGAGGCTGTTCAGAAAGTAATGCATCCTATTTTATGACACTGGCCTGTAACTGCAGAGGTTGATGCTGGTGGTATGGCAGTAGAGGTTGAACTTTCCCACCAGTATTGTGTTATGTTTTGTTGCTGTGTGACAGATGGCAGCAGAGGGGCGGAATGGTGTCTGACATGGAAACGCGTAGGAAGAAAAGGTGTGTCATTGAATTACTCCATGTGGAAAAAACGGCACCCATTAGCATTCATCAACGCTTGCTGAATGTTTATGGAGACCAGCAAGTGGATGAGAACACAGTGAGGTGGTGGGTGATGCGTTTCAGTCACCTCTGCTGATGCAGATTGCTGTGAGCATGGCATACAGGCTCTTGTTCTTGGCTGGCCACAGTGCATTGTTAATAGAGGTGACTGTGTTGCAAAATAGCATGTTGTAGCTGAGAATTTGCTGGATCAAATAGTGCTCTTTGTATCTGTTGTGGTTTCCATGGAGGTAAATAGGAGGCATTACTTTCAGGGTGGCTCACATATGTGTAAAAATCTGTTCTTTAAAACATAAGAAACAATGTGGATGTGTGAATAAACTGTTTTGGCACCAATAGTTTTTAAAATGTAAAAAATCCCATTTAGCAATATATCTTTAAGATACCTTCAAGGAAAGGCAGTTTTTTGTACGCGAAGGTTCACTTAAGGATTGGACGCGCTCTGTGCAGTGCTTGTGTAGCAGTGCTTACACTTGGCATCAACCAGCTGGCGCAGCGAGATCCTCAGACTTCCTTTTTTTGACTTTTTGGAGGTACTAGAGAGTGGCTTGATGCTTCTGACATCCGTGTGACAGCTTCTCGCATAGGAGATGAGCGGTGCGTTCCACCACCCAGCTGTGTGTATTAGTTGTACATCAGCTGAGGCGCGGCACTTAGCCAGATCTGACAATCACATGTGAGCAAGTACTACCTATACACAAGAGTGCATTTCAATGTTGTGTGTGTTTTTGCCAGGAGGCTGAGACTTGACAAAGAAATTGTCAGAATCTCTCTTCTTCCCACCCCTTTTTCCCACAGTTGAGCCCGTGTTTGAAGTGCAGGATTTTTTTTTTCTGCTGTTTAATGGGTTTTATTTTACAGCTGACAAAAGCAATCTAATGTTTTCAGTGATTTCATGTAATAAAATTGTAGCAAGCTTTTCATAATAGAAAAGAGTTATTGTTTTGGAATATACAGCATATTAGCATGTCATTTTCTGCCAACATAATCTGAAGCTGCATTATGCTCTGCTTCACTTGATGTCAATATATAATGTGTCCCCAATGGAAACTAGAGACCTAGAAAAATTACAGTTCTACTTTCCAAATTCCAGTGCTGCTATGTTGTCGGTCTTGTAAGAAGAACAGCAGATTGTGAATGAGGAGATGAGTATGTGAGAACTGTCTGCTCAAATTTCTATTTGGCTGCGCTGGTAGTTATAAACCCCGAAACCTCTGCTTTCATAATTTAAGTCAGTCCGTCTTCTGTCTTGGTGCCTAAATTTCAGTTGTTTGCTACCACTGAATAAAATGTGTATTAGCATTTTTTCATAGTTCACCTATCCTTGTTTAGGTGTTTGTTATGAGCCAGGAGTTATTACATACAATAATTCCCCCTCCTCCCTTTTTATAATAGGATTGCCAGGATGTAAAAAATCTGTTTTCAGTGTATATGGAACATATTAAACAGTTGCAACCTGAAAAGATTATGAAAAGGGAAATTTATGAGAAGAATAAGAATTGTTGCTTTGTAACGATGAGCTCCGTATGGAATAAGCAATTTACAGTGACATCTAAGTGATGAAATATGCAGTTCTTTCTGTATAAATATGTTTTAGAAAACTGTTAGTTATCTGTCCCTCAATTTATTTTTTATTTTTTGGTTATGATGATTTTTGCCTTTGTATCACAACCCTGTTCCTTTAAAAACTGTGTTCCATTGTCATCTGTTCTTCCTCTTGCAACAAGGTTAGAGCGAGCTGCAGTTTCAGTTATTTTACTGGTAGTGCTCATGTAGCTGAAAATATTGCAATAAAAATGAGAACTGAATGCTTTTGTTGTTTGGAATGCTCCAGATAACAAAAACGGTTTTATGATCTTTGAGTTGTATTCCTATTAGTAAGTTTTTGATAATAAACAAAGCTTTTATAGAAACCATCTTTGCAGGATAAAAGAAAGAAGAATCTAAAGAAAAAATGGAAGTTTTTTAGGCCAGTTTTATTACTTTAAAAAACAAAAACAAAAAAACAGATCTCGGAAAACTAAGCTTTTTTTTAAACAATACATCAGTGATAGTGTTGGCTAAACATTGCTGGAGATCCCTGAAGCAGAGGTGAAGAGAGAGTTGAGAGATCGAGGGGCAGAGAAAACCTCCATACATTCAGCTGGTTCTGAGGTCACTTCCAGCATCAAACCAGAATTTTGTTGTCTGCTGGAATTGCACATGTTGAGTATGGCATTTTAATTATTGTCAATGATGGTTTTCAGTAGATGGTTGTGTTTTCTGATTGTTGTGTTGGGGTTTTTTTGTGTGTTTTTCATTTATACGCCCATTTCAACAATCACTTTAGAATGCAGCCAACGTTTAGGCTCATTATTTCAATAAAAAATTAAGCCATTCAGTGGAATATGAGTCACATATCTTTTAGATCCACAAAACAAAGCAGAAAAACAAAATAAGAAATGGTTATCAAAGTCCAAACTCAGCGTAGATTTGAAGAACATTGGTCCAACGTGGATTTTCATCTGTGTAATAAGGTTTGATTATCTAAAGAAGAATTTAAGAGAAAAAATACTCATTTTCTCTGTAATTACTTAAGGTGCATTGCTGTTAAGTGGAAAATCTTCACTGATTTTGCATCTATTTATTCTTTATCGTTTTTCCAGAATGATGAGAAATAATGGCACATCTGCCTTTTTAGTACAACTGGTTTTCTAATTCCTTTTATCTTGTTTCTTAGTCTGACTTTGTGTTCCAATATTATTAGTCTAACTTTGTGCTTCAATTTTACCTCCCAAAACAGAAAAAGAAGCTTCTTGAAGAACTCGGAGAGGGCAAACTTCCATACCTGACACCAGCCGATGCTGATTTCCATCATTTGGTAATATATTTCTTTCAACTGTACTTATTTTAAACTGAAGTGGCTGTTTGCATTGAACAAACAAAGCTGTAGTGTAAGACACACTGTAAATACTTTATATGATAAAAGCATCAACTGTTCTGGTTTTTCATGATGACTGGTAAAAATAACATACTTTCGGATGGTGTGAAATAACACCTCTAGAATCAAAATAGTCATGAATGAAAAATTCAGACTTCATTTGTTTCTAGGATTTTGACGTGAACAGTTTTTCAAGCTCAATTTTGCTTCCTTCCATATTGGAAGCCATGGGAATTTGTAATAATAATTACTGAAATAAAAATGTGTATTATAGGAGTAACTTAATGTCTTATTTATTTTCCCAAGGTGTGTAGCCATGCAACTCATGTAATAATGAATCACTGTTTCTTATGCTTCATGGAAATAAAGCTAACTTTGTCTTTGTTCTAATGTTTTTGCAACTTGTTATATTTATGATTTGACAAGATTTGGCAAAATAGGAAAAATATTTCTTGGCTTTTAAACAATAAGTAACCCTTACTTTTCCAGAGAAAATGAATGGTGAAAACTAAAATGCATACCTCAAGTGAAACCAAACAGAAGTGAAAACTTTTCAAATGAAAGTTTTGAGGATTACCATGAAATGAGTAGAAGAATATCCTGTATCTGCCTTGAATCTTTTTAGTTCAGCTAGAAATCATATGGCAGAAATTGTGAGTTAAATCAGATCAAATCCAAACATAGTAAGATAAAAAGCATAAGAAAGAATGTCTTAAGTTGAACAGCTATAGCACTACAGGAACGTCACCTGCCTTGCGTTGACATATGGCTGTATATGGTAGCAAACTCCTCACTCGCAAGGATGAATTTCTCTTTTGCAGGATGTCAATGCCAAGAAAAGTTTAGCACGTTTAGCAGTTTTTCTGTTGGACTCTGGATTACAAGTCAGAAGCATAAAATCAGACACTTTTATCATAGGATGGCAGTTGTGATATTGAGCAGTTTGTTTATTTCCCTTACATTTCTACTTGTTTTGAGTTGTAAGGTGCTTAGGAAATGCATGGTTTTCTATAACCTCTGAGTACTGACCATAGTGGAAGTAAGCTCTTGATTGGGATCATTACCAGCTGTAAAAAGACTTGCAGACTTTCTGTTGTGGTGCACTTCTGTGGGAGTGGGAAAGGAAAAGTGAACAAGATCTTGTTAGAGTTTTCTTCTCTTTTCTGGAAAGAAGTTCTTTCCAGTCTTAAGCCAGCGTTCAGGAGGGCCTTCCTACTTTAGAGACTCAAGCAGCCTGGTGTTCTCTTCTTGCTACTCCTGTAATATATTCCCTCCTGATGGCTTTTTATGTCTGCTCTTGCCCATCATCTTTTTTTTTCCCCCATCTTTTACGCACGCAGTCTTACAGAGCTGACAGGAAAAGAGAAGCTATTGCTGAGGCTGTCCAGCTTGCCTGGTATTAGGAATTTATCTTCATCTCATTTTCTTCTATTTACAAACAGAGAAATCTGACTTACTCAAACCTTAGTGAAGTTCAGATTCATTGCAGTTTCATTATACAGAATTATAGTTTGTGTAGTGTTTGTGTATGCTAGGGACTTCTAAGTATGTTTGATAAACATCATGACTTCTAAATTCTTTCTAGGATTGGGAGTTGTTGCTTTCATCAAACATGCAGATTTTACAAGTTCTGTGGTAATAAAGAGTGGGTAAGAAGGGTAACAACTTGAAGTCAACATATTGGCAAAACAGAATATCACATGTGATAAAGTTCAATTTTGTAGTCTATCTTTCCAGGAAAGACCTGCCTTGCTTCTGTAAGAATCTGCCCCTTCTAAAGCAGAATGCTTTGAATGTGTTGGAAGGGTTAGTTGAATTGTAATTCAAAAGCTACTGTCTACTGACATGTATGGAAGTGTACAGCCTGAACAGAGCTAAGCAGTTCCATCAGTAGCAAAACTTCACTGACATCCTCTTCCAATAGGTTTCATGGCTGATGAAGTATTTCAGAAATGGCCCCCAAACAATTGGCTAGAGCAATGTAATATTTAAGGGTGCTTGTGAGCAAATAAGTCCGTTTTTTTTTTTTTAAAGGCAATTTGTGGATATGTGAAATATGAACTTATTTCATGGGATATCATTTTATTTATTAAGGGATCCTTGTTGCTGATTTCCAGCTCTGTTGTCACTTTGGTTTTGGTTTCCTCTGTAAGGTGACTCTGATATGGAAGTCAGAACACAGGTACATAGGTATACTTGAAATAGCGTGTGATATTCGGATGGATCAAGCATCACATGTGCCTTTTTTTTGTCCTGTGGTTGCCAGTCACAAAACCACTTCTTTTTTTTTTTTTTTTCCCAGGAGCAGTGAATTGACCTTTAATACTTGCTGTCAGAGTTACAACATGCAGTACATGATTCCTCCCCCTTCCCCATCCCCCCAAAACAACGAGGTGTCCGGTATGAACCTAGCGTTCACCCCTGCGCTCTGATCCCTTAATGCCTTCCTTATGTTAGACATAGCACAACCACTCGTTGGAGATTTAAAGAAGACCAAACTGTTTTCTTGTCATGTGTCGGAAACGTGTTTCCATTTCCTGACTTCTGAGATAGCAGTGTAGTGTTTCTTTAAGGTAGAATCTTCTGTGCAGCATGTAAAATTTAAAAATAAAGCAGTTCTTCAGCATGTAATCTTAAAACATAATCCAAAGGTAATGTGCTTCTGACTTGATCAACAAAAAGGTATGGGAGCCGTTACCTCTGCAGTTTTGGGGGGGATGGAGGAGGAGGGAATACAATATTGTTACTGTGGTTAAAAGATAAAAAATAAGTGGTATGCTTCCTTTCTAGTACACGATTTCAGGCATTTAATTGCTTTTCATCAAATTGTGATTTCCCTGTTTCTCTAATAGTTTGGAATTGTATGTGTTATTCACACTGGCAGTGCAGTGTATTTAGTGATATGATGAAAGATAGTAAAAATGATTTCTGTATGTCAAAATAGTCAATATAATGTGATTGTCAGTTAATCTGAACTGAGTATATACTATATGCAGAATTATTAATGAAACAATTGATGCAGTAATTTTATGTCACAACATGTAATATTGTTATGGAGTATGATTATGAAATAACTGTAATTCCCATCAACCTGTACCCACACATGACTGTAGCCTGTTGCTGTGAATACATGAAATCTGCAGTTACTACCTTCAGTACTTTGTCATTAAGGATTTTTTCCTTGTCCTGTTCAAAGGCTACAAACAAAAAAGCACTGACTGAAACAAGTTGAATGGTTCATGACCTCTAAAGGAATTGTTCCAGGCTCTTGGCAATTGTTTCTCCAGTTTATTTTCAGTTCTTTTAATGATAGTTGGGATCCAGTGTTCTGTGCTGCAGAAGGACCTTTAAATAAATATCTGGAAGTATTTTCAAGCTTTGGTATTTAGAGTTAAGCATGTAAATACTCTTGTCAGAAATTATTATTATCTGTAGATACTGTTATATCAAATTAACTTTTCCCCCTCTTTCTAGGAAACTACTTTTCAGAAACTGTAAAAATGTGTGAAGAAAGGGAGTTAGCTTCTCTCTAAGAATTGACAAGCTGTGGTATCAAGTTCTATGGATGGACAGAGGTTTATACTTAATCATTACTGCTAAAATAGGCTTCCTTTTGCGTTCACCTTCTTAGTAGATCTGTGGTCATATAAAGTCTTCTGTTAAATGTTGTGACTTAATGTGTTATGATGCTGATGTATAACTGTTTGCATGCAGTAGAAAATGTGCATATTGAGTGACTGGTTTGTATTTTTAAATGCACCTTCTGAAATTTCTTTTCTGGAAGTCAGGTTTAGATCTCACTTACAAGAAGGAAGTACTAGTGAAGTGCTTTTGAGCTTGTCTAGGAGCCCACAGGTGTATTGTAGGCCAATATAAAGCTTTTGTGGTAGTGGTTTTGTTTTGTTTAAAAGCACTTTAAATGTTAACTATTACATTAGTAAAATGTTCAGATCAGCTTTATGCATCTGTATGCTCTAGCCCTATTCTCAGTGCCTTCAGCTTTCACCTTTCTTTATTTCTTTTCGCACAGCATCATCAGTATTTACTATCTACTTTTTTCCCATAGCAGTGACTTAATGAGAAGAGGAAATTAGTGAACAGTTCTGAGCTTCCAAAATATTAATTGACACCCGATAGGGTCACATTACAGCTTTTCCCTTTCTAAGAGCATTAGTTTGCATCTCTTTCTATTATCTATAAAATTTAATGAAAAATACAGTTAATATTGTCTACTTAAGAACTTATTCACTAGTGTGCGTGTTTTGCAAAACAATCTCAACAGTAGTTAAAGATGATTTACAGGCAGCCAATAAAAGCTGCAGTTATGTAATGCTTCCTTAGAAAGTGATATTAATGAAATAAAATTCCTTCCTGGAGTGGGAAGCAACGTTTTACATGCAAAGAAAGATGCTGCTGGTTAGCAGTGTCATGCTTTGCTGGGAGTTGCTACGTACAAAACCTGCTGAATTCTGATCTCTGGCTGGTGTGGTCAGATGGAGATGTGAGAATAAAGGATGTTGGGCTGGTGGGGGGATGAGAGTAAAATAAGTTTGGAAATGTTTATAATTGAAAAAGAGCAGCTAGCTGGCATCTTGATGAATGTGACAGTATAAAGGTTGTCAAGGGTAGAATGGACTACCAAGGAAGACTTTGAAAGAGGTAAAGTGCAGCAGAATGTTTTAGGTGTTTTTTTTTTTTGACACGTATTTCAATTTCTATTATTTTTACTACATGGATAGTTTAGAAAATAGTTTAGTGGGGAAACATTGGTGGTAGCTGGACAGTTGAGCTGGATGATCTTGGAAGTCTTTTCCAACTTTGGTGATCCTATGATAAAGTAACAAATTCTGGCATCTGACATCTATTTCTTTACCATATTCTAGACTCATGCTTGATAATTTGTCCATTTATCCCCACACATTCTTGAATATGCCAAGTACTTGTTTAAAAAAAAAAAAAGTAATTTTTTGTTGTTCTTGCTTTCTCCTTTAGCAGAAGACAAGATATTCCAAGCTAATTTTCAGAAAGTCGGATACAGTACCTGAAGAGCTCCATCAGGTGGTACAAGAGGGCTTTTTGACCTTGCGGAAACACGATTGTTTTTTTCAAGATCTTGTAAGGATCAAAGGAAAAGATTTTTTTACACCAGTGTCTCGTATATTAATTGGAAACCCAGGATGCACTTACAAGTATTTGAACACAAGATTATTTACAGTTCCTTGGCCTACTGAGGGTTGTGAAATAAAATATTGCAGTTCTCAAATACATGATGCTTGTAAAGCATTAATCAAACTTAATGACTACTTGCATATTGAAGCAGTCAAGGCCTTACAAGGACAATATCTGTTGGACACCAAAGATATCAAAGACACTAGTGTAATAGATAGGGAGCAAAATTTTGCTACTTCGCTTACAGAGAAAGGGTCTTTTTCAAAAGATCAAAGCAGTTGTTACGTACCAGAGGATGATTACACAAGTCTAAATAACAGAACATCTTATAACTTGACTTTATTAAATTATATGGATCCACTACAAATGCCATACTTGAAACAAGAGCCTTATTTTGGAATGGGGAATATGGCAGTGAGTTGGCATCATGATGAGAATCTGGTTGAGAGGTCAACGGTTGCTGTGTACAGCTACAGCTGTGAAGGTGAGTGCTTCTCAGCTTTGCTAACATAACACTAGAATTCGGATATTTGATTTGAATTTGTAAGTGTTACTTTGGGTATCATTTTCAATTGACTTCCAGCACTTAGAAAAATCCTTTGTTTCCTTCAAAACACGAGGAGAATTCACATTGATTTTTAGAGGCTTTGGCTAAAGACCATTATATAAAAATAATAGCTTATATTTTTCATGCATGATCTGTTGCTGATTTCTTTTTTAGTCTTGAAATGATGGGTTGCTTTTTTTACTTAACATTCAGCTGAGATCACCATGTCTGTGTTTTCCTAGACATAAAACATCAGTCCACCTAGCAAACTCATTAAATAAAAAAGATTCCCTGACCAGTCAATGTCAGATTCTACCTATTGTATCCAAGTAATGTAATTAGTCTACTTGATTTTCTAAGCATAAATAAACTGTCTTTTAATAAACCACTGTGGCACTTGAGACAATGAGGATCTGTAGAATCCCCTTGTATGAGGAAGCTGGACCTTTTAGAGCTTTACAGCTGGTACAGATTTCCTCTGCATGGAGGCAGAATCCCCATCCTGTTCAGAGTTTGAACAGCAGGAGTGATCTTATGGCATCCAGGTAGCTCTTTGACTGTTCAGACTGTTCACAAATCAGTTTGTGGTTTGTTTGTTTTTTTTTTTAACTTCCCTTTGCATTTTGGCATCATTTGTTATGTGGTTATTTCATAAAGTGCTATTAAAGCATGTAATGCTATAGATGAAATAACTTTACTTGCTTGTTTATTTGTTCACTTTTTGATGCCATAGTGACAGCATAATTTTGGAAACTTTGTTCAGAGTTATTTAAAGTAGAAACTGTTTTTAATGTGCTAGTGAAGGAATCTGAGATGGAACAAGCTGATATTGTAATTAGCATCACAGTTTCTTTTATTGTTTCAAGTGTCAAACTATCATAGCAACTTTGCATGAAATACATTTTAGAGTAGCAAAATAAGATAAATGTTTTGCTGAATGCTCATCTAAATAGTAGTTCCAAATTTTGATCCATCTATTATTTATAGTAATACATTAATTTACATACATTGCATGGGAGTGTTGAGGTTAAAAATATATTCAGGATTTTAAGATAGTAAGCTAATAACTGATTCTTGTTTCCTGCTCTATTTATAAAAGTGAATTGCAATCCAAATACTGGGAGAAAAAGAGTATTTTCAAAAACTGAATTTTATCCATGGTTGTATTCTAATGAATATCTCTTGCTCCAGTCCACATAGGTTTTGTAGAGTTTTACTGCTCAGAAGAGCATTAGCTGGTGCTAAAAATGTCCTTTGAAGTAGAGATGTTTCAGATACCAACTTAATAGAGAGAGAGAGTAACCAAGTAACTGCGAATGTTCATCATTTTCTCACCCGAATTTCCCACGAACAAGGTTTGAGGTTAGAGATGTAATTTTCTCTGGATACTTTGTATTTTGTTTGGTTTCTTTCTATAAGAAGTAAAACTAAAACAGCTCTGTTAGCTGGCAGGGCAATGTTGAAAAGCATAGCAGAGCTGAAGTTAGTTCTATTGATGAGTGAGATGCAAAAGGAGCTCTCATGCTTGTTCCTATCACTGAACCTAATGTCTATTTCATTGCTGCAGGAATTGGGAATAAAAATAGTAGAAGTAATCATATTTGCTACAGATGTCGCTCCCTCACTAGGTTTGAAAAATAAGATATTCTGAACTTGTGGAAGTTGTTTTGAATCAGAATAAATCTATATTTGTAGTTGACAAACAATCTTAGTTATGCTTTGCTTAATGAATAAAAGTCATAGAGTAGAGAACAACAATATTAAATGGCTTCTAATGTCTGTAGTATAGTAGACATATTACTTGTTGAAAGAATAGAAATGGTGCATAGATAAATATTACCTTGATATATTTAGACAAAACGTTCTAGTTGAAAACCGGTAAGAGCAATGTCAACAAATATTCCAATTCTTGTTTTTTGTGAATGTCAGTTGCAAGAGAAAGCTAGTGTTATGGATATAGATATATAGATTACTAGTGCCTAACTAACTTCTTATGTTGTGGCATCTCAGTAGTAAGGCAGATGAAATATCTCTGGGTAGAAAATCATTCTTTCCTGCCGCTATTGAGAAACAGCGTATGGTCTGCTTTTTTTACTTAACTTGTACATGCATGTGAAAACTGCTGTGGAAGACTGTAATAATTGTGATGTGTATTTCATTAAACCTTGAAAACGTGCCCAAATACTTCTAAATTCAGGAAAAAAAAATCTGTAAAGGATGATTATTTTTTCTATATTTATTTAATAATGGTCAGTTGGATTTAATGACTACACTGGATGTTTACACTCCTTGTTTTTAGTAATATGTTGGCAGTGATTCCATCCTCTCAGAAATAATGTTTGATTTAAAGTTATATTTAGAATATGGTCTGAGAGAGAACATTTAGGTTTCAGACTGCCAAAGACCTCTTGAAGATTTTGGTACCAAATAGCAAAGAAACGTTTCAGGGCTACTTTTACTTTCTTTTGCTGACAAACCATAACCAAACAAAATCCAGGAAAACACAAATTTCTTTTTGTTCCGGACCTAACCGGGACCAAAACTGACAAGATCAGGTCTTAGAGCTGGAGCATCTCCAAAATTGGAGCTGTCTACCTAAAGCCTAGTGTTGTGGCCAATCTTATTCAGCTACATTCTCTTTCTTGGTTCTGTCCTTAGTGACAGGTTCGAGCTATTATGCTTTGGCAAGCTTGTTACCCAGTTGCACCATTTGGGGGTGCAAGTATAAAGGTTTCTTCCAGGCCAAATTCTATAAGCATTAACACAGTTCAAATCTGCAGATAGTTTTCTTATTTCCATTAATTGCTGCTGTGTTGGACCATTTCTGTACAGTTTACTCCAGAATAAATGGATGTTCCTAATGTGCTATGTAGATGTAAGGTCCGCATGATTTAGTTTCATGTACCTAAGGTTTAGATGCATTCAAATGTTTTCACTTATATATGAACTGTTAACTTGTATGCAGCATTCAGTCATGCCTGAGGGATGACATAGAATTTTATAAAAATTTCATGTTATGTAAAAGTTTGTCAGTGCTACCTGGAGATATACTACAAGTGTTAAGATGGTGGGGTTTTTTTTTCACTTCTTGAATAGTTTGCATTTGAAAGCTAGTAGCAGCTTGCTTCCATTTGTTACCAAAATAACATGGTAGGAGCAATCAGTTTCAATTGCTGCTGATAATTATAAGGTGCAATAATTGAGAATACAGAGAAAAGGAGCCTGTGAGCTACATTTGAACTCTGTATTTAAGCAATAAAAAATTTATCAAACTGCAAAAAATAAGTCATTTTAACGAGCACATTCCAAAGGTGCTGGATTTATGAGGAGACCCCAGGAAACTTTCATTGAAATTGCTGTCTCTGATTGTAGTTCTATATTTTATTGGTGCCATATTGTGAACAGTGCCGCTGCCAAAGTGAATGGGAAAGCAGCATAACAGAGAGTTAACCCAGAAAGGTTACCTCTTTTTATAATAACCATGATGTATTGCATTAAAAATGCCTTGAAAGCCATCTTATTTGCAGTTTTCAGAAAACATTTTTTTTTAAATTGTTACGATTTATCCAAACGGGTCAGAAAATATGAAAGCCCCTCGAAGACTTCAGTATTGATTTTTCTGGGTATTTGCTCACTCTTGTTTTCTCATTTGTGTGTTCCCTGATAGAAAGGCCTAGAGCTGCTCCTGAGCTGCAGCCAGAGGAGAGCAGCAGCAGTCAAGAGGAGATATGGGGAATGGGTTTACAGTAGGAGTTTCAGCTGAGGTCTGAAGATCAGCTTTTTGAGATGTTTTGGCTCTCTGCTTTCTGCCTCTAAGCAATACTTACTTGACACAGGAAGACAATTTATTAATTATTAAAGGTTATCTCCAGCTAAACAAACATTGCAGTAACCATGTGAGATGAATGACTTGAATGTTTTGGAGGTGAGAGTTTAAGGTCACTTATCTGCATGTGCTATAGTAAGATTATGAATCTGTGTTTTGGTGTTTTTCAGTGAAAGAGACACATGAAATGTTGCTAACTAACAAGCAGTAATTATGCGTTCTGCATTGTTGATGACTTCTAACAGTTGACTGCCATTCTGTGCCAGCTGCTTATTAAAACTTCATCCTCCCTCTGTCAAAATGTTCTGTTACATTAGCCATAGAAGTGTTACACCATGGCTCCCAAATACCTTGTTATAAATGCTGGCTGTATCTTTCAATTTATACTGTGGTGAAGTAAGCTTCTGAAAATAGTTCTGAGGGATTAAGCTCTAAATACTATTTTTATGCAGTGGATTATTTTTTCCCCAAGCTCCACATGTTTGTGTTACTTAATGATAAGAAAAGTGTTGTGACTAATGCATTGAAGTTTTGTGGCTCTTCCACATTATCTGTCATGTTTGACTAATGAATTTGAGAAAAGAATGACAGATAAGATTCCTAGATTATTTCCTGAACCTCGTTGGTCTAGATGCAGTGTTTTGTGCATGTAGTGGAAGTGCTAAGTCAGGGCTTGAAGCAGTGATTGAGCACCTGGTGGGAAGGCAGGGCCAACCCAGGGGAGCTCAGGTGCATGCAATGGACCTGATTGGAAGGGGTGGAGCCAGGATCCACTTCTTCCCCAACTTCATTTAAGGGTTGGCAGTGGAGGTAATAGATCTCGCTGGAGATTCCTGCCTACTTGAGGCCTTCCAAAGGTAATCAGCTTCTTTCCTTTGTTTCTATGTCCCTGACTGTTGCATTTGAGCAGATTTTCGCTTGCTGCAGCCTTGGACTTTGCTGCTATGCTGTCATTGCTGCGCTTCCCATTGCATTACAGCATTGTATGTGCACATTATTTCACTTTGCTTTAGTGTATGATTTAGTGAAATTACAAATATATAAGCAAACCTGCAATTTGACTTGAAATAATTTTATAAGTTAGCTGTTCTTACATCTACCTCTTTCATCTTTTTCTTTGCTTGTAGTTCTAGTAATTGATGAGAAAAGCTGGCATTTGTAAATCTCTCATTATGTGTATTGATAATGTCAGAAAAACTTGAATCCATTGGAGTCTTTGGTTTGCCTTTACTTTGTAGTTAACATAAAGTTTTCATCTTAGTAAAATTACTTGCAAGAAATTCTTAATTTCTTATGGTATTTTTGTACCTATTGCGTATTTTTTTTTTACCCTGGAGAAGTTGCTTACACCAGATGGAGACTGTGGAAAATTTAAGCCTATTCAATCTGTATCAATGTGGATTATCATTAAGTGTGTATTGTTAGACAAGATATTGTATTTTATGGTTGTCATCTTGTCTTATTATCTTTATTTTCATTTTTTCCTCCTCATCTCTCTTTAAAGATTCATCAGCTGAAGAAACTAGTGATTGGAACCTGAAGGGAAGAGACCCAGCTGTTTGGCACGTGGGCTTGAAGGTAGCGTGGGACATAGAGACACCTGGATTAGCAATACCACTTCACCAAGGCGACTTCTACTTGATGCTTGGTAATTTTCAAGGGCTGGGAAGTTGAATGTTCTGTTGAAATCTCAGAAGCTGATAAACTTTCACTCCTTTCTTTCAGTTAGTAGTCTCCTAATTTAGCAGAAGATCTGCCTTGAATGTATGTATTCCTCCTATTCTGACCAATTCCAGTCAATTTTGAGGAACTTTCTCTTACAGTGTTTCTTTTGCTTCAGTGAAAAACAAAAACAAAAAATTGAGTGCTTTTTCCCTGTCTGTTGTATAGTTGGAGTGATAGTTCAAGTCAGACTGTAAAACATAAGTAGGATTTCCTCAGATTTTGTGAGAACTTGAGCTGTTCCTGTTCAATGCTTATATTTGTAGACGCCAGTTTTTGTTGTTCTTAATGCAGTTTAAAAAATTAACTCTTAAGAGTTTGTCTGCCTTGTTTAACAAAAAAAAAAAATCCTGTTCATGAGGTTTGGGTTATGATTTGGCTACATACTACGCAAACAATGACTGCAGCAGTTATAGTTTGGTTCCATGATTCCTGAGGTATCCATTGTACTCGTCTGCAGATGTTTTATTGGTCACCTGTTTTAGACATGAAGACATGACATTCCCTTCGTTCAGCTGCACTTGTCAATGTGTATATTCAAACATATCCATTTCCCAGTAGTGGGATTAAACTAAGATCATAATGAACAAAGCTGGCATACTTTAAGAGTGAGACTCAATGTCTCATGTTCAGAGGATTGGGGGAAAAAAAAATACAATTAAACTGAGCTCATTTACTTGAAGCTGAGCTCAAACACTGAGGTTTTCCAGTTAAGACGAGGACTTTGGTTAAGACTTGTTGGCATAAAACTATTATTTTCTCTTTTGGCTTGTGGGTTTTTTTTTGTTTTTATTTGAACAAATGGAATTGTAAATCACACAATCAAAAATATATGAACAAACTCTGACATGGTTGTGTTTGCCTGCAAAAGCAACCCACTAAGCAGGCACCTTAGAAGAAGGAGAAAGCTTTCTGTTCCCTGTTTGTGTCTTGGGAGGTAGATAATACAGAACTCCCTTAGGATGGTGTATCACATAGCAACTTGTTAGGCTGAATAGTTTTTCTTCATTTTTTACCTTGTAGCCTCTCAACAACTATGAAAAAAGTTTAATATGTGCAATATCTTTGTTATCATTTTAAACAGTACTGTTTTTTATAGTTTCCTCATCAAATCATGTGCATCATCATCAATGAAGAATCTGTGTAAAAACTGGGATGCCTGTGTTCATAAGTGCATTCATACATGAACAGAAAAAGTGTTATGATGTGAGCTTCTTTGGTACAGTGGTGTAAATGTGCAGGTGTGTCTCCCCTTTTGTATTTGGAAAGATATAGGGCAGTAGCATGGAAGAAGACAGACATTTCTTATATGAAAGTGAAGTTTAGATGGCAGCTAAACATTTCTAGAAAGGTAGTTATTAATATGTTTGTTCAGTTCTGGTTCAGGCATCAAGTAAACCTTTCATCTCATCTTAACTGACTGGAGTTTGTGCTTAATCAGCTTTGTTGGGCAGCAGATTCAGAAGGAAAGTAATAAAGCAAGGGGTCTGACCACTATTTTTATAGCACTGTATTGTGAATTATAGTTGAGTGAGTTACCAGATTATAAGGATATTTCTCATTCTCGACAGAATGTATGTACTGTAACTACAGTCTTGGGAATGCTGCATGAAGGTTGGCTCAGAAAATTAGTTTATGTAACAGAAAACATGATTATCGTGTTTAGATGGAAACAAAGGTTGTGTTAAACATTCTTCAGAAGATAATGTGTAAATTTCTTTCTTATTAATGCTTCACAGAGAACTGCAGTTAGCTCTGTAGGCCAGGTGTTAAATCTCTTCTGCCTTCGCATTTTTTTTCAATTACTTAAATAATACATACAGGTAGATGTATTTGAGTGTTTCTAATTGGCAGCAGTCCGCCAGCATTCTAAAACTTTTGTTTAGTTTCAGCGTACATTGTTACTGCCTTTATCGTGTTCTGTTGCTTGAAGTGAGAGACAGACAATATTGGTGGATTATACAGTTCTAGTTTTTTATACCATGCTGGTTTTGTTAACTGACTTTTCAGGGGAGACATCTTGAGGATATGCCTAAAGGATAAAATATGATTTTTTTTCTAAGAGGTAGCTTCACACTAGAGAACAGAAGTTTAGCTTAATTTATCTAGTTCCTTTAAACATCATGCCTTCCAGAACATCATTTCAGTAAGTGTAATCATCTTGCTGGCATTTTATTAAAAGCAGTGGAAGCAGCATGCAAAGTATGTAGAAAATGTAGTATTAGGATGAGTGTTGCACCTCAGGGTATCAGCTGGTAGCATCTGTTGATGTAGAAAGGACCGACCGCTAAGACTGCGCTCTTTCTTGCGAGCTTTGATTCATCCAACTGCAGTGACTAACTTGCAGGCACTACAGGTCTGTTATTTCAATTTCTGAAATGGTGTAGAGCGTGCTTCTTTATGTAAGAATTGTAAAATACTGACGTGTCAAATTTGGTACGCTGCTTGCATTTGAAGTCAGGTTCTAATAATTCCTGTACCCATAATACCTCAACTGTTTCCTAATTTTGTGTTAATCTAGTGTATGGGAACATGGTAACTTAATGTTTCTTTGAGAAGAGTGCAAATATAGAAATTAGTGAATCCTAATTTGTGGGTATTTCATAGTGCTACAAAGGATATTTAAATTTGTTTTAGCATTCCTGGCAAGTGTTTAAAACTTTAGTTTGTTCCCCTCTTCAATGCCTCCTCTATTCTGGGAGGAATTTAAATAAAATGCAGTCTTAAAGTTTACACCTTCGTTCTCAGCATTCCTCTTCAGTTGAAATAATAAGCCATAATACATGTTGGTACTAAGCATGAGGTGATCAAATCCATGCATTTGAAGATATTACAATAGTATTAATCTATTTTACTTAAACACAGTGAAACAAAATCCATAATTATTCAGTAACACAGGCTTTTTTTGAGGTTAGCCTTTCTTGATACGAAGACAAAAGATTTGCTGAAGGTCTGCAAGTCTACTGCCTAAAAAACCTCAAATCTGAACTTTATATCACTCACAAAACGGAAACACTTTAGCCCAATTTAGAATAATATATTGGTCTGCAGAGGAAGTGCATACTGAACCCTGCTGTCTCAAGTACACAGTCAAGGGGTGTCTAATATGAAACGTGTTGGGTGCATGCAATAAATCCAAAACGTGTGGAGGTGAGCAAAGGGCCCCATCTGCTCTGCCCTAGAGCATGCTTAAGTAGGGTTGTCATGGTCTTAGTATTAAATTGGAATCTTTCCCCTAATCTTTGACTTAGACACAACCAGATTGGCAAGCAGATTTACAATTTTCACTAATTTTCCTACCATGACTTCAAAACATACTTAACAAAAATACACTCTGGACTTTTTCAAAGGGAGAAGATTTACTTTTCTGCAGCTGTTTCCCATAGATCAAGCTCTTGCTTGAAGGTTAGGGTTTTAAAACAGCATGAAGATGAATTTAGAATCTTATATCCCTCCCCACCCACTAGCAGATTATAGTCAAAGGAGCATCAAAAAATAATTTTCATAACCATCTAGAAGTTGGGTGCACACATTGCAGAGGTTGGCTTGTGGTTAGAGATAAGTATTAAATGGAAACACTTCCACGTGTATATAATAGCTCATTAAACTATTTCTAGGTATTTAATCTGCTTCTATTCCCACAAACTAACTTGAACCCTTTTTGCTCCCTAGCATCTTGAATGTGTTGGAGTTTTTTAACCCCAAGGTTTTTTCTTGACTCCACATTTAATCCAAATGCTGTATTCCTTGATTATTAAGACTTGGAACCCCAGAAACTTGTTGTTACTGAACTTTGATCATGAAGTTTGGCAAATTTCAGACATCTTTATTTAGTTCAGCCTCTCAATTCATTTGGCATTTTGTTTGTGCACACTTTCTTGTTTAAAAACTAAACGTATTTCTTAATTAGGGCCAGATCATCCTTCTAGCTTTCTGATATGAAAGACAAGTGCTGGAAGACACCCTCCATTGACCTGTAATTTTTGGGGGAAGGAGACATAGCCTTCCTGGTACTTTCTGCTGACATACAGTAAGATTAGGTTGACTTGGTTTTCTGTTGTTGAAGCATTACTAGGAGATGGGTGAAAAAAGAGCTGGTTTCTATCACCTCTTGTCAGTCACTGTAACCAGCCCCTTATGTCCAAGAGTACCACCTGATTTGTGAGCATAAGTAATCGTAAGTGTATTAAAACCATTTAGTTAGTGTTCCTACAGTCAGAAGAGTTTGATAAAATGGCATGTGTATAACTTCTTCCTGGCAGTTACTGCTATCTTTGTTTTTTAGTATGGACTTGCAAGTCATCGGCCAACCTGAGTGCTGTTATGTGTGTAGTTGCATAGAAATTGAATCGATAAGAATTGTAAATAATGGGAAAATGATCTTGTTTGGAAGTAGCATAGTAAAACAAACAAAAAAACAACAAAAAATTCACTTATGTAATGTAGTTACAGAAATGAATAGCATGGGTTAATCTCACCTGTATTTGTAGGATGAGTGGAATATCCAGGCTTTGGCCTGTGCTTTAAACCCCACTGTACATTTTACCTGCTTTGTGAAATTAAGAGGAATGTCCAAAGACAAGCATTCGTCCTGGACTTTTTAAGAAGTTAATAAAGACAATGTAAACTGCTGTTGCTCTTCAGAGCATTTTATGAACTGTGGTTTGTGCCTTCTGGAGAAGTTCTTCAGCTAGAGGTACTGCATTTTTAGCCTTTATTCCATGCTCCTTCAGTAAGGATCAGCTTCAAATTTATTTCCTTTTATTTTGCGTTTGTTACTTAAGACAGTGATGTACAGTGTGCAGTCATTATTTTTTTGAGTGATTTGACTCATCATTCTACTGATGCTCAGCCAATTAAATAGCAGAATTTAAATATTCATGCATATATGTGCATGCATACATCATACATATTCTTTTTAGTTTGCTCTTTTGAAAGAGGCTGTACAAGAACAGGGATAATATTAGACCATGCTGGTGCTGCTTTATTTGAAAAAGTCTGAACTCCTTCTGCACTTTTCCATGCAAACTCTAGGAAGTCTCTTTTCCTTAGTGTTTTTTTTCCGTGCCAGTTACAACTACACTTCTTGCATGGATCGATGTATTAAAGCACCATGTACCTTAAACCTTTTTGTCTGCAGATATGAGGATTAGGTTCTATAATAAATAAAAAATCCTTTGTGTGTCTGTGCTTTATACGAGTTATATTATCTGAAGTTTCTGTAGTTGGTGATTCTGTGGAAGAGTTGTGTGCATTTGCAAGTAATCAGATAATCTACTAAACAGTCTCATGACTTCTTGGTATTACATCTGAAAAGTCAAAATCCTCTTGCACCTGAGCTCCAAATTACTTAAACAGGCTTCAGGTTGATAACTGTTTTACAGAGTGGCTTTGGCCACCTGTATACAGTCATACTTGTGATTAATTTCTTTTAATAAATCTTGCCCAGATTTGTCTCAGTAGTCCTATAATGGGATCTGACCATAAGGTAGCAGATGATTCATTGGGAAGTGTGGGGCAGAAGCTGCTGGAAATAAAAGAACAAAAAAAATCAATTTACAAGAAATACAGATTTTGCCTTATGTACTTCTGCAATAAATAGTGGTGGTTTCTTTGATTCCTGGGCACTCCAATTCAGATAGAAAACTGAATTTATTTTTCTGGCACTTGATCATTGTGTATCTGTTACTGAGTTTTGTTACTTCAGCACAACCGAAACTTTTAGAATATTGTGAGTAAGGACAGAAACTGATTTAAAGTTGGCATTCACATAATAGAATTCATATATGTTTTAAGAGTTTTTTGATAAACACTGAAATGAGATCTCCATTCCAGAATCCACAGGAATTTGTAGCGAGATAAGCACTTAATGTCTAAAGGCAGAAGAGATGCCATATTAGCTCTTATCTAACCACAAATGTGGGAGAATTGATGATAAATAACTTGCCTGCATGCAGTTTTCAGAGCAGGAGGGATGCAGGGCGGTACTGACTCCAAGTTAACTTGTTTATGGATTTATTAATCTGTACTAATTTATATAAGTGTAACTCAGGACTTAATTTACAGCACTTGTTCATATATTCTCCTGAGTGTCTTGTTGAGTTTAGAGGGCCACATAATTTTAACACTGAAACTGAATTTAAAGCACTTCGTGAATGATGCTCAACATAACATTGAATGCTGCTTCTAGATGTAGACTGAATTTCTTCAGAGCAATGTATTTCCTCTAAAATGTGCTACTTCCTCAGAATTTGAGCTTTCTGTAGCTAGAATAATTTCAATGAAAGTCAAACCAAGTAGATTCTGTCTGCAGTGGTTTTCAAAGCAGGGTGAAGGGGCTGCTTTCTGGCCAGCTTGCCCACTGCAGTCTGTGGCAGCCCCTGGCCAGCTACAAGAAAGCCTCAATAAAATGTCAGGGAGATGGCTTACAGCAGGTTGCATTTTCTGGCGTTCCCAATTTTTTGGTTCTGAGCTGTGAATTTCAGAAAGAAAAAACTGCAAGAGAAAAGACGTGTTTTATCTTCCATCCTTTTGTCCATCCTTCTTTTTATTTCCTATTTTTCCCTTTTTTTTTTTTCCACAAGAAATGTTTTATTGTTTAATGATTTGAGAAAAGAGGGTTGCAGTTTCCAAGTAGTCTTTCATTTTTCATGCCTATGAGAGGTGGGAAAAACACCACTTCTACACTAGAGAAACTGGGAGAAAGCAATAGCAGAGTTGTTTGTAATGCTAGAACAGTGAATAGCTATGCTCTGCTAAGCACCAGAACTCTATGGAGATACTACTAACTGAATTCTTCATTTCTATGCTTAGTGTAATGTCTTTTATTCTGATTGTGTATCAGTTAGTTTCTTTGAGTATATATATTTTTTTCCTGTGCTCAAGGTTTCCTAATCTTTCCCCAGATGATCTCAACATGACACACCAGCACTGTGTTCTGGCTGGTTTTTCGCCTCGGTTCAGCTCCACTCACAGAGTGGCAGATGTGAGTATAAAGTATGGTTTTTCTACTTGGTCATTCATCAAACTAATACTCCAGTCTGTAAATGTAGCATCATATTGCATCTGCCTTATCCAGAAGTGCATTGGATTACATTTAATCAGACTGTTTCCTTGGACCACCGTTAATTGTTTATAGTTGGATCGAGGTATGGCTGTTTCTGTATTAGTAATTTACCTAAGTTTACAGTTATTCATGTAAGATGTGAATTAGAAATGTGCTATGCCACATCTCGTGAATTGCTTTAAAAAATGTAGAAACAACTATTTTTTCCTGAATTTTATGTGTTTGTGTCCCACTCCTAGCTGAAAGGTGTTATTTATGATGAGGTAGAAATGCTCAGTACACACCACCGATAGCCACAGTCTAAAATAGCCTTTAGAAGAGCAGAAGAACTAAGATGAGTCACAAGTATGCTTTAAGTTGGATCTTTCTGCATTTTGCATGTTCTAGGATGGAAGAAGCAGAGAAATGATAGTGAGCCCCTGCAGCCAGTCATTCTGGGTAGCAAGACTTTGGCATTGTGTTCAAGTGTAAAGATGCCTTTGATTACTAGACCTCCCCATTCCTTCTCCTGTCATAGTTCTAGCAAAAGTTTTCTTTATGTAGTATTTAAATGGGAATGCATACAGAAATAAAACAATAGACAGCATTGTAAAAAGATACTGAAATTAAAGTGTATTAAAAAATTCCCACTTTATTTTTTGAGTAAGCCAAAAGGTAACACTATTGAAGCAAGAGTGATACATGTATCCATATGCATTTATTTTTTCCTAGTTTGTATAATAACAGAAAAGCAATATCATCAGACATGGACAAATACAATAAAAGTATAATAAAAGGAAGCCTTTATTTCCCAAACTATACTCTGCTTACTTGAAATGGACTTTGATATAAAGCAGTAGTGCACTGTGCAGTTAAAAAACCGATAGTTGTGAATATTACCTGAAGAGTATTTTGAGCTACTGCTCCTGTCTCTGTTATTTTGCAAGAAAATGCATATTTTCAATTTAAAAACTTCTCTATTAAGTGATTGTGTTCTGTTTTTGTAAACTGTTGTGGTCTCAACCTCTGTATAGTGTGGATTTTTTTTCGAAAGGAATTTTAAATATTTTCTTCTAGTTTCTTGAAAGAAGTTAAGTAAAAACAAAAGCAGCATAATTGCAAATCTGTTCTGTTCATGTTACTTACATCTTCTAAACAAACAGCACTCTCAAACTGAATATGAAATTCTGCCTGTACAACTACACACGTGCAACTGATGGAAAATGTGACCATATTTTTATCTGCCATAATTATAAAGTAAATGGAAAATTAGTCCTATTCTTTCTCCATTCAATCTGTGCTTACTGATTGGTTATGTTTGGTTGAGCATCTTTTGCATAGTTTATTCTAACAACTATATAAAAAACCAGTGGGCATTGAGCTTTTGTTTAAAAGATCATAGAATACAGTTACAGAAATGCAACCCTTCTGCTCCTTCACTTTATTTCAGAACTAAATGGTTCAGTATTACTTCAGTAACATCTGTGTTCTGACATGGCTCAATATCTGCTCTTATTCTATGTTTAGTGTTCAAGAGGAACACTGGAATACATATTTGGACAATGTGAACTGGCACTCCAGAATTTACAAACTGATCCTAATTCAATGGCTTTATCTCTGAAATCAGTGGAAACTGCAGTTGTAAAGCAAGTGGAAGAAATACATAATGAGGTGAGAAGATGTGCATCAGAAATGCTGCAGCTGGGTTCTGAGAGGTGCAGTCTGCTGTGTTCAGCAGCTCACAAAGCATGGTGCTGCATAAGTTGATAATGTGCTTTTTATGATTTATTAGTTGTTTACAGCCATCGGGATTAACTCAGATCTGATACTTTTATTGCCATGAAGTTCTCATTTTTGACTTTTTAAGGTTCCTTTGCTGGTAGAGGTAAGGAGCAGTTGGTAGGGTTGGTTTCATTGTGCCAAGGCTACCAAATCACTGTGTGGTATACAGACCAGGCTGCTGGGACAGGTGTGGGGGGCGGGGGGGGGGAAATGGGAGGAAAAATGCATGTAAGATGTTTTTAATTGCTTGTCAGATATTAAGGTATCTGTCAGTTTTTTTTACTGAATGGCAGGTGTGAGATGATTGTGAATGTCTGCTTTAAGGTACGTTCTGAAGAAAATAGTGGAAATAATTGTAACATACTTCAAGTCTTTCTGTGCTACAAAACGTACAAGGGTAACAGTGCACTTTTGTAGAAGTTTGTTGAACCTGACAGGGCTTCATGGTCTGGAGTCTTTGCAAGCACATTCATTTTAAAGCATCTTTTTGGGGAGGCTGTGGAGATGGTACTTTCTTCTGATGTGAAAGTAGGCAGTATTATGAGGAGTGCGACTTTGCTATTTCTATGTTAATGACAGCAGCATGACACAATAGGTGGGTCTTCTCATGGTGGTGACTTTTCCAAAGCTGGTTAGTTACTTTTTTTTATTTAAAGAAAGCGTAGTCAAGGCGATGTATTAGCAGTTTGAAGTGACATTGTTTGGTTGCTCTGGAGAGTTCTGCTTCTACCCGAAACAAAACTTTGAGCTCTTCTTAACGAAAGCACTGACAATCTCTTCAAAAGCAGCAATAGAAAGCAAAACACAAATCTGAGAAAAACTGAGTCAGTTTTTCTTAAGTATCAATTACAGCGTTTCTGTATTCAAACATTTTGAAGGAGCTAATCTGTACTACTACTAAAATAAGTGTACTCAGTGTTGTATTAGGACATCTGTCGTACTGAAACAACTTTGACTCGAATGATACGTTTTTGTAAAGGGTTTAAATAGTTATCTGCTGAGGAATGTAATACTGTGTGTTGCTACTGAACGTTGGTAGAACAAATTTTATTTGTTCAAAGCTGGTAAAAATGGGTATAGTGATAGCAAAAGATTTGCACCCCTGACTTTTAGCAGAACAGCTCTTAGAGCTATTTAAAGAAGTCTCATGCATGCAGGCCTTTACAAAACATTAATCAGGTTCAGTCCATAAAACTATACGCATATGTGGTTTGCACAGCTAGGGCCACAAGCACAGCTGGTGTAAATTTGCATGGGTCCTTTAACATCAAAGCTCTGTGCCATTTACATCAGGTGAGAGACCAGCCCCTGGTGTTTGCAGTCACCTGAATAATTTTGCTGTGTGACATACAGGGATGTTTCCTGTTATGCATAGGGGATATACTATAACAGAAATCATTGTTTAACTTGTACATATTGTGCACTTAATCTGAGTAGACGCATATGATCTATATTGCCTTTGAAAAGAAAACCCACTTGCCTTTTTTTATTTCCTAAGACCACCTCTTCGCTTGAAGTACAAATTTTATATGTTGAACTACAATTTAAATTTCATTTATTAGCTGAGCAAGTAGACAAAATTAGCTGTTGCTCATCATTGTGTTAAATGCATCTTCTTCAAACATCACTGAGAGGAAAACATACAGATCTGTGAGGCTAATGCAGGTTTTTGCATGTGAAAACTTCCTACGTTCTTTTCTTACTGCATGATAAATCTTTGTATTTTTAGGCACGTTATTGAGGTTTTAGGCTTATGTTGCGTATGAAGGCATATGAAGAACAAGAGCATGTTTTCTTTCTTTAAAGAATTAAACTAGTCAACTACTGATGACAGTGAATCTTCCATCTGATCATTGTGATGATGACCAAGTGACTTGGTCACTTTTTTCTTTGCCCTCTTAGTTCTCTGTTATTTTAAATACAAAAAAATGAAACTGAAGTAGCTAAAGCCAAATATAGAATTGATGAAGAACTGTCACCCAATTTTGGCTCTGAATTTCTGTTTTGGTATGCAGCTTATCTACCTTTGGACCAGAGATCATGAGCTTGAAATTAAGTAGTCTTTATTTCCCTAGAGTAGATGGTACAGTTGTGTTCTATTTACAAATGTCATAACTGAAGCTCCTCACACGTTTTAATTCAGAGAGGAAGAGCCTAACAGCGCATCTGAAAGAGTAAGATGTGATTCAGTGCTTTCTCTCCTGTATTTCTGGACAGGAAAGTGGACTTGGTGCCCTGAAAAAAGGGAATTAGAACTAAAGATCTGGAGTAGAGGTGTAGTTTTAGTATTTCTATTTTTGTGGTGGGTAGAGAGACCTGTAAGAGGTGGAGTTGAGCATCTGGGGAATGTCTTTTCTGATTGCTTGTTTTCCCAGAGTTCACTTGTTGGAGACCTGTCTTGGATACAGGGGATGTTAGGGATGAAGTGCAGTTACTTTTTAAAGCTATCAGATTGCTGCTTGGCCAGCGACCTGTTCTTAGGGTGACAAAGACCCATTGTTTACCTTGCTGAGAGCAGTGCAAAATTTGTGTACAGAAGCCTCAAGGCTCCCTATTCAGCAATGCTGATCTAATAGCCACAAGTTCTCTATGAAATGAAACACCTGAAGAACTTCTTTTTAGCATCTGCTGTGTTTAAAATGTGTCAGACTTCAAAGTAAGTACTTAAGTTTGAAGAAGTGAGGTGTTGTCCTCACTGGGGTTTTGGCTCAGCCCTGATTATTGTGATGAAGATTTGAGGCTGAGTTGGTTGCTTTGTTGCTCCTGAGTACAGTGACTCTTGACTACAGCAGATCTGTTTTCATAGCACAGTAGGTACATCTATCGCGGTTTGTCATTTGTATACCTGCAGGGTTGTGGAAAAGCCTGGGCTAGCTCAGTCAAGGGTATGTGGTGTTAGCTGCTGGGTCACTGCTAAGGAAGGGTAGCAGTGTGTGCAGCAAGGAAGGTTAAAATGTTTTAGCATGCCACGCTGAGCCTACAGCATGGTTGGTGGCTGGATAGTACAGGAGAGCAAGATATAGATCACCTGTGGCATTTAATAACCAATACCTTTAAATAAGTGACTGAGGAGCGCCGACTCACAAAATGTCAAATGCCACTGTTGGCCTTTTGCTACCCAGTATTGACTATAACCTAAAACTGGCCTTTAATCATCGCTAAAAGACAATCTGAAAATCTGCTGAGGTTAAACATATGAGGCCTGATTCTGAGCTTTCTTGCACAGATGTAAGTCATAAGTCAAAAATTAATTAGAAGACAGAAATCTTCCTCGAATGTGCAGCATATGTATTTTCTTTCCATGTTAATATGTTTAAGTTTTGCCTGTGCTGTTGTTGAGATTGCTTTCTTATCTGAACTAAAGCTTGCTCTATTATGTAGGATTCTCTAAATTAAACTCAGGAAAACACTTGGCAAAAACAGTTAACCTGCGTGTTCTGTTGCAGATGAATGTTAGTACCTTTACCTTTAGTTCCACTAAGGCTAGAATCGAGTTTTTGTCTCTCCAGCATGTTTTGTTTTTTCTTGGTATGGTTCTTCTTCATATAAAGAGGTGGAAGGAAGCAAGCGTGTACGATTGCCATCTTCCTGCAGGAAGAGATTAGTGACTAGAATTCAGTTGAAGAGTTTAGGAATTTATGCTAATTTAGAGCTAGTGTTAATTTTAAAATACCAAACAAACTCAGAATAACTGGTATCTCTGCAGGTTTTTAGCAGAAGTGTACATGCTTACTAATTTCAAAGCATAAGTGATAGAGGAATTTGTCCCTGTGCTTCATCAAGATGACCTTTTCAGAATCAGCAGTCACCTGGTCAGAGTCAGCAGCTCAGCTGTCAGTCTGCTTGGTGGCTCAGTCGGTGGGTGAAATGTTGGTCTTCTCTTCCCCCCTCTTCTTTTAACTCAGAGCTAAACTGAGGCACCATGAGATGAATATTGATCTGTGCACAAGAGCCCCAGTATGTGTCAGTCCACATCACTTAACAGCCACATGTTGGTGCACTGACATCTGATGAGATCAGGTATCCTGCAGAAAATTAACTAGCCCATTGCTCTTGTATATGCTGTAAGGGATCAAGATGCATTAAAGATTTGGCCAAGATGTCAGACTTGACTTGGGCTGAAATTACATAGAGTAATGTAACAAATCAACATGATTATAGTTAAAAATCAGATTGACTGAAATAGATTATCATGATGAGCCATATTGTAGCATTGACTTTCATTTTTTTAAAATAGCTTTTCTTTGATTAATGGCTTAATGTGGTTCATTTCCTGAATCGTATTTGCCAGATATCTTATGTTATTGCCCTCTCAGTGAAAGCAGCCAGCAAAAATAGGGGAAAAAAAGGGAGTAGTGAGTACTCAAAGCTCTTGTTGAACTGTTGGTGTGCTCAGCCATCCTGAAACATTGTGTACTGATTTTTAATGAAGCATAGATTGGTACTTCATAGGCAGTAAATACTACTTCAGCTATTTTTATGAAGGGTGTACGTCCCCAGACTTTTGTACTATAAGCCACTAAGGTTACAGTCAATTTTTGAAAATATTCCAAGATTTGCATCTGTCAACTAATCATGTTATATTTTACTAACAAAGTTAATGCTCATTCTAAACATTTCAAATTTCTGTTTCTTTTACTGCGCTCATAACTGTATTGACCAAGCACTGAGTTAGCAGAAGCACTCTGAGAATTCTGTAGCCTGCTGCAAAGAGTTTGGTGACAGCTTTGGGCAGTTTTCTTGACTCCTTCACCTTGTCAGGTTGCCTTTGTTTGCTGTGGAGTCAAGCAGGGATGAATAAAATCTTTTGTGGAAGCAAGTAATGGCTAAAGCAACTTTGAACGTGGTGAAATGTAACTACCACAACAAAAATAGGAACATAATTCTAAAGGCCGGAACTATGGATTGCTATTAAAGCAATCGGGCTCAGCAGGAATTAGGGTAAATAGAATTATTTTGCTTGAAGAATATTTGATGAGCTATGTATAACTATCATGCCTTAAAGCTGAAAAGCTGCTCATATAAAATTAAAAGCTAACAACAAATAAACTAGCAGCGTACTGTATGATTTGTATTTCATATTCTGAATGAAAGCATTGCTTTTCTCATGATAAAGCCTTATTGCTTTGTTGGGATAATGTTTTCTTTGTAAAGCACAGTTCCCACATAAACAGAAAAGTGCTGGGGCCTGTTCTTCCCAAGCAGCAGACAGCTGCCTTCCACTCTCAGTGTGCACAGGGCAGGTTGGCTGTACAGGAGGTTCAGTAGAGGGAGCACGAGCCTGGCCGCAGCACTGCAGCTCATCCTGAGGCTACTGGCAGTTAGTCTGGTAACCAGACTGGTTGGTAAACTTGGGGAAACTATTTTTCATTATAAAGCTGTGTTCGTTATACATAGCAATTGACTAGGCTGTGTTCTAGCACAGTTTAGTGCTGCAATTTTATTCTGTACTTTGTATTACTAAATAAAAATAACAACTGTGCATAAGGACGTTTTTAGAGATGAATGCTTCAGTAGTCTTATCATTTTCCAAAGGATTGTTTAGGTATATCTGTACTCATGTACTACCCCAGTCCTGCCACAGTTAGTGACAAATAAATGATTTACACAACCACGTGTTCTTGTCTTGCAGGTTGAATTTGAGTGGCTTAGGCAGTTTTGGTTTCAAGGCAAGCGGTATTTGAAATGCACTGACTGGTGGCTTAAGCCTATGGCTAAACTGGAAGAATTTTGGAGAAAAATGGAGATTATGGTAAGTACTGGTTTTATAGTCTGAAGCTTTCTGGAGTTTAATTCTGAGAGCACTAACAGTTACGTTTTTAATTATACTGTAGTAACAGGATTTCTGCTTTATTCAGAACATATGAAAAGTAGAATAAGTGTCAGCCTTCTAGTGCTTCCTCTTGTTTCTCTCCCCCAGTAGCTAAAACAAATATGAGCAAAATAAGATCCAAAAACCAAGAGGATATTTTAATTGTTTCCTGACTCGGCTTGTTTTTAAAGTTTGGCAGTGTCAGAAGTTGATGGGCAGTTACTGCATCACACCAACTGGCACCCGGAACTGTGCGGTGCCACTTTTCCATTCAGCACCAAGATAGACAGCACAACTCTACCAATCACAACAGCAGTGACTGTATCTGGGGAAAGTTTAGGGTAAAATCTGATGATGTGGAGGTGCACCTATCTGTTAGTAGTTCATGTGCATAATTACACCCTGGCTAGGACCAGCTAGAGGTGATTGGTTTCTTGGATAACTAGAGGCGGGATAGCTGCTGTGTTTTCAAAAGTATGGCTTTGCCTTCCTTCAAAACTGTCTGGGTGACCACCCTGAGCTCGCTTGCTGTTGCTAAGTAGAGACTCAGGTGGGGGACTTTGCAAGAGTTCAACACAATTGCCAATATACCTGCTTCTAGATCTGTAAGCAGAAGGAACTGCATGGGCAGTCATGTCTTGCTGATATCCTTACATCTCCACGAGAAGCTTCTTTTACGTCATTTCTGGTAGTTGCTGTGTAAGCCTTGGCTTGTCCCTGGTTGTCTTGGAGGAGTTTGTCTTGTGGTTGAGGATACTGAATATCGCTTGTAGTTGAAATTTTTTAAATCTCGGGAGGCATGGTGCAAAAAGAGGCTGCTAATTGAGTTTTGAGAGAAACGTTGTTACTCTCTAACATGTTCACAAGTATCTGGAAGCTTTTCATGGCAACAGCAGATTTTGACTCCGGAAAGTGAAGTGTGGAGAAGTGGGATGTTTGTATGTGAAATCAGTTGCTGTGAGGAATTGCTGAACTTTGGACTGTTGTACAATAAAAGAGGGGGAAAAAATTTGACCTGTTTATCTTTGTATTTTTCCTCATCTTTCTGTTCTCAAAATCAGCTAATCTGGAGTGACCTTTATCATTTAAAAAAAAAAAAAACAACCCTTTGGTTTGTTTTTCTTTCAAATGACAACTTACCCCCTTGTAACAGAGGCTTAGATGAGGTAGAGACAAGAATGTTTGATTGTTATTTTATATCCATTTTGTGTTGAGAACATGGAAAAACAGCAAAGCAGGGAATTCTCTAGGGTTAGGTTTTCTGCAATTGGTGTGACACTGCCATGTGTCTCTAATTAGAAACACGGTGGCGTCAGTGTATCTCCTTTCAACAGGCCTCGGGATGATATTTATCAGCGAGCTGATGCTTGGGCCAAGACAGAAGCTGCTTCCAATTTAAATTTTAAAAATTGCTTTAATGTTTTATGACTTATAATACACTAATCACAATTAATTTCAACTATTGACGGAGACAGAAGAGAATGTTAATTGGGAATGTCTGTTTTGTTGGGTCTCTAAGTAAATCTGATGCTTACTGTATCTTGGACTTGGAGGTGGGGTGGGTTTTTTGTTTTTAACCTACATTTCGTCCTTTGTGTTTCACGAACTGACAGCAGGGGGCAATGTTGAGCCGCAGTTTTAATGCAACGGGAAGCACCGGCTTTATAAAAATGCATAGAAATGGAGCATTAACATCGAGAATTATCCCTGTTGCTTCAAGTTAGCTGTAATCTCTAAGATTCCATAACACAGGAAATCAATTGTGGGTTAACAAATTCAACAGCAATTTAACATAAAAAGTGCAGTGTTTTGGTGCATGCTTAACTTCCACAGCATTAAGTTAAATCAAAAAGGTATTTCTGAAGGTACCCAGTAGTCTGCAGGCAATGCTTTTTCCCGAAATTTATTTTAACTGAACGATTCTTTTAAAGGTAAAAACAATAAAATAAAAAATTCCCTTGTGTAATGTGGAAAAAATGCTTCAAGTATGCATGTCTTGCATTTGTGGATCTTGTCTTGGTAGAGTATTAATCTTAAGAGGAACTATTTCTTAAAAGAAAATTCTTAAGCGATGTATTTTTCTTTGTGTGAGCTTAACAGCTCTTGACTGGAATTTTTTGAATGTGTCTGGAGTAATACAGTCCTGGGTTCCCTGTGTGCCTTTCTTTCCCTTGTTTGGTAATGCAATTGTAAAGAAGGAAAAAAAAGTTTTCCAAAATTTCCTATTCTGCTAATTGTAATTGCTCCAGTATCACAGCAAAGTGCAGTGCCTCAGGAATTCAAACCCATTGTCTTCAAACCTTTGGGCTCTATTTAATGTTTCTGTACATTATAGCAAGCACACCATTTTATCGTAATGTTTAGTCCTGGCATTTCTTTCCCTGAGGATAGTTTTACTTAGAGCTGCTCTTGTGATGTAAATGTTAAACCTTTCATTTGAATGACATTCTGATAAAACATCACATTTCCTGCAATATTACCTCATGAATTTATGAACCATTAAATCTAAAGCAGTTTAACCAATCTTCTTCTTTTTCCCCCTCCCTTGAAAATATGAAGGCTATTCAAGTGTTTGAGGTGGGTTTTTTCTTAAAAAGTCATCCAAGATTAACACGTTATCATGTGCAACATCAGGATAAATGCTTGCTGAATTCAAAGGGAGAGTTACCATTTGAAAAAAAGACTGTACAAGCTTTGCTTTCTGAGCAAAGAGAAGTCTGAAAAGCTGAAATCTCATGTGATGTGAGGAAGTCTTGCTGTAGCTGTTCTGAGATTCAGTGGAGAGACAATTTGTCTCTCAGGGTCTGATATCATGCAAACCTTGCAATCTGACATTTATTTTAGCTATGGAAATGTTTCAATGCTGTGCCAAATCAGTAAGCACTGTACAAGTCCTACAGTCTTTTTTTTTTGTTTATTTTGTTTCAGGCTGATTCCCATTTGAAAAAGTAAATCAGTGTAATGAAAAGTAAACATATATGATTATACTCAAATACCAAATCTTTAACGACTTCTTTTTATATATCCAGTGTTCCTTTTTTTTCCTTTCTTTTTTTCTCTTTCTTATGATGACCCTGGTAGTGCTGTATGGTATGAATTGTATTTCCTGCTTTGACAGTCCATTTAGCAATGTAGCAATGTATTTATATGGCAGTTGGCCTTAATAACCTTTATTGACTTTGGTGGGTAAGAGCCAAGACTGGGATTATTAAAATGTATCAGTTTCCCTGCAGTATAAAAGCACAACATATATAATTATGTTAGGCAGGTTAGCCTCCATTTAATCCCATCTATTTACACAGGAATTTCACAAGTTGAAAAAATTGTAGTTCTAAAATACAGAGGGGGGGGGGAGAATGAGTGACTTAGCTTATTTAGCAGCATAGCTGTTTTCCTGTTCTTAAGGCTTTACTCAAAGGAATGTAACATAAATCCTAAAGAATTAATTTTTAATGGTGTAACTAAAACACAAGTAATTGCTACACCATTTGTTTCACTTTTCAGCATCCCGAAATATAAGTATTGATACTGTTATGCCAATACCTTTTGATTCACAAATGTTGTGTGCAAACAGTAGCATGCATGTCCTGTGTAGTTGTAATGAGCAAGCTGGTATTCAAGCCAGCTGATAGCTCTGTGCACCACTGGTTCACTTTATTTTTAAGTTCTTGGAAAAAAACCAGGAAACAGCACATTAACTCATCATAATACTTTTACTGCTATTCTCAATACTATATTTTATCTGCTTGTGCAACTGAATAGAAATCAGAAAGCAGAGATTATTTTCATTTAAAATTGTTTTTCTTTCCTTTCTGGGGATCTGTTTCATTCTTCGGTACTAATGCTACGTATGAAGTATGCTGTAGTTTCTGCTGTAAGCCACTGTTGTCATGGGCTTATAGCCTGACGGTCTGGGCTGGAACTTGAGCTGCAGAATCTCAGCCCAGGGCTGTAATATATGTCTTGTTTCTTTTTTCTTCCCCCCCCCCCCTCCCCCCCCCCAAATTAAAACAAGGGCTTAAATATATGTTTAAATCGAGGCATTTCAGTTCCAGAATAACCACCATAAGCTATAAGATGTGCTTTTAAAAGGAATCTTAGAAGGAATTCTCTTAGTTTTTCTAGACTTTGGCACTTTAAACAGCTAACCAATTATACTGGGGGGCGAAGGAGGGGGGAAAAACACACAGAAAGATAATGGGATCACAAACAGGCTGGCTGTTTGTTTAGCGTTTTCAGAAAATGCAAAGCAACTTAACTGATATTTGAATTGGTCTGACCTTGGCAGCCAAATTTCAAGAATTCTGAGCTATGATTTTAATTTCTTTTAGCTTTCCCCTTGTGCTTAGATACTGCAGCGTCACACTGCTTTATTGGGGGAGCACGTGGTGATGGGTGATAGTGTTTGCCTAATGAGATGTAAAATGTAGGCACAACATGGGAGCTCAAAGACCCAAATTTTAGCCATATCTCTTGTCTTTTGGGGCTCTTCTTATCTGTTTAGACCAGACCCTTTAAATAAATGTATTTTTGGCAGGTTTTGTTTCATGTACAGCAAGAGTCAGATATTCCTGGAAATTTATCTTTGATTTCAAACAACAGCAAGACAACCTGATCCTGAAGACTCGTTTTTCTTTTTTTAAGAAATATTTTTGACATTATTTTCCTTGACCTCAATATTTTTAGCCATTAGAAATAGAAAGGATTCAGCATTGTGTTCAGTAGATTCTTTTTTTCCTTAAAAAAAAAAAAAAAAGTCTTGCACATCTTTCAGGAAAAAAAAATATTTACAATTCTGAGGGAATTCAGTCTTAAGCTTCCAAAACAAAGTGTGTGCTGAAAGCACAAAGGGCTGTGTTTATGATTCTCTTTGAAGTGTTTTTGCAACAGGATAAGGAAAATTTTAGAAACTGTCTGATAGTGTTCAGGGTAAATACTTAAACCCCTTTAGAGAATTTCACACACAGATACTGTGCAGCAGAAAAAAGGATACTTATGTTTCCTAAAGCTGCTACAGCCTACAGCTTTGTACTTAAAGACAGAGGTGTTGAATAGAATTCTACTGAGGATACATCCAGTGACAATATCTGCAGGAACATCACAGCAAACCAGTGGATAGCACTTTCTATTTTTAACCCTTCTGTGAGCTGGTTGATATCTAAGCTGGGTTGATGTGAAGCTCTCTAACATTTCTATTATACACTGGAACTGCTCAAAGGGCGCTCTTCCAACTCGCGTAGCACGCTGTGAAAATTGCTCTGAAAACATCTGAGATAGTGATGCAAAGTGGCATGAGCCAGGAAGAAGAGTTTAGGACAGGTGATCCCACCTTATGTCCTATAGGGGAGCGAGATGCTGTGCCTCAAAGAGCCTCGGTTCAGAACAACTGGAGTGCTTTCTCTTGTGCTAAACTCTTACTGTAATAGGGCTTCTTTTTCACTGTTTGTACACAGTCAGATGTATATGGTCATGTGTGATATATACATCTACTTGCTATAAAATGAGCTCCATGTTAGTATTATTCTCCTCCTTGATGCACACAGGCTGGATGGGGCTGTGAGCAGCCTGGTCTGGAGGGAGGTGTCCCTGCCTATAGCAGGGGATTGGAACTACATGATCTTAGCGGTCCCTTCCAACCCAAACCATTCTATGATTTAAAACATAAATTTGTGCTACACAGTCAGTAGAAATCAGGAGTCATGCATGTAGGTTATGCCCAAGTTTTGTACCCAAATTGCTGTATAAATTGATCCGTGTCTGAGCTGAGCACAGTGACTTACACTGGATGCTCCATCCCACACAAGTGTTCTCAGACTGGATGGCTTGCCAGATCATGCATGTATATGTACACACAAATGCATACACAGATGTCTGTTTTAATTGATTTTCTAGTATTAACTTCATACATTTGTGTAGATTTAGGATTCTATAGAATTTTCCTTAGGTGAAGAGTGTTTTATAGAAAATAACACTGAGGAAAATAGCTTGCAGTTCTCGGCAGCAGGAACAGCAAATAGAGGTTAGAGAGGGTGAAGACTGTTCTTGGTAGCACTAGAAACACCTGGTGTGTGCCAGAGAGAGGAATAGCAGGCCAGAGTTCCTCCTGCACTCCTGTGAGTCAGTGTCAGTGCTGGGAAGATCTTGTTATACCCCGATATTGCCCTTTTATTGTCAGTGGGAGCTGTGATGATTTCAGTGAAGGTGAAGTTGATGTAACTGGGCCACAGTAGATTGTACAGAACTTGGTGCTGCTTGCACCGTTTTCTCCCAGAATCTTGCAATGCTCTGGAATAACACAGGAGTATTTAGTTAACAGTGTGCTGCTTGATTTATAAGGCTTATTATTTTCTGTGGAAATGATGAAGCAGCACGTAGGTTGCTCTTAAAATAATGCCTCCTATTTCCATGGAAACTGTAACATATACAAAGAGCACAATAACACTTCTGGGTGAAGCAAATTATCAGTGACAAACACTACTGTTCAACACAGCACCATTAGCTCTGCATTTTCACCAGCAATGAACAAAAGCCTGCATGCTGCACTTGTAAAAAAAAAAAAAAAAAAAAAAAAAAAAATCTGCATCAACAGAGGTGAGCACTTGTGCTGTCACCGCTGCTGAAACGCTCCACCCACCACATCGCTGTGCTCACAGCCACTGCTTGGTCTCCATAAGCATTCAGCAAGCGTCAGTGAATGTCAGTGGGTTCAATTTTTTCCTCATGGAGGAGTTCACTTCCATATTCTTGCTTCCTACGCACTTCCATGTCAGATGCTGTTTGGTCAGAGTGTCCCTCTGCTGCCATCTGTCACACAGCAACAAAATGGAATGGAATACTGGTGGGAAAATTCAGCCTCTACTGCCACACCACCAATATCCGCCTCTGCTGTCATAGGCCAACATAATAAAAGAGGAGGTGTTACTTTCAGAGCAGCACTGTAGTGCTGAGCTATTGTTTCTCTTGTCCAATTATTTATTGCAAATTCTCTTACGTTTTTTAAAAGCCTTCTCCTAGTATAAAAACTGAATAAAGGACAGTATTTGCACATGGATAACTTCTTTTTCAAATTGAATTTCCTATGTTTTTAATATGTCTGTATCTACGAGTTCTGTAAAATTATCAACTATATATTATTATTTATGCCATCATGGAAGTGACCAGATACAGGTTTTTTTAATGCATGTAAGTTTTACATGTTTATGAAGATATTACATTGGAACAAGAAAAATCTGGCTTGTTGAAGCTAAATTACAGTGGTTTGGTGGGAGTCAATTTTAATGGCTCTATAAGCTAGGGGAAGTTACTATTCCTAATGGAACTGAACGTGAATAGTAGTACTGCTAAAACGCCATCATCTATGCTGCTGTGGTTAGAATATAATATATTTTTTTTGAGTACTACAAGCATTTTTAAACATGGTTTTATTTCGAATGTATATTAGTGGCTGTGTCCACTTTCTACTTTTCAAATGACTTTTGTAAGCAAAGGTGACATTTTCCAAGAAGTTGCCATTGCTGCATTGATACCTTTTCTTTCCTATTTGATTGTTAGTCCTTATTCCTAACGAGATCATGGAGCAATTATGTTTTTGCAATCTGGTTTTTAACAGTTGCTTCGTCTTCGATCAAAATTACAACTCTTATTTTATACAAAAAAATAAAATGTGCCATAGGAAGCATTATGGTCAGTTGGATTAGGTGATGATTCTGTCCCTGACTCTGTTTAACTTGTGCAAGTAACTTAAGTGTACTTTTCAAAATCAATCTGGAGATTAAAATTCTGAAGTCTTATTTTGGTTTTAGATTGCAGACTTGTTTCTGATCGTGGGTTCCTCATCAATGGAAGGAGGTTGTGATATTTTTGCTATAACTAAAATAATTATTTATTGGCTATGTCCTATGGAGAGAATTTTTTGCAGTTGAAAGGACACAACAAATTTCTGCCTCCCCCCTGCCACGATTGGAAATTGTCTAACTGGAGCCACATTTCAGCTGTTTTGCTTTTATTTTCAGATGGGCAAATTCTGTCCATTGAAGTATGATAGCAGGAGCTTGCTGTGTTCTGCCTTACCATGGTTCCCTCTTGTTCTAGCCCTTAGTTCTAGCCCTTAGCTGTTCTTGAATACATCCTTTTTGCACTTTTCTTACAATACATCCCTCTACATAGTCATGCTGAAGATCTAGACATAATGTTTTCTGCAGCAGGAAAATCATTATTGCTTTTTATCAAATATGTCTAGTTAACACCAGATTCCAACAGATCTTTTTGGGCTGGTAGGGAATTTGAACACTATAATTCTTACAGCAGAAGCTCGAATATAAAGTTCAAGTGTAGTAAAAATTCTGTATTGTTCCTGTGACATAATGGAATTTAATATCACAATCAGACTAGTGACATGTATTCCCATGAGGAATTTTTGTATGATTCAGGGTATGGTAAGAATGGGCCATATCTATGCTTGTGAGTAAGCATGCATCAGAGGAGCGATGTTCAAGATGAATCTACCTTGATGCTTAGCATGCAGTATTTTGGGAAGTGTGCTGTTGATAACTGGAAATACTGCATCAGTTCATATTGTCTAGCTGCCTGGAGGTTGATATTGTTCTGTAATAAACTGAAGTTGATTACTTTATGTACACGTGTATATATATCGGTGCATATGTACTCTACTAATTCTATTTTTGTCAATCTTCAAGCTGTTTGCTACCCACCAGAAAATTAAAGTTTCACAGGATTTGTTAGCTGGCAAGAAGGCCAATGGTTTCACAAGGATTTGGTAAGACTCAGCATGGATAGGTGAATTGGAAGATGTTTTCTTCCAGACATATTTCATTCATACACAAAACAGAGTAAATTTACTCATTGTCCTCTACTGCTTCTTCTCATTTTCTGCCCAATCTCCTGCTTCCATCTTAAGAAATTATTTGCAGTAGTATGACTTCAGTATTCACCCCTTTGCTCTACACTAGTGATTAGTTACGTTTCTGGTGGAGGATTTGAATGGAAATTGAGATCAGCTTCTGTGAACCAATTGCTGGGCAGTGCTTGAAGTACACAAAGGCTATGCTTCCCAGAATTCTTTGATGCTCATGAGTAGCTGAAAATCTTTCGACTGTGCTTTATTTTTGTCATCTTCTCTAATATGGGGAAGATGAAAGATGTACAGGAGATACATCTGTTCCCAGGGAAGCAATGATGAAGTAACATGAGATTCCGTGTTCCATCTATGTAGATGCTCAATGCTGGTAGTCCTGGCTGTGTGCTAGTTTGAAATGTTATGATATTTTTGGAAGGAATAAAAAAAAAATTAGAATGATTAATGTTTCTCACTTTTTAAAGTTGTCTTATGTAATTGGTATCTTCATTAACACAACCTTAAGGTAGCTGATGTTGTCTCTGATTCATAGTAGAGAGAGGTTATTATGGCAATGATAGCTTTACAGTCAAGGTTTTTCAGACCATTATTTAATTACTGATCTTTTATTGGCTTTCATGTAGGGCATACTTGATGCGCCTGTTTATAAAACATGTTTATGGTTATGGTCAGTTCCAGTAGTGGTCATTTCACTAAGGAATTTTGAGTTTGCAGCATTGAAGCTTGAGGGCAGGGATAATGATGGAAATGACAGCTGAATCGGTCTTGGAAACTCATGAGATTGACAAAAACATTGAACAAAACAACAAAAAAAAGCCCCACTGGTTTCTCTGAGAAATCTTGCTGTTAAGAAACACAACAGAGGACCGATCCTCTATTTTTTCTTTCCTTTTTCTTCGCTTTTCATTTTCTAGTTTTTCTGGTTGAATACAAAATACTGTAATTGAATCACTGCATTGGCTGGCTTTTTCCAACAAAACAGCAGATTTAGGGGCTTAACTGCTAGTTTCAAAAGTAATATATATAGAGAGAGCGTACGAAGACAAAAATTGAGCACACAGATATATAATCCCAAAGGAATAAACTGACTTGTACTAGACAAGCTGAAAGCTGATTAAAATATTTCTCATCCTTTGGGTATGCAACAGCTTTTGATGATGGAGAGTGTATTAATATTCAGCTTTGCTGCTTGTCGACACTTCAGACAGGTCCCAGGAAAGACTCTGAAATGGACCAGGTTTTCACACTCTGCCAGAAATCTTTCTGAGACACAGAGCAGCACCCTTGTACCAGTAACAGCCAAGATAAGCATAATGCTGCTTAGCTATGTCTTTATTTTAGAAATTGCTTTTAGACGTTTGGAAAGGATTGAAAATTTTAAAGAATTCTTTTCATGATATAAACTCATTTTGATACAATAAAGGAGAAAGATTAATCTTAATTGCTTAAAAACAAGGCTGCTCTAATCTGTTCAATTTAAAATCCATTTGTCAGAGTTCTTTGTAAACATACAAAGATCGCAATACTAATATGAGAGACTGAGGACTTCAGAGAGTGCTCCTAATGCAGATGTTCTCTTAACTTCATTTATTCCCTTGTAATTAATACCTACTTGCCAGACCAGAATGGGATGTAAACAGCTGCTTTATCAGCTGATACTTCTTTTGTTGGCATGCTGACATATGGGGTGTTTCCTTTCTTCCCCCTCCACAGTGCCTAAATGTACACAGTATCTCTGGAAAACATGTCCTACGCTCTGTGAGGTGCCTTTAGGATGGCTCCAGGGCTAAATACTTCCTGTAATAGGTGAAAGAGCATGGCTTAATCAGCTTAGTGAGCTTAATTAAGCTGTACTTTTTCTTATGGTACAGCCCTAAAGTATGTTTCAGTTAAAAAGTGTATTTCATAGTTGTGGAATGACACAAATTTGGAGAAATCAGGTGAGGTTTTATAGTAGGCTTGAAAAAGGTGAAATTTGCTATTTATTCTGCAATATGACCAGTGAATAAAAGGAGAGTGTTTCTTTTACTGAAGATTTAAAAGAGAAATGCTAATGCAGTTCAGAATGCAAAGGCTTCTCATATTGAAAATGTTTATTCCCCTCTCCCATCTAATTTTAACACTTTTTAAAATAGGAAGAGCTGTTTGTGTTAATCCCAAATTACCCTGCCTGCTTGCAGATGTGTCACCAGGCTTTGCATACTACCTTCTTCACCATTCCTTGGAAGAATATTAACTGGTTTGATGTCATTGTGAGGATACCATCTTCTCTTCTGTGATCTCTGTGTCTCAGCAGAAAATAGAATTACAAGCTTGAAGTGATTTGAGCTGAATTGTTCTTCCTCGAGCTGAGTTGTTCTTTGTGTTCTTCTTGACGTGCTCTATGTTAAAGGAGAGATCTGATTTGGGGAAGTAAGCAGGAGAGCAGACAGCAGGCTGCCAGCAGTAGCCAGAGGAAATGTGGGAAAGAGGATGGGAGCAGTTCTGTTGGTATCAAAGATGATCTGAGAGAGAGAACTCCCAGGACAGGTGTATTGAAAAGCTGTAGAGATGGGAAACTTGAAGCTGGAGGCATACGTGGAATGGGCTTCTGGGTACAGTGGGAACAGAAAAGAGACTTGACAGGAAGATCTTTGGTGCTTGCAGAAGTGGGAAATAAAAAGGGAAGAATGGCAGTGGCTCTGAGGCAAAATGGACTGGTATGGTTTAGGAAAAATAGGATAGTAATGGCTTTGCAGTATGGGAAGTGTTTATGGAGTTGGAGGGAACCTGGACAGTTTCAGATATTGAGGGACTTGAAAAAGATCTGGAGAATCCTTCCACAGAGGGTTAGGTAGCTGTGTCTCCTTCAAAGCAGGATATTGTGAGTAGCAATCTCTTTGGTGTTTTTTCATCCGGTTTTAAAAGTGCATATGTTGATGGAAATTTCCTTCTTGACGCCTTTTATGTAATAAATGTAATGCTAGATTTAATATGCTGCTGGAAAGCCAAGCAAGGGAGAAATGGTCCTTCTTTCAGCAAATAATAGTTCGGTGAAATACAGAAAGATACTTAAAGCATGTTAAGAGTGATTTGATTTTAATCTAATAAATGTGTAAAATAACCTAGGAAAAGAATTCGGGAAGGTAATGAGCTCTGATTTTTAACGATTTAAAGGATTATATAATGCTCAAAGTGAGTGAATTGTTTGGTTTTATTTGCTTAAACACATGCAGACACACACATACATTTGTATGCTTAAAGGGAAAAGGAGATTCTTCTGTTTAAGCAGTGTGCCTTTCTCCACAATGCTTGAAGATGCAGAATCTTACTGAACTGATAGAATGTGTTAGTTTCTCATCTTAGTGCCTCCCACTGGCTGTGTATAATTCTCTGATAGACTTTGGTGTGTTTCTTCATTATATGGGGTGTTATAATGTCCTGATGACCGATTATGTTATTTATAATGCAGAAGGTGTTAATCCTTTGGTGATTAACACTCTATTTGAATTACCAGAGGTCAAAGGTACCATTTTTTATTTGGGCTTTTTGCAGGCTTTCTTCCAATGATATTTTTTCTACTGAAGGTTTTGTTCGTTCTTTTTTCTTTCTTTTTTAAATCTGAAAATTACTTTGAGATAATTCAGGGCAGTGGCCAACAAACAGATAAGCATCCTCCCTCCTTTGGGACCCAAAGCTGTTCAAGCTGAAGCCATGAGAAGGTAAATTTCCTTTGCAAGAAATAGATCCTCCAGAAGTTTCCTTAACTGTTTTGGAGATCAGATTTATTAAAGACTGTATTTAATACACACACACACACATACATACTTGGATGGTGATATGTACATACCCCTGTGTGTGAGTGTATATGTATACAACTGTGTTTGTATACACATGCATGCTTATATGTCAGTGAATACACACATACTCTTTATTACATGTAAATATTTACAACTGTCATTTCAAGTGGTTTGGAGATGCTCTAGAGATTGCTGGCCAACTGTCAGCTAGTCTCACAGTTACTGTGTTTTACAGAATTGAGAAGGTGTTTTATGGGCCTTGAAGTCTTTCAAAGCTTGTGATGGAGTGGAAGTTAACCTTATCCAAGTATTTCTAGCCTTGCTGTTAAGACTGTGGTCGTCTTTGTGTTTTGTTGAGCTGGTCTACTTACAGGGCTCAAGCTGATGAGAGGGAAGAAATGAGGGCTTTTTGCTGTTGGTTTTTTTTTTGGTTGTATACAACCCTGAGCTTGTGTAAGCATGAAGGCACCTCCAGAGTATTTCACTTTTCTGCAGACTTTCTGAACTGTTTCCTACTTCAAAGACTTTCTAGTGGTTTACATCAGTTGACCAAAGTGTGACACTGGTCTTATAAACTGTTATGAATATGACTGTAACACATGGGCTTGACTGGAGAGGCTGAAGCAGATGTTTCACCTTCATGATGTGGGAATTCCATCTACTGCAAATCTGGAAAAGCATGGGGATTTAGGAAGACCTGCAGGAGTTCCTTCACTGCTGTTTTTCCACATTAAAACCTTTGTGCTGGTGTGTGAAGCTGCTAGAAGCCAGTTACAAGAGCACTGTGTTGGTACTGCTAGCCCTCTGAAGTGATTAAGCCTTGTGTATAAACAAAGAAATTAGTTAAGGAAGGAAGCATTACTATTAGGAAACCAAAAATGAAAGAAGAGTGGCTCGCCTGGTGGGGTCTGTATTTGACCATCAGGCTGTAGTGTGTTTACAGTTCCAATTATGCTGATCTTGAAAATCTAAGGGTCTGCCTGCATATTTTCCAAGAAGCATAACCAATCCTGACTTGTTTCTTGAAGAGAATTCAGCATCAGACTAGGTTGATCAAGTATTAGCAATGAATGTCTTGCAGAGCTGGAACCTGGGTTCACTGGCATCCAAAAGCTCTGTTTTAACTCAGTCACCAGCTGTGGCCTTAATGCCTGAGCTGCTGGATGAAGTCATTCAGTCTGTCAGAAAGTTGGAATGGATTATAACAATATATGTCTAATCTGTGCATCAAAAATTGTGGGTGTTCAGTGCTGCTCTGGGATGAAAATAATGTCTGTTAGGGATGCTCCAGCTCTTCATATGATGGTTTTGTTTTACTGCCTGTGTGCCAGCTTTTCTCTGGTGTTTTGCTCCGAGTTTTGTGAGGTGCTAAGATTAGTGCTGTTTTGCTTTTGTCAAAATCTTTCGTGTTTGCTGTGACAGATAGGTGAAAAAGTAGTATTTGTTCTGCTCCAGCATGCGAGGAATCCAGCACAGACACTGAGGACAATTAGTCCTATGTTGTGGGATAAAAAGCAGACATGCTAAAGTTGTACAGGGACTTTTTTCCTCTATGTGCTCCTTGGGGGGATCTTTGCATATAGCACTGTGGCTTCCTACATGACTTTTCTTTTTAAGATTATTTAACTGCTGTCTGCCGTTCAGTTGCTGGCCTGTGGTTAGCTTTGTTTCTCTTGCACAAATACAACACACTGCACTGCCTTCATTCCCTTTTTTTCTTTCTGTTCCCTCAGAGTTTTGCTCACATTTTAATAGTTCCATTTGAGTTTAGCTGTGTTTGTTCTAGTTCTGCAGAGAGTGAGTAGTGTGGTACGACCAAATGTGTGGAAAGCATAAAGGTCTGGAGGAGGGTTCAGTAGCAGACAGAACTCAAGGCAAAGTGGTTTGTGAGCTGAGCAGAGAAATGCAGAGAGTAGCAGGAAAGAGGGAAGAAAAGGGATGGGAAAAGCCTGAAAAGGAAGAGTATAATAAGGGTAAAAAGTGCAGAGAGAAGAGAAATAGAAGTACAAAGAACTTGGAAGTGCAACAGCTATTTTAACAGGAAGAGTGATGAATTAGAATCTGGCAGTGTACTTTTAAAACTTCTTTTTGTAGTCAGCATAATGAGGCTAATGAAAGTGTCTCATCTTTCCAAGTCGTTATTCCTTCGCTTTGCTCCCTGAGGTGAGAAGCACAGCAGTCGGTGGTAGAACAGGAAGGAGAATACTTGTTCTTAGGGATCAAAAAATTCTCAAATTGCCAGTCTAATTTTAGTCCGTATTCTTGGGAATCTTGGGCCAAATACTGTGGTTGTTGCTTTGTCTGCAAGAACTCTAAGGAATTAATATGAAAATCTGTTTTTTTCCTATTGAAATTCACCTGTTGGGCTGCAGTTTTTAATATTGCTCTAGGAAGATATGTAAACTATAATAACAAATAGCACAGCCACTTAAAAATGTGACTTGTGTGAATGTCCTTTTTTCTCTTTATATGTCAGAAATGGTTTCGTCTGTTGATAAATTTCTGAATCACCTTTCTTGAGAAGTTGTTCTGCTGTGACTTTACTGTAGCACAAAGTCCAGCCTTATATCTGCAGATAGAACAACTGCAATGGTGTGCTTGTATGAAATTTTAAGTGATGAACTGCTTGATTAAAAACACAATATCTTTGTAAAAGTTGTTCCTTGTTTTTTGTAAGTCAACTTTTTACTACTCCAGGTGAGGGGGGAAAGTGTGGGGAGGGAAAGGAACTGGCAAAACAAGGAGCATAGAATTGCAGTTCTAACATTATAAATGTCACTTCAAATGTGAACGATAAGATCCAGCTTGGTAACTAAGATCTGCTTCTGTAAGGACGGGAAAAGTTGTTTGCTGACATTGCTCACGTACCTAGAGCAATGTATTTAGCAGCTTTTACACTGAAGATTATATTGTGTCTAAATACATATTATATTGTAATTTTGATGGTCCTGTTTCAAAGTCTGCTGAGATACACTTTTTGAATGTCATGATCAACTATTTCTTTACTTGGATTGAACCATAATTATTTGCTGAAGTGCTGTAATCTCTTCTCAGAACAACTGTTTGAATGGTTGGTATAACAGACATCAGCTATTAATGTGATTCTCATCATTAGGGCTAGGAATCTGTTACTGTAAATCTGTGATGCTCTTCTTCTGGTGAGACTTCTTCTAAGTAAAATTAGTAAAAATAGGTAAGCTACTGCACAGTCAAACTATGTTGCTGTGGACAGAAGACAGCAGGTTTCTGTATCTACAGTGTTTGAACTGGTCCTCCAGTTCCTGGTTTCCCAAGGATGTAAGTGATGTCTCCATTATAAATGTTTTAGATCACATTGACAGCTGTGGAAATTAAATGTAGCCAGCAAAATCTATTTTAGTCTGGCCTAGCAGAGAAGAGAACAGGTGAAAAAAATTCCCTGGGAAAACTAATTCTTATGAAGAGTGGAGAATCTTTTCCTTTTTGCTATATTAATTTTATTGCATTCTCCAATAAATAAGACTAGCTTTGGATTCTTTGTGTTATTCACATGCACGTTTATCACTTATGGACTTGGAATATGGCTTCTAGGCCACGTTGTAGAACATGTGGCTAAACTTTCTCTAAACACAGGGAGAATTTTCTCTTTAGGATAACTTCCAAAACAGTTGCAATGACTGAGAATAGGAAAGAGTTCAAAATACTGTGAAAATCTGAGAAAGACTGCTAGTTTCCTTGAAATCTCTTTATAATTTATTATGAACATAAGTATTACCTTACCCTGCTTTAAAATACCTCAAGATGTTGAGTCTTATATAGGAATTGTGGTTTTAAAGCACCAGTTCTGACACCTGCTTCAGCACATCTACTCACTCCGGGCACCTGGTTTGAGCCTGTGCTGCACACCAGAGGAGACCAAAGGACTCTGCCTGTTCAGGTGGCTCCTTCATCCGGGGCTCGGGGTGCTGGAGCATGCTGATATCAGTGAGCTCCCCCTGCTCCTCTCTAGCCCAATTCTTTCTTGTTTCCACAGCAACTTCTTAAGTAACTCCATCTAGCAAAGTATTCTCTGTAGCAATTCACTGTTAGAAGTAATTTGATAGTCTTCCTTGTGACCTATACCAGTCACTGGTTGTTTCCATTTGAGCTGAAGACTCAGAGAGAGTAATGGAGTATTCACTGTTTCATTTCTTGCTTTTTTTTTTTCCAAGATGGGGGAATTTATGTAGGTTGCAGCTCAGAAATGAGGCTGTGGGATATTATCTGTGTATTCTAAAAATCAGTGTATTGTGACCTTTAGGACTTATAGACATTTTTTTGTGGAAAAACTCTCTTTAAAAAAAAAAAAAAAAAAAGGTTTATTGCAAAGTAAATGGTTAAAACTGTTGCAGTTACATGAAAGAGACAAACATACATTCATTATTTCCTGAGTATGTAGCTTTTATGGGAAAGTAAAGGAAGCAATGGCTGGGTGTCATTAAGAAGTAGCTAGTGGAAAGCAGTGGAATGAGCAATGAGACTTGTAAAGTGTCCTGGAAACTGAAACACCAGTGTACAAAGTACTGCTTCTCCTTGCAGATATGGGTGCCATATGGCAGCATTAAGGGGAATACGGAGTAGGAGACAAGAATCCTATTATCCCTCACATTTCCATTTGCTTACTGTTTGCTTTGGGCAGATGACTTAAGTTGTGTGTGCACCTTCCTGTGGCACAGTGTTTTCGGACAAGGCACCTGTCAGCTCTCTGGAATTACTTTAGTGCCATTCCAGCTTTGGCACTTCTGATTATAATTTGGTTTTGAAGTAGTTCTAGAATCAGGGTGGTTTTTTTTTTTGTAACAATTCTTAGATTGAAATTTATACTCATTTTCAAGGGCTATTACCCTTCTTTCTCTTACAGCCTTTCAATTTTTTCTTTGTTTTCCTTAAAAAGGCCATCTGCCATGATTGTGGTATTGCTATCCCTGAAACTTGGCCTGCTCTTTTTTTCTTACTCTGTCTCTGGACCTCCTTCTGTAGCTGCCTTGTGTATCTTTGGAACTAGATGGACTGACTGACAGTACTTTAACATATGATGTTTTTAAAGGATCAGGTTTCTGGAAAGACAGCTGTGTGTTCTGGGTGTCTCTGGAAGGATGCGTCTGAGAAGGTAGCCCATATCAGCTCTATATGAACTTCAATAGCTGCAGAAATGTCATGTTCTCAGCTGCTTCCCCCTTCCCACCTCCTGAATTACACACACATCCACTGACCAGAGTTTTCATAACTTATAACTATTTTGTGTTAATTTTGTATTTCTCTGAAAATACTTAAAAAAAAATCCTTAAAAATCATTAAACTATAAATCTACCAATAGTCAATACATTTATCTTAGTTCTAATAGTCTAAATTCTAGCTCCTTTCTGCTTTGCTATTTTGAATTCTATTTACTAAAGTATTCTTGAATATTTCCTCTTCTGATGACACTTGGAAGTTAATGGTTTGTTTTTACCCCCAAAACAAGTTGTATAACATGCAAAACTGGAGAAAACATGCTTAGCTGCTCTCTTCTACTGTCACTTACCCCAAAAGTTGGGGAGGACATTTCTGTATTTGGTTTTGCCCTTAGCTGAGGTTATCTTATTCAAATAAGATTAAGTGGAGGTTCTTCTGTCATAGCAATGATTGCTATAACAAGAGAGAACACGAAAAGATGCATTGAAAGGGTGTAGAAGAGGCCAAGAAAATTGCACAGAATTTAACAAAATATGTTATAAAGGGAGTCCTTGAAGCACAAGCTTTGTAATTCCAATTCTGAAAATTAATGCTTATTTGTCAGTCACAGCTTGTCAGTCTGCATAGTGGTCATACTGGTGTCATCACAAATAATAACCAACCCCTATTTCCCTCTTCCTGTTTTTAGCATCACAAAGAATTGCAATTTTTTTCACTTCTCCATTACAGGGTTTAGTGCAAATACTTGAACTTTCCCATAGCCTAGGAAACATGGCATCTTAAGAAGTATTTCATAGCTGAGAAGATTGCTGTTATGCTAGTATAATGATTTTGCAGCACTTTGCTCAGTGGAACACATCTGTGGGGAAAATCATCCAAAGGACATCCTAAGTTCTGCTCCGTAAAGAAGTGCTCAAAATGACATGCAAAGCATTAGGGGATAGAATCCACCCAATACAATCTCAATTTCAGATACAGGGGAAAAAAAAATGAAAGATGAAACTATTCCCACTGGAAACATTGTAAATCTTAGAAAATATATAAGTTTTCCTCTCTCTGACATACATCAAAGGCATAAAACTTGAGAGATTAAAATATGTTTTTAATCTCGGTTTGATGAGCAAAACTTTTGCCATAATATTTATTATGAGAGGCTCAACTTGTGTTGCCTCTTCCCTTTGTTCTGTTTATATATGACTTCCTTTCTTCCAAAAAAGTAGGAAGTATCGCTTTCACAAAGCTGAAGGATATTGCAATGGTTTGTTCATTTAAGCTGAGTCGTAGGCCCACGTGGCAGGCACAAACTTTTCTTTTATTGTCCTGGGTCCCAGAGGAAGAGCAAAGCTTTCTGATGGCTTCCCATGAATGCCTTTCATTTGTGGAGGAGTTTCACTAGCTTATGCTGACTGTACAAAGATCAAACAGGCAGGAAAATTGTGGTTTTGAGAAACTTAGCCAAGATCTTTGTTGTTTTCTCAGAAGTTTTTCTTCTCTAACCCTATTTTTTAAGGACAGTATTAGGACAATTTGTTGTAGTGATGGATGGAAAAAGAGCTTGATGGATCGTTTTCTGTTTAACTTTTAAGTACTTTCGTAGTTATTAGAAAATTTGTCAGTGTATATTATGAAAATGCTAACCATAATTGCAGTCCTTCTTTATTGCATCTGGAATCAATGACATCCAAAATTAAGCATGAAAAAAATGTTGTGGCTTCTTGGTCCTGCAATTGCATCTATACTGGGACTGTGCGCCCACAGAATTTTACTGAAATCATGCAGGTTTTGCCTGGACACAAAGGTCTGTCAAATATATCTGATTATAGGAGCTGACCTATTGAAGTCCCTTTTGTTTCAAGAATAGTTTTTTTTCCAGTTTTTTCAGCTTCCCTCTTAAAGATTTCCATTTTGCTTAGCTGTTAGTGAGCGTAAGTATTGGAATGAGATATGCAGACCACATCTTTTTAACTGCAGTAATGGCATGTTTTGTTAGCAATACACAGATTTCATTGTGTTGTTCATGCAAAACCTCATGTTTTTCATACAAATTTAGGTTTTGGTGAAGGATTATTTCAATAAAACTAAAATGACTTAGGTTTCTGAAGTAAAACACGCAGCATCTATAGAGGTCAGATGTAGCTGGAACTTGAACAGCTGTACAACATGCATCCTAGATTGTTTTTAATTGTCTTCCCTTTCTCTAACAGCAGTAATTCTTGTTTATATTGTCAAGTACCTCTCTACCAAGTACAAGCGCACCGTACTTTAAGGTCACATGCTTAACCCTACTGCGTGGTCACAATGTAAATGGGCGCCCATTGTTTTCATTAATGTATGGGGGGTGGATGCAAGGCAAGGCTGTTCACAGGGCTGGAATAACTTATTGTAAAAGTGCCTTAAAGAAAGCATATTTTGTCTCCATACCACAGTTGTTTAGCATTACTCTTGTGCATCCAACCGGCAGCCAGTTTGGTAATGGTTTTTGTGTCATTTTGTTCTTTTGACCTGTGATACTTTCTTTGAATTCACCTCAAATAATAAAAACCGAAGGTTTTCCTCCTTTCTAATGTCCTAGAAGTAGTAAACAAAGCTTGAACTGGTTTGTTTTTTTCCTTTATGTGACAGTTTACCAGTCACTGTTGGTGCATTGCTGTAAAGGGGTAAGGTTGACTTAGGTTGACTTTATTTAAAAAAAAAAAAAAGTCAAAATAATGCTCAGTGTTTTTTCACCAGTTGAAAAGTGAATAAAGCATATCCTTTTTAAAATGATTTCAAGAGATTTCAGTAAGTTTTGTGCCTTTCTATCTCTAGTTACAGGTATGGGGAAAAGATGCAGTTGAAATCTTCTGGATTATTTTGGTTTTGATTATCTGGAATTGGCCCTTAATCCCAAGATTTTTGGAGATTTCAATTTGAATTACCATTAGAATATGTGATTGACTTCTGCACTTTGTGTAGTAGGTCAGAAAAGCTGAAGTTGTGCTTTTAAATATGCTTTACTGTGTCAAAAATCAAGCTGATTTGTTGGATATCTTTCTTCTAGGTTGTTTACTTTGATTAATTATTTTGGGCCATTAATTTAATGCCATTCATATCTACTTTAGAGAGACATGGATTTATGCTAACCCACAAATTCCACAGACCAAATATTGAAGACAGACACATTTGTGATCAAATTAAATGTTTTCCCCTTTAAAAAGAGAAATATCTCTATGTACTATATGAACAGTTTGGGTTATTGCTCATGTAGGCTATCTCTCTTTTTTGTGAGCTCCAAATACTGTGAAATGTGATTTGTCCTGTGGTGCTGTGCTAAAGCAGAATGTGAAGTACATAGGCAATAATAGGGCTGGAGATGTGAAGCTGTGGTAGAACTGGTCAGGGTGCCTTTCTGAGGGAGACTCACAGAATGGCCAGGATTGGAAGGGACCTCAAGGATCATGAATCTCCAACCCCCCTGCCACATGTGGGGCCACCAACCTCCACATTTAATGCTAGACCAGGCTGCCCAGGGCCCCATCCAATCTGGCCTTGAACTCCTCCAGGGATGGGGCATCCACAACCTCTCTGGGCAGCTGTTCCAGCACCTCACCACTCTCTCTGTAAAGAATTTCCCCCTGACATCCAACCTACATCTCCCTTCCCTCAACTTAAAACCATTTCCCCTCGTCCTGCAGTTATCTACCCTTTCCAAGAGTTGATTCCCCTCCCGTCTGTAGGCTCCCTTTAGGTACAGAAAGGCTGCAATGAGGTCACCTCGCAGCCTTCTTTTCTCCAAGCCCAGCTCCCTCAGCCTGTCCTCATAGGGGAGGTGCTCCAGTCCCCTGATCATCTTCATGGCCCTCTGGACCGTCTCCAACAGCTCCCTGTCAAACTTCTGCTATGAGAGAGCAGACATCAAGCTCAGGCTGGATGTGGCACTGGGCAGCCTGGTCTAATGGTTGACAACCCTGCATGTAGCAGGGTTGAAACTAGATGATCGCTGCGATCCTTTTCTTGGTCCTTTTCAACCCAGGCTGTTCTATGATTCCATGAAGGTGTAATTTAAGAGCACATCATGCAGGTGACGTAGGTGCTGAATTATCAGACTCTTCAGCAAACTGACTTTTGATTCAGAGAGTAATTGGCAAGCACATGTGCACAGTGATCTACTGATCATACTGATTGTTTTCTTTGTTAGGCACACGAATCTCATGGTAAACTTTATCTTCCCTGATTGAATGATTTTTCACTAATCAAAATTGTTTGAGTAATGATTTTCAATAAGTAGTGAAATGTTTGAATGCTTGGCCATTTAAGCTGTTAAATCTCTCTCAAGTGTTTATCTATAAAAAGTGAATGTTCGTGGAAAATGAATCACAACATTTAGAGCCTAATTAACTGAAAATATTTAAGAAAAAAAAGTTTTTTTGTTTTAGTGGTTGTTGTGTTTTTAATGCACTAGAAGGGGATGAAGTAAATGTTAAAATTTTCTAAATTGATTTATTTTTCCCTTGAGCTACTCCCTCATTCTATCCTTGTGTGTATCCTTATAATTGTTGGGTTAATTAGTTGATAATCTGCCTTTTAAGGATGAAAAATGAACCTTTTATTTCCTTTCTCCTGAGGAGATAGATTAATTATGGAGAGCTTTATTGCTCCCTTCCTCAGAGTGCAGAAGAGAGCAAAAATCCTTCCCCAAACTCACAATGAAGTGATACAAACCCACATGAGAAGGAGACCAGGGAATATCAATGGAAGAAAAGTGGTGTTTTAGTAGCAGAGATTATTGGCACGCTGGTACTTGTCATTTGCTCCAATCTGCATCTCTCTGGTGGAAGGGAAAAACAAGCAAAATCCAAACGTAACTCTGTCAAAACAACATAATCAATAACTGGCCATGGTTTGCATTAACCAGTTTTATAGAGTGTGGGTTTTGCAGTTGTATCGTGTTCAGGAGGGCTGTAGGTAGTGAGAAGAGCACCCATCCCATGGCCTGCTGGCAGTCAGTCTGTGCACAGTCCCTCCTTGGAGGAGCCCAGCAAGGCTGTAGGATGAGCACAGCAGAACTGAGCCTGCAGGTGTGCTGTGTCTTCTGTGCATGCCTGCACTGGGAGCCTACAGTCATGCACACTCAGAGCAAGGCTGAGTGTACTTTGCATTTAATTTGTTTGTTTTAGTAGGAGGTTCTTGTTGTAAAAAGTGTAGGCTTCTTCTGAGCAAACAAATCCATAAATTTGGTCAGACATGATAAAGGAGCATTACCTTATTATAAAGTGTTATCTTAGTGAGCATCTTACGTGTAGCTGGACTACTGAATTAGTTTTGCAGATTTCTTTTTCCGTCCCATTTGCCTTGACAGCAAGTATGGACTGCTGTCCCTTACATGAATATGAATGTTAAATCTACATGAAAGTGTGCTGTGGTGCTACTGGGGGTAATGAAATTACTGGTGCCAAATGTGAGAAAACTTGATTTTGTAAACAACTTGGTCAGAGTCCCATTACCATAGGGTGATTCATAGACACGGTACCTTTCATACTGTGAGGACGATAAAGGCACTGAATACATATGTCACTAGAAGATATGTGGTTATCTTGCATGTGTACTGAATTGCTACTCAGCTCTGCCATGTGTCCTAGACAAAGCGTGCCCACAGGCACTTCTGGACGCAAGTGGCTCGCCGTTTCATTTGGTTGTAGCTAGCAGCTTCTTCATTTTGCAGTATTTAACTCATTCCGTAACTTAAATCTCTGTGCTTGAAATTATTTCAGTAGAACTGGCACCAAGAACGTCCCAAATATTTGCGCAGTTTTTTACAAGCAATTGTGCTAAAAAGTATTGTGGTAAGGAGGCAGGTGGTTCGATAGCAACAGGTGGTGACTTCAGTCATGTTCAGTGAACATTAGTGTTCAAGACTTTTTCAGTATGAAATATGTACTGAAGTACATATTTCAGTTCAGGAAATCGGTGATATGACAGGTTGCACTTACAGCACTAGCACTGAGAGCTGCAAGCAAAAATATGATCGTGAATTCTGCGTAGCTTACCATACTAAGGCTTCAGTATGAGTCCAAGCAAAGGCTTGCTTACCTTTAGAATTAGTTTGTTGGAATTGGTGAAATTAAATGAGGGTTCAATTCAAACTAGTATTCATTTCAACTAGACTTCATTTGGGTTTTAGCAAAATGGCATTACCCATTTGAGGCTTTGAAGCGTGTAATTTTTCCGTTCTTTTTTAGTCCCTAAGCATCTGGTGACGTTAATTTTGACACACTAAGAAAATTGCACTTACTTTTGAGTTCTTTTGATTTTTTTTCAGCAAGTAAGATCATTTATATTACAGTTCTTTGTGCTCAGAACTGTACATAATTGGTGGTGATAACTGTTCACTTGCTGAGTGAACTCATGCAGGTTGTACCCAGTGCGATTCGGCACTGCAGAATGTAAGCTGTCCCAAGAGCTCATCAGTGGAGTGAGTCTTGTATTGCATCTTAGCTCAACTGATTTCAACGGTAGTGAATAATCACTGAAGCATATACTACTGTGCAGTTCTTCAGAACTTAAGTGTTCAGTGTAACTACTGTTTGCATGTGACCAAAATGGGAGAAGGGAGGTGTATACAAAGGAGTGAATTATTACAAAGAACACTTTCTGCTTCAGTTCTTGTTCAGAAAACATATGTTCAGCCATGCAGGCAACAGTTGGGGTAAAGACACACTGTAGGTTTGGAAACAAAAGACATGTTCTTTTCTTGCATTCACAATGTTTTCAAACATATTCACTTGTTAGGGACTAGCCTGTCAGCTGGATCTTCTTGCAAGCCTGATTTCTTTTTCCTGACTTCTTTCAAAAGCCTTTTCCCCCACAATGTTTTACACTTCATATAATCCACTATGCATGGTAGGCCTGCTTCTGTCTTTGTGCTATTGATGATTCAGACAGAGGTGGAGGGGCCGTGCTCTGGGAGAATGTGGCTAAAGGGTAACCTTTCACTCACCCATACATCTGAAGGTGCAAAGCCACTCTTACTCCAAACACTGTGAGTGGGTCAGTTGCTTTTTCTTGGTGAGATGAGTTACACTTCACTTTTAGTGCGCTGCCAAACTGGTTAGTGCAGCAAAAAGATTTTGAAAGTGCTGTTCTTTATACTTTTTTTCCCCCCAGACTTTCAGATTATCATTGTAACTGCATTGAATCATCCCATAAAGTTCTCTCTCAGCTGGGAATTTATTCAATTTTGTTATGCCAGAATTACCTAAAACTGTTTCGTCATAATATTGTTTCAATGCTTTTTTTTTGTATTTTTCCAAGTATGTAATTCAAGACTATAATATAGATAGAAATATATAGGCATAAAAGTAATGGTTATTTCCTTTCTTGTGTAGGAATAAGCTCTGCCTAGTTTAATTTATGACCTTTAAACTCATATAAGTCCAAAATGTACTGCTTTAGCTCCACAGGTATAGTTAAATGGTACAACTTTCTAGTGCAGACAAGACTTAAAGTTTTTATGGAAATGTCTAAGTGATCTACTCTCTGTAGGTTTTTCTAGGTCAAACTACTCATCTATCAAGTCAGGTATTCATCCTTTGTTGTCAGCAGTGAATACCTCAAAGAGAGACAGAGCTTCCTACATTTTAATGCGTGTAGGTTTGTTGTATGTAGAGCTTAAGCATATGTCGAACTTCAAGCATTCTACTCTATAATTGGGTTATGTACTTGCTTAGTTCAGATGTGCTTAAGTGCTTTTGCCAATTGTGTTCTACTGAGTATAAGGGTAGAGAAAAATCTGCAATTTGGCAATGATTTCCAACCAGAAACTTGAGACTTTTTTCCCTTTTACCTTACAAAAAATATATTAAAAAAAAAAAAAAAACTTCCATAAGATTCCCTGTTCTTTTATATTTTATTCAAATACAGTCATAGTATTTGACCCAAATATCAAATAACAAATATCAAATAACTATTTTAATATTGGATGCATTCTATCTACTTTAGCATTATCTCTGACTCTTTAACGACTTATTCTTGTATGAATTTCTTGTCTTAGAATATGTCAATGATTCATGTAGAAGTAAACAAAACAAAAAACAAAAAAAAAAAAAATATGAAGTGTTATACTGACTTGTGGATTATTCATGTATTGTGTTAGAGTACTAATAGCGTTAGCCTGGGAAATTACCACTAATGAGTGTCCAATGATTAGGGTTTCCCATATAAGGTCCTGCAGAGCATGAGGATAACTTAGACAACTAGAAAATCCACTGCCAAGAAAACTCTATGTAAATATTTTCTAATGGAAGGTGCCAGCAAATGCATCCTTGCCAGCATACGTCAAAACTGCCAAAAGATCTGTGAGGATGGGGATTAACTTTTTAACACTGTCATCTTAAAAGTCTTGACAGGGAAACATTATTTAAACGCTTTTCTTGACTGAATATGACTGAAAAGATGTTAACGGTGGATAAAACTAATATAAAGTAGTTAATGATAGTGACACGTATTCCAAGTCTGCAGCTTTTTCTTTTCATTGAGCTCTGTCAGACATCCCTGAGAATACTACAGCTTTAAAATAAATTGGCCTTCCTTCTCAAATGAAATTTGATGATTTGTCTCCAGTCTGATAAAAGAAAGCACACGCTAGTGTATTGCCTTCTTTCAGGAATTTTTTTGTTTTGTTTTATTGGCTCTTTAAGGGTAAATTATGTTTTAGATGTTGCACTGACTTCTATGACTCTCAGGAAGAAAACAGTTAATAATAATTTCTTCCCTTTCAGCTCCCATGAGCCTACCTTCATTGTACAGTTTGCGTATAACAGCTAGTAAGAGTAGAATGTACTGAATCTTAAACAAATCTATTAGGATCACGATGGCAAGAAACTGGGAAAATGGCAGGAAAAAACGAACAATGATTTTGTAAAACCTCCAAAGGTCAGAAAAAGGCTTTCAGTAAGTATGCAGAGGCTAGAAATCAAATCCCATTTCCTATCATAAGAAACCAGTTGTTTTAGCAGCAGTGGTTAATGTACTGTATGTGAAAGATTTAAGACTAGTTGGAAAGCTTTGCTTCTGTTTTATTAGGCTGCTATTGAAAAGCCAACAGCATAACTTCAACTAGGTGCTTTGAGATTTCTTAATGGGCTGTCAAGGGCAAGACACCAGGTCTGTGCTATACTAGCTCTTTCCTGTACATTAAAACAACAGGGGCCAAATGATCATATACAGAAGTATGAATTACTTGATGCTTTCTCTGTTCCATATGGTCAGCCATGTCTTTGGCAATTAATCATGTACAGAATCAGTTGAGTGCTCTCTGAAGCATTGAAGTCAACATTTAGTTGTACCTGTGCCAGTGGGGGCAGTGGGGGTTGCAAGCGTAAAATAGCAGCATGAGGAGCTGCTGGCGCCGAAGTCAGAGCAGCTGGCTTCTATAAACAACACTTTTTTCCTTTTTACCTTTTTTCTTTTTTTTTTCTTTGACAAACATGAGCCATTTTTCAATATCATCCAAAACATGAGGTTGCTGAGTGAAACTGTGATATCTGGCATAGTGGATTAATAAACAAAGGGCAAAGAATTGGGTTTAAAGTGTCCAAATTTCTGGGTGATAACTTAAACCATACTGGGTACTTCCACATATCAGTGAAAATGGGTGCATTTACTCATATTTGTAGTAAAAATAAATAAATTAACAGTAAAGTTGAAATGAGCAGCGGTTTGTAAGCAATTACTGGCTTTTTTTATGGCACGGAAGTTATGACATGTTAAATTAACATGGCTTAATAGATTTCAGGTTCTATTTTTCTCTAAAAGGCATGGTGTTCTGGTTTTGCAGACTTCCATCAGGAAATTTTTTTTGCACTAACGATAACATAAAGTCACAAAAATAATGAGAAACCAAAAGACTTAAAAAAAAAAAAAAAATCAGTCCTGTTTACACATCTCAAATTTAATGCTTTTCCTTCCTTTGTTAATTATTGGCTACTGAGAGATGACTGTGATGTTAAAGTAAAATTGATTAATAAAGATTCAGAAGCCCTGTTCTATTTAAACTCATGATGAGTAATTTCCATCTTAACTCTAAGTGAAAAAAATTTGTTTGTTGACCTAATAAAGTGGGTCCAAAAGATGAACTGTCCCAAGTGCCACTTTAACTTTAGTTTAGACTGAGGGCTAGTTTGTTTGACAGGATATTAGGCTTCATGTCTCAAGCTACATGTTTCTAATGTTGAGAGGTCTGTGTTGAAGGGAGGAAAATGAAACTTTAAAAGACTAAAAAGGTACCAGCGTGGTTGTTGGAGTCTTTAGAGGTTCCTCTTTTGTTCATTTTTTTCATTGGTAGTGGCTTATTTACGTTCAGACAAAGTTTCTTCTGCTATGTATGAAGGAAAGTATACTTATAATCCTGTTATAATAGCTATAACATTAATAAAAGTCATCTTAAGACGAGTAGTAAGACATGATCATAAGAGTTTCTGTTCAGTCCCGTGTCACTGATATGTTTCGTCAGTGGGAACGAGATGAATATGATAGTGGTCTATTAAAGTCTTGTCTATTGCCTTTCTAACTCAATAAAAAATATGCCCTGATGGTTACTGCCAGGGATGTCAGTAGAGTACTAGATTTATTGCCACTGTGCCAGGAAGAAGATAAAGGACATAATTTGCTAAGCAATCTGTAACATATGAGACTATTGCCAGCTGATATAGATATAGGTATATCTATTTATGCATGTATATGTGTGTATATATATATATATATGTAACGTGCTTATACGGGTTTGGTTTTCTTGAGAAGTGGGTTTTTATTTTTAAGGCTGTGCCATTTAGGAATTACAAAGGAAATGCCCTTACTGCATTAATAGATCTATGAGGAAAAAAGGGCAAAACGTGTTTGAAAATGTTAACGGTGGTGCTTGTTGAGGAGATGTGCTGACCAATGGGACAAGAAGTTGCTTCCCTCTAGTGATAAGCAGTTTGCTTAATCACATTTCTTAGGTTGTCCAGGATATGTTTTTGCTAGCTCAGGAAGCAGAAGAAAGAAAGTTTCGACAATCTGTAAACATTACCACCCTCAAGAATCTCAGTGAGCCCGAAGATGAGATAAGACAGGCTGTAGGGCTGGTTGTGCTATTTGTTTATTCTGCTGTCCTGTGGTCCCAAGCGTGCTGAACAGCACTGAGTCGGTGCGGAGTCCAGAGCAGCAGTGTGAAGGCTTCACTCAGCATCGTGCACAGGGGGCCTCTGCAGACAATTATCTGTCATTAAAGAGCATTAAAAGAATCGAGACACGGGGTCAGGTTTTCTTTGATGAGATGTGCAACTATAGGGATGTTCAAAAGAAGGTCATTCCTGCCCTTTAGAGCAGGGTGGTATTGGCTGGGTTTCTGTTGGATTTTTATCAGTGTTGATGTGAGGAAATGGCTTTCCCAGCTGATAAGATCTTTGACCGAGTTTCTTGAACCCTTGACCTTTATCAGTCAAGGTATATATTGAATCCCCTTGTTAAAAATAAATCCCGAAACAAGTTATATGGAAAAAAAAAATCTTTCAAAGGAGGGTGTTTTATAATATAATTTTACCCAGAATGCTGCTTTATCTTATACAATTTGGGATTTTTACTGAGACAATAAGAATGGCAAGTTATTAAGAAATGTCTCTGTAAAAGCTACATATCAAACCCTGCCCTCGCATTCCAGGCAACCTTACTGCCCTTAGCACTTGTAGGAAACAAGTAAATCAGTTAAATTGCTATGAATCGTTGTTGTATGTTGCTTAATAGTACTATTTCACCCTCGAGGTAGCCACAACGTGCTTGCAGGGCTCAGTAAAGAAGCATTTATGATGTCTGTGTCAAACTGTGTTTGACTTCGTCTGCGTACATCACCACAGGACGGAAAGGTGTTAGTAGAAGTCTGGTGCAATATAATTGTTCTCTCCATAAAAATTGAAGTGTGTTTTGTTCCCAGATGTAGCTGTAGATGTGAGGGACTTCAGTACCAAAGTGGCGGTTTTGCTAGGCTGGCAGCATTTTTACAAAGGCATTATGTGACTGAACCTTTGGGGAAGCGGTCACCCACTTTTGCAGACTCCAAAGGCATCCTCTTTTCCTTAGGAACCACCAGTTCCCTATGGGTCTGTTCTTTGCAGACTTATTTAGGGGATCTTGATGTTTGTTGTCTGCCAATAACTGTACTTTCAGATTTGTCAGGCAGAACATCGTTAATCTTTGTAGTTTTTCTGCAGTCTTGGAGAGAAATAGACTTACACTATTGCCAGCTTTCCCATCTCCTGGGGATTTCCCTATTCTGCTGTGATTAATACAGTCACCCAAAAATTCTGAAAGGGAAATCCTACTGTGCTGTGCTCTGGTAGTATGGTGAGTCCAATGGTGCTATTATATGGAGATAAGCTTAACTATAGTGCTGTGTCAAAAATCTTAGAATACAGAAGATAAAGCCTTAATAGACATATTTATTTTGAATGATAAGGAGAGTTCGTGTTCATCTCTTGAAGAATGTACACATCTTCATCTCACGTGAGTACATTTTGAAGACCTGTGCAGTTGCTGCAGATGAGCTGCGGATCAGGGCTGTTGAAGTTGGCAGGTACTACAGCTTTTGGAAAAGATGTTGTAGGTCAGTGCAAGGGAAACCCAGGTCAGAGAATCTTATCTGAAAATACTCTGTCGTCTTGTTTGCTTTGCAGTGTCATAGCAGGGTCAAGAATGTGATCTGTACAAAGTTATGGACATTGGGTACTTTTTTTGTGTGTGTGCATGTGTGTGATGGTGTTTGTTTTTGTTTGGATGGTTTTTTTGTGTGTGGTTTTCTTTGCCTTTTGGAAAGCCAACGAATAGAAATGGGATGAGAAGGACAAGATGGATGCTTTGTAGTCTTTGACATCTGATGTTGGCGAAATGTTTTTCTGTCTATATGAATCCTGGTATGCTTGTCGTTTGGAATCCTTACTGTGGTTTCAATGTCACTGCTACTTTACATAGCATAATATGCATATTCCAACTTTTCGGAAGAAAAAAATATTTTCCTGTTTTCACAACCTGAAGATAATGATGATTTATCTTACAGAATCCCTGGAGGAATCTGTGTGTGTGTGTGTGTGTACATTTGGGCCAGGCAGGCTTTAAAGGGAACTGTGTGCCATGCCTGTTGGTTATGTTGTTCCCTCAAGAGAGGCCGTGCTGGAGGTAGCATTTGATATCAGTGATATTGGAGTTGTGTTTTGAAACTGCTCAGATTTGAAACATATTTTTAGCTTCCTTTCCTGTGGAAAAAAAAAAACTAGGTTTGCATAAACATTCTGCCCGTTTAGTCCCATCCTTCCCAAAAGCATTTAGATACTTTGGTCTGTTTGTAAAACATGCTGATGAAGATTACAGCATAAAAAATAAATGAAAATCAATGGCTGATTAAGGTGAGAAAGGCAAATATATTATTCCAAATGAGTGAAAAGATTGCAGCTTAGACTCTGTTTCTATTGTGGTTGGACATCCAGCCAGCAGAGGTCCACAGCACAACAGCTCTACATGCTGGTAGAGATGGGCATCAACACATGTTGTTTTGTCATGAGGGAGTTCAAGTTTTCTGACTGGATGATGAAGGACAGATGTGCACTTTTGTAGGCCCAGCTGTTAATGCAACATTTGAAAAGGCCAGTATCTTGTGTTCTTCAGAGGCTGAATGTAATTCTACTCTACAGCTATGTCTACTGCATATATTTTTTTCCCAGCAATTTGTAATGTCTTCCATAAATGAAAAAAAAAAAAGTTTTGCTCCCTGTTTACTTGAAATATTTCATAATAAGATGAAAATAGAGCATGGGTACATGGTAAGTAATTTGTTTCAGGAGGCACAATACAAACAGGAATTGCCTTCAAGGTTAAAAGGGTAGGAAGGACTCTCCCCAAATGCTGTAGTAAGGCAAACACTTCTGATATGATGTGATATAAGAAAATGTTTAAAAGAGAATGGAATTGTATCTTAGGAAAATGAGCTAGAATGCACAATGTCTTACTGTATTACTTAAGGCAATGAGATGTTAAGGTTTACCTTATGTGCCACGTACATTGATTAAATACCAAATATATGGTGGCCATTTCTAACCATCATTTACTGTATTGATTTGTCAGCAGTGGAACTGTAATAAAAAAAGTATTGATTTACTGTCCTTATTTGCTTATGGGCTTTTTATTAATTTTACACATTGTTTCCTATTTCCAGATTATAATTTTAATGTGTTTTTTTTCTTTTAAGACGAGCCTGGCCCTCCAAGAAGTTAGAAAAAAGGAACAAACTGAAGAACAAAGGAATGAAACCATCAGCTGCTTACTGCTGCTTCTTACTGAGCGACAAAGGCTGCGTAATGAATGGACAGCAAGGTGAGAAAACTGAGAAAAATAGTGAGATATTGAAGTTAGAAACAAGCCTATAGAACTGCTTTGGGGGAGGAAAAAGTACCCCAACAAACTGGCATTTAAGACAAGTCAGAAGTTTAAATTTTTAACCAGAGTTTTTCCCTTAATAGAATTATTAACGTGTCTGCTTCTGAATTCAGAGTTCCTTTGTGAGATGGAATGCTCCTTTACTACGCTTATGTAGTGCAAAGTGGGTGGTATAAATACTTAAGGATTACTCTAAGGTTTTCCTTATGCTAGTAACAATATGAGCTATACTCCCAATGGGCATGGCATGCAAAGATGTGTCCATCTTGTCTGTTTCCTTCATGATGCTCACGTTTCTTGTGGTGTCCTTCTTGAGTTAACCAGATGGTGTTCAGTAAATTGGAATATCTGTATTCCTAGAGTTCACATTGTGCAACTGTTTTGTTACACTCAAGTTCTTAAATTGAACATATTGCCATGGCAATAATGCAGGTGTTTACACTAACAGTTTTTAAAGGCTGTTTGTGTATATATTTGAAAGTTTATGCTATTTTAGTGTAGTCAGTTGAATGCGTTTAGAAACATGCATTTGTACCTTTAGTCTTTTTGTAAATAAGTCAATTCAAAGAAGAATTTCTGTTATATGCCACCTTGTATCTTTCCAGCATCTGTCATCTTTTTAGCTACCAAGTTGAAGTCGCCTTTTTCTTATTTCTAAAAGCTGTAGATTTTTACTCATGCAATAATTTCATACTTTTCTTATTTATGATAAATAATTACATAAAAATGATAGAGTAGTAAATATTTTCTTCCAAATGCACAACTTCCTATGAAACCAGGAGATGCCCTGTGCTTGCGGTAAAATACAGCTTTTAGTCAAACTTCTTTCAGACTTGCTTAATCAAAATCGACTCTATTTGGTATGATTTTTTTACCTATGTTAGACTTTGCAATTAACAAAGTTGAGTATTTTCTTCTAATATGTATTTTAGAAAAGCTCCTGAAATTTGAGATTGACTTTAAAATGTCAGTTTAGGTATTGGTTCTGGTACTTGGCTGGGTTTTCTATTCCCAGTAATTGCGTTGTATGGACTTCCTAGAATCATAGAAAGCTTTGAATAGGAAGGGACCTTAAAGATTAAGAGCTTTAGATAAAAACATGATTACTACATAGTACTACAGTAGCAGAAATTAGATGCTGTAAGTTATAAATTTATTTTCTTATGGGTATATGATTTTTATTTGTATACTAATCAGTTAAGATCTCAGAGTCAAAAAGAGTCAGTACGGTGAGTCTATAATATTGTTCATATTACAATGTAGGATTTGTTTCCTCTTAAAGGAATTCAGGGGAGTTTTATTGTTTGTGGGTTCGTTCGATTTGGCTTGTTGGTGATTTCTGTTTGGGTCGTTGGGTTTTTTTGTTTGTTTTTTTTGCCTACTGCCACCATACTAAATAATCCAAATAGTTTTGACTACACTGAAAATTGAGAAAATCACTTAAGACTTTTCCATGGAATTCATGCATCCTTCTTGTGAACCAAAGTAAAAGCTTTCTAGAGATAGCAAAAGCCTGAGCAGTTGTAATGAGTGGAATATCTTTTTAGATTTGTTTAGTTTAACAATAATTTCCTAATATACTAAGTCATCAGGAGGCATAGCAATCTAGAGTCATTTAAAAGCAATGTGGTTACAGTGTTTCTGGCCTTTGCTTTTACAGTTCCCAATTTAATCAGCGGCTGGAGCCAGCGGTGCAGTTGTATCCGCAGCCTTGTCTGACACAGAAATGCCAAAGTTCTTGTGTGGGGGCAGGAAAAGACTTAGAAGCAGACAAAGTGCAGGCCTCCTTGAGACTAAACACCTGAAAGAAAATTTCAAGAGCACGGTGCCTTGAAAGTTCTGAAAGTGTCCTTTGAGTATTAAATATCCATAATCCTTTTTCTTTCCATTTGATGTTTCCCATCCCAGTGACCTATCTGAGTCTCATCCATATGATCTGCATGAACAGGCTGTTACAATACACCTCCCTTGGCTTCATCAAAGCTCCAGCGAGATGTCTGGAATGAGGCACTGGCTGTGGTAGCCATCAAGCAGCAGTGGTGAAAGTTATAAAACGTCCGCCGTGGTGCTGGCAGGGCTGCCCATGTTTTAGAGATCAGCCTGTTGTGTACTTTGGAATTACATGAGAAAAATGTGCTTGGACAGGAAATAATTAGCACTTGTCAAAGGGCAGGCAATAGGTTACAGTATTTTACTTTCAACAGGCTATCAGGGGATCAGCTAGATTAGATAATAGAATTTTTTTTTCCTCTGGAAGTTAAATACAGATGACTCTAATTACTTTACATTGTGCATTAGAGAGCACATTATGAACAGTACAACTCCAAGAAATTTAGGTCAACGAAGGGAGGCAGCTGGCAAAATCTTTACTCACACTTGGACTTAGTAGTTAGGTAAGCATTCTGTTCTGTCATTTGTTTTATTTGTCATTGATGCCTCAAGATTTAAAAGAGAAAAAAAAGAAGAATTCTGGAAATTGTTAGTTCAAACCAACTGGATCTTGATATTAATGGTTTTTCAGAGGAAAAATGTCACCTTAACTGTTTTGGTGTGTCAGTGTCTACTGAGATAAAGCACATTCTTGCATCATTTGTTTTTAAGTCATACCAGTGTTTCTGCATGTTAGCCAATTGCAAATATTCTGAGCTCCTATTTCAGCATGTAGCCCCATCTGCCCATTAGTACAGCAAGCCTTACGGCTGCTTTCATCCCCTATTTACTCAAAGATGCCGTTGGTCCCTTACATAACTGTGCAGGTCTTCCAAGGATTCGAGCAGTGCTGAGTGGCAGTGATCACAAATACTTCAGGTAGGACTCGGTGGCTGTTCTCTAAGTGTTAACAGAAATGGTCCAGAGTTCCTCAAGCCTTGGATTTGTTTGTGCTGCGTGATAGTGCCTGATGGACAGGTTGTTATAGCTGTAAAGAGCTGCTCAGCCCTTTGAACTGACCCCTTCCCGACCTCGGCTGGAAGAGGTCCCCCCTCAGCACACCGAGTGTGGGGAGCCCAGCTCTACTGTAACGAACGGGGGGTCAGGGAGCAGCTGTGGGTTTGGGGCGAACCATGCAAACCTGCCTAGGCTTTTTTTTCACTGTATGATAATGAAAATTGTTACCAAATTATATGGAAGTTTAACAGCAATAGTGGGAAAGAGAGGGTGGAGTCTGATGCATTGGGTTTGATAAATGAAGTGTGAAGTTACCCATCTGGCTCTAGACAGCCCTCTTTTACTCTACGAAAAGGAAACATTTAAAAATAACCATGGTACATCTAGAATCAATGACCCATACAGAGAGCTGGAATAGATCAAGATTTAATGGTGACTGTGGAAGAAATTATCATTTGAAAAGTGAGACAAAGGATGAAAAAGTACAGTTCAATATCTGCACCTGATTCGTTTTCAGAAAAGGTCTTAATATTTTTAGTCTGCTAATGATGCTATTGACAATTTTTTCTATTTTACTTTCTAACTGGAATCAGAAAAGTTGTTATCCTTAAGAAACAGTTTGGCCAGAAAATAATTTTTTAAAAAAGAGTACTTGAATTTCTGGAGAGTATGTTTCGCTTTTCCACGTCAGCAAATGCCCAGCAGAACTGGGCAGCGTGGTTTCATAAAAATTCTCTCATTTCTCCTCTTAAAGAAACTTGTATCGAGTTATAATAATATTACCCCAAATGCTTGGTGTTGTACTCTGCTTAATTATTAAGGTTTTTTGGCTGTATTTTTTGAATAAATACATTTACAATGAAATTAGTTTGTCATCAAACAATCAATGATAGATTAAATTAGAGGACAATGTTTAACTACAATGAAAGTATTAACTCAGTCGAAAAAAACAGTGAAACCATTTTTAAAAGTAAGTCTTTTTCATGCAAAAAAAAAAAAAAGAAAAATATTAGTTTGAAATGATTTTATTATGAGGCAGACTGCTGTCCATTATGCTGTTTCATTGAGTGAAATTCGCATCACGTCTCTAAAAGGAAATTCAGTCAGCTAAGGGAAAGTATAAATCTTTGGATAAAGATCTAATGAGGGAAAAAGTTTGAAAGGAAAAATAGAAGTATTTATGATAGTAATATTTTCATAGTTGTGCTGGTTAGATTCTGGAATCTTAGTAGAGTTCTCTCTAGGCCATCACATAATAACAAGTTGATATAGTGAAAACGTAATAAATATTCAGTAAATAATTTGGACCAAAGTAGACACAAAATTCTCCTGGTTCATGAGATGGACAGCAGAGAAGTGTTAATTGATTATTTTCTGTAAGGATCAGTAGCTTAAATCCTTGGCTCATTGAAACGGCACGGTGAACAAAATCTATTTTATGAGGTCTTTGCTACAACATATGGTAGATCAGATCACTGTATTTTAAGAGTTGTTACATTCTTCCATCTTTTCATAGCTCTTCAAAAAAGAACTTCTTACTCATGACAAATAATATGAACTTCTGGTTTCCAGTCAAACCTGAACTGTAGTTCCTCACTGTTTCTTGGTCACCATACTTGCTCTTCTCCAACCCCTCTAGAAATATGTAGGTCACACCAATCTTTACATAACACTGTAAAGCTGCATATTTTTTCTTGATAGAGTAAGTGCTTGTCCTACTGGTGAGATACTCTTACCTCTCAGCAGTGATAGCTGGATTACTACATAGATATTTTATATGTGAATTTATTACAACTCTTCATGTTTGTGTCTGTGCATAGAGTGAGAACTGAGTCCCAGCCTGCAGTCTTGTTGGATTCAATGAACAAAGAAGAGTGTGAGAGAAATCCTAATGAAATAGTGTGCACATTAAGCAAGACACAAACAGGAAGATTTTGATATCTCTGTTTTGAAGAAAGTTATTATTTTTCTTGTGCCTTATCTCTTTCATGCTTAGGAAGGTAAATGAGGTGAATCTCGCTCTTTGCTCCAGCAGGAGAAAGTGTTGGATTACTTACAGCTGCTTCAGGTTGTTTACATCTCCTGTGATTGTTGTGTGCAATCTTAGAACAACAGATTTTTTTTTTCTGTTGGGAAAATCCAGTGTCTGTTTTTCTGACATCAGTAGGGATCTCCACACACAAAGCTCTGTGAACTCCAGTGGGATTTCTGTCATAGCTGTCCTCTCCAGACAGCACGTGTGCCAGCTGAAAAGGATACTCAGTGAGTTAGCAACAAGCATAACAATTAGCAGCAAACTAAGACAAATTTTGAGTTCTCCTTTATGAAATTATGAGGGGGTAGTGAGAGGAACACAACAGAAGAGTTGGATTTGTTTGATATTTTGTTTGTGTGTTGTTCTTTAAAAGAAGAAAAACTATTCAGCACCCATTTTGAAAGTGAACACGTTGTGATTTTGCTGCTGAGTACTGTGTGTTACTCAAGAAGATGCTTTGAGGTAGACTGAAAAACAGTCCTGGAGCTTTTAAATGAGTGTAGGAAACACAAACTTCAATGAAGTGGTCAGGTCTGCTTCTGTAGCTGTGCTCAGACATCAGCTGCCCTGGCTGCCCTCTGACTTTCCTCCAGTTGCCCATTACCAGGTTGCTTTGCTTCATGTGGCACTCCCTGCTCTCTGCTCATTTTCACCTGTTTTGTACTAGGAGTCTTTGAAGCAACCCAGCTTGGCATCAGTAGGCATGAGTGCTTCACAGAGCAGTGGAATTACTGCTTGATTAAATGCTGCTCTTGAGCAACCAGTCTTATTTTCTTTAAAATGTTTGACCCTTTACCCTTAAAAAAAAAACTTTATTTACAGGCTTGGGTATTCACAGAGAATTCTACATCTTACCTTGTGATGTCATTATAGACACAGCAGATAACAGTGTAAAAATGCTCTTTGATACAAGGACTTGAAGGAAGTTGTATTATAGGATGGTCCAGTAAGAAGTTCAGTTCTGTGTGCCAGGCTCTTCTATTATGCCACATTGTGAAGGACTGTTTACACTGAGGATTGTTACCGCTTTAGTTTTAATGCTCCATTTCTGAAAACCCTGAAGAGATGCATCATCCCATAGATGAATAACTACAGCTTATTTTTGACATATTGCTCTTTGGATTTCATGCTTTTCTTTTTTATATGTTGGAAGGATTTTTCAAGTGATGCTTCCAAAACTGACAGATGGCATAAATTTAGTCTTTGTTTATAGTGCAATTAAAGTTTCCTTTAATAAACTTAAAAGTGATAAATAATTTTCCCACTCTACCAAAGTGCACGTGATTATTTTTATGTTTTAATAGTTGGGCTAACTTTTTGGAAGGTTTGGATTTATTTCACTTGGACAGGCCTTTTAAGTCAGCATGGGTGACATTTCCTTATTTATTTAAGCTTTTGTGCTCATGGTACAAGAAAGATAGTTAGTGTTGTTTTTCCAGCAGTTTGACAATGATTTGCTGACTACCACTGGGAGATCTGAATGCTGGAGATGGAGATTATTGCATTTCCAGACTGCAGGATACTGGGGAGCGAATAGATCACAGAGGTGACAAATTTATAATCTGTGGAGACAAAGCGTTAGCCACATCATCAGACAGTTGAACCACAAACTAGTGTTAGCATCAGCTGTCATCATTCCTGTAAGAGAGAACAGTGTGTGCCAGAGGCAAGGGAAAAGAGAGGGGCAGGGAGAATCCTGAGCATTGTGCAGTGCTCCATGGCTGCCCATTCTAGCTAAAGGCATGGTGTTGCAGAGAGAATGAAGAATTCTCATAGGTGTATTTTGCTTTATCCACTGAGGTTTCTCCTGCGTTGTGGTTGTGGTATGTAGTATGCCCCAAACACAGTTTGCAAACTTTGTAAAAATCAAAACTGTGTCTAAAAATACTCATTTAAAATTAAATGGGTCTAACGATGGAATTCTCCCTTACATTAAAAAAAAAAAAGAGGATTTTTTTTTTTCAATTGGGACTTTATTTTTTAATAAATTGTCACCATTTAATTCAGTTTTATGATGGATAAAGCTAAATGAATTTGGTGAAATAACCTGTATAGATTATCAATGCAAAAAAAAAACAAAAAGGAAAAAACAGAGGATGACAAAGACTAGACCTAGCCAAATGACATGCTTTTGTCTTTGCATGAGACGTGTGAGCAGATGCTTACATAAGTTCATGACTTCAGTCCTAAATGCTGTCAACCCTGTTATTAAAGTTTTTCCACACATATAGAACTTGATGGCTCCAGGGATTGGTAATGAAATACAAAGCCTTTTGTTTTCAGGTCAATGGTTCAAATGTGGTTCAGGTAGATAGTGCCAAAGATTATTCCCATTGGATATCTGTGTTTGATGGCCTATGTAAAATGCATTGGTTCTCCAATCTTTGTAGGCAGGTGTGTATATCACATAAAGCAACTGTTACAGCTGACACTAATTGGTACCCTTGCCGGCATTCTGAGAGCAGCCAAAAATTAAATGGATGTAGAAACTGAGCAAGATGCTGTCAGTGCTCTAAGCTGCCTAGAGCATGGCTGTGAGTTAGCAAGAAGCCAATGGGTATCAAGACTGACTGAAAGCTGGAGGGCGTTGGTCTGTTGCATTGCACTGTATTTTGTCTTGCACTGAAAGTTATGGCAACATAGATACACGTACACAGATAATCACATACTGCTGAGAGAGCACTGTGGTAAACCACTGGGCAACGGCATGGATAAGAGGGAAGGGGTAGGATGGAGGTGTAACTCATCAGAAATTAAGAATAACTGGAAAATAGAATTATTGCTTATTTTGACTTCTAGTGAGCTCTTTCTGATGTTCTAACAGTTTGTTTTTGCTACAGTATTTTACTATTCATTTTGTTTGACTTTTCAATTCTATATGTATAGTTGTTGGGGAATTCCTAAAATATAAACTATGATGATGTTTAAAATAGCTAACAAAGGAAGTTGGCATTTCTTCCTCTTGAGATGTTCTGTAGAATCAGAGATCTTAGGGACCTGTTACACAGCATGTGTTGTTTTCATATTCTGTCTTATTTTTGTAAACGACAGCAGCCCCAAATGGAATGTGTAAGCAACAGTAGCAGAAGAAAATCCTACTGTAGATTACTGAAAAATATGTAGTTTAGCCAACTAAGAAGACCTATAGAGGTATGTAACACCCCAGATTGTAATTTATAACCCTTTCCATATCATCATATACTTAGAGATTACTCAGCCTGCGTGAGCGATGCAGCAGGTGGGACTCATAGGTAAAAAGCAGGTTGAAGTAACATGGCTAAACATCAAAAATATAATTCAGAATTGAGATAAGTGAACCAAAAAGAAAGCATGAGTTGTATCCAAAGGATTAAATGAGAAGCAGACTTTCCAAATGCAGAGTTTGTGGGGGAGACTGGAAAAGGCTGTCAGCTATTGAAGTGAAAGCAGTAATATCAGGAGGAAAGAAGGAGTTCAGAAAATTTTTAAGATCTGCAAATAAGAGCTTGTTCCACTATTTCTACAAAGTTAAGCTGAATGGTGCCATCAGATATGCCTGTGGATCTGCTGAAATTAGATTCAGCTCCAAATTATGCTGGAGAGGGTGTTTGTACAACTTTATTGGTCTTTCACTTCTTGCCAGTTGCATTTGAGCAAGTCAGCATTTTCTCATTTTTATTTTCTGTTCAAAATTATCAGTCAGATAACTTCTGACAAAGTTCCCTGTCCTACCAAGTAATTTGTGAGTGTTGTGGTTTAACCCAGTAGGTGGCTCAGCACCACACAGTGTTTGTTCACTGCCTTCCCCCCCCCCACCTCCCAGTGAGATGGGGGAGAGAACAAAAGAAAAACAACAAATTAGAACTCATGGGTTAAGATAAAAACTATTTACTAAGATAGAGAAAAGGAAAATTGTTATGACTATATATATGTAAAAATTTATATAACAAGAGATGCACAAGTAATTGCTTTCCACCCTGTGACTGATGCCTTGCTAGCCCCCCAAGCAGGGGAAAGAGAGCAAGATGAACTCGCACATCCTTCAGAACTCCTCCTGCTTGATGCCATATCTTATGGAACATCCATTTGGCTGATTTAAGTCAGCTGTCCTAATTCTGTTCTCTCCCAGCTCCGTGGGCCCTTTGCTACGAATGGTCTTGGTGCTATGCAGCACTGCTTAGCAGGTGACTAGAAACATTGGTGTTGATATCAACATGTGGTTCTATCTCCTAGAACAGAAACATAGCATCATACCAGATGCTCTGAAGAAAACAATTCCAATCCCAGCTAAAGCTAAGACAGTGATAACTGTGAAAGCAATATCTATTTTAATTGAGTCTACACAAACCCATAACATGTGAGAGTTATTTTGATCAGCCAGGTATCATCATTGCAGTACATATTATTTTTTGTTTGGATCTGAAAATAAATATCTGGTTATCTAAAATGAATTCCCATTATTACAAATACACAATTTACAATCAGGAATTTTCAAATATTAGATTTTAGAATGGGCCGTTTCTGCAAATCTTCCTGTCAGTGCATTGATTTGTTAAGTAAATAAGTTGGTAAATCCTGTACAATATTTGAAATCTTTTCCTAGAAATTTGATGCAGTTAGTCATTATTTTGCAGTATCTGCTCAGTTTGCTTTCCCAGTAATATCACCAAGCTTTCTCTAAGTTGAATAAAGGAAGTTCTACTTTTTTTCTGTTTATTGAGTCCCAAACAATATTTTAGTTTAATTTTAGCAGTACGGCATCTGGTAACAGTGATGGTGCCATAGGGTGTGCTGTATTTAATAAGGCCAACATTTGGTCCTTCTGACTTTGAAAAATCTGATTGGAATTACTTTCAACCTTTTGGTAAAGGTGGATTTGAAAACGTGTTTGGGAAATGAGACATAATTGATGTATCCGCTCATTGGCTATAGAACGTTTATTTTAAGACATAGTTTACCTACAAATGACCTAATTATCCTACCTTAGACCATCCTGAAAATACTTAAATATCTGGCCTTCTGTTTATCTTTGGAGATGTGTACCAATCCTAAAGATCTGTGGTTGGTAGTGGGCAGGAAGTTGGAGGAAAGGCGGAAGAGGATTTGAGAGGTGTGAGGGTGTCATGCTGGAGAAGGTTTTTAACTGTTTTGCTTGCCTGTAGGTGACACTGTTGCATCATTTATCTGTACATTTTCACATATCTTATCCAGGGTCAAAAAAAAAAAAAAAAAGTTTCATTAAAAGAATTTGAGAGACAATCAGATAAATACAGTACACTAATGATTCCTTAAGCCTTAGTTAAAGCGCAGAGTCCTAGATACAGCTAGATTAATGGTGTGTTCTTTTCCCAAAGATGGCAGCAGCTCATAACATTACTTCTGATTAACGAGCTCACTAGCATTGCTTCTTTAGCGCGGTGTCCCCTTGACAGGCAAGTTGCTAAAAGGATTGCACTGCATGTTTCTGAAGACTAATGTAATAAACCAGGATGATAATATGCTGTTGGAAAAAATATCTTAATTTGCTGCTAAGTTGCGTCAATATAAAGTTAAAATGTTTTTCTTTACTCGAGTCGTTTAAATTAATAATGTGTGCCATTAAGCCGAATCTCACAGAAGATTTTTCCTTCTTTGCTATTAAGTATGCTGGCTGTGGAGAAGATGAAATATTCTGTGAGGCTCGAGCAATCTTCTGTCTCTGAGCTACGGTGTGCCTGCTGCCAGATGTTCAGGTACTGCTGCTTTGACATGTATATCTCTTCCAGGCAAAAACCAATATATACATCAGCCCAGGTGCGAGGTGGCCTTGCCAGGAAATCTGCCTCCTCCTAGCTGTGACACTCGTCCACTCCCCGTCAGAATGTGTACCTTAGGAGGGGATTGTAATTAACCCCTGGAAAGCGCGGGTTTTGCTGAAGTGATGTGCGCAGTAATGATATTGTTAGGTTCCTTAATTTCCAGTTTCACCATCAATTATGCCATGTGTTTCATCCAGTTGGTGCTACCCTCCCAGTGTTAATTATAACCTACAAGACTGTTACAGTTAATTTTATGGCAAGCATATTGTCTCTTCAAGGCTCCGCGGCAGCTCATAAATTATCTTGAAGGTAAAATGTAACTTGGGGAACTAGTTATGAAAATTCCATCCATCTCGCTTAGGAGGTGCAGCTGCTACTGTCAGCTGCCTCGCCACTGCGTTGTGAAGGAATTACGGTGGGTCAGGCCTGGCGGCTCAGCCCGGGCTGTCACGGCACGGGAAGGCTGTCCTGGCCTGTCAGACAGGGGCCTTCTGCCAGTCCCTGGTGGCCGTGCTCTGCAGGCAGCGAGAGGCAGGCAGGGCAGGTGGATGGTCCCCGAGCTGTCTCTATTCATTACTTTACAGAAACTTGCTTCAGGTAGGCAGGTACGGAGACCTTGCCACCGTTGTCATAATGTTAGGCATCATCTGCAAAGTGCAAGATAGATAACTCTATGAACAACACACTGTTCTGCTGGGCTGCAGCAGCCGGGTAGGGTGATTAGCGCCGGAGCCGCGCGTGAAATAGCTCACTGGTTTGTAAAATGACTGCGGGTTTAATTGCAGCGGCCGCCTGCTTTTGGAAGAGCACATCTGCTTGCTTTTATTTCGCGCTCGCCGTGTGAGGAGGTGCAATTCCACTGCGAAGCCATTTGTGTTAGAGCTTCACTTTAAGTAAATTAGCATGGTTCTGTAGTGGAATTATGACATCTGTGTGTGTCCTGGTTTTGCTGAAGGAATTGCAGACTTTTCTATGAAAAAAAAAAAAAGCAACCGAGTATTTACAACAATGAACTGAGCATTCAGTGCTACTTAAATTTTTATATTAATCTAATATTATTTCTGTAATGCCTTATTTCTCTCTTTATAGCAGTTACATAAGGCTACCATAAAATATAATCCCTCATTCTGCTATCTCTTCCTTTAGTATTTAGAATTTCAATAGTTCTAAATGCTGTCAAGTTTTGGGTGTTTTTTTTTTTTTTTATAAAGAATGAAACCTCAGTACAAATCAAATTTCCTGTGGAGCTTTTTCCCTTCCACTCTTTTACCTTTCAAAAGGACTTCTGTGTTTACAGTGCTGTTTCCTAACCTCATTTACAGCTGGGAGGGCACATGAGAAGGAACACTGAAAGCTGACACTGAGCACATTTCCATAGGCAACCGCTGTGCAGATGTGAATGCACAGACCATTGTGAATGGGTGAATGTTGGGAATTCAATTGAGGAGAAAACGATCCAACACAATAATGAAAACCAGTGAGGATAATGCATCTAAATATATATTATTCATTTGTGTTGAGTCTTCATTCAGTTTAATTATTAGTACTTTATTTTAATTATTGTTCTTTTTACAGTGATAATTTTTTTTTAAATAATGCTGACTTTGTAAATTGGGTCTTTTATACATTTGCAAAGTGGGAGAAAAAGGCTGATTAAAGAGTGCGTATTAGTGTACTTCTAATGCATTCATTGTTGCTTTCCCCTTGGAATTTACTGTAAATGTGCCTTGTAATGTCTTTTAGACATTCTTTTCCCTGAGGCGTCTCTGTGCATTTCAGAGTCTGCAGAGAAGAAGCTCAGAAGTTTCAGCTGACCAGAATGCTGTATTTGTTTGTTTAGCTGACATGGAGGAAAGCCGTGCATTAGGCACAGCCGTGGGCAAAGTGAAGTGTAAAGTCCAGATCACCTCAAGAGCAGACCCAGAGGCATTGCTCCTCAGAGCTCCGGTTCCTTCTAGGCTTCATTCTCCCCTCCCATGGAAGGGGTAAGGCAGAAAAAGGATGACTCTGCTGCTAACATATACCCTTAAGTGTAGTGTTGATGCACCTGGTCATCTACGTCATTACCTCCTGCACTGCAGGATGCCAGTTCCTTTACAAAGGTTATCCATCAGTTTGCCAAAGCACTCCTTCCTTTGTGGGCTGTTATGCACCACAGCTGGGAAGTATCTGCTATAATACAATTCTCACTAATTTTTTTTATATATTAGCCGAGGTAGAGGGGGTTGGGGACAGAGAAGTAGTCTGAGAATTTAATGTCTCCTTTTGCTTTCTGAAGGGATGATGAGACTGTTGAACATCTGAGAGTGCAATATTTGTTTATTTTACATAATACTGTATGAAAGTGTTTTAATTATCATAGTTTCAGGTTAATTTTACATCATCACAACATCACTAAGTCTAAGAGAATTGCTTCTGACGTAAGTGCAAATAGGAAGAGTCAGGACACAGGTCGTAATATATGTTCTTTCTGACTGGTACTTTGGCATGTATAATAGTCATTAACAAACTAATTCTCTTTTAAAAATAAGAACTCTTTTGTGCAGTTGAAGAAAAAAGTCTTTCTCAGAATGAAGTGCCTTTGTTGCTTGGTTTTTGGCCAAGTTTAATAGGAAAAAAGTCTGTTTGGAAACCAACTGAACAATGTACATAGCTAATTCCAAAAGTAATGCCTCCTATTTCTTTCCTTGGAAGCTACAACAGGTGAATAGAGCACAATAACACTGTCTGATAGAACAGATTCTCAGCTAAAAACCACTATTTTTCAACATAGTTCCCACCATTAGCTGTGCATTTTCACCAGTGATAAGCAGGAGTCTGCGTCCCACTTTTGCACCATTAGAAGTGACCCACTGTTTCATAGCTGCTGTGAGTATGAGAATGTCGTTGCCTGCACAGTCCAGCTCCTTACTGTGCTCACATCCACATTTTGGTCTCCCTAACCATTCAGCAAGCATCAGTGATTGTCAGTGAGTGCCATTTTTTCTGCGTGGAGGAATTCAGTGACACACCTTCGTTTCATCTGCACTTCCATGTCAGACACCATTCTGTCAGAGTGCCCCTCTGCTGCCATCTGTCACAGCAACAAAATGTTTTGCAGTACTGATGGGAAGGTCCATCCTCTACTACTGTACCACCAACATCCACCTCTGACATCGTGGGCCAACATAATTACCAACATAAGTAAATACTTTCAGAGCAACATCATAATATTGTGATTTTTATTTTCCAGAAAGGATACAGTGGCTGTGAAGCAATAGGAGACAGAGTAACTTAAGAATTGACCATGCAATTGTTATAATCAAAAGTTTATTTAAAAAATGTTTTTTCTTGCTAAATGTGACTCAGTGTGGTCTTATGTATTTTCAAGGCAAGAAGAGAAAGGATTTTCAAAATAGCCTCAGTATTTCATAGTTCTTGGACTCTAAAGCATGCTTGATTTTTTTTTCATGATTGCAGATGCTTTTATATGAAAGACGCAATCATTTTTTGTTGTTAAAATTCATTTAAAAACTCAAACATTAAGCAGTTGAAGTGAGCTATCAACCAAGTGGATTTGTAGGAATAAAGTCATTTTGTTGCTAAATTATATGTAAATATTGAAAGGATAAGAATCGGTGACAGCCTGCAGAGATAAGTGCTAAAGCTTAATGCTTCAAAATTTTTATAGAAATCATAATTTTTTAATATTTCTAGTAGCAAAAAAAAATAAAGTAAATTGATTTTTCTGCTTGGTAATAATCAGAAGTCCCAGTAATGCAGGACGATCTCTGCATGCATTGAATCCTGGGAAATCAGTGAAGCTCTGAATGAAGTCGATTCACCTGTTCATTCACTTTGCCCATGAAAGCAAGACATGGTCACTGGTCTTCTCTCCTGTTTTACTCCATTATAGCATGTTTTGATGTGAAACATCAAATAATTTCCTTTATTTCACAATATTCTCATACATTTTGCTTTGATACTCTGAGGTGGAAAGATCATTGTCCTTCACTGCTCAGCTGGGCCTTCTGTGATCTACCTGCTCTTTGTGTGTTAGAGCCCTTTTATAATTTGCCTTGGGTGAGAAGCTGACACCTTTCAGAGTAGGATTGCTTGGAGTATCACAATAGTAAGCACTTTCAATTGTGCAACTAAAGTCACCAGATCAAGAAACTAAGTCTTGATGCATGTTTGCTTCCTGACTCAACAAAAGTACTGAACAAGATGATTTCTAGAATGTATGTTGTTTGCTTTAAAGGAATTTAGATTGCAAAAGTGTAAACAGAATTACTGCTGTTTAAATTTGAGCCTGTTGGAAGCAAGCTACTGTAGGTCCATGCCTGACTTCTGCTCAGTAGTGTGATTATGAAATACAGACCTTTTTGTCTTACTAAAGCTTAGAAGCGTATACGTTAGCACACTCACACTATTGCTAATTTTGAAAAGTGCAAATGGACTTTTTCTGCACACTAATTGCAAGGGGATATGGGAAATACAAATGCAACAAATACTTTTTCCTTCTACTTTCACTGATTTTTATCTTAAAAAGGAAAATGTAAGAAAGCAAAATACTGTCAAATATGAGAAGAAAAAACGTCTCATTTCTGTTTGTGTGCAATACTAAAAATGGAATAATTAAGAGGTATAATTGGTTATGAATATGGAAGAAGAATTTTGCCTACTCACTTTTTGCCTAAAGCTTTATGCTTTATTTAGGCATATTACCTTACACACACGCACACACACGTACCCCTACAAGATTTATTGGCGTTTGTATGAAAAAATGAAAGGATTTTCATGTTTTGTAAGAAACTTAATACACTCTCGCAGATGGCCCAGCTCAGGTGTGATTTTAATTATGAGATAAAACAAAGCCCAACACAGTAGGAAGTAGTCTTAATAAACGACCTGAAGCTTTTGTCTTCATGTGTCAAAAAGTCTTTTTATTGCATGATGAAATATTATTTTAATAATTTTTTACTAAGTGTTGTTTAAAATCTTGGGAAAAAATACAAGGGATTCCAAAGCTCATCTGAATTATTTTGGTCAAGTAAAAAATAAGAATGTTTTGTGAATTTGTTTCTTCCCAGTAAGTGTAGGCTTCTGCATGAGAATGACAGGAAAAAAATGCATTAACAAGGAAACGTGCATGGATACAAATTATGTTTTCTTTGCTTACAAATAAAACCTCTTCTCATTGCATGTTGTCCTTGCTTGTTGATGAAGCACATTGCTTAATCATAACGAAAACTGAGGGTTTGCTAAGCACTCATTTCTGATGTTGTATCATCAGAAATTAAACATAATTTAAACCCTACTTTGGTATTTAGCCTTCATTATTAAAATAAAAATATTATGATCCTGTTGTTAAATATTTCTGATATATTGCAATAATCTTGTATTGTTTTTCCCGTAGTGGGGGATTATGAGGACCTCATGTTAGGACCTCAGTGTCCTGACATACTTAATTATCCATAGATAATGGTTTTCAGCAGTAGCTGTTCTGGGCATCACAACCTCACTGTTACGGGCTTAATAAATATTTGCAGACTCAGGTGCAGAGCACCTATGTTGTACAGAAACAAACAGCTGGGGTTGCTCTCCGGTGCTATACATCACATACAGTGCCTCATTTGTTTTAGAAAGCCTAATGGCACAAATGGCAAGCGTTGTCCTGTGGTGAATGGTGCTAATATGTTTACTGCAGGCATGCTAACCACTCTTTCACAAGTCCTTTCATTGTCTTTTTTAATACAAAAATAGCTTGGAAAACTGCGACTCTTGAAGCTTGGTTGTATATTGTGTATTGATGAAATGATTAAAACCCTTACTTTAGAGATCAGGACTTCTGTAACATGAGTGGCAGCCTTCTAGGCTTCAGTTTGTTGGCTGCAGATACATGATGGGAAAGCTTCAGCAATTAATAACACTTGTCATTAATGATTTCATAAGCAAGGCATATTATATGTTACGGCGCTGTTTTTAGTACAGAAACCTCTTTTCTAATGGAAAAACTGTGTATGCTAGTGATATTTAAAAATGTTGGGATAAGTGGCCTCTTATCTGCACTGACGCTTGTAAGCTTGTTCAAACTTCAGAATGCATTTAGTTTTACACATGGGGCTGCATTGCACTCTAATTTAGTTGGTGATGCGTGTTGACTTTGAATGTTAGTATATGTATAAATTTGAGGAAATCAGTCATCTCAATTAGAAAATAAGAACACTATTCCATCACTTTATGTAATAACAGATAGGGAAGCTTAGTTTAGAAAGTACATTTTGTAAATAGAAGCTGTAATTGCTAACTGCTGTATGGTTTGATTGACTTGAATGTCATGAAAGTAGTAATACTTGAAATGTTACCCTGCAAACTGTTTGTCATTCAGTTCAAGAAAAATTGTTTATCTTCTTTTCTTCGTATGTTTCCCCATAGATATTAATACTTTCAGCAAAGGCCTAAAAAGGAAATATATTTCTTCCTGCAGTTTCCCACCCTCCCCCTTGCCCTGCTGTCCTTCGTCTTAATCCTTTCTTATTTCTGGGTTCTAAGGATTATGTTGTATTCATGGATCTCTCTTCCGGTCATGTACATGAAGGTATAATGGAAGTGATAATCTGGAATTATGGAGTAATTACGTGTTTTAGCTATTTGTCTTGTGCTGGGTGTGGGAGCACAAGACACCTCCACATTACGTTCATACACTACGTTATGATTGAAGTTAGGGTTAGGATGTTCCTTAACAAGATAACACTAGTAGCTTTGGTGAAATCTTGAGGAAAGAGTTTTTGTTCATATTTGTCACCATGCACATGATAGATTGTGTCTTTCTATTTGCTAACACAGCTATTCTGAGGGGCTCCTGCAGCTGGCCGTGCTGGTGGCTGGCGTGTCTTTGTGGCTGGGTAGCCAGGCCGTGCAGGTGTCCTTAAGGTCAGATAAAATCCAGAGTAGCCAAAGGGTGCTGGTTTTAAGTGTAGTCCACCAGCAGTCCGTAGCGCTATTTCCCCATCAAACAGAAGACACAGTGCTTGCTTCTCAATTTTTAACGATACAACATTGAAAGTCACTCAAGTAATGCATGCGTGACTTCTAGGATTAAAATTCAGCTTTAGATAAATTGCAATTGTATTCATTTTAAATTGAGTGCACTTCAGGATTCTGCTTGTAACCGTGCTGTTGGTAACCTACATCCTTTTGAGTCATTAACAAAATGTAACCGATCTTCATCTTTTTTTTTTTAATCTTCAATGTAATCAAGGCAAGAAGCTTTTGGCTCACAAAAGTAAATGTTTTCAATTGTTTGTTGTCAGATCCCACAATTTTCTCTACAGCAGGCTTAGATGAAATAGAAAACTGATATACTGAACCACTGGAATTGCAGTCTTGTAATTTAGAAATATCCATTTTATCCCTTATAATTTCTTCACTAAGATTCTTCAGTCTGAATCTGCTATAGGTAGGAGCCAAGACAAACAGAAAGCATTTAGAGTCATTCAGAGCAGTTTGGATTCCATGAGAATGTAAAGCCAAAGAGTCCTTGGCTTTGTTTCATGCATCTTACAAGGATCAGAAGTGCATTTAAGTCATAATATTCACTGTGGCTACGTGCTTCTATAACATCTGCAAGCTTTTATTTTCAACATTATAAAGATGTGAAAATAAGTAGGCAGTAAATTCTCTTAATTTGCCAGCTAAAGAGCTTGGTGGAAGGACCTTTAACTCTCCTGACATAGTGCATACAATAAACTTTTTCCAGTCCTTCCTAGCAGGAGCTAGAACACAGCGATACCATCAGTGTGTAAAGGGAAGCTTGGGTGCCTGTCTGCTCTGCGTGGGGCACTGCCCTTACAGCCCTTACAGGACTGACGTGTGTTATGAGCTGTGATCCCTTAAAATGCTTCTGAATGCACAGCCAACTTGCTGTGCTTGTTAAGGTGCTGCAGCAGATAGTATTTGCAGGAGTAAGCCATAATTTTGCTCTTACTCTCATTTTGGTGTGCTCTTTCTAGACCAACCTATTCAAGCTGCACATGTAAGCACACACCTTTGTACTCAATTGACAGCTGAGTCCTTTTAGGGAGCAGTTTTTCAGAATAACATTTAGAATTTGTCTTGCTAGCCCTGTCATTTTACGTTAAATAACTTGAAATGCAGAGTTTATCATAGACTATTTATTCTATGTTAGGTAGCACTTTGAAATTCCTGGATAAAATCGCTAGGTAATATATTTAACAATTAAAAAAGGAAGAACCTTCATGTTTGCAAAATGCACGTTGAGAAAGCAGTATGGCAAAAGCATTGTAATAGAGTTCCATATAGCTGGGAGTTGGAGCTTTAATGATCGTTGTTATCTGTTGGTGAATACCTTTCCAGTAGAGGTGTAGCAATGAATAGAAAATGCCGTGATAAATTGTGGATAGAGAACGAGTCCCTCACCACGGTGTGTATGTGAGGATGGGACCCTTTGTGTGTAATTAGCTCTGAATCAAAACAGATGAAATAATAATCAGCAACATCTAGCTTAAATGCATGTCACAAAAGTACACATTTTTATCTGTCAAACTGCAGTACGTATTTCTTTGTGCAGTAGATTAGTATCCATTTTCTCTTCTGCGTCTCATAATGTTTGCTGTAAATTTCAGTTCCCAATAGATGAATGCAGTCCAAAGACCCAAGTACTACTGACATCCAGGATTTTAAATATCCACAGAAGTTCTTTGTCATCTACAGTAGTGACAAATTGGTAGGAAGTCTTTGCCTCAATTGAAATATACTTTGCATGGAAGAACTCTCAAATAGGCTTTGAAATAGCTTAAAAACACATAATTTTTGCAAAAGATGACTAATACCAGTTATTAAAGCATCCAGCATAAAATGCATGTTTCTGGAGTAGGATAAAGATAACCTTTGGATTTGTAGGCCAGCAAAGCCTGAAGTTTTCACATCACGTATCTAAAGACTTAGCTTTTTAAAATGTTCACTGATGCTTGCTGTACTCCTGTACTTAAAGATAATATCACCCATAAAAGTATTCTGAGTTAAAATTTTGTTTTTTGTTCTCACTTTAAGCTTACCTTTGAGAAAAACAGTTAATAAACAGATTAACGGACTATAGCAAATAATTGCATTCTGCATAGCTCAGTTTGTAAATGTTCACACAAATCTCTCCAAACATTGAGAAGAAATAGTTTTAAAAGAGCATGCATGCTGTTTTGTTGGCTGAGAGTGTTCTAATTCTATGTAGAATGAGTCCAATGGATTATGAACTCAAGAATTAATACAGTACTTTTCAGTTACTGCATACATCTTACTTTGGGGCTAGATAACCTTAAGACAACCTTTCCACATCTGGGGTCAAGCACCAGTAAAAGTTGTCTTATGCTTAGACTTCATCTGGGCTGGCATTTCTGACAGACGTGCAAACAGATGCAGGCATTGTTGCTAATGACAGGTGATTATAAGTGGCATGGGTGCCAAGGTAATTAAACCATGCCTTGACAGGAACATTTGGTGATACGGTATTTCAGCATTAGAAAAATTGTTGCAACACATTTTTCCCTGCTAGGCTGTAGACCTGAATATCATTCATTTTGATTCTTTGGCCACAGTACTCCAAATCTGGAGTTTTACTGCTTGAAGTATAGAAGTATTCATTGTACGAAAATGGGCAAAACCAGCCAGCTGAATAGAGCTGGTGCTTGTCAGAAGGGTTTTGGAGCTTGGATTTGAAGCATCTGGTTCTAAGAAGCCTTTTAGCATATAAATACAGTATAAAAATCCAGCACGGAAGGGTTGGAGGTGTGTTATCTTCCTTCATGACAAGATAACGGCTACTGTGCCAGATTTATGAATGGCTGAATTATTGTGCTATTCTTTGTTATATATTTCTTGTTGGACGTCTTAACTGCCTTTATGGCTGCAAATCTTAGTTTCTAAATCTAGTTAAGGTTTTGTGTGTGAATGTACTTTACAATAAAATAAAGATTATTCTCAGAACAGAAGTAAGGGTTGCTTTAGAAGTGATGTATTTTACTTGATATTAGAGCTCTTAGAGATTTAAGGCAGCGTATTCTCAGATTGTGGAGCAATTTCATACTTTAAGATGGCTTTATTCCTCATTCGTTGTGTGGTGGGGTTTTTTTGTTTGTTTTGTTTTTTACTGGGAATGAATAATGATGAAGTTCCTTATTTATCCTGTAGTTCCTAGGAACTCCTTATTTAAAATGAACCATTTGCATATTGCTCAAGAACTATGGAAGAAAATGGCTTCAATTCTATAAATGAATCTAGACTGATTTCATAAAATGGGAGATGTCTAGTTTAAGGGTATTTTTCCATTATTCTGTGTGGAATTCTTAATGATTGTAGAATGGAAGTCCACACTGTTGGTGTACCTTCGATATTTTCCTCAGCTTTGAAGCTGTGGTGTTTGATATAATTAATCTCAGCTAAACTTCAGCAGTTTTGGGAGAGGTCCTGCCTATGGGTCAGTCAGGATAGGAATAATTTCACTCCTCCTGTTGGTCTGAACATCTCTAAAGCAGCACGGGAAGCTGCTCCAAATAGGAGACTGCATGACGTATAACGGTAGTACTTGGGGTGAGTACCCAGCAAAGGGAATTGGGAATCCAGTAACTCTTTTCATTTTAAACTGGAACTTAAAAAATATATTTAAAATATAGTGAAATCCAATCAATTTTCACAATTTTTACTTGAGGAGAGTTAAAGGGTGTGTTAGATACCTTGCTTCCGTATTATTTAGAAAAGAAGACAGAGTATGGTTAGATCCATTAAGATTGCAGGTAAATTTTTAACACCCTCTGTTGCTTTTTCCTCCATCTCTGCGTCCAAGCACCCCAGACTTCCATCCGCTGTTTCTCCTAAAGACCATACTAACACAGAGTTAATGTGCAATTCATACATTTGTAGAATTTCCAGCCTCAAGGCTCTGGACAGATTCTGGCCAAAATTTGCATCATCTGAGGATGAAGTATATTGGATGGAGTCAAGTATGGTGGCAATAACGCTGCTGTATACCTAACAAACCTAATAATGCCCTAACAAACCATAGTAATGCCTCTGAAAAAACTGAATTAGGGAATCACTTGTGATGATAAAGCTGAAGAGTGGGAAAATATCTTCAGCATCTTTGATTTTAAAATTTCTACATGCAGGAGCATTTCAGAAGTTTTAAAAAGCTGGGATGCTTTCCCTTGTCTTTAGCACAGAAAAAATATGATTCCTGCTTTCTGTTTGTGTCTTATAACTACTAAAGGAACTGCTGGAGAGGGAAAAGGATTTGGATTGCTATAGGTAAGGGAAGTGTAACATACAGAAACAATATTAGTATCATATTTGGGTCCATTACAAAGTGCGTGTGCTTATGCACGTAATAGTCTATATAACCTTTGTTGTAAGGGTTTTAATGTTACGTGCAAGTAACCTTGCAGCTGCCAGTTTGTTTTACTTCTGATGTTGCTTGCTAGTTCCTGAAGCAGATATAAACTATGGATTTTTTTTTTGATCTTCCATTTGCCAGACTTTCATTATATCGTGGCTGTAGTCCCAGTGTCAGCACATAAAATGTTAAACATCGCTGGTCTGAAAGAAGCTTCTATTGTCTTCTACTTCTGGTGCCTGGGGATTCTTTGCAGTCTTGCAGTGGTGGTTCTGTCAGCGTAATATGTCATGAAGCATTTCTCAGTAATGACAGACATTGAATATGAGTGACAGGAACTCTGACCGAGTGAAATGGGTTCAATTACCAGAGATGTAGGGTTACCTGAGATAAAACCAAATGGTCCAATTGTGCTCGGGTTTGACCCTTTGACACCCAGCTACCCGGCAGCAAAGACAAATGGCTGATTAACCATCCCCTAACTCTCCTTTTCTGTGATAAACTTGTTTGGATTTCCTTGTCTGAATAAAAATCTAAGTGTGGCATGTTTCTAAAAGGAAATATGATAGGAAAACAATGGGTACTGGTGCTAGTCATTTTCTTCCCTTACCGACACAAAACAGAAAGCTGTCATTCTATCTTGGAATGTATCTAGGACATAGCGTCCAGAAATCAATACAAGATAAATGATTGCTCTCTTAACCTCACCTTTCTTCTGCTGCCGCGGTTACGTTGCTCCTGTTCACCTGTAGCCAACCTGACGCCAGAATAAATGAGAGAACCTGCTGTGAAAAGTATCTTCTTGGGGGCTTTGTATGGAGGGTTTTTGTGGGTTGTTTTTTTTTTTTGGTCAGTTCTTTGTTTTTTGTTGGCGCTTTTTTTTTTGGTGGTGGTTTTGTGTTGTTTTTTTTTTTTTTTCTTTTTCTATTTGGTGGGAGTGCACGTGGGGGTTGCTAGTCAGCATTGAGTGCCGTTTTACACTTGTTCTAGTCCAGTGCCTACAGCTCCCAGATAGAGTTATAGCAAGCTCCCTAATTAAACTGTCGCTGTCTGCCCTCACTTGACTGCCTTTACAAAGTCATTTAACTAACAGACATTCCTGACTATTAAAGCTAGGAGCAGCATGTCTCCAGTGCTGGAGATAAAATGAATGAAATTTGTTAATCTCTGCTGACACTTGATCCTAGATGTTGAACTAACACTGTTGCACCTGAACTTTTTCTTGATTGTAATTACTTCTCATGTTATTATTTCATAAAATAAATTGGAGGAAAATTTCAACAGGTATTAAATTATTTGAGTTGATTTATGGATGCTGAGTGAATATGGCATTCATCTCATGCATTCTTCAAAAGCACCTTTCAGTGGATGTTCAGAGCTGGATTCAAGGATTGTGCTAGTAGAATACTATAGTAAGTTGATGCATTTCCTTCATTGTAGAGGAGCAGCATTTCTAAATCCTAGGCTTTTTATTAAGGAAGGAAAATTTAACCTTTGTGATTTTATCCACTGTTAATTTAAACAAATAATTTGAGCGAAAAATGAAGGCGTTTTAAAATAACGCATTAAAATAATTGTATGCCAACAATAAAATTAGTTAAAATTACAGAGCAAAATGCAGCTCCTTTTGAAGGGAAAAGCATTAAAAAGAAATTTTGTCATCTATTTTTATTTATATATTTACTTTATCTTATTTCCTATATTTGTTCTAAGTTCTTTTTCTCTGATTCATAGAGTTTAAGACCAGAAGGTACCATTTTCTCATCTAGTTTGACCTCCTGTATATCATAAGATGTTACATACATTTTACTTGGCTCCCTGTATTGAGTCCAACGATTTGTTTTCAGCTTTAAATGCATGTTTTAAAATCGTGTCTTATTGGCTTGAGGACAGTGGGAAGTGGAAAATCTTCCAATTCTCTTGAATGTAGTTGTTAATCATCCTCCCAATTTAGAAGTCCTAATTTCTGTCTAATCATAGAATCATTAATGTTGGAAAATACCTCTAAGATCAAGCATTTGAATGTCTGTCTTCAACCATCTTTCAAACTTCAGTCCTAACCGTAATATTTTCAGCTAGATAAGAAAAGCATTTTGTCCTGTGTTTTTTCTCAACAGAAGTACATAGGTTGCTCCAAAGGTAGTGCCTCCTATTTATTTGCACAGAAACTGCAACAGATAGAAAGAGTACAATAACAGTACTTGATAGAGTAGATTCTCAGCTCCAAAACACTCTTTTTCAACATAGCCCCTACCATTAGCTCTGTATTTTTGCCAATGATGAACAAAAGCCTGCATGCCAGGATCGTAATAATCTATTCAGTTCCGTTGTGTATCTGTGTAGTTACATTGTTTTAGAAAATTATTTGTTAGTTTTCTGTTCACAAATACTAAATCTACACCATACAGATAGAATTCTGGGGAACTTCTGCTGACCATCAGGTGTTATCAGTCCTCTGTTTTTAGCATTTGTACTTTACAACTAATAGTTGACAACAAAAGTGTTTTCCGATTTCTTCTTGAAATAAGATTTTGATCAGATGGGATTGAATTTCTTGAAATAGGATTACTCATGCCCTTTCTGCTCATCCCAGAATGAGCTTGGATATGGCTCTTTATGCTGTTATACTTTTACAGTAGATTAATATTGAACTTCAGACTGACTCAGCAAGGAGATATGTACCTATCTACACAACAGTCTCTTGTCAAAATAGTCTCTTAATTGCTCACATCTTCTAATTCTATGAATTTACAATCCCAGTGCAACTTTTGTGCAGTCATTGTCTTCAGTGGAGCAGTGGTATTGCAGCTGAATGAAAACATGATGTGGAGCACCAAAAGTATAAGCCCACTAAGTTTACTTGAGTGTAGTCAGAAAGTTGTACTGTTCATTTGAAGAAATACACTCTGCATCTGTTTTATTTACTTATGTGAAGTATGCCCTGTGTTGTGTAGAATTTACTGTTTTAAGTAGACATTGCTGAAGTACAGCGAAAGTGCAGTTAACTAAAATAGGTAGGGCTTTTGTAGGAATACAAATGGTTCTATTTTCAATTTTGTGTGTTATTTAAAAATATATATATTTTTTCTTATAAAACTAACCAGACTGATAGAATTCTATGAAAGCTGCTTCACTTTGCAGATATGATTAGTGATATGTGGTTGATTCACGTCCCTAAAGTGGACATGAGCATGTGTTAGCAGTATAAAGGTGCTGATAATCATAGTTTATTCGTCATTCATATGAGCAACTCAGTTGATGTAAAGCACCTTAAGCTGATGATCATTACTCTGTTCCAAGGGCAATATATGTTCTTACTTAGGTTTTAATGTGTTTTTATTAGTGCGAGTTTCTAGTGTTGACACAACCTGAAGGTGTGCAGGACTCTCTTGCCTTTTAAGAAGCACTTTTCTCCAGTTTGGTCTGTTGAAGGGGCCATTGGTGACACCTAGCCCAGAAGGATGCCTGTCCTTGCCATGTCAGCCAGGAACAACATAGCTCCAGAATCCAAGGGAGGTGGTTCTCTTGCTTGTGATTTCATGCCAGCAGTAAAATTTTAGAAAAAAAAAAAAAAGAAATCCAATGATAACTTTCTGTTTCCCTAATGTAGTCATTGATCTTCACCCAAGAAACCCTGAACACAAAATATTCGTGTAATGAAACTAGCTTGAATTTAAATTTCTCATGAAGCATATTTCTGATGAGTCCTACAGAACCATCTTCAGGGCAACAGTTCTGTGCTGTGATTGCTGATGTGGTGAGGGGGCCTTTTGGGGCTTTCTTTAAGCCCTAAAGGCCTTAATCTGCATATCCAGCAGGATTTTGTGCACATGCATTTACCTGGAGATTCTTGTTGTGTAGTCACTTTTCTAGCGTAAGAGAAAATGTAAGTTAGAAATAGTAGTATTTGTGTCCCAGCCTGCATAGGTAGTATTGTGATGTGACATTAATCACAGATTAACCCTTCTTCCAATTTTGGCTTTGGTTGTGTTACTACCTTAGGTTTTGCATGTGGAAAATGCCAGCACTTAGCAACAACCGTATACACAAATTAGTAAAAGTTAGTAGTATTTGCACATGACAATCATGCTATAATTTACAGCTCTACGAAGAATTGGATGTTAACCTGTGTCTTAGTAAGCAGATTGCATCCTATTTTATAGGTTTCAGGGCTGAAGGTTAAAATGTAAGCAAAGGTTTATGTCTGTGTTAAAACACAATGCAGTGCAGCCAAACTATCAAGTGCAGTCTTCTGAATTCAGCCTTTGAGATGCTGGTGAAAATTATCTTTTATTTTTCAGAATTTTCCTATGTAGGTTTATATTAAAAGGTAGTAAATGTAATCCTTGGCTTAAATGTGATGTTCTCTGACTGTAGCAATTGATTTTTATAACTCTTATACAAAGTGCTGGAAAGGAAAGAAAATTAGAACGGAGCTGTCTGCAAGTTATTATATTTGGGTTCTATCCTGTAAACTTATATCAATAAAGCTGACTAATCTGGAACTATTTTCAAGATATACTTTTTCTCTTATTCATAAAACATTAAGATTTATTGTTTGTGGCATACCCTTGCTGGTTGAAGTGGTATGCAGCCAGTTTTTGCAGCCTTAATTTTGTTCCCACTGAAGTCAGCAGCAAAAATTCTTTGGCTTTTGGGGAAGTAGATGATCCATCATGTAAAAGTTAAATATGGCAAGGAAAGAATACGATTGAGAGTATTAATCTGGAGGGGTGGATATCTATTGTGATGTGTCTTTTTTATGTAACTGTCATACCACGCTAGTTCGTCAAATGTACGTTGCAGAAGTGTGCAAATCTGAAAATTAAATGTGGCCAGTAGGTAGAACTACTTAGCTTTATCAAGGAAATAAGATTCCTCAGGCATTTGGAGCAACCCAAAATATATTTTTACTTCTTGTAAGCTATTCTGACAATGTGTTAACTAAAATAATGCAGAGCTAATACTTCTAGGATGTGGTATATTTGCATGTCATTAACTTGTGTGAAAGGATGAGGTCCGCTAGTGGAAGCTAATTGATACAATTTTTGTATTCATATTCTTAGAAGTGTTGGAAAATAAGCTCTTCATTTCCCTGTAGTAAGAGTGATGCTTTATTGCAGGGATTCTAAGAAGCCAAGTAGCTTCAGAAAAATGTTGTGCTTTATCAGCAGCTCTGCAAAATTGAATTCATTTTGTTAAGAGACTACAACTTTTTCCATCTTTAAATACTGTAAGTAGCCACCAGCCTCGGACAGGATGGGGGGAATATCTTCCCTCACATATGCTCTGGTCTGGTAGGTCTGCAAGCTGGAGCAGCTCTCAGTAGGACTTCATTCTGCGGGTATCCGTAAATGTGTGCAATTCTGCTAATTCTCATTTTAAAATAATTCTGTTGCTTTAAATCTGCGGTTCCCCAATTTCATCTGTGCAAATAAAGCTCCTCCTGCAAACCAGCCAGGAAAACATATGATACCATTTGCGATTGCAGAATGCGGCGTGCTGTTCTCCTGTAATTATAATGGCCGGAGCAGTGTGGGGTTGGTTAGCCTTCCTTAGCAATCATTAATCTAGCGAGCCTCAGTTCCCGCGGCCCATCTTGGAGAACAGCAGTCCTTGGCGCGAGGCACCTTGGGCCGTGAGCTTGTTTGGAGCGAGGGCTGTTTGCTCCGTGCTGCTGCTCGCTGCTCCCCGAGGAGCCGCCAAGGCTTTTTCCCTGCCTTGATTGCTGCTTGCCCTCTGCCTCCCGCTCGAGCTTGTCCCTTTATTTCTCCTTGTTGTGAAAGTTTCTTTCTGTGTGACTGGGAGTCTGTTTAGCAGACCATATTGCAAGTGAAGGTGCATCGTTTGTTGCCTGGTTTTGGCAAGGCTGGGCAGTCAGCTGGGATGTAATTAAGGCTCTGAGAACAGGCTGTCTTCTCCACAGGAAGGGCATGTTAGATGTTGCTGGGATTTGGGGCTGTCAGTTTGGCCAAAGCTGGAAACTGAGAGCTAGGGACAGTGATCTTTTCTTTCATTTATAATCCCTTTATGTACAGTGTGTGCACTTGGCAAAGTTTACATATAACCTAGTGGCTGAAGCTTACAAGCCAATGCGGCTGAATTAGCATATGTTACATGTATATTTTAGTAATATTTTAAAGCAAGTGCAAATTTCCAAAGTGAATTATGCATGTATGACAGAAATACGGTTGTGTTGCATTGGGTGTCAAATCCCACAACTTTTTGTCAAGACCATGGATTTTACATTAAAAAGGCAGAGAGACTAAACGAGGTAAAACAGTTTTAATTTTTAACAGTTTGGTCCAGCCCAAGGAACTGCTCTCTGACAGTTATAACTGACATTTGAATAATTGGATTAATTCAGAGAGGGGCAAATCCGGTATTGATGACTGAGCTTGTTCTATGTATTTTTTAACGTAGGGATGGAGCTGAATGGTTTAATTATTTAAAGGGCGCATCATGCAATATAAAATACTGTGGTTTTGAAACTTTGGTCTGTATCGAAGGAGGAAAAATATTTGCATTACTTCATTCTTTACATTTACAGGCTAAAGAAAAACGTAGCGGATCTTATTGTTTCGTGCTTTTTAAGCCAACGTAAAGAAACTGGGAGAGATGGAAATTACCCTTTGTGGCCCAAAGCATCAGCAATGGAAACAAACACCATTCCAGTCTTTTTTTACAGACGTGTAAACCCTCAGTAATAATCACATTACTTAGCAATTGCAGAATATTCAATTCATGCTATTGCATGAAGCATGTCTTCCAGTTTTCTAAAACCACTACTAATCTCTTATTTAGTCTTCCTCTTTCCATGAGAAAATTAATACTTAAAGTAAATGTTTTTACTGCACCGAAAGCATGGCTAGGAAGTCTGGTTGCTCTCAGAGGCAGCTGAGAACCCCATCTCGGTCGTGGCTGTTCACCCAGCAGAGCATTGGTGGCATTAACACTCGAGAAAGAAGTACTGCTGCACAGCTTATGATATTAGCAGCCTGGAAGTGAGGTATGAAACATGCCTGTGAAATGACATGTGCACAGATGGATGCACGTATGATTTAAGACAAGTTCAGATTCTTTGTAAAGAGTTATTTTTAAAGGATTTTATTAAGGTATTGAAATATTTTTATCTTGCAAAACAACACAATTACATCTTTCCTAGGCACACCTTTTTGCCTTAGTGGATTTACGTTACATCATCATAAATTCTGCTAACATAGTTTTGTTTTCAAAAAGAAATTCTTTTGTGTATGATTCTACCACTGTAGATGGTAAGCAAACATACTCTTTAAGCTAGTTTTGTATATTGCAGTCCTGAGGAGTTTCTGCACATTCCTGAATGCTTTATCATTTGCTTTGCAAACAAGGCAGTCCAGCTTTCTTGTATCCAGACTCGCATTCCTTTGGGAATTTTCAAAGCCTTTTAAAATTATGGGGGTTTTAGTGGTAGGTTTTTTTGTTTTTGTTTTTGTTTTTTTGTTGTTTTTGTTTTTTTCTGGGCCAGTCTAAGTAAGTCCCAGGAGTGAAGTTGCCATCTGTCCTCTATATTAAAAGAATCTTCTATATTATATACCTGATGGCCTTGTCCCAGAGATAAATGTTGATAATTAAAAGGACAGCATTTGTCCTTTATTCTAAATAAAAATTTGTTGTTATGAGCAGTTACAAAGCATGTGAGTAATTTGAGGTTATTTAAACCGGTATTTCTAGGCTCTTTGTCACTTTGAGGTTTCTTTTGCATTCCAGAGTTGTGATGAATATTGGAAATATATGGCATAGTGTAATAATCTAAGCATGTACATGTATGCTTTAAGGAAGGCTGAACAACTCCTGTAGAGTAGAGAGAAATTATTGTTGGAGAGAAGTGGTAGGGAGCAGAGAAGGCAGAGGGTTGAGAATGGGAGATCTTGAGACAAACACCTATTTGGGAATTGTTTCCTCCATGAAAATTCCAAGTTAGAGACTTCACCTTTCCCGTCAGGAAAGCGACCTATTTCATTGCACAAACTTCCTTTCCGATACACGTTTGCCCAGGAACAATTCTGCATCTCTACACTTCAGCTGTAGCTCATTAGTGCCCATAGTTGCTCCCAGTGGTCCCTCCGTTCAGTGAATATCACAGTGCACGTGCGTTCAGAATACAAAGTACCCATGTTCTGAACACTGTATTTCTGCAAGTCAAGAGTGGTAATTTGTAAGGAGCATCCATGTTCGTGTCTTCGACACTGTGTCTGTTTGGGGTTTTAATACACTGATGTAAAGAGGAACGTGTCTGCCATAAGAGTGAAGGAAAAACAAAGGCGTTGATGTTGCTCTAATAATCCCTTGTGCTGCTCCCCCCTCCCGTGGTAAGCAGTGCCCTGCCAGCTCAGGCCAAGGATCTTTATAGCTGTTTGTACAGCGCTGGACAGCAGCAGGTACCAAAAGAAGAAAATGGTTATAAGAGAAGCATAGAGTGATTTTCTCTCTGGATACTGATTCAGCTTCAGTGATTTGGGGATAACAGTTTCTGCTGCAAAGATGCTATCTTTGCATTTAATGGTCCCGCACATATATTTTTCTGGGTGAAAATTATGCAATTATTTTTTACTTGTGTAGACTTTTAATATTTACAAAAGCTTCTGTATATTAAAAAAAAAAAAAATGCTATCTCCTTATCTCCTTTTACTCATTTTTCTTATATGAGCAAATAGCTAAAAGTAATTCCCTCAGTAAGTTTATTTATTCAGCTATGATTTTATACAGTTCCGTTGCATCCTCCTATTGTGGTAACTTTTCTGTGCTGAGCAGTCTGTAATGTCACCATTCTTCAGAAAACCTCATTCCATGTCTTTGGTAGTGCTGTTTGCTCTTCTTTCCTCTAATTGCAGTGTATCTGCCTTGAGGAGAGGAACCCAAACTAGTTCTTGGTGCTTCAGCATCTAACTATAGACAAGCATCACTGTGCACTTAGGAGTTCTTTTTCTTCCTAGGTTGAATTTTTTGTTAAATGAAATGTAGAAATTGTCCTAAATGATTTTAATTATTATTTCCACAATCAAGTAGATGTCTAGCCTCTTCAGACATAAAAGCGTGTCTTTATTCAGCTGTGTGCACCATTCTACCAAAAGGTGGAACTGAAGTCCGATGAGAGTTTATTTACCCATCACAGGGAAAAGAATGAGGATATTTATGATCTTGTTGCTAGGCAGAATTCTGGTGTTGTGGTGTCGGTGTACATGCAAAGGAACTTCAAGTGTCTGTTCTAAATTGAGATTGTATTCTGACTGGAATACCTTGGATACAGAACATTTATGAAGAAGTTAATTTCAGGAGCTGGACTAACAAGAGTCCTTAAAAATCCCTTATTCCTGTGCCACTTGGCAAAGAATGCATTGTACCACACATGCCAGCCTGTGCCCTGTTCATGGGGTAAGGAAGAAGAAAGCTAACACTAATTACAAGGGTAGTTGCATACACTGTGCTGTATAACTCAGGCTGGGTATTGGGCAGAATGTGGGGTCTGTAAAAGTTCTACGGGATTTTTTAAGGCTTAAAGGATGATCTTTGGTCATTTGGGGAACCACATACGGAGGCTAGAGCTAGTCTGGTTTGTGCCATTGAATAGGAGTGACTGAAAACTACTCTGTGATTGCTGTGACTTTTTAAACCCAAGTACTATTATCAGAAATGTTTTTATTTCAGAGCTGATCAGTTCATTATTCCTTCTCTAAGGTAAGGCAAAGAACTGCTTAAACCCGTTTCATTCACCCAGGTGAGGTACTCTCATTTGTTAGTGTGTGCCCTCTGGTGGCACAGCACGGCTAGCAGTCCTGCTGGAGGGCTGGCTCATGGTACCCCAACACTGTTTTTCTTTAATTCTTGAGAGTATCCTTGATGGAACATTACAGGAGAAAAAACAAGTGTCCTGATGCTGAATTACTTCAGGGTTGTTTGTATAACCATCTCAACCACCTGCCCTTCAGTTCAGTAATATCTACACTCATCTTATGAAGCGTTTCTAGACCCCAAGTTTGAGATTGATTTTGAATATTCTTCAATTTTGCAGTTTACCTGCTGGCTCCCTGGATGGAAAATAATCAGTAATGAACTGAACTTTTTGCCTGAATTTGGTTTCTTCTCTAGCCACCTTCTTCTGTCTATTGTTGGGATGGGAAAGGCTTGAAAAAGCAACAGGTAACAATGACTCTTAGAAGGTGTCAGGTGAAAAGTGCTTCCAGATAAAGTCTTAACGTTTGTGTGGATTTACCTGCAATTAAAGATTTTGAGGTTATTTCCGTTCCAAGATATGAAAAGTGCAGGTGCGAAATAAGCCAACTGTGTATGGAAAGTAGAAAGAGGCCATGTGTAAAAAGTAATAACCACTGCAAAAATATATATATATATTAATATGCATATGAATCTATATATGTATAAAGAGAAAAATATTCAGTAAAACAATGCCCATGCATTTTAGAAGATACTTCTAACAGCTGTGTAAAAACATTGACTCACATAGGAGATACAACAGTAGGTTACAGAGTAGCACACTTGATTATAGCTTTGCAGGTTCATTTTCAAAGAGTGCTGCTGACTAGGCAGTTTTGGGTGCGGAGAGTTTGCCACTGATGTGTACAAGAGGCATACATTAGGCAGTTATAAGTGGCTTTCTTCAAATATCCTTCTTCAGCTTCATAAGAGCTGGTCGGTTTTCTGTTGATACCAGGTTGTAATGATAACAGTACCTTAATGATGAATGATATTCCGTAGTGCGTAAAGAATTGTTAGTCCCTTTCTTCTTCAAATCATCCTTCGCAGTCTTTTCTTTACACAAGATGCATAACAGAATGGGAAGCTGTCTCCAATTATAGAGAACTTTATCAAAACCTCCTGTTCCTCAATAGCTACTAATGCACTAAGCTTTGTTACCTTAACATTTTCCAATCATTAATACTGATTACTGAAGGTTTCATCCCTGTTAATAGAGGGCGCATTTTAAATTTTAGATCATTAACATTTAAATAGATTTTAATTGTGAAATGTAACAAATTTATGCAAGTAAAGATTCAGTTTCTTCAATTAATTTACGTTTATGCATTGAGATCTTTCACTAAGGCTATTCTCATAAAACTTTAAGGGTCCCAGAAGGATCTCTAGTTTTTAATCTGTTCGTTTTACTCCTCCTTTTTTCTCCATATTATGCCTTTAAAATTGCTGGTCTTTTTTTCCACATAGTACTTAACAAAAAAATTATTTTAATCTTTTGGGCACAGTTTTGTTCCAGCGGATTTATTTATAAAAAATGAAGTAGAATCTAAAGATCTGTGTGTGACTAGATTCTAAATTTGTTTTACAAGTTTGGGAATTGATCATCATCTCCATTATATGCATACAGAAAAAATAAGTAAGTGCCCAATGATGGAACAGACAAATCAAGCAAGGAACCAATATCTGGGAATACTGTTCCATCCTCACAAGATTCAGAAGCCAAACAGGTGAAATTAGTTTGATATTTTTTCTCATCTCCCTCAGGAAAATTCAGACAGGTTGTGTTCTTATGTACTTTATCTCTGATACTGGTATTCCTCTGGAAGAATGTTATCTAGGGTGTAGCTACTTTATAGCTACTACATAGCATATAAATATGTAGAATAAGTTTCTAAAAATTCAGTATGAAGTTACTTAATCAAACTGATAAGTTAAAACTGACTTACATGGTATAAAGGTAAAATACAGTATCAAACAGGGACAAGCAAGATGGAAGAGAGGGGAACATCTCAGACTCTATAATGAACAACAGGAAGAATATGTCTTAAAATACTAAATTTCACTAAGAGAGGAGAATGGTTTCTTGCTTTTCTTAGAAACAACTGATCAGCTCATCACTGCGTATGTTTGCTCCCAAATAGATCACTGGAGAAAAATCAGGTTTGTGTGTTCAAATACAAATATGTTCATCACGTTCTGTGAAGTAATTTTCTGCATTCCTTAACTCAACGTGCAAAACCATAGACTCAAGGGATTGTAGAAAATGGATCAATCCTTTAAAGTTTTTAAGTTGATAAGAAATTCAGAAAGAGATTTCGGGGACATCACAGCCAGACATTCAGTGGATGTAGGAAAAATAAAAGCTGAAGTAATCATTGAAGAGGAAGTTGAGATCTAAAATTTGTGTCGTTTTTTTTCCTCATGATAATATCAGTGTTTTGGGAAGGCTTTGCCAGTAAGGATTGAAAAGCTGAGAGAGAGAAAAGAGAAGGAAAAAATGGAAAAGAAAGGGTGTGAGGGATGAGGCTAGTAGTCAGTTGACATAAAATATGATGGAAAGGACTCACTACTGGAATATACTAAACGTTAAGGAACAAAAGTGTATACATTTCTGGGGGGTAACCTGACTTGTGGTACAAAAAGCAGCTTGTGCCAGAAGATGTAGTGTTTTTCTTGGTAGTGATTTATCCTGTCAGACAGTATTGATTTTAATTGTGTAAAAGGTATGACAGAAAAAACAGCAGCTTCAGTGTGATGCTGGTTACCAACTCATGGTTAACAGACTTCTGGGTACAGCTGTTGGCTTCAGTGCTGGCAGCCTGCAGAATTGGAGTTACTGTCTGTGGGTGAGAGAAACTCATTCCAAAGTGTGCTGTCCTGGTAACTGGGGGAGGATGTGGAAATCTTCACTGGATCAATTTCTTTACTTTCTGACAGCAGTCTTCTAAATGAGAAATTAAAAAAAAAAAAAAAAGCAAACAAAGCTACAGAGCTTGAATTAATATGCATAGAGGAAATTGAGCTAAGCTAGAAAGGGATGAAAATTACCTCAAAGCTTAAAAACTGTAAGAATGTAAAACAAAGGATATTTCCCCCACAGACATAGAGTGTTTTATAAAACAAGTTTTTATTTAGCATTTCAGCAAAACATTTGCATTTCCATATTTATGATTCTACATCTGTCCATCACCAAATGCACACATGATTTTATGCCTTTGAGTTTGAGCTTATGACAGAAGTCAATCTGATTTCCAAGAAGGAAGGTCTTTCATAATAGAGCATCTTGTTAGTCTTGGGCTTCTGCTAATGTGAAAATAAGAATATTTACTGCATAGGGACTGAGTTCTACACATAAAATATCTATGAAGGAAATAAATATTTAAAAATGTGAGCGGTAAAGTTGTATTGGCTCTTCAAAATAAGGTCGGAGGCTGGTTCGTCCTTTAGAAGTATCTGTGTTCTAATGCATATGGACTGCATGCACTGAACCTTTTGAGACAAAGTAGCTACTGTTACTTTATTGCAATTAAAAAAAAAAAAAAAACCACGCATAGGGTATTTTATTTCAAAAGATCTTAAGATTTCTATAAATAGTAGTATAGAGTTCAGTATTATGAGAAAATGAATGTTTTCAGAAAGATGATTTATTCTATCCAGACCACATGGAAAAGGCACCAGAATAACATCTGCCTGGCAAGTTAGTTCATACTACTTTTAATGAAGACAATCTCTTTAAAACGAGCAAGAAAAAGCAGTGCTTCTGTGAGATAAATTTATCTTTTTCCTGGTTGAACTAGAAAATATAAAAATACATAAGAGTGTACTTCAATCTGTATGTACTTACCTTAATGCACAAAAAGAAGAGATGTGCAACATGACATATGTAGAGGACAGGAGCTCCTACAATCTCAGCAGCCTGCTGTTTCCTCTTTGTTCTAGGTTGCATAAGGGAGGCTGAAAGATACCAAACCCTTGCTTCAGTATTCATGTACCTTATATCAGAGATGTTATGTGATCTATCATTTTAAGACAGGCTATGAATAATAGGACTTTCTATTAGTCCTCTTTCCTGCTTGTTTACAATGGCAACAGCGAGAACTCAGACCTACTTCCTGACTTTGCATAATCCCCCCTACTGGTTTGTGCCTTAAGAGCAGTGTTGTGTTCTGGCTTCGACTTTTCTTTTGAAGATTATTGATTTTTATACATAATCAAAGTGTGTACTTTGCATTAATTTTCTGTACGTATTAAGTCCCTGTTTGTGATGTCTGGGTGCATAAAAGAAAATGAAGAGCAGGTCATTAGCAAAGCACAAAAGAAGGGATATAGATTTTTGAGGACTCTAGATGAGAATTTCACTTGTGTCCCGTGATGTATACTGAGTACCTGTAATTAAATGTTGAGAGATCTGAACTTCTGTTGACCTTGCTGGGAACTGACGTTGTTTCAAGTGTGTCTCCTATCATTTAACCAACGCCCAGGTTTCTGCCCTAAATTACACGTAGGTTTGTGTAAATGGGTAGGTTAAGTAGTTTGTACTCTTCACTCAAGTTGTTCTGCCTTCAGAACTGCTGATAGATTAAACACATGTTGAGTTGTGCTATCCCTCTGAATTTGCTGTAATTCAAGATTTAAATTCCAAGGCTCTCAATGAGAGCACAGAGATGTGTTTTATGAGGGAGTGGCCTCCTTGAGTTAGACTGGAATCTAATTGAACTCCTGCTGCTTCTGGTGTCAACGGGACAATCTCACAGGAAAAGTCATCCCCAGATTCTGTGGAATTAAATATTCTTTTTTAAGCAAATGGTAACTTTATAGTTATAGGTACGTACGTATGCAAAGTCAGGTGTGTGAGATGCAAAAACTGGTGGCTGAATTTCCTTCTGAAATCTTGTAAGGGAGCTGAGAAAGCAGAATGATAAATTCAGATGTTTTGGTACTAATTATCTAAGAGACTAATCAAGGAAAGTTAAGACCTCAGGAGAAGTCAAAATTATGTGAATTTGAATATTTAAATAATTTCCTTGGTATTGAGAAGCTGCTACTTCTGTCCTGTTTAGGTTCTCTTCGTTGTGCTTGTGTGTTAATGTAATTAGCTTTTTATTCTTTTAACGTTTAATTCAGGTTCAGTGATAATTCGTGGCCTACAGGTACCAGCGGCATCCATTTAAAATTAATGTTTCAATCAGCATTATTCTCAAAAAATATTCAATATTATCCTTAACAGTTTAATACAAAATAGTGACATGCTTCTGCAAGTCTGTACAAAGCTTTGCTCATCAGCTTCCATCAGTCTGACCTAACAAGTAAACAGAAATGAATCAAGATACAAAAAATTGCCTCTAGCAAAGTGCAAAAGAACATGTAAAACCTACACATTAACTGCCTCGTGATGGTAGATATCAATTTCAGTGTCTTCTGCCCAGTTACAAAAGTCCATACAATTGGCTTGGGAAGCCACACGTGGTAAGATGAACTCTGCCAAACGCAGTGTGAACAAATTAGGTAAATAGAAGTTAGGATTTGTTGCAGATAAAAATGTACCATTGCTTCTTTCTTCAAGTGGTACACTAATAGAAGATGTTTGCATATATGCCTGTAATGGAAATACATTGATACGAAACGTTAGCAGTGTATGAAGTTCCTGAGAGTGATACTAGGAATGCAGAATCCTGTGTTTGTACATCCTTTTCCTGACTATCTGCATATGCTTAAGTATTTCTTACCAATGCTATTCATAGTTTTGCATTTATGTTTGGATTTTGATATTTTAGCCCTTTCTCTTAAATACGTTTGAATGAAAATTAGATACATTTTCCTTTCTTTCTGACCTAAAGGAGTTCATTCCAGTCTTTCCACTGTACTTGCTGTTTTGATTAGTCCCCTAATAGTAGCTCTAGTGAGCACGTTTGCACGGGGAAAGATAGAAATAAATACTGTATCTCTTCTGCAGACTGTAGTCTCTGCTAAAAATAAAGCACAGACTCTGATTGCTCTGTTATGACATGATTTCTGAGTCCAGCCAGTTCAGACAGGTCTGCCTAAAACTATAATCAAGCTGATTGTATTGCATTGGTATTCTAATTTTCAATTTGGAATTTTGCTACATAATCTGCAGTAGGTTATGTCTAATCTTTGAGACCCAAAAGCTTTGTATAAACTCTGGATTTGCCCCCATGTGTCTCTGCTAAACTGAGATGTGTCTTCTGGCTGAGTTTGCAGAGACATTAAATTACTGAGTAAATCAATACAGCGTCGTTATGTCACTGTATCTCTTTCAAAGACCAGCTCAAATTTTGTATGCTGTAGCTTTGATCCTTTTCATTTAATTCTAAGTACACTTGTTATTATAGTAACTGTTGTTTGTATGTTATTTTAGCTTTTTACTTAAGTAGCTATTTAGCAATTTAAATGAAAATGTAATTAGGTTACATCTGTTTTACATGCATGTAATACCACGCAGATGTAAACTTATATTAAAGACATATTTTCTTTTTGGCAAAAAGACATAAAAACAAAATTGTAGCAATCATGCAATACATCTTTTTTTTTTCTTTTTTTTCTTTTTTTTCCTGATAGCGTACACAAGATGTATTCCAGTGTTTATGTTGTGATGGCAACAGCCCGCTCTATTTTTACAGGAGGCAGCATGGGAAGCTAACTGATACAGCTGCGTGTTTTGGTTGTACAAGGACAAGTTTACTGCTATCCTGGTGTAAATCCAACGGAACTCTGTTGTTAAAATTCTTTACCAAACTCATCAAATTCAGTAACTCAGTCTTTTCGGAGCCAAATCCCATTCTAAGGGTCTCCACAGAAATAAAGAATCTTTGTGGGTTTACACCATTATGAATGAAAGTGATATTTGGCTTTCAATAGCTTTATTATAAAGATGAACTTCCTGCAGCACTGATCTCACAAGGTGTTGAGTGCCTGCAGCTATCGTTGAGTTTGATAATTTTTTATCCCTGGAAAGAGATAAAAGCTATGGATTCAGTTCCAGCTCCCTTGCTCTTTGTATAGGTGCAGTAGTACTGTCTTCTTAACACAGACTCTTTCCTGCCTTGTTTGCTCTTTGCTTTTCTGAATGTGGGCTCTTCCAGGCTGTGTGATTCCTGCTCTGTGCTTGCATGCTGCCTAGCACAATATTGGGATTGTGAGACTGGTGGAAGGCAGGTTGTGAGGGTAAACAAGGTAGGGTACCTGGCAACTCCCTGCTGATTAGAGTCTCTTAAGCCCTGACAGTTTCTTGGCAATAGCCAATTTGTCTATCAGTAGGTTAAAAATACTGTGTCATCAATATGCTTATTCTGTAGAGTAGCACTGTTTTGATGGTTTGAAACCTGTGTTAGTATGGTGAAACTTATTAATTTAGCATTATCTTTACAAGCATAGGTTCAAACTAATTCATGCATTTTACCTGTAGGAAAAGTGTATTTTAGTAGACTATTGTTGTTTGATCTTGTATTTAAGATCAATAAGTTTGCCTTTTAAAGAATAATTATTCTCTAAACTTAAGAAAACTCTTCCATGTTTATCATATTTCTTTCCTATGGACATTTAGGAGCCTGATTCTGCAGGCATATGAAGACTGCATGGAGACATTGTACAGTGCCAGAGTCAGTATAAATTTAAATTTATCCCTGTTCCTCATTATTAAATACTTTAGGGCTACATTTTGCTGCTCTCAAGGGTGAATTTGATCCAAAGATTGTCTCAGAATAATATTCAAACTGGTTGTTTATTGCTAAATTGATAGGAAGCCAGAGAGATTTGGTGTTACAGTATTGCTCAGTCAGGCCTGCTAGCCTTGCTATAGTTTACATTTGTTACAAGGCTTGTATTTCAGTAGTGCGTAATGTGATTGCTCTGAAGGAGCCCTAATGATCCATCCAGAAGAATTTTCTCAAATTTTGTAATGTTTTTACTTTCCCACGTTTGTTTAAATTAACTAAGAGCATGGCTTATCCATGAAAATTCACTGTCCAATTTCCTAAAATTTGCATAAATGTGCAGAGCATTTTAAACATCTTAAGATCTTTTTTCACATACGCTGTGCTTCTATACCAGGGTCATCATTTCATAGAATTTATCATCTGTTTTTGTGCTAACTGAACTGGCCCAGATCAGTTTGAGACATAATGGTGCTCTCAGATTTCTTCCTTGCATTGACAGAGAGGATGAGCTCTGCACAGGGTTGCCCTGCTCACTTCTTATGGCAGCTCTAGATAGTAGAGGGCGATGTGCTGTGCCTGCTCCTGGACAGCCCTGTCTTCCTGTATTGCAAGCAGAATGTGGCTGCTGTGACTGGTGAGGAAGGCCATCCCAGAGATGTGCTGCTGAGGCCCATGGAGCTCAGGTGCTTGGTCTGGAACCTGCCGCTAACCAGCCCTGCTCCCAGGTGTTCCTTCATCTCCTGGCATGGCTGTGGTGCAAAATAAAGATACTGAGCACGTTTTGTATTTCTAATTAGAAATACCGTGTCTGTGGCAGCAAAGAATGCGTCTTCATGATTAATAATTATGAAAGCATTTGAGGTAGCGCATGACATATTCCATGTTACAGCACTGCTCTTCGCTGACAAGGTAAACAAGTGTCTGTTGTGACTGCCAGAGTGAGGAAACCACACTGAAACCTGGACTCAGGATCAGATCATGTTTTGCTGACAAAACAAGATTGATTTATTGTGTTACATCAGGGTTAGATGGACCTAGTACTGCTTCACCACATGCTATTTCATTCCCTTGTCTACTAAGTATGCAAGTACAAACAGCTTTAACACAATTCTTTACCTAGAAACAAGCCTGAGGCTTCATCCAAATACTTTTAGCATATGAAAATTGAGCTGCTTTGAACTTGTATGTTTTTGATAACTGCTTGGTATGCTTCCTGGAGGATCACCTGTAGGCTTTTCTTTCCAAATTCTAATCCCTTTGATTAAGTGCCAGGACAGATAGCTCTCATTGAATAACTCCAGTCTCATAATTCTTCCTTCATTCAGGGTTGAAAGGGAGCTGCTCAAGCTTCAATAGGTAAATCCTCAGATTTAGTTAAAGTAATTCAGACACTTAGAAACTGAAATTGTTTTATTCTGAAACAGGGTTCAGATGGGCTGCTGAACATTTACATACCACTTGCTGCCAGAAGCTGCAGGATGAGAAAACAAAACAATTTTTTTAATATATTTTTATTTTTGCAAGAAGGATTAAGAGTAGGAAAACTTTGAGAACCAGACTTTAAAAGACAATCTGGCATGGAAATGTAGACCCAGAAATAGGAATACAGTTACTTTGCTTGACTGCTCATGTTTTCCTTTTCTGCAGGATCAGACTGTGGTGCTGGGCTAAACATTCCGTTCCTTCCTTAGCCCTCCTTGTTAATAACCACCAAAATAGCGAGTATGCAGGGGAAAAAGTCTTACTCTTTTTATCTTTACAAGCATGCCTGCTGGGAACAAACCTGAGCCAGTTCAAGATTCTTCTATTTAAGTGTTTGTGGCAGGAGAGTATGACAGGAAATAGAAATAAACCTGTTAGCTTGCTGATATCTTGCACTAAGAGATAGTAGAGATAGTTGTCGCATATACATCTTTGTACACATGAGTTGGTGCAGGTGCGTAATAACGAAGCCGTGTTGTCTGTGCAGGAGTTATTGTTCACCTAGGAAATAAAAATATTTTCACATGAATAATTTCTCTTTGATAATCCTGCTATGACTAGAATCGTTAAGAGAAACTCCAGTCTGTTCATCTGACACTGATTTTCATACCTGCTTTAGCCTGAGAACTGGCATCTTTAGCGGAATGCAACCTGCTGAAATAATAGATAAAATGGACCATTATAGCACAGTACTAAGAACTAGCCCGTTCTGTGAACAACAGATGGTGTTTCCATTGATTATAACCATACTTTGTTAGATTTGTGCAAAATCAACTGGGTGACCAACCACGCACCTTGGCAGCTGTAGACTTTCAGCTCAGTCTTAAAACCAGGGGAGTCCGAAATACCCGTGTAAAAATGAGGTTGGAGGGAAGCTTAGTATGGTGAACCTCTCTGCCTCCCTTATTTGTTGCTGCCATGGAAGGCAACAATGTTATTTCTGCATCCCTTTGCATGCAAATCATGCTAGACATTTGAATAGACATGTTACCATTAAAAAAAAACATCTTTGTTCAGAATTACAGACCCCAAAAATGAAATCTAAAGAAAGTCAACCTCCACAGGTCCTCCTGGGAAGTTCTTACCTTTCAAAGGAGAAGGATTTTTCAGCCTTTTCTTTCTCGAATATCTTGCTGCAAACAAGCATAAGAGTCCCTCTCGTTATGAATCAGCACTTAGTATTATATATGCTTCTAGAGGAGGTCGTCTGTCTAATATGGTGAGGTTTTGTAAGTTCTTAACTCTTATTTTTTGATTTCTTGGCCAATTTGATAAGTTAATCCAGCAGGTCTTACAATTATTATTAGGGCAGTGACACTTTGAGGGTTCTGGTTAATAGGATAATAACAAAAGTAGTTGAGTTAAATAAACTTTGAAGCAGAAAGCCTGAAGGCCTCCTGTTATTGCCTCGTTAACAAGAAATGTCGTTAAGTTATTATTACTGTCCTGTGGTGGTTCTCTCTTATCACTCCTGCATTCTGATCAGCAAGGATAGTCAATGAAATAGCAATAAATTTTAAGAAATTAGATGTAAGTATGCAGGACTATAAACTAAAAATGAAAAGAGTGATTTAACATTTGAGCATACGCCTTTGAAATGGGGAAAGATTCTGCGCGTTCTTACGACGAAGCTTTGGAATGAAAGCAAAACTTTATGACAAATTTTATTACACCTGTAAATCTGAAAGCTTTGCTATAGTTTTTAATTTTTATTTTGCCTCTATAACTGTTTTTATACCCTTTTTATAGTTGACTGGTCCAAGGTTTAAAATAAGTTCTACTGGGAGTCTATGCCCCATTAGACTTTTATAATAAAATGTGGACCTGGCTAAAATAAAACACGATGCCTTAAGAGCAATTAAGAATGGACTTCTGTAGATAACTGTAACATGAAATACAATCACTGTTTTTATTAATGGATTTGGGAAAAGGAGTTCCGTGATTTATTACAGTAGAGTGGGTTATTTTACATTTTTATTTCTTTTATTTTACATCTCACTTTTCAGAAAACCTTTTAAGACCCCTTGAAATAATCAAATTCTGAGTTTCAAATGTTTATCATGTTAACATGAGCCTTGGTATCTGTTTTATTTAGGTAGTGCTGTGATGTCAGCTAAGAAGGTGTCTTTTTTTCTTTTTTTTTCTTTTGCCATTACTCATATCCCCCAAAAGTGTTATTTTTGAGAGAAAATCTTGTTGAATGTTTTATAAGAATGATAAAATGTAAATGCTGTGCTTTGTACTTTGTGCCATTATAATAACGGCAGGATTTGTAGGACACAGGCATAATCTAGTGGGCATTGTCAAGAACACAAAGCATAGCATCTCATTAACTCTTAGGTTCTTAAAAACCCTAAATGCAGTTGATAGACGTTTCTCTAATAGTATAATACTAGTTTCTATGCAAATATTAGACTAAGCTTCTAATAATGTGAAGTCTTTAAGATCTGTGTTTAATATGGCTGACAAATGAATCTGCACTGTTACACTTGGGGAGGTTAAAGTTCATTCTTAGACTTCGAGGAAAACTCTCTCCTGTTCAGATTTTAATGGAGGGTTGTATGCTGATTGCAAACAAGAGGTACAGATTTGGCCTCAGTACAAATGAGTAGAGGAGGACCAGAGAGTGAAAGGCTGGTGAAATGCTGAAATGCTGATGTTTCTTCTCATGTCCTCAAGGCTGTAAGCACTGCAGTGATACTGGTGCTGAGCTCCTTTAGAAGCTCTGTTTTTCAGGAATTCTGAAGCCATCTTTTGAGTTTCTGCTGCCAAATCAGTTAGCTGAGGAATATTACACATCTGCCATTTATATCTCAATATGCCTCTTCTGGGACTTGCAAAATCTTGAGTCTCCACAATCTTGGCTGTACAAATTTAGAAGCGTGTTTTCTAGACTTTGTACCAGTATCCTTATGTCTCAAAAAAGAAATAGATTAGAATGTGCTAGTAAATGTGAGAAAAGGTTTGAATCAAGGTAGTTGATTTTGTCTTTCAAACTTGTTTTCCCCTAGCAGAGCTTGTAGATATCTTGGAAAGCTATTAGCGTATAAAGAGAAGGGCCATAGCCATTTTGCATACAGTGAGACTGCATGTGCAGGATCAAGGTGGACAGAATATGTGCTTCAGAAATGGCAGAGCTTGCATTCCTCCAGGCTGGGTAAGTTGGGAAGCCTAAATCGTAATAAAGCTGAGCTAAAATTCATGGCCATTGTTGGCATTTGGAAAAGCAATCAAAATAACGTTAGCTGAGCTTGTCTTAAACTGAATATACATACAGAGCTTATATACAGCATATATTGATATTAACTCAGCATATATAGATATATTGTGTACTTGGAGGGGGGGATCCCATTCTGTCCATTGTAATAAGACCTTCCCTGGCCCACACAACCCCATATTTTTGGAGCATGCTGGCTCGTGGTGTGGGCCAGGAGTGTCACCCTGAGCTCCTGCTGCTGCTGGGACCTGGCTGAGCAGCACTGTTGGTCTCCAGGATCTGAAGTAAATCCTGGTGGAAATTTGTATTGGTCTGTAGACCGCAGAATTCAACCTTCGTTTACAATCAAAAGCACATCAGTCTCTGTCTTTCAGCAAAGTTCTGTGGATTTCTCCACTGATTCATAGGCTGGAGTGGGAGCAGCCAGGATTTCCTCAGCTTAGCCTACTTCAGAAAGGTAATGAAGAGTATTAAAGGCAAAGTCAAAAAGTTTTGAAGGTGTGTGTAGGAGTCTAGTGCACAGATGCTGTTTACAAATGATAGGATTTGTGCTCTGAGCTCATCCCGTGCAGCTCTGAAATGTACTGTGGAAAATCTGAGCAGGCTGAAGGGTAAATAGCTTGAGGAAAAGATCTGAGATAGACTCAGCCATCCACCTGTGCAAATCCACATACCCACCTCCAGAAGACAGATGAAAAGCAGAATGGCTGGATGGTGTTCTGTAAGCTTCCAGAAATATCTTCCTACTCTCCAGAGTCCTGTAGGAAGAACTGGTCTGTCATACAGCAGAGTAGCGTATGGCTCTGAAAACAATCATCAAAATGAGTAATTATTGCCATTTTACTGTGGCAATTTATCTTTTTTCATTCCATTTTTACTGTTAATATCCACGTGGCCGGTTTCCAAGACGTAGTTTATTGTTTATGCTGTGAAAGTGTACTCTAATATGATGTTTCTGTTGTGATGCTGTCAACAGGGTTGGGAGAGCTGCATAATAATTATCACATTTTTTCAAACATTAAAGCAATTAAAGCAACTTGCAGAACAAGTCAAACTGTTAACTGTGTACCTACAGCTAAAAAGCATTGTCAGAAACAACTAGTTCCTATTTCAGAGAAGGGGAGTGGCTGTGGTTGAAGGCAGGGTATGATTATTGCTCATCACAGAAAAGTTTTTCTGTTTTTTTCCCTCTTTACTATAATACAGTAATTAAGCAGTTTCTATAAATGCAAAAATTGGCCCTTTTTAGCTTTTAGAATTTTAAAACACTTCAGACTTCAAAGCCAGCACGCATTGAAAATATTGTGGGTTGTATTAAACAAAATGCATGCTTTGGGGTCTTATTAGTAGGTCTGACTTGAGAGTGAGTAAGACTGAGCTGTAAGATGCACAAAGCCCTTCACTGGAGACTTGTGTTCCTGCACTTCGCTGCGTAGTTCCTTCACTCACCCTAGCTGCTACTCTGCCTTTAATCTTCAAGACAGGGAATATGGTTCAGACAGTAGCACTATATTTTAGTCTTTGCTGGAGCTTGCCAATTTTATTCATATTTTGCATTATTTAAGTTGAAGAAATACAGGGCCATGTTGATGTCTGTGAGAACTTTGCTGTTAACTTCAGAAGACCCAGGGTTTCATTCAGGAGCTTCATAGAAGTTTTTCTTGTTTCAGATGTGGTGCTACAAATAGCAGCTGGGATCACAGAGAGCACACGTAATCCATTTTGGAGAAGTGATCTAAAAATCATATGGAAAATTAGGTACAGCTGGGGATTAACTATGAACAGTTGGGGGAGGGTACAGTTCTGGTTTAGAATTTGAGTTCTAGATGTCTGTTTTCATTGTTTCTCAGTGTATATGACTGGCTAGCACCAGGTAATGATTGTTTATGGCACTTGCCAGCAATATCTGTTATTGCCATGATGCATTCTTGGCAATTCTGCTGTTATTTATATTCTATTTCATATATCAGTATATTCTGTTCTCAATATAAGTATTTATTACAGTATTCCAGATTTTTTTAAGTGGAACAAAACAAATTGGAGGGATAAAGGGAGGAATAGTGATACAGTTTGGAATCAGTAACTTTATTTGGACGTGCACTGGGTTTAGTTATTACACTTTAGTTGGGCTGTTGCAAGATATCAAGAGACATCTCTGAGCAGATATTTTTTATATTCCTTCTAAATAGAGGGTAAGTAAGCAAAGCTTTGTTTGCATTTGATTTATAGGGTTCACCATTCACACTCATCACTCATGCACAGTAACACATGCCTCCAGCTCCCTTCTTACATCCAACAGCTGTTCAGTTAGGATTGCTGATTTGCACATCTGCATTGGCTTTTTCTTCGCCCTACTGTACTGCAACTCCTAACTCCATATACAGCTGTTGCATGTGGTGGGATGCTTGATGTTTTGAATATCTGCAAGCACAGAATATCGGGGGTAAAGCTGAGTTGTTTCAGTTCCCATGTTAAAATGGTTTGTAGGTGATCTGTACTTTCAACTGAAAATATATTTTCCTGTCTGCATAGTTGATGAGTAAAAGTAGCACAAAGGATCTTTAATCAACTTAATCAACAAGAATGCAAGTGTTTGTGTTCCCTTCCTCATTGCTGGAATTTACCTGGTGCTTGGATGTGCCTCTGTACTGGTGCTCAGTTTGCTGGTCGTACTCAGACACCTAATGTGGTTGACGCCTTGCTCTTAAACACCACAACCCAAAGGAATATGCACAGTGGGCTCCTATAGAGAAATATTTCTTTAAATTTTAGTTAACAGTTTTCAGACAAAGCAAATTGCGTGGAGAACACAGAGAGAGACATTTGGGCTTTCTGTAATTTTTAATTGCCTCTTTTTCTCATTTAGTTAGCTTATGAGCTAGTTGTTTGAAGTATTGAAGGCTGAGGGCTGAGTTTTTCAGTGTTCTGTGCTTTGTTCTGGGGATTCCGGCTGAAATCTTGTAGTCCTTGCAGGAGCGCTCTGAAAGAGGCTGGGTGAGTCTGTGAAATGTGAGAAAACATTAGCTGGCTTGTACAGACAGGAGAGCAGACTGCCAGCCTCCGTGCATAAGGTGCATTTAAAATTACATTCATTCATAAGCTAAAGGATGTGTTTCCACTACACCAGCATGTTGTGCTTGGAGGATGCTGGGAACAGCAAACATCCACAGATTTTTAGTGGCTTCTTTTAGTGCATGGAAGCTGGATTAAGGTGCTCTGTTAGGATTGTCCTTTCAGCAGCAGATGTTAAACTTCCTTCTCTCCATTTAAGGATAGGTGTCAGGTTATCTTTCAGTAAAACTAGATCTTTTTTGCTAGAGCAGGTACTGTTGTGACAGTGCTCCAATGCTGTTGTTTCCTCCTTTAAGGTATATAATGAATGAAAACATTTCAAAGGCGTGATCTGTTTACTGTCGAGGTGTACGTACTTTGCTACTTTAATCCTCAACTTTCTCTTGCAAAATTCATTTGAAAGTCTGTAAAATTATTTTGTGTATCATCTGTAGAGCACAAGGAGAAAAGGTGCCATCTTTGCATTGGGGAGAGCAAAGAAAGAGCATTTCAGTTATGTAATAAATGGAAATGTTCTTTTTGTCAGCAGCAACTAAAGTCAGCTATTTCCACATAGAGTATATTAACAGCGTGTCGCATTTGACTGCTGTCTTCAGAGTTTCCCTGCACAAGGATTAATTTAATCTCTGTGTTGTTGTTGGGTACTGTGCCTCTACTGGTTTTACAGACTCACTTTTCTGAGAATACAGTCGCTACTAGTCAGATGAAAAGGGTACTAAAAAGGTAGTTCTGTTGGTAAAACACAGTTCTTGGGAGCGCTGCATTTTCCTTGTCTGGAAACTGAACTTCCAGTATTTTGATTTTCTATGAGAATGGCCGTGTTGAAAGATGAGCAGTTCCTACTGATTATAGGCAAACTGTACCACTTGGCCATTTCCAGCTGAAGGTTTCTCAAACAGCTGCATGTCAGTATGTCGTAAGGAGTTCTAAGCTGCAAACAGTCACTGTTAACATAAACAGAAAGTTTTCTAACTGGAGTGTTAAGTAACATGTAAAACTCATTAAAAAAAAATAAATAAATAAAAGGGTTTTGTAGACTTCTGGGCTTGTTACATCCATGCTGCATCTCTGTGGCGTTCAGGAAGGAGGTATTTTGTTGCTCTGGTTGGGCCCATGTTTGTATAGTTACAGCAGGTGCTTTTAAGAAGTAAAGTTTGCTTCTGAAACATTCGAGTTAAGGAGAATTCTGTGCCCCAGCTGTAAAAGTTATGCGAAGTGTACCTGCTGGAACAGCAGCTGAGCAGGACAGGCTGAGTCCCCAAACCAGAGGAAGCTATAGGAAACCATGGGTTTTTTGCCTGTTTTCCTAAGACCTTAAGGAAAGCTGTTAGAGGAGAATTTACATAGTGAAATCAAGTTCGTGGGATTTTTTTTTTTTTTAAGAAGTATAAGTTTAAATAGAGGTTAGAGCCACAAAAACAAACAAAAAACCCACAGTTTGAAGGAAATGAATTACAAACGTTTTATATTCAAGTCGCTGTGTTTTAAAGCAAGCATGTAAAAATAAACATGAGTCAGTGCTACCAAACAGACGTCTTACGATGGCTGAAAACCTTTGGAAGTAAACCAGTAACTTAGCAGCACGCTTGTTTACAGCTGAAGTTTTAAAGAAAGTCTCACGACTGAAAGAGTTAAACACCTGGAGCAACTCTGCTGAACTGCTAAGCTGGCTTTTGGCAGCAGTAGCAGCATGCAGAGTTTTTTCTCCATTACGGTTCAGTTCAATGACTAATTCATTCAAAGCTGAGAATCCAATTGAGAATTGAAAATGCAGGAAAGCTTATTTTCCTCTTCGAACCTTTAAATAAATTGATATCTAAGAGGACTTGAGCTACAGGCTTTAAAGATTGCCGGACATGAAAAAACAAGTTGATCTATCCAGTGCACTGCATTTTTAATTAAAAACAGCTATTCAAAAAATTATTATCTTGTGTGTTTTCAATTCTTTTTCAAATGCAGATGAAAATGACACCAATTAAATAAATACTTAAACAATTAATAATAGTTTACAAAGTGCTAAAGTGAGTGTAGTGGCCCAAATAAGTATATATAATAGAGTTGACAAATACATGTCATGTATTGCACTGAGTTATAGATCAACTTTTAACAATAGTTGCTACTCAATTACGAGCAATAATTTTGTAAGAAAACAGCTGGAAGTTGCAATTAGTGCTTCTCAGCTTCTTACAAAGCGTGCCTTCCTTTGATGCTTCCTCTTGTGTTTAGTTAGTTGATGCTGTTCCTCAGAGCTAAAACTGGTCTGCTCTAACAAAATGCAGGGTTCACATGTCAGACCTTGGGCGTTACAGATAGCAATAACTGATCCATAAAAGTATCTCAGGTTGGCCTATATAAAAATAAATACTTCTTGACCAAGGCTAGAGGTCATTTATGTTTTGACAAATGATATTCTTTAACTAGATCTTTCGTATTTTTCCTGTGCTTGTAAAAGAAAGTTTAGACAAGGAATAAGTCCCATGTATATTCTCCAAATAAACATCATATAAACTGACTTCCCAATTTGTTGAATATGTTTGAGAAGTTTGGAGCAGAGGTTTAGATAAATAGATAGACTCACGGAGAATTGAATTACAGGAAATTCTCAGTTTGAAGTTTTAATTTTATTTTTTCCTCACCTCTTGGTTCTAAAAGCGAGACATGAGTTAGAATATTTTTAACCCATTATCTATTGTTGGCCGTGCTCTTAGAGTTACCTAAACAAAGTCTTAATGCAGAGTTCACCATCAAATATACATCAATTAGTGGTTCAGTATCATTTGAGAGGATTTTTTGGTAGAGAATTGCAATTATAGATGAGTAATTTCCCTTTCTAGTTGATGTTCTATTTCATCCTTCTACAATTTCAAGTTTCATTTTCTTTTCCCTCTTATTTCAAGAGATATTTTGAATATGAAAACATCATGTCAAAACTTAGCTGAGCCCTTCATCAGGCTTTTTAAAACCTAAGTTAGAATTCTGTTTCTAAGATAAACAGATTTGGATCAGAAAGATTTTCAACTAGCTGGTATTCATTTTGGCTGAGACTTGAAGCAATGTCTTTAATCATATTTTTGTTGATTATTTATTAGTTTCTGTGGGAAATCAAAGGATGGACAACCTAAAATATGTCTTCCATGAAATACATCATGAATCAGAAGCTGTAGCATAGAATTTCTAGGAAGTGTCTTTCATGTACTTCTATGAACTGAATGAAGGATAAAATATACATCTTCAGTGTGTGTATAGGATGCAAATGAAGATTGACCCAAAAATGGAAAACTCCTCCATCTGGCTGGAATCACATTTGCAGTGCTTTACAAGAGTAAGAAATCTGCCATGGGGAGAGGAGTACTTTGTTTCTGTTCCATGACATCTGAAGGAAGATGGTTAGAACTAATTCAAAACAGTGAAGCAGCTCAAGCCAGGGGCTTGAAGTGCATGGGAGATGGTGACTACCCTAGGAAACTTTGCAAACATGTGCTTCTGTGACTGATATGCAGTTATTTACACAGGGTAGCAAGGAAATGGCTCATCATCCAACTATTATCTGAAAAGGAAGGTAAAAGATGCTATATGCTGTATTGCAGTAATCAGCAGTAGAAAAAGAGTCATTTGAAAATATAAGTGATAATGCAAAACTAGTTCTGGAGTTTGAATTTTCTGCTGGAGAAACAGGAAGTTCTTTAGCCCAGGAGAAGCACCACTATCCAACACATAAAAAAGAAGCATGTAGCTGGATCCTAGCTGACAGTTTCTGCTTCATGGTGGGTTTCTCCAGCTTCTTCAGCCTGCAGTGGTTTCCATTTGCTTCTCTCTTCCGTTCCTCTCTTGATCCTTCTGCATACACATTACCTAGGTTTCCTGCTCCTCAAATAATTTTTTAATAAGAATTTACCAATATCCATCATCAAGTGCTACGGCAAGGAGTTGCTTGCTGCCCAGAGAAGAGTGAAAATACCATAAAAGTGCCTTTGTACCAGGAATGAAAGGGAAAAAATAAAGTGGCAAGGAGGATTCGGTCCAACTTTGTAATAGAATTTGATTTTTCCTTTAAAAAATGTATGAACAGTTTAATAAAAACTATTGATATATTAATTTAATCATGAAAGGCAATCAGTTGTATCAGATTTGTTTCCAATTCGAGTGGCTAATAGATTTTTCTTTATCTGTATTTGTGTGGGTGTAGAGATGTTCCTATTTTATTTTACCTCAGCATAAGATGAAAGAAACTAAAGACAAATTTCTAATACTTTTTTTTTTTTAATAATATATCTCCCTTTTGATTTGCAAAGCAATCAAATATCTTCTAAGAATATGATTTCTTCTCTGCAAAATATATTGATTTTTTTCCAAAAACATTATTTATAGGGGAAAAAGTCACAATTTCTTTTAGTTCGTCAGTATTTCCTATTGCAGATTTCTGAAGGGCAGCGTGTGCTGCAGCAGACGTACAGAGGTTTAGTCTTGGGTTTGGGACTGGGAGGTATTTGGCAGTCTGAGTAGCACTGCTGCTAAATACAACGTGATTCACATACCACTGTTTCTACTTATCCATAGGTGAGCTTTTGTGAATGACTATGAAAATTCTGCAGTAGTCCTTTTTGGATAACCTAAATGTGCAAACACAAATAATGTTTTCGTTCAGCATCCCAGGGCAAAATCTCCAAGGAGGAGAAAATACAGGCTAGTAGCCAAAATGTGGCACGGTTTATATTTTGAGACCAACATCATTTTCAGTGTAGGAACTCTGTTTACCCCAAAACTGACCTCCCTTACTTGGTGGTCCATTTTGGTCCTAGAAGCCAAATGTTTGAGGAAAGCAGCAACTACTTACCATTTTCTTTACTGGAAATAAATTAGATGCAGACTTCAAGATCTCTAGATTTGTCCATGTATTTTCTGTCAAGGAGACCAGAGATGTTACTGCAATTTTTTTTCACATTTACCTCTACGTTAGAGCATGCCTGGTTGTTGTGTTTTTCCCTTAGCCTCTTCATAAATACTTCTTTATTGAACTTAAGTGATTTAAGGACACTGGGGAACAAGGATTTTTTTTAATAGTCATTTTTTAGTTTCTAGATGTATTGGTGAGGAAACAAAGATTACCTTGTTCATAAGGGAATCGGTGCCCCAGGTTAATGTCCAGGTGTTCTTTCAACTGAAGTCTGAGACTAATTTCTTCCTGGCCCTCTGGAAACCAGCTGAAGCAGTAGGACCAGCTGGTCTATCTTCACTCCTGCATACCAACATCTTTGACTGATTCCCAGATTTCCTTATATCCTCAGTACTTCCTCTAACACTTGCAATCTTTATATAGCAGTTTGAAGATAGCTGCTGTTATGCTTAGCATTGGTGATATCTGAATCAAAAGGTGATGTTTTAAAATATATAGAGAGATTCTAAAAAAATGTCATAATTATGATTTAGATTGCATTTCAGCAGCAAATGCTATAAAGGAGAGTGCCTAATGTCTTTCTTTCAAAGGTTTAGTTTCTTGTATGCACACACATCCTTACCTGCTGCTGCCAGTCAGAGCACACAGTTTCACTTCTCTTTTGCTTACTACGCATAGACATCAGCTGTAGTGTTTTAACGTGAGCAGTAGAGGCATGTGATGTTTCTGTACTGTATTCTGAACTTTCTGATCCATTTCTTGTGTATTTTTTTAGACTTCTATGCCGTGTTTATACACCTCTTGTATTCACCACATAGAGCACAGCCCACTTCAAGAAGGGAAGTAATAAACATAAGTTGAAAGGGCTGGGGGGGGGCAAGGGGACAGCAAAGGGGTAGCCACTGGTTTCAGCTGCATCTTAGTAAAGAATTCACTGACCCTGAGGGTACTGTGAAAGTGGAAGCTGCAGAGCTGGAGTTTCTGTGGGAAAAGCTGACAAAGAAAGCTATCTTTGCAGTGCTGTTGACCTGCAAAGTAAGATAAAAGGGTGCTCGCTATATGACTGGTGGTGGACTGATTACCTGGGAGTATGTCGCTTAAAACAAGAAATTTAACCTCACAGAGTAAACACCAATTTGGAAAAATAGATCCTAAAGGTCATTAGGAAAAAGCTGGTTGCAGAAGTTTCACTGTGAAAGGCTTCAGTCCGAATTCAGATAACTTCAGGCTTTTCAGGTGAACCAGATAAAACTTCACAGTTCGGAGTACCACACACTTGTTTGTGTGATGTTGCTTGTTTTTATGTATGGAATAAGCCTGTGAGAAAACAGGTTATTTGGTCGTTTACATCATGTAATTGAATTTTGAACTGAAGGACTAGTAATTAAAATGTGGAGTCAGAAAGAAGTCTTGTTCACCAGAATGTAACTCCATCTTTGCTTTCACTGCAGTAGTTCAGGCTTCCCCCCATCCCTGGCAGCACTACAAACTTCAAAATTGCTGTTAGCAACTGTGGAACAGGGAAAGTGGAAGCCATTTATAATAGTTTTTATAAAGAACTGTCGTTTGGACAGCTCTTGTAAGAAAACCTCTGAGGCAATTCCTTTTGTGTAGTGTCTAAAAACTTCAGCTGTGGCAGCTGAGCTATGTTAACTCCCATGTATGTGTACGGTATGTTCTGGGCCTTCTTCAGTCCCACAAGGGCATTTACAACATAACTGTATGTTCTAATTATATAATTACACATTTATGCCACTTATGTCATTAAGTATAATTGCACTTGCTATATGAATGTGCCACGATGGTGTAAAAATTACTTTGAGAAAAAGCGATGCAACAGAATCTTAATTAAAAGACCATTATGTAAGACAAGCTTACCAAAACTCAGTCAGTACTGAAAGCGAAAAAAATCCTTAATGCCCAAATACTTGGGCAAGTTCAGTGTTTCCTTATGCATGCACTCGTGAGACCTTTGCCCTAACTTCCAAGGCTGTGCACTTTTGGTGTGCATTGTAGTCATCTAATACCTCTGTTACACAGAAATACTACCAGTAACCAAGAGCTGTAGTTCTGGAGGTAGTCAGATAAACTTTAGACGGCAAATTCTCCCATGAAGTTCAGCCAAGGCAATATGAACAAGCTGACTGGATGGTCCAACAGCAGTGCAATACAGAGGTTGGCTCTGAACTGGTGTGTGACGTGAGTCTGCAGGTGGCACTCTCTGTTCCTGGTTCGCATGAATTTCTAGGACTGATGGAATGATAGTGTCTTAAATGAGGCAAAGTTCTGTCTGCTAAGTATTGTGGCAATCTCTAGCACATATTCTACAAGCACTTAGGTGAAGAGTGGGGTCTTTGTTCAAATGGCCGTATTCCATTTCAGTTCCCCACCTATTTCGTTTGGACTCAGATTTGTCTTTCCTAAACTGCTGCTCCGTGGTGAGCAGCTGCTGCCTTTTATTCAGACCTGGCTGGAGTTCAGTGATTTATCTCAAGTCGAGAAGCCAGTCTAAGACAACTCATCAAAGGCTCAACAAAAACAGGTTCTTAATGGGAAGTAATTTTCCAATCAACATATAACAGAACTGTAGTAATACACTGGAGCATGCTTTGATGTAATTTAAGACATATGGTTGCTTAATAAGAATGTCTAATTGTATAGATTTCATTCGTATCTAGCTGAGGAACAATTCTGACTGGCTTCTAAGGTGTTATGAGATACTTTTGAATGAAAGAAATTTAAATTCAAGATGATATCATATAATGAAAGCGGAGACGTGCTGTATTAGCATAATTATATATCTCTAGTTGTAAATATTTATACAACAATACAACGAAGGCCAAATTTAGTTATGTGCCTCTTCCAAGAGCTCAAGAAAAACTAGTTCTTCAACAGTTCTAGGAGAAGTTTATTCTCCTAATTGTAAGTAAGCTTTTAGAGGTTTTTAACTTGTTTTTCTGACATAATTATTATCTTCAGATATTTCTCTCCTATGTAGTTATGGAAGCCCACATGCATGGATAAAAAGACTGAAACCACTTCATTTTGTGTGAAAGGCCTTTAAGAAAATGTTTTTAAAACTCACCTGTGCCTTTCTTTCAAATGAAAGGCATGGGAAGGGACACTGCTAGGTATCTCTTAACATATGGGCTTAATTACTGAGCAGAGAATTGAACTGCGCTGTTTCAGATTGGTTACGGTGGTAAAATCTGCCTTGTGCTGCGCTGCAGAAGAGGAATGGATAAAATGCTCTTTGAACAGTCAAGATTTTTTAAAAATGTCAGTGCAGAGGGCTTGCATTTGTATTTGGCTTTCTAGACCTGCCTCTTGACCTTCTAATTACTTTATTTGAAACAGCACTGAGGGTATAATAAAACTGGAGGTTGTCTCTCGTTTGCTTTATCATAAATTAAAGCTGTTAGTTTGGTGAGGTGAAAGTAGAGGCAGGGTGTTCATTACCGCTCAAGTGACGGCTTGTCAATAGCACTGCCTTTTAGTTTGTTCTAGTCAGCACTTGCTGTGCATTTTGTTGGACCACTGGGAAATAAATACAACAAGATTATACATTTGGAATACCACAAGAGTTCATGGGGGGAAAAAAAAAAACACCCAAACAAATGATAAATTATACACTTGGTAGAAAGTGACATGCTATCTTGTGCTATTAACAACCAGAGATAATTGCAGCGAATTGTAATTGCAGTTTGCAACTTACAGTACAGTGTGTCCAACATCAATCTTAATAGTGAACAAAGCAATTTATATTAAAAGTTAATTCGCTTGGTAAGTTTCGGCTGTATACAAGCGAGCTAACAGATGTAGCTTTTCAGAAAGTTCAAAGGCATTTGGAACGTGGAAAGAAATGCTAATGTAGTAAGCCTTAGAGAAATATTGCATTACTACTTGTAATGAAAACAAATGTATGCCATTATATCCCAGTTTGTGTTTATTTAATAAACTGTACAGTTCTGTACATTGAAGAAATTGTGTCTCTAGATGTAACAAAACCAGATTTTTACTCATAGATTATACAGGAATAGCAATTATTTATGCAGAGTAAAAGAGGTCTGGAAATTTGTGTATATTAAATTTTAACTTAATGCTTTCCTGAAACTGCTAAAATAAGTGTGTGTGAATGTTTATATACTTATATGTATGTATACATATGATTTTTTTTTTAATCTAGAGCTTTGTTCTTGAATTGTTTACTAGTGCCCAGGGTGTTTCACAGGGTTGCTGTTAATTACTCTAGATTTTGAGTGATATCTTTAATCTGGTTTAATTAGAACAATACCTAATATGATACTTAATCTTGTAAAAGCTTGACCTCCCTTCTAACGGAGATGATAATTGCACCTCCACTGACTGCCTCGTGGTGCCCCAGTGTCTGCAGGACGTTCTTCATGCCGCTGAGGTCTGATTCATGTGGGTTATCCTCAGCCAGCACTTCACCTTTACTTGGGCAGGTGTTGCCATGTTCTCGGTGTTGTGGTCAGTCACTGGTGTTCATCAAATGGCAGGAAATTCCCTGAGCTGCCCAGCTGTGAGCCAAACGCCGCCTGTTGTGCTAGCTTGGTTGGCTGCCTGTTTAGAGTGGGGAAAAGATTGTGGGCTGTTGGTTTTTTTTTTGTGAGGAGGAGGAGGAGGTTTTAGTTGTTGTGTCTCCTTGCATATCTCAGAGCCGTTCAGATGATTCATCTGACACAGGAAGGAGCACCAGTCTTCATTTTAGTGCCACCGTGCCTTGTTGTAAACATCTTATCCTTCTGAAAGCAGCCTTAGTTGGCATATAAATTTCAGTCAGATTCTCACCTAGTGTGAACTGTGATAGCTCTGCTGGATTCAGAGGAACAAATGTAACACTAGGTAGTGTTCCAGGAATTTTGGGAATACCTGGAAAGTTGGACTAAGGCTACAATTCATCTTTATGGCATCTTTGGATAGGTAGGAGTGTGCGTTTGAGAACCCACACAGTTGCTGAGATACATGGCATGAAGCTTTGTTTGTCTGTAAGGAGGTGTGGAGTTGTCCAGAACTCCATAGCTCTGACAACAAGCCATGTCCTTCAGCCAGGGTTTGGGGCTTGGCTTCAGGAATGATGCATTAGGAAGTATAATCTTTTACTATGGTAATTATTATTTATTTATTATTATAAAGTGGAGATAAACTGGCAATATTTGGTGGCAAATACTGGTCTGCAGCTTTCAAAATGAGAGAGAGAAGATAAAAACACCTTTGCTCTTTCCTGGTAATGAATTTTCTCCTCTAAAAAAAGTGTACGGTACCTGACATACATTGGCAGGAGAAGTAATGTGAGCAACTCCATTTAGAAATGTTGTGTAAAGTTTTGCATTTGCCTTAGAAAGCCTTATAAATCTAAGTGGTGTTTTGACAGCCAGTCCTTCTGGACGCACGGTGTTCAATTCAAATCATATTCACTTTGTTTGCTTTTGCAGAGGTAAATGCAGGATTATTAAAATATAAAGTTACCTTATATGTTACTTCTTTTTATCAGGAAAAAGCCTCTTTGCATCTGTGAACATACTGACTAGTGAAATTGATTTAACAGAGCGTGTGTAGATACAGGGGCTGCTCTGAAAGTAGTGCCTCCTATTTTATTATGTTGCCCCACGATGTCAGGGGCAGATGTTGGTAGCATGGCAGTAGAGGTTGAACCTTCCTACCAGTACCTGTTATATTTTGTTACTGTGTGTGACAGATGGCAGCAGAGGGGCAGTCTGGCCAGATGTCTCACATGGGAGTGCATAGGAAGCAAAGGTATGTCATTGAGTTCTTCCATGTGGAAAAAAATGGCACCCATGGACATTCATCAACACAACAGCAGCCCATCGGCACTTAGATATGTTGGACAATTTAGGGATAAACATATGAGAAGTGGCTTTGGTTCAGACCAAGTGTCCATCAAACTCTGTGTTCTGTCATTGGCAGATGCCTAGTGAAGGAGGGAGAAACAGGTATATATGGATCTTGACCTCCAAACATGAATGAAGGAGGTTCTTAGCTGGTTTGTTAAGTGCTCAGTGTGTGCAGTGCTGTATTTGTGGTGGTTTATCATGCAGGTGTGCCTTGTAACAGTAAGTGCTTGTTCTGGAGCCCTGAGCAGAGGCCAGGAGCACGGGATGTGCAGCAGGGCATGGCTGGCAGCGCCATGCTGCGTGCAGAGCAGTGCTGGGCTGTGGGGGAAGGATGGGAAAATGCAGAAATTCATATTTCTAAAAAGCTCAGCAGCTAACCCTTTCCATTTCAAAATCTAATTAAAGGAGACAAGTTCTCACAGGTGCTCAAGTGCCATATATGTAGTTACTCTGCTTATATATACACTCCATAAAAAAGATGTGCCTATCTTTTGCTCCAGGCACTCTTTGAGCAATGTCAAAAGTGCAATTATACAAATAGACTACTTGGGACCCTTCATTCACCTGGTAATTAACATAAATCATAATCTGGCAACAAACCTTATTCCCAGTCTTTGTTATCTCCCTCCAGAATACTTACGTAGCCAGACATCCCAATTACTGAGCTGTTAGAAACTCTTCTCAAATTGAATTTTAATTTTTTTCTACCCATACATAGCTACACAAAAAAAAATGCTAAATATTAATTTCATGAACCGAATGTGGCGTAGTATTACCCTTTCCTTCCATAAATATCATCACTTAGTCTTTTAATCAGTATGTTTAGCACCTACTGCAGAGAACAAGTTGCAGATTATTAGCAAAGCAAACTTAGTGTCAGGAATTTATTAAGGATGAAAATCAGCCACATGAGAAAAGCCTAAAGAATCCCAGGAGTTACTGTAATGGAGTATGCTGCAGAACACCTTTTAATGTAATTGAAATTGAAATAATGGACAGCATTCCTGAAATAGAAAAATGTAACAGAAGGAGCCACTGTGCTGTCCTCGGGACTCCTTCAACACTGAGAATGTTGGGGATGAGGAAAGGAACGGAAAGCGGAAGGCACATAGCAAAGGTTAAACTGAAGGCTTGCAGGAAAAGGACAAAGGTCATAAAACATACATGTAGGATGATCAACTTCTGGCAAGAGGAGCGGAGAAAGAAAGGCTTTTAAAAGATCTTTGTACAGAAGTGTTAGTGAGACTACAAAGCCACTGAATGAAACCAGAGAGGGGAGTAAGAATCTAAGGAATTTTACATTCATCAACGTGTTTTGAAAAATCCCTTCATTCTTTACATTTTTTCCTTCTTTTAAGCAGAACGACAGTAAAAATAAAACCTGACTGTGAGACAAGATGTGAATGACTCAAAGGTAAAAATAATCAGATTGGAGTGACGTGTTTTGTGGTCAGGAGGGATCGGACTAGCAACCCCTGGTCACTTAGGGTGCTGGAATTGGCTGAAGGGATTTACAAGTGTCGTTTGGAAATGATGGCAACAAGTTGGGATAGTTTTAAATTCTAACTTGGTATTATTTCTTCACAGACTTCAAATGAATTGTGTAGGTATTTCCCTGAATGCACACATCGCGGTACAAATTTAGTCCCTCCTAAGAATGGAGTTTCATTGTTATAATTTCTACTCACCAGTAATAAACATCATTATCTGAGGCCTTCCGTGGTACATTCTGGCAGTAGATCTGAATAATTTACAAAAGAGTTAAATAATAATATCCTTCAGGAAACCATTGAACAGAGAAATGCAGTAACTTATCCACAGTGACTTGGAAGTATCATCATATGTTACTTTATTTAATGTTATTAAATTATTAATTCAAATTGTAAAACCAATGGTCTCATGTTTAGAACATGTCATGTAACATTAAATTAAAAAAAAAAAACAAAAGAAGAAACCACCAATTGTAATACCTGAAGCAAGAAGTTCATATAGAAACCATTGTCTGGAAACATTTATACCATTCTAACAAAAGCAGCAACAAAACCCCAAAAGATATTCCTGTAAAGAATTTCTTATCTAATATTGTCCTTCTCTGTTTTCATATTACAGAGATGATTGCAAGGTAGCTTAGCACTTGCCCATAAGATGGGTGCATGAGCACAAGCATGACACTGCACATCTCCTGAATCTGGTTTACTGGTTGGAGCGTTGGTCTGGAAGTGTCCAGCAGTCAACACACATGAGAATAAGCTTCAAATTTGACCCTGTCTCTTATGGGGAGAGGAGAGGGAGCATCTGTTTCTTTGGAGATCTCGTTCTGTTTTGTTGAAGCTGCAGCTGTACTTGAGTTGCTCAAGGAGTGAACAAGCCCATCTCTGGCTACATCCACACAAGTGGCACCAGGCCAGGAAGGCCAGGTCCTCCACCAGCAAAGCTTGTGAAAACAGGATCCAGGCTGAACATTTGGTGTCGTTCCTGTGTTAGGAAGAAATACAAACAAGTCTGGTGAGCACTGAAAATAGGAAATGAGTTTTTTGTCAAATACGTAAAGCTGAAGAAGTTATTGAGAGCTCAATATTTACTGCAGTGCATTTGTTTTTGGGATCTCAAGCAGCTCTCTGATTTCTGGCTTTATAAGGAAGATGTCTGGGGGGATTTTTTCAAAGCAGGCATACAAGTAACAGAATTAAACAAAGAGAAGTTTAGATTATTAAATATAGTTCCAGCACTTCTTAGTTGCTCAAAATATTTGCAGCAAGTTCTGTGAAGTAGAAAATGAAGGGAATGTGCCATGCAATTTTTCTTTAGCCTTTTTGCAATGCAACAGGGCAATCGATACAAATCTTTGCAGTAATCATATATTGATTTTCCTAGAATATAACTCCATTTAAAGCATTTTTATCCCCAGGAGTGAAAGCATTGGAGGCTATCAAAGGAGGAAGTAGCTTTCCTTGACCCCATCTGCAGTTCACATTGATTAACAGAGGCTTGGTAAAATAAATAAATATGTGTGAGAGAGAGAAGAAAGAAAAAAGAGTCACAGAAAGGTTAATACAGGCTGGAGAGAAACATCATTACAGTGCATTAGGGTTTTTGTAAAATTGTTAGGTCAGGATAAGCTAACAAGTGACTTAGAGAAGGTGAATTCTTCATTAAGTCAGAGCTGAATATTACAGTACCTATTTCTCACTGACTCTGCTGCAAATAGCAAAGAGCTTTCTAGTGGTCTACACACCTATACATCCAGGTACCAGCGCTAACAGAATTGAACAGAAACTACTATATTGCCATCTTGCCCTGTAAAGGAAGCTGTGCTGGACAAACTCATAGTGGGGTGTGCATTAGAAGAAGTTGGATAATTTTGCAAAATTCAATTTGCTAATTGCAAAAATGCAATTGTAGGTAGTTTTTTGAAGTTGCAGAAATAGGATAGATGCCTTATCTATCGCTGATTTTTTGCAACAAATTATAAACAATGTCATATTTTTTAGATATTTTAATAATACTGAAGCATGCCTCTTCTGGAATAATGTACTCGAGAAATATCAGTATTGAACCACTTGTTTCAAACACTGGAATTGCAAGGTAGATCTCATACAAGCAGTGTGTTTCTCTTACAGAATACAGTAAAACCCAGAAAATGCAATATGCAGAGACCATGTGCCGTGATTGTAAATGGGACTTGTTGATTTATTCTGGGTGTCCTAAGGACTGTACAATCCATCCTACGCAGCATTCAGCTCTGTACTTTGGCAGTCTTACATTCTTTTCAGCTATTTACTTCAATGATTTCCTGGCCCTCATCCTCCATTTCCTATTCTTATTATTTTTTTTCATAGCTGAAGCTAGGTTCTCATAGATCAGCTTTTATTAAATTAAAAGGTTCATGTGGCCTCATTATACTTTTCAGTGTGCTGTAGTTGATACTGTTTATTTTACCAGCAACTCAGAGCTTTTTTGCTTCAGGCTAAGCAACTACTACATATTGTCAGATAAAGTACCTTATCTGTCAGCAGCACTCTTGTGAATTAATCATAATTCAATAGGTTCACTAATCAAGATTTGAGATGAATGTTTTGATAGAGCAATCAGATTTGTCTAATCTATCATTACTTGACAGTTGCTTTAGGCAGAGTGCTAACTTGGCATTAGTACCTGTTTTTGATCAGTTTGGCATGGCCCCACCAGTCAGTAGCATCACTTATTGCAGCAATGGACTGCTGCGTGGATTCTCATTGCAGTTCTTTTCCATCTTCAACAGAGACTGGAGTGAAACTGGGCTCTGGAAGCTCTAACCTATCTCATAATGGATAATAAAAAAAATTCTGATCTAGGAATTCACCTAATTCTCACAAATAACAAAAGTACTCGGAGCTTGTTGGCAAATCTGATACATAATTTATAGCAGTGTATGCAAACATTGCTCAGAACTGAAAGGGTCACTGGAATAGAATGGAGATAAAGTTAATATATTGTTAAGTGTTACTAATTATGAATCCAGTCACGTCTGATGTCACTAAAATTTGTTCTCTATTTTGCCCAGTTAAACATTCTTGGGGGTAATTTACAACATAGCTTGCAGCAGTTTGCTCAATTTGAAAGCATAAATGAAAGCTTTCATTGTATATTGACATATTTTTCTTGTTAAGCAATGTTTAAAGTACTGATACATGGTGCTGTAATAGTGGGTTAGACTGCAAGTGCAAGTTTGGTACATTGTAGTCAATAATGCATTAGTGTGGGAAAATGAAGGAGGGAATTGACGTATTTTTTTAACATAGGTGGGGTCTTGTCTCCTTGTAGAAGAAAAAAACTTTAAGCATCAGTGGCTAGATGTTGACCCTGTTCCCATTTGATTATTTATTTTTAGGAAATACGTGAGTGATGTGAATGCAATTTATGTGCAGACCCCAAGTTTCACGATCAACTCAACATATATGATTTCCGTCGTGTTAATTTTATGGTACTGGTGATTTTGGGGCCAGGTAGCATTTGCATGTTAATGTGATGGGAAGTCCATTTTGGAATGTCATCTGTTCAGACTGTATGGTTGTAGGTGATGCTTGTTCCTGTGCAGCAAACTGCCATGAGAAGCATTCACCACTGAAATTCTGTCAATGCCTTTAACACAGGGGTAAAACCATTCCAGCAGGATGTAAGAATGGTGGTAGTACCAAGCTCTTGAGAGGATCAGTTGGTGAGTTCACTTGGACTCTAAGGCTTGTCTGGCTTATACTGAATCTATTGCAGACAGAAAGGGCAGCATCTCCTCTCAGTAGTGATCAATGGGGTATTTTCCTAGCTCATCGCAAGTGAAATGCCTGCTAGTCAAGAAGAACTTTTCTGTGTTATCTTGTCAACACTAACTGGTCAAAAACAAACAACACCACCAAAACAACAAAGTGCAATACTCAAGTGCAAAGAAGAATGTACCTCTAATTTTATCTTTTTCAGCGAATCTAGGCAATTTAAAAAAAAAAAAAAAAAAGCTAGTCAGTACTCTGCTAGAAGTCAAAATGATTATTACTTACTGCTTGTAAACACCATAGACCTGTTTCTATGGAGTGATGAAAATTACGTTGACTTTGCCACCATAGGATTCCTTCTAATATCCTGTCACCAGTCTCATGCCCTGTGCTCCCTGCTGTGCTCAAATCCCATCTCTCTCTAACATTTAAAAGGCACAATGAAAGGACATCATTTCCAATATTGAACTACTGCATTGTTTCATTTGTGCACTGAACTGCTGTTGATTACTTCACAAGTTCCCTCTACCCAGTAGAGTTAGCAAGATTTTTTTTATACAAATCTAGACGAAGAAAGCTTTTTAGTGATCAACAAAGTATTGAGTATGTAAGGTGTTTGATTAAATGTCCTTGCTTCCTCCATCAAACTCTACAAGTCAAAAATCTCATCCTGAGATTTTCCACTAAGTCAAGACCCTGCTGTCCTGCCAGCCAGCTTTGACTTCATTTTCTTCTTGATAAATTCTAGCATGGCATGCAAGAATGCCTTGCTTGTATGTGAGATGAATGATGGTCCTGCATGCTCACTGCAATAACATGAAATTAACATAGATCAAAGATTTACTAGAGATATCGAGAGTAGACAGCCTCCACACAGTTCATCTGGATTTTTCCCCTTTTGCTAGTTAACATATCAGACTAATAAATAGCAATGAGTCATTTTGTTGTTTTTTTCTTTAGGTTGCTAATAAATGCATTTGAGTTGACAGTTTTATAATGCTGAGGAGATTAAAAAAGAAGTAGTTCTTGATAAAAGGATGCTCCGTGTGAGTACTTGTATGCATTTCTGTTCACATGGTCATATATATAACACCTGTGTGATCCCTCAGGCAATTCAGTCTCTCATTTTTCCTGCCAGTTTGCTTGCTTCATTTTGATCTATGTTTGCTATCATTTGTCAAATGACACCTTGAGCATGTTTTCACATCAGTTGTTTTGAGAACCTGAATGCTGATAATTACATCAGTCCTGCCCCATTGCAAGAGGATAGACTAAACAGTCACCTGGGACTGTTTTTAACAGTTATTTAACAGTTATTAATTTCTGGTTTTGATGTGCTGCAGAATTGCTGATTGCTTATCCATTTTTCTCATTGCAGTTTTGTAAGCAGCAACTGGAATGCCTACATTAAGTGCCTGCCCTAAAGGCCTCAGTGCTGGCTCTTGGTTCCTTATGTTTTCAACTTCTGTAGCTTGGAAGAGAATTCGCCAGAGCTCATGAATGCAGATGACCTCACCTGCACATCACTAGCTCTCCACAGTCTTCTTTTGTCGTGACTCACTGAGATTCTTTAAGGACTAAGAAAATACTCTTTATAGTGTGAGGCATCCCTTAGCATTTCCATCATCTGAATCCAGTCACTGGTCATTCTGCCTTTCCTGAGGGCAACTTTCTCTCAAGCTCACTTTATGTTCTGTGAGATCTTGATAGTAAAAATGGTTGCCATTCCTATACAGTTTTGCACAAACAAAATCCTAGTTAAAGGAAGACTGCAGACTGCCCACCAAAGATTTTGGTCTTCATTTGAGTCAACTGCTTTACCTAGTTTTCCCTATATTTCACACTTCGAGAATGGAAATGTTTGATGGAAGGAATGTCTTGTCTTTCTTTGTATGTGGGACTAAAGATTTCATCCAACTCTTGTCTTTTTGTTTAGACAAAAGGTCTAAAAATATCATGAAACAAGCCAGAAAATCAGTGAAACAGATTTGTGTCATCTTAAGAGAAGCATTTAATATCTCTAGACAGTAGGTGAAGTCCCATAACACAAGTCTTAAATAAAACAAGAGTTGCTTCAATAGCATTAAACAATGCTACTGCTTTTAAAGTGTCTTACCCCAAAGGGCTTATTACCACAATTTTCCAAGTCTTTAATTTATTATGTGCTCCATGTTTTACTACCTTTCCGAGATTTTAGTTATCTCAGCTCCATTTCTGAGTGCTGAAAGGTTAAGAAGTGCACTGCCAAGGCTGCGAGTGTAAGGGCACCTCCAATTCTAAAATGTTTGGACTATTTGAAATCAAAGAGTAAAATATAAACCTGTTCATTTCTGAACTCTTCATACATACCTCATTTTAGAATCCAATATGAAACCTCTTTAAGTACTGTAGTGCATAGTAAATATTTATTTTATGTAGTTTTCAAAAATCTCTTTCCTGGGATTTACTGCGAGTTCAATAGAACAAAAAGGTCTCTCAAGTTTTTCTTTTTCAGCCTGAACTTCAGCCTGTGGTATGTAGGTTTTTGTAGTTGTTTTAACTAGAATTTTGTTGCTACACAAGGAGATAAAGCAGTAAGGTATTCACAACAACAGAAATGTGACTCCTTGTGCTGTTTGCAAGCATCTGCATACACATGAGTATATGGAAGGCACAACTGTGTTGTTTAAAAATACGCATCCTTACATTTATGTAACACTTTTTATCCCAAAGGATCCTGAGGCACTTTAGAGAACTCCTTACATACATCGAAGCATTTAGCATGCCAGTAGGTAATTGCAGGGCTCAGAACCCTTTTGAAGAAGTAAAATTCTTCTGTAAAATACAGAAAGCATCTGGTTCAGCTGCTGCTGAAGTCTTTGAATCATTCTGGTTGGGAAGATGTGAGGTAGACAAGAAAAACCTGGAAATGTTATTGCTGTCTTCGGTAGATTTAAGAAAACGTAAAAAGAAAAAACACTTTGCATTTTTCCCCCCCATATATCTGTAATTTTACAAAATCACTTGTCTACTACTTACGATTTAAGATCCTAAAGTGGCATCTGGGCTATTCAAACCATTCTAGTTTCACACCAGTTGCATGTACCTAACCTGAAAAATATTTTCCATTTAATGGACAGGGTCATAGTGAAGAAGCTGGAGTTTGATTAGGAGTGGAATGAATGCTGAACTTTGGAGAAAAATAGGACTTCAATGTTAAGACCCATTCTTGCTTGCAGTGGCTGTAAATTGAAATGATGCAAGCTTTGAATAAAACAAAAAAAGAAATAACATACATTAAAATACACTAAGTTTCTCTGTCTATCTTTCCCTGTATGAATGTAAGAAATATCTTACATATATCCCAGTGGTATGTGTAAGAAATGCTTTCAAGACCTTAATAGAGAAATGAAGTGGAAATAGTTTTTCTCCTCCATATTAACCTAAGTAATTTTCTTAATTCAGTTCTCTGTGCTTAGGTTCCTAGACAAGTCCTAGCGATCCTTTTTCTTTTTTCCTTTTGTTGCTATCTTTATATTGATCTAATTTTCAAAAAGACAGATGCCCAAGGCTATATCCCCTAATGCATGTGAAAACAACTGTAGCAGGGTGTAGGAATCTAAAATTCACCTGTATGACTTCGCAGCTGCTGGTTTTCATCTGCAAGCAGAGGTGCCTAATGTTGTTAGTGCAGTCAGGGAAAAGTGACAGTCATTTGCAAGTTGTGCCACTTCCCATGTAAAAACAGCAGCACTGCACTTATCCAGGGATGGAAAAGTTGTTGGCTGTGGTGTAAAGCCCCCGGTACCAATTGTACCAGCTGTGCTCCGGGTAGGAGCCTGTCAGACCAACAGGTTCACTTTCTTCCTAGTGCTGTATGCTACCTTAGCAGCTCGGTTAGATGCTACAGGGATATTTAACCTGGAATAAAAGAATATCACTTTTGATTTTTAAAACTTTTAATCCGAAAATGCAACTGCTTCAGCTTTATTGATACACTGTGAGAAAACTATGAGATGCAATAAGTGTGATAGATTGTTCCCAAATGTCACACTGCTGGGTAAGGCATACAAATGATGAAATTGTGATCCTACAAAGGTAGAAATAGCTTTTCCTCCAAGTTCATTATGGCTAGACTTTCAATGAAAACATTTTTTTCCAATATGTTATCCTAGTTTAATGCTTCTTCTGTGTCTTACTTGCAAGGGTATTGGCTCCATCTGCCTTAGCTTAATGTTTGCCTTTTTCAGTGTTTTAAAATAGGTTGTAACAGAGGATTCCTGGTCTGTAATGAGAGATCTGTACTGCTCTATCTGTGCGCAGCCCCTTTTTAAACCCAACCGTGCACCTTGTAGGTGAAGTATTTCCAAAATTCCAAAGTGTTCTGGAATGTGACCAAGATCTGATCTGCGTTCTGCATCCTGCACGATGTCAGGTAGCTCTGTGCCTCAGATCAACTGGATCGCCGCGTAACCCAGATCAATGCAGCTCCTTTTGTTCTGAAAGTGCAATTTCCTCAGAGCTCCCAGGTCCTCTGCAGTGGGCATCATGGCATGAAAAGTTCTGTTGGAAAGTGCTGGCAAAGGATTATCAGGAATAAGATAAAATGCCAACAAAGTGTTGGAGGCCACTGATGAACCACGATGATGCTTTTCTCAAATTTCAGTGGATTTATTTTGGCTTTTAGAAATGTGGTGCTCAGCAGCAGCAGCCAACCCGTGCACATTTTCAGCTTCTGGCAAACAGTGAAAAAGCTTATTAATTTCTGATGTAAAGTCTTTGGTTAAGAAACATCACATTCGCTGGCAGCTGCATGAGTAAGTTTAATTTTTGTAATTAAAATGCTTTGATACATTTGTTTAATTTGACTAAAATTGTCAGCAACAGCGTTGACAAAATTTAGAGCTTCTTTAGACTAGAATATGTGTTAAATATTTTTGTAAATGGATTCATCTGTTGTTAAGTGAAGATACAACTGTAAAGGAAGCAGGGTTGTTTTGCAGTTTTGCCATTAATAGTCTTGCCAATGTTCACCTTCACTTTGTAGCATGAATCACTGAGGATCTGGGACTTCAAGTCTGGAAAACTCTGATGCATTCTAATATGATTTTTTTTATATAAAAGTGTCCAGCTCAGGAATGTCTTTCAGCTTCCACAGCCAACATTCATTTTGCAAAATCCTCTCCAAAAGATATTTTAAACCATGATTAGTCTTTATGGTTTAATGTCTTTCAGTTACCTTTGCAGCTCCCTGGATGCGTTAGCAGGTTGTGGTGGAAATGAAATATCTAATAGGTAACGTTATTCTATAATGTATAAAGAAGCAGACTTGGAAAAGCAGTAATTCTTTTTCTCTCCCTCTGACAAAAGCAGTGGGGAAAAAATAAGCCAACCAATTGCTATGGTATATCATTTGAGAAATAACCATAGTTCTGGTTTATCTATTGCATTGTTCTCATGCAAATAAAGTAAGCCTGGATGAGTTTCACGAGAAATGAATATGCTATGGAAAATATCCAAAACTTAGATAACGCTGCATATTTTTTCAATGCTACTTAAGTATTCTGTAGGCTTAAAAAACAAAAAGTATAGCTGAGCATTGATTAGGGTACAGTAAATCAGACCAAATATTAATAACTTGTGTTCTGCATAGCATAATTTCAAGTCGATAATAAAATATTGTTAATCAGTGGATTGATTTGGCCATAAAGCAGTTGTGTACTGATGTAACTGAAGCATTAAATTTTAACATTGTCATCTCCGGGTATGTCAGATCTGAAGGCTCTGCTGCAAGCTATGAATTCTGCGGGATTGATAGTAATTAAAGAAGGGTATTTTTAAAGGAGATTACCTACAGAATGGAAAGGGTAAAAAGTTCTCTAATGAATATGATGCACAGTGATCAAAGCAGATCATCAAAGCCTGCAGTAGCTGCTGTACCAGCCGTATTGCTGCTAATGGCTCTCACTGCCTACCTGTCACTGAACTGCAGAGAGGTGGAAAAGCAGTTCAGAGGACAAAGTAATGTAATGAAGAGATTATTTTCCCAGACATATTCATGATATTTGACTCTCTGGATCATTTTTGACACCACAGGTTGGACCATTATGCACTAGTTTTAGATGTTCAACTTTCATTCATCTAAAAACTGTAACTTAGGAGAGGTCCTGGTTTAATTCTACAGGAGGTGCTACTTGGTATGTTTGGTGCATCAGCATAAGCAACAGGTTATTTAGAGCTAAGTGCTTTGTCAGTCATTGTGAACGGCTGATCTTTTTCTTTCTAACAGTGGATTTTCTTCAAATGATCTTTTATGATCCAGAAAGTAAACTGAGCTTAGTAAGGTAATTTTAAATTTCAAAATCAAAAGGCATTTCAGTTTGGGCACAAGGGAAGAGGTGGTCTTCTTGCTTCTTCAACACCTCTTAGATTCATTGGAGTATGTTAATTAGCTCCCAAAGACTGAAAGGACTTTGAGTTGTCAGAGGCACACGTACTAACATGTAGAAATCTGGGAAAAGCTGATTTTTTTGTTGTTGTTGTTTTGACTGGCAAAGGTATCAGCAAAGTATAATGTGGTATATAATGCAATATGTAGCTGTGAACAGTTTCCTCCCGCTTTTTTGTGTTCATATTTTATTTAATATTTCTTGCTCTCAGTGCTCCATATAATCTTAAAATACATCTAATCCTATTTGATAAGAAAACTAATAGGTTTTTTGCTTTTCCTCTCTTTCAATCAAATCAAATACCTTATCAACCTAAATGTAATTGGGGAAAGTCTCTGGAGAATTCCCCACAGCCTTTGCCTGACTTTGCCCAGAATGCTTCCTCAGCTGCCAGGGAGAAGGGAATTCCTGTGCGGAAAGAAATGGCAGAGATCCGGTTCCAAGTGGAGATCTGACTCACAAACCAGTGTTCCCTCTCAGGCATTTCTCTTATGTCCAGGTGGAGCAGTTTCTAATCTGGACAGATGGAGAAGAGAGAAAGGGCACTTAGCTAATTTTCACAATGTTTTGGAATTTTACAGGACAAATTGAATTTTAAAATATTCTTAGAAGACAGCAGAAGTACAAATGGATGTTGTGAAGCTTTGCAGTGTTTGGAGCACCACCATTTAGCAAATAAATGGTGCGCCGGCTACCATTTTCAAATAGACATGTTTTAGATTCACAGAACACTATGGAATTGTCATTGCTGTGTTTTCCATGGGAAATGAAGTAATCACTCAGCAGAAAACAAAACCATACAAAAGCAGGTGGTGTGGTGGCCACTGCGAGCTGTGGAATAAATAGGGTGCATGCCAGAGCAACAGCAGTCAGAAGAAAAGTTCTGTGATGTCTTAACCCAGTAATGTTGTAGAAAAGTTCTGTGATGTCTTAACCCAGTAATGTTGTACTGCGTGGTTAAACACATCAAATGAAAGCAGGGCATTGAAAGACCAAAAGTCTGTTTCTTCTTTGTCATTCTGGACACAGGAAGGACTAGGAAGAGGGAACTAATTACACTTGCTTTAATAATTCTCTTGTAACATGGACACATGCAAGAGCATACCCAGCTGCGCCTCGCGGTTGAAAGGTGTTTGACAGCCAAAGGAAACGCCTTGTCTGTGCTCTTCTCTTACTGTGGGATGTTTAGAACAAGAGAAACTAAATGAAGCAAAATGCCATAAATGGATGGAAGGGATCTGGGAGCCGCAGCACTGAGTGAGTCTGTGACAGAAGGGAGGCCTGAGGTGCTGGGGTATGATTGCTCCTTGGGCTAGAGGCTGCCTGGAGCTCTGCACACTTCTTGTGGGCTGGCGCTAAGAAGTTGGAGCAGAGAGATGTGGCCCTTTGTGGTCAGTGAACTGGAGCTTGGATGCACAGCTCATGACCAACGGTATTGAAATTAATTGAGCCAAAGTGTTTGCGTACCATCGGCATGCCTGTATTTGCATCAGTCGGAGGAAGAGCTGGGCAGAGAGCCTTTTAGGAAGAAAAGGAAAACATATGTTATTGTATTGAGAGAATGTTTTTATGAGAAAGGGGGATGCTGCTTCATTAATAACTCTGACATGTCACACCAGTTCTGGTAGGTCTGATAGATTAAACATGAACCTCTCGTTATTCAAACAGCTGAAATATATTGGCTGCTTTACCCACCTAATATTTATTCCTTGCACAGTATAACTACAAAATTGACATCTTCTTTTAAAATTGTTTGGCTGTAATAAATATAAAACTTTCATCGCTGATGTAAAGCATTGCTAGCTGGCATCATTTCCTATCCCTTTTTAATTATTCTTGACACTGTGGAGAAACATCTAATATAAATCTGTAATGTGCTCTGATGACAAACTACACGGTTGGAAGACCATGTAATCTCTCCACAATTAATTAAAGTGCATGGAGCTTTTTTTTCTCCTCCTTTGCTTTTTTTCACCCCCCCAGCAACCAGATGCCACCGACTGGCTCAAATAGCATTGCTGTCAACTGTAAAAAATTAAGATTCAAACCCTAAGAAAGGTACTTAAATAAAGAAACCAGATGCCAGGTTATTTTTCGGTATGATGGCATACATCTTGGTGGAAGGCACTATTGTTCAACATCTGTAGCTTCACGTACTTAATTACTCACATAACTCAGCGAATCTGTCGGCAGTTTATTTCCACAAGTATCTGTCACTTCAGCAAATCTTTTGTTAAAAATTGGACGGTGCCAATCAGTGTGAGTAGTTCACCAGCACTCCGAGAGCAGCTAAATGAAATGGGGCTTGGCTGCTGTTTGCTGCATGGACATAACATTTTGGGTTTTCAGTAGGTGTGAATCTGCTTCAGAAGAGCTCCAGCTCCATGCTAGAAACAGCAGCACCATTAGGCTCATAGCACACGTGGAATTGATCAAATGCAAATTAATAACAATTTTTAGGCAACGTAAGAGTGCTGCTGTAACATTTACGGACCGTAATAACACTGCGGATGCAAGACAGCTTAATAAAAGGTGTTTATTAAATATTACTGTGCTGCCGTAAGGCTTTTGGAGGCTGAGGCTGTAGACACAGGAAACTGCAGGTGCAGGTTAGTTTGCAAGAGAGCAATGAAGGTTCGTATAATATTAATTAATTATGTGTTTAAAAAAAAAAGTTTAATCACCTCAGTATTATTATTTAACATTGATGTTTTTAGAAAAACAGTTGAAGTAATAAGTTAATATATTTTCTGCTTTCTCTATAAAAATGGAATAAAACAGATGTGATGCTAGTGTCAGTGGTTTTTCCTCCCAGCCTAACAAGCGTATTTAGATGAATAAAGTAAAATGGTTTGGAGTTACACTGAGTTACTTAGGAAAACTCCACTGTGCTTCACATTTTATCAGTTTGCATTGTTTTCTTACCTAAAATGAATTTTTCAAACATCATAATATATATTTTTGTTGGTGGTGATGGGACCCTGCAGAACCATTTTGCCAAGCAGAGAGTTTCACCCCCTGCACAGCTGCCAGGTGAAGGTGGACTTGCCTCCTGTTCTGCTGCGTGCACAGAGCCAAGTGCAGGGCACGTGTCCCAGCAGCTGACCTAAGGAACAGCAGCTCCGTAGCACTGCGCTGTGCACTTAAGGTACAACTCAACTTAACTGTGCACTTAAGGTACAACTACTTCTTTGAGAAGTAGTGCTGCCGGATGGGGTGCAGCGAGAGGTTTGTGGCTCTGTCAGGTTTTGGAAAGGCTTTTTTATGAAATAGCGTTAGTATTTGTAAACTGCTCTTTAAATTCCTAAGTCTGCACGTTTCACTTTGTGCCACCGTTTGCTCGCTCCTGATGAATAATATAAATCAATAAGCTTACATCACATTTCCTTGCCACATTATATATTTAAAATATCTTTTCTGCTCTTGCTGGAGATGGGATTATTTTTCTCCAGCTCCTAGACGGTTGGCACAACCACAGGTTACACTACAGTGTGCTTGTTAGCACCCTTGGAGAAAAATCTCCTCTTTCTCAAGAAAAAGTACTGACTCAACAGTTTTGTGAGCAATCTGATTGGCCATACAGTGTTTCCACTGAAACAGTTTTAAAATAGAACAGTGTGGACCACAGAGCAGTTCATAAATGAAGAATTTGGCTGCAGTGCAGTAGTTTAAATCCATATAAAGCTGGTATAAACAATGTATAAGCTTTTCTGTGCTAATGGTTTATTCGGTGTTTTTAGCATACTTTGAGTTCTATTAAGGGCTATAATGTATTTTCAGTGATTACATTTTTGGAATTATTTTATTCAGGGTTATATACAAGATAATCATGTTATTGATACTTGCATTATAGTTGTGGGATTTCGAACAGTGTTACAAACTGCGGATCACATTTCACTATCAAGTACATCCAAGAAATCCCATTAGTTTCACTCATTTTAATGGGCTGTAACTGAGAGCGCATGCAGAGATCCATGTGAACGCCTTTACCCACAAGACACTTCTTGAAACCATTTGAGCTGCAGCCACTGCTCTGGGAGAGCATCTCAAGGTTGCAGGAGGTTGGCTTGGCAGCATAGGGTGGGCGGCGGCAGAGTTCTCTCTAAAGAAATTCTTGATGAATAAAAGATAGGTGGCATGTAACTTGTATATTAAAGGCATTCCAGTTGGGCAAAATCAGCATTCTAATGATACAGTAAGTGCCAGGGGATTTTAATGACCACAAATGGTTAGGAACTTGGTTTTACATCTCATCTGACCAATAGTTTATGACGCGCTGTGGCTTTTGCTGTTCCGTAACAACATGTTTCTTGGATCATTTAAAGTATTTGGCTAGCAACACCTCTGAGGCATGAGTTAGCTCACAGTAATGCATAACTTTGATGTGTCTTATTGTTAAATTATATAGTGCATACAATATTTCATTTTATTTAATACAAATCATTTTTATTTACTTAAAAGAAGCAAGCTGTCTTCTTATATGTGTTTGGCTTAGAAACAAAGGAATTATATTCTTTTAAGAGGTGTTTTATGTTTTATGGTTACTGAGAGAATACGTGGCCTTTTAATAGGCATTTATATAAGTGGGATCCATGTCTCCACTCCATTATATATTTTCAAATAATTAAAAGTGCTATACAAAAGCCATATGATAGCCTTACAGAAAAGAGGGAAAACCCATGTGGCTTAAGATATTGGGATTAGAAAAAAAAAACAACAACTTGTTTCTTGGGGAGGGCAGGAGGCAGAAAGGTTTATTGGGGTAATTTAATTTCTACTGATGCTACAAACATGCATGGGATGAGGACGTGGGAGTTCAAATGCAGACGCTGCTTGTACTGTTCCCCATCGTGACCTGTTCTTCATTGAGACAGTCAATTGACACAGACGCCAGTGCACTTATTACTGAGTCTACTGTAAATTAGACTTTCAGTCTTGCCAGGGATAGATATTTTTCCTGTGTTCACCGCTATCACACATCACATTTGAGGGAGGGGAAAAGGAACTTTTTAAAACAATAATATCAAACAACTTGGGAAAAAATGTTAAATATTACCATATGAAGAACTGATTAAATTTGTATGGTTTTCTTTCAGTAAAAACTGATATGTGATGAAACACAGTGCAGCTGGATAACTTGTTTTGGCTAACGTTCCAGTGTTCTCTGATCTCTTTACCCAGCTCTATATATAAAAAAGAAACCATATCAGCATTCTTGTTCCTATTGTACAAGCAGTGACTAAAATGCCCCTTTTTCGTTTACCCCTTACCATCTGGACTGTAAAAACTTAACATGAGTTTGCCAGTGAGGTAGTTTATCTGCATATCTTCTTCCTATTCCCAGCTACTCCTGAATATCATCATTTCTGTAAGTCTTGTCAGTCTTGTCATGGCAGTTTTTGTGCATTTAATTGGAAAAACTACTGCATTTGGATATTTCCAGTTCAGCACCAGCATGCCAGACTCTGTTTGGGTTTCGTTTTTGTGTAGTCCAGACATAGGTATGATCTGATACCAAAGATAGGTCTCTATATTTAGAAGTTGTCTTGTTCTGTCCCTCAGAGTTTATGGGGTCTTCTGCAGGGTCATTAGTTTCACTTCTGTTGTATATATACTGAGTTTATGTTAGTACTTTTAGCATGTTGAAGAAACTCAGGAGCAGTTCTTCCACGAGGGTAATGTTTTCAAACAATGAACTCACTCTTTAAAAGCATAAAAATGTTGTTGAAGTCATAAACTTAAGTGGGTCAATATTAGGGGTGATTTAAAAAAAAATTATTCAGAATGAGTACCTCTGTACCTGAAATGCAGGGCTGTGAAACCAGGCTAGTTTGTTTGTTTTAAATTCTGCTCTTCAGCCAAATGTCCTTATATTGCAGGCTTTTTGGCTGGCACAGGAAGATCAGACTTCCTGCTCATTGATGTAGATAGAATTTTTCTTTTATTTTGGGAGTGGCAGGGGGTTGCTGCAAAGTTTAATTTTCCATTTTGTTAACTAAGAACATATGCCGAGGGTCTTAGACTCTCTGAAGCACTGACTGACATAAAATATAATGGCAATCCAGCATGGGCTGAGGTTGGAGAATCTTGGATGTTGTCCCACTAGATACTGGAAGACTGCAGATTTTTTTAGCTGCGATAGATAGCATGGGTAATTTGCTCTTCACTTTGGCACACTCTGTTTAATTGCAACTACAGCAGAGCAAAACCATCTGCTGAAGTGATCAAGGTCAGAGTTTTTGAGTTATGAGTGTTAGAGAAAGTCAGAGAGACCGTTCTTCTTGTCATTCCTTGTGGTGGAGCCCCACAGCTATCTACCCAGTTCTAGGTATATCCTGATTGTCTCTATTGTTTGGTAAGTGCCAACCATGTGTTCGTCCTACTGCCAGCCCTGTGCCGCTGCAGCTGCTGGCACACTGGGCTGTGTCTGCTTGCTCTGCTTGTCACTGTTGTCCCTAACTCTTCCATATTTTTCAAGGTTGATTGATGCAATGCTGTGTTGGAAAATAGGAGAAAACTAAGAAAAGCATCACAACCAATTTACTCTATCTGAAGAGGCTCTAGCTACGGAGTACACAGAACGGAACATGTAGAGCTATCAGATTTCCTGTATTTTTTACCACCAAAGCTCTTCCTTAGCGCTTTTTCTATTATTTCTGCTATCAGACAGGGCATTTCTTTCTTGTGAGAAGTCTGTGCGTGTAATCCTTGAACCATCAGTGAAGGCCGCAGAAGGAATTGATTCCTCTATTCTTGTTTGCCACTGTGCGTCACCCCGTGATGACCTCCAAACCATTCTTCATTCTCAAACATAAGCTTGCTCTGTTGACATCTCCACAAACAATTCCTATTTAGAGTCTACATTTTTTTTGCACATCTTACCTAAAAAAATTATAATCCCTCCCCTCCTCAACAGAGAAATAAGAATATGCAAGAATTGCCTAAATCAAATAGAAAATATTTACAGCACTATTAGTACTCTCATTCTACAAAATGCTTTCCATTCCTATTAATTTAATTTTCAGTACAATTAATGAACTTTTATATTAAAATAGATAATTTTCCCGCTACACAGGAAGAGGGGTTACTATTGTTTATCTAACATCAGGAAAGAAAAGATTGCAATGTGCCTTTTCTTCCCCAAAATACTAATGCCAGAATTCTGGCGTTCTGATGACACTCTCATCATGTTTAGTTTTCCTGAACGTGATTGTTCTACCTCCTTATTGTCACCACTAGCACCACGCAATTATGCATGTATGTTTTGTTTCCACTTGGAGTTCATCCTGTAGTACACAGAAGTATTGCAGAACCTGCCCTTCTTTCCAGATCCTTAAATGTAGAATTGAATGCTGGTATTTTAAAAGGAGCATCCAATACCAACTTCTGCTCTTTGAACAAAATTCCTATCCAATTGTAGCCATTTTTTTGAACATACAAAGAAAGATCGTGGCCTTTTATGCCCTTTAAAACCTGCTTCTTTCATTTTTCTATCTTATCTTTGCTACCATAACTTTCTTTACGTTCCTATCAGTTAATGCCACATTTGTATTGGCAACTAACTTTCTAGAATGAAGAGCATCTTATCATAGAAATACAGAAACTGATTCAGCAGTGCAGTCTGAACTGTGCCCACTTTTGAAAGCTTAGAGGAAGAGGAGGGAGGACACTGGAAAACAATAGCTTTTTTCCCAGATCTCAACCTTTATGCATATTTGTATGAAGAAGATCTGGTCTAAGTGGAAGTTAAATTTATGTAAAAATTTATGTAAAAAACTGTAAAAATGACTGAAAAATTCATTTGCAATTATGTACTCGTAATTTAATTCACAAGTGCCTGTACCAATTCTGGTTTCAGCATGGCCTGATATACGTGCTAAGTCCTGACTGACAGCCTAGAATTAGAATTTCAGTGTCTACAAATAAAAACAAATGAGTTAATAGACGTTCAGAACTGAGCAGTCAATTATGTATGCACTGTGGTACCTTTAGTCACACGAGGAATGCTTTGTTATGTACTTTATAGTTAGGTTCATGGTTTAGATTTATAGGATAAGTAATGAATTTCATAAAGTCAGTAACTTTTTCAAGGTTCAGTAGCTTCCTTCTATAAGGACATTGTCCACCCTGTAAACTTTGGAATATAAAAGAATAAAAACAATCTTCAGAATTACTAACAACCCAAAAATACATGGGATGATAGGTTTCCACTGGAAAAAAATGTTTGAATTTTAGACTATTTTAGAATGTCTTTTACATGCATTCTTTTAAAGTAACATTTGTTCTGTGACTCATTGAAAGGAAGGTGTTAGAAAATGGTATCTGTGATACTTAACTTCTGAGAAGTGGTTACTGCCCGAGCTTTGTGTCTACTATCTTTTTTATTATTCTTTTAGTATTTTTAAAATACTGTTTCTGACATGATACAGAGATGGCAGAAGTGACCCAGAGAGGGTATGAATCAGCTGAAACAAAGGAAAGCAAATGCAAGGGAATAGTAAAAGAAGGATTCTTCTATCAGTTCAAAGTCATGTCCATCTGCTCTTAATTTATCCTCACGCAGAGGTTGGATCTTTCACTATTGTTAGGCCACACAATGAATCAAATCCTGTTTCCTAATTTCCACCACTCTAAGTTATAGTTCTAGGAAATGGAATTCTCTTCCTGACAGCTGAGAGAAAGCGATGAGGTGAGGAGAGGAAGAGGCAGCTTAGATCTCTTTCTTGAGACATAGCCAGGTCCCTAACTTGGCTCACAGAAGCACTGACATTCCTATTTTTGACAATCTGTAGATAAGGACTTTCTCTAGCCATTGTGTACCGTCTTTATTTGGATATAACAGAGAGTAATCTGCCTCTATTTTTGCTGGATGCCATCTAGCCCTTTAATGGTATTTCTTAGAAATTAAAGGGAAAGTGGTCTACTTCTGGATACAAAAGAAAAACCAGATGGCTTGCTTCGTACATTACTTAGCTGCCCTCTTCCAACCAAGTCAAGGTTATATGAAAACCTCAAAGTATCCCATCTCAGGTTTTATTTGATGATTTCAGTATGTTCTATTTCTGTATTTAGATGGTTTAGTATTAAAAATCTATATAGTTTTGCAGGAATTTAAAATCAACTTTGTTTTAAAAAAGTCTGAAAACGAAGTTCACGGATCTGCTTGAAGATGAACTGCTTCTCCCAAGAAGTGAGAGCAGTTTGGTGCATTAAGCCTTACTGAAAGGTAAGAGGCCTGATGCTCTACTGTGTTCCCTGCGTGTCTGTACACCAGTCAGGAAATACGTGTAATGCTTGTGTTTGGTTTTAGCCTATAACTGCTGAAATCCATGTCTGATACCTTTAGTTTCATCAACCATGTTTTAAAATACAGATAGCATGTTGGCCCAAAATCTGGACCACAGGGCACTCTGCAACCCAATCCCATTTGAAGGAAAATAAAAGCTGCACAACCAGGAAGGGCTCTGAGCCCATGCATCATGTTTTGTAGTAAAACAGCAGCCATTGCAGAATTACCTTTATTTATTGTGTTGAATGTCTGCAGCAGACCTCCTTTCTCCAAAAAGCATGTTAAGAAGATGCAGTTGTCTCAATTCTCGGAAGAGCCTTCCAAATTAATTTTTAAAATTTGAGTAATTAATTTACTTAAAACATTAAATTTAATGTAAGCTGTTAAATGTAAATGCTTCTCTTTCAAGGGGAACCTAAATCATTGGCACGTTGGGGTGCATGCCTTGCTCTGCCCGACACAGCGCTCTGCAGGCAGCGTGGCCCCTTTCCTTACCCACCCTGGTGTGGGTTTTTCTGTGAACACTTTTTGCTCTTTGGTTATTTGTTGTAATTATCAAGTTCATTTTTCTCTAATAGATGTGATTAAGTATATTTAGCACTGTGTAATGAGTTTTCTGCCTGGTTGCGTTCTGGCTAATAAGGAATTCCTCAGAGTCCCTCTGACAGCTGCTGAGGATCCCAGGTTTGGGCTGCCACCAGAGACCTCTTCCCTGAATTGCTACCATTAGAGAAATTAACTCGGTTAGACTAACCATAAAATCTGGGCTGAAATTTGATTACTAATAGATCTCACGGTAACTTTCAGCAGCACAGATACCGTGTGTTTTTTCCTGCACAGAAAGTCCTATAAAAATCACAAAAATTGAAAACTGACACACAGTGGATACACGAAGTTCTGATTAAAAATAGCGATGAAAAGCAATAATAGCAACAGTAGTGCTACTATTACAGCAGTCCTTTTCTAATTCTTGCGATCCCTGTGCCGACTTCCCAGCTGCTGGGTACCAACTCCCTGCTGTTATCGCACTGGCCCCAGATCTGTGGGGCTGGAGGGAGGCAGCGCCGTGCAGCTGGGATGCGGTGCTGTGCAGCAGTCGCTTAGCAACAGCCACTGCCTCTTCACAGACCCTCCAGAAGGGGGATGCAGAGACGGGAGGATGGAGTGGGGATGCAGAGATGGGAGGATGCAATGGAGGATGTAATGGGAATGCAGAGACAGGAGGATGGAGAGATGGGAGGACGGAATGGGGCAGGAGGTGTTGCGCCTTTGGCAGAGCCAAGAATCTGATCTTCCTGCTGAGGGGAGTGACTGTGAGAACAGTCTTCTGCCAAAGGTCCTTGCAAAAATGGAGAAGGATCGGAAAGTGGTCACTTGGCTTTGTGAATTACGGGAACAGAATGCAAATAAACTGTTTTCTTGCTAACTGCAGGCCTGTGTTACATTAGGAGGTATTTGCTGCTGCTGCACATAATGGTTACAGAAAATGCATAATCATAGCCATGTGTCTTCTATTTATCACTACAGTTGAGTACCAAATTCACAGAGAATAGGGTTTGAAAATTAATGCCAAGTACCTCTTAAATTCCCTGCTGGTATGTTAATTACCATAAAGACTGCTCATAGTAGGGTTAGTGGTAAAGTAATAATTATGGATGGGTCTACAATTTTAAATTCTTTCAAGATCTGAACAACTCTGTTTAGGATCACGCAGTATTAATTGCTAGGCGCTGTATTTCAACCCCGTTTTATTTCATCCAGAGAAATACTTTACAAAGGCTCGAGGGGCTGCTGAAGAATCAAAGTGGTACTTTCAGCACCTTTCACCACTCCCTGCATCCCTTGGAATGCTCTGTGTTTGAGCCTCTCCAATGAACAAGGTGTCACCATTTGCTGTGTCATTTATTGCAACATCTGAGCCCTTAGAAAGCACAAAATGCAGAAGGGAGTAGGGAGGAAGCAGTTGATGCAAATATAACCAACTTTGTGAAGGGGCTCTTATCTCCAGCAACCAGCGACGTGCTGGGTGTTTCCAAGCACTGGTTATTGCTGCTCAGCAGCACTGCTCTGCAATTAATGTTGGAGCACCCCGATAAGGCGGATATATAGGAATTAAAAACAGATAACATTAATGCAAACAAAGAAATTTAAACCTTTTGACCTCCTTTGTACTTGTTTATTTCTGAGCTGAACCTTAGCAGAAGAGCAAAAAGAGGCTGCCTTTCAGTGTGGTTTTATTTGGGGGGAAAAATACATTTAGAAACTTGGAAAGGAACACCTAATTGTACTGCTTCCCTTCTACACTGATGTATTTTGCAGACAATGTCGCGTTATTCTCATAAGCCTGCTCCTAAAAATCGCCGTAAAAAACAACAGTGCATATCGTAAAAGCAAAGAGGGTTTGATCCAAGCAGGAGTCTGCCTGCTCATTTTTAGAAGGTCAGATTGATAGACAATATCTCACGGGCTAGATAGTGACTCTATCAAACTAATTCTTAAACACATAGTAGTACAATGAATTATTCCTCTCTTCGAAGTATGGTTTATGACCTTTCTGCCCCAGGTATTATTGCTGATTATTATCTGAGAATGAGTGGTAGCATGCTTTTTGTTTTGGTGTTTTTGTGGGTTTTGTTTTCTTTTGTTTTTAACTCGTGTTGGTTTTTTTTAAGCAAATATGGTTTGTGAAGCATTTAGTACAACAGATTTCTGATGAATTAATTTTCTCTTATAGCACGGTAATAAAGAACTGCTCTTCATTTTGCTTTCATTCTAAGAGGTTATTGCTTAAAGTAATATCTCAGGTTGTACAGATAAGTATTCCTGTGACCTTTTCTTTTCTGTTATTTTCACTCTGATTTGCAGAGAAGTGTGAGCATTTTAGAATATTTTAATTTATTTTGCAAAATCTTCTCTTACTAATTGCCAGCTTTTCAAAACGAAAATGGTAGAATTCGTCATATGAAGCCGCATAAAAGATGGACCTATTTTGTATATAGAATATTGCCTGTCCTTTAGATCTATGTGTTTTGCTTATGGAATAAACCAAAGTAGGAGAGATAAACTAATATTTTGTATAAGCTCAGCCAGACAATACACATGATAAAGATGTTTCATCTTCTTATGTATGCAGAAAATATGAAAAATTGTAGTTTACACATATTTTCTCAATTCAAGTGTAAAATTGGGCCCCTAGATTGCCCTGGGCCACGGTGGTTGTGTTAAAGAAGCACTATTTACCTAGCAGCTGAGTGAAAAATGATCAGAATATTAGACTCATCTAGGCCACATTAAGGAGCCATTGCATTTCCCGACAATTTTATGCTATCTCAATATGAAAACAGAGCAATTTCAGCTCATATCAGGTTATGATCGGCAATTACAGTTGCATAATTCACCTAGTCGTCTCTTTTCAGGGCCTTTATTTTCCCTCTTGGTGACATTCCTGAGAAAGTGCCTGATAAAAATGTCATATATCATCCTGGCTTTAAAACTCGTAAGGGGGTAATCTGCTATGCCTTGCTGAGCCTATATTCATCACTAGATTTTTGACTTGGAGGGGTCATGACACTCATAATTTCCTTTTTGATATTGTCCTCACTAGATATGACAAGGGCTGTAAAGGCTCGGATGTATGCTGTGGTTAAGAGCCGTTCCAGTGGGGCTCATCACTAGCAATAACAGTGCATTACTGTGCATTGGGCAGGAGTTGGCCGTTTCGAAGATAATTAGATTTGATGTCAACATTTCTTTATCACCTGCATCCTTTTGTGCATCTGCGTGTCAAGTTGTTATTTCCGGATTTATTAGCACCCTCAGAGCTACTATCTATCTGTCAGCCTGCATGGTGTTTGTGTTGACAGTTGTAAAGTTAATTACTAGTACTAATGAGCATCGGGCTTTTGGTGGACATGGCATTTTGGGCATTTAAAGCTGTAATTAGATTTTTTTTCCTTTGTGTACAGCCACAGGAAAAATGCATAATAAGAAAAAGAAACCCAACCTGAGCACCCTGACCTCAAATCTCTCTCTCTCCAATTTGACATTGTTTACAGTATCTGGAATTCAGAAAACTCCGAGAGGTGCCTTGTGTTGTTTTTTTTACTGTTTTTTTTTTCTCATCATTAACTCCATGAATATTTGTTTTATCATGTCATCTGAACTCAGATCTTTAAAAAATAAATAAAATCATTTTATTTTCAGATTGTTATAGTGCAAAACATGTCTGGATAGTACACATATCGGTATTCACCTGTTCTGTGTCTTTGTATTTTAGTACACACCGTGAATGTGGCTGTTGTTAAAAATAAATTTTCAAGATAGCAAAATTAGTCCATGTCCTGGATCCCTCCCATTTTAACGCAGTAATATTTAAAAAATGCAGAGCACAGAGACACTTATTGCTTTTTACACCACCGTAAATCCAGAGTAATTTCAGCGAAGTGGGATTAACGCAGGTAGAACAGAAAGGAGAATTTTCATACGTATTTGCCTCGTGTGCATCCTAAATTCCCTATCCTGTAAATCCCATTACCAGATCTGTTCTATGATGTTCCGAGTAACGTATAACTCATGGAATTTAGAATAATGGCACTTATATGTGACATATACTTTATGTAAGTATATTGTTTATTCTACTGCTGCAACTAAGAACCACTCCCTTGCTGCTGTTTCTATTTACTTTCTATTTATCATTATCTGCCATTTTGTTAAACAACTGCCCTGCGCAGGCATCAATCATCTATAAAAATACTCCGGCTCCGAGAAAATTTCACCCCAGCACTGAAATGATGAGCTAACCATTTTCATCTCTTGTTGAAGCATTGAGATTTATTGGGCTTTGATGGGCTGCGGCCCAGCCATCGCTCTCTGCTAGCAGCCTCCCACTTGCATTTATTCTTATTGCTTTTAGCAATGCAAAATGGAGCTCCCTCGTCCCCGAGCCCTGCCCGGCGAGGTGGGGCGCGGAGCCGCCGTGTTATTGCTTTCTATTAGATAAGGAGAGGACACGCGGCAGCGCGTGGTGATTCAGATGATTTTCTTATTTCCGTTTAGCGGCGATGACAGAATGTCATAGTGAAATGACTTCAGAAGTCATTTTTCCCTCTGCCCTGGTTCTGCAGCCCTGTCCCTCGAGGGCACTTCCATTGTACAGTTATATTAATTCTGCTAACTTTCAGACTTCATTGCTGACAATAGGCCTTTTGGCTTTCTCAGACTATTACATTAAATTTCCCATCAAACCATGTCAGCCTCTGAGGTCAAAGATTCCAGGAGATGCTTCAGATATTTTGCCTTTTCACTCAGTGGGCAGGTATTTCTAAATTGCTTCTGGCTTTGTTTCTCCAGTGCTGGAGCACTCCTGACCCCACCTGTGAGCCTGGGCAGCAGGCTGGGCTTCACCCCACAGCGTGCTCCGCTCCTTTGGGGGAGCTTCATCCTCCATGCTGAAGTCATCTAGTCTTGTCCCAGGCTGCATGTCTTGGTGACTTGTTGTGCTGCAGTTTGCTCAGCGTTTGTATACAAGATGGGAATAATAGTCTGCAGCTTCCAGTTAGGGTAACTGGGGCACAGGGTGTTGTAGCAAGATGCAGGAAGGTCTGGAGCACAGTGGGTACTGCCTAGGGCCACTCCTGGAGGTGTTTGGAGGAACTGGAGAACTGTGCACTTAAAGCAAAATGTACATAAACGTGGCTTGTGGGGAACCATCAGAATCCTGCACTGCTATGCATGACCAGAGAATGGCTTTCAGGCTGCTGAGCAAGGTGTCTTGTTAAAGCATTCTTTTTTATATATTCGTCAAGGTTCTCAGCCTTCTCCAATTGTGCAAATTGTTTTAACCTGATGGACTATTTTTTTTTTTTCTCTTTGGAATGATTTTGTATTATGGGAAAATAATATTTAAAGCAGCACCTGTCTGATAAGGATTTTAATTCAGCTAAGATTTACACCCAGCGCTGAACTGGAGAAAATGCTGCTGTACAAAAAGGTGTTAGTGCATGCAGAATACAATTAGGAGAGACGTGCAACAAAATGATAGGCAGGGAGGTAAAAAATAGGCTTTGTGTGATAGAAAAAATTCGAGAAACCGAAGAGCTCTGATGGCATGGAGAATTCTACAAATGCAGTACATACAGCTATCTTACTCAGCACTGGGAATTTATAGTCAGAGTTTCTGTATTGAGAAAACAGGAATTTTGCAGCGTTCTCTTCCCCTAAAAACTGTTATTTAAAAATAGGGCAGAGGAACAGACGTTCCCGAGAGAAAGATTTCCCCTGCAAACAAACTGTGCCAGGTTTTTGTGGTCCTGCTGAAGGAACGGATCAGAGGGGCTCGGTGCTCAGCAGCGCGTTCTGCCCGCGTGTGGGAATGCCTGCCTGCATTCACAGCAACGGGCAGCTGGCAGGGCTGGAGAAAGATGAGCTTGGAAAGGCAGTGTCGATGTGTTACTACCTGCTTGCAGCCATAAGGATAGGGAATCATTTGTGACACTCTGGGGACAATTTTGTCACCCTGACAGTAATGCTGTTATGCACCAACTTGACACACAGGAAGAATCCATAAAGACAGATAAGTAACTGTGAAAGTGGCTGGGGATCAGCCGGAGTGCCACCACTCACCTGCAGTGACAAATAGATAGTCATGAAGGATTGAAAATCCTGCCCGGCGCAGAGATATGTCAGTCCAAAGGCAGCGTGCTTCCACGAGGGCTGGGGTAAAAATACACATAGGGCACACACAGAAGAGCTGCAGGCGTACATACGTGGAGGTTAACTTGGAGGTTAGAAAAGTGCCCTGCTTCTGCTTTGTCGTCTCTTTATTTAAATACTTATTTGAAGTCTTTCACAATCAGGCAGGATTCTTATACTAATTACACAGGATTGTAGGCTGATTCCTGCCATCTTAATTGAAGCGTAGGTTAGCACTGATGTAATGAAAATAAGGATTTGGCCCCTGTGATTTTAGTGGGAGCCAATAAATCCTTTTCCAGGTGTCATTTTTTTTAGTAATTGTTTTATACCAATAGAGGTCCCCATCTGCAAATCAAATGGAGAAAATTGGGACTGTTCACAAATACATTCTGCTTTTTGTAAGTGTTGTACTTCAGTTGTTGATGTCAACCACGAGTCCTAAAACTCAGTATCCAACCTTTTCTTGTTTATTATGTTGAAGAGTGTTTTAATTCCTACTGCACTGCCTTTCCCTTTGGAAGAAAATGCTGACCAGCTGTTTTCAAAATATTCTTTTGAAATGATAGTTCTGCTGCTTTTTTTGTTTGTTTAAGGCAGAGATGTCATCTACCCTTGAAGGCCACCTCTGAATTCAGTCACTCTTCGTGACCTTGTTTTCATTACTCTTATTAGATAATCTGAAGTTTATTTCTCAGGGAAGAAGTGAGCAGGCAGAAGTTGTGTTTGGGGTTCTGCTTTCTTTAGTTTACAAACTCAGCTTTCTCCCTTTTTTTCCAACCTAGCTTTTGCTTACAAGAAACTGTCCTTTTTGACACAATCTCTGTAGTTCGTTCAATCCCCAGGCTGGCAAGCAAAAAGAGCTGCCACCCTTAGCCTTTCCCACAGCCAATGTGCTCAAGGTTATTTTTTTTCCATGTTTTTAATTTTTTTCTTCCCAAGTGGAAGTTCACTGTCAAGTCCAAAATTCTCCTCACACTGCCAGGATCTGGGCAACTTCTACTGGGAACAGGTTCTGATCCCCCACCAAGTGCCTGCACCTCGCCTGGGGTGCAACACTCTGACAGCCCCAAGGGCAACCCCAGCTCCCTTGCTGGGCATTTCTAGTTTTCTTTTTTTGCCTCTTTGACTTAGTCTTGGGCACAGATTTTCTGAATGATTTACATAAGGTGGTGGCACATTTGGTTGAAGTAAAGATTTATATGTTATTCCAAGCCCAGGAATTTCTTAAGGTGCAGCAAATAATTGAAACGTACATAAATTCTAAGAATTAACAAAACAGTGTCTAAATCTTTTCCCATTTTGTCATATTTTGGCAGAGTTACAGTTATTTGAGCTAATCACAGTATGTCACGTTTTTTTCATCAAAAAATGCATTTTTTACAAAGCTAAAACTTTTCATGGAAAATATCTGTTAATTTTATATGAATTTGATCTGACGTATGGTAGTCCAAGTTTCTGACTATTCAAAAACATTGCATTGTATGTGATTAAAAATTGTCTCCCATTTTGTTCTATTTGTCCAGCTTTTTGTTCAGCAACAGTGCTGTAGCTTTGATGCATTTTGGACTTTGTGTGATAAAGCCATGCAGTGACGTGTAGGAGTTAAATGACTGCGAAAAAAAACAGAGGAGATGCAGTCTCCTGTGAGGAATGTTGACTGCAGTGTGAATGTGAGCATCAGGCTCACCTGCCATGGTTCCCATTAAGCTGTGTGTCACCATAAGTAATACCGTTCTGTGGTTCAGTATTTCACTGACTGAACACCAAGGGGTTGCACTCAGTTCCACAAATCAGAGTGAACATTGCAACTTGGAATTATTTGGGCATTATTTGATTAAAAAATGCAATATGTAAAAAAGCAGTGGAAATCTGAAGTTTTCCTCTGGCATAGAGATTTGCGTTTTCATTCAGCTCTGTGCAATATGCCATTGGCAAAGCAATTCTCTTCTGTACTCAATTGCTCTCGTTGGTTGAACTGAATGCTAATGGAGGAGCTTTTATCTCATTCAGAACATATTAGTTAAAACCCAGAGAGCAAGAGGATACTGCCAAAAGGTCTCTTGCATTGACAGTAAAACTTCCAGCTCTAGAGCTCATCTCTTCCATTTCCATCCTAATCTTGGCTCTGAGTCTGGGAGGGAAATGCGGTTATTTCCTGTCACCTCTTAGAAATATGAAGAAAAGAAAATGTTTGTTTCCCCTTTTCTGTTCATAGTGCTTTTCAGAAGGTACATAATGACTGCAATTCTTGTGCCTTAAATGGTGCTTAAGCAATAGTTGTGCTTTACTGCTTCGTGGATTTGCAAAGGGAATTGGAAGATACTTTATACTTTTATCCTCTCTTCTGTAAACTCATGAAAAATATTGTGTGTGATCATTTATTTATTTTATATATTAGCTACAGAAATATATTAGGGACATGTAATAATATATTTTAGAAAACTGATAGTGGGATAGTTTTGGTTTTAAACCCCACGTTTACTTAGATTGCTGTTCATTTTGTCAGAGTTCTGAATGTTTTCTGTTTACATGTCCATATCTTTCAACTGGAAAAAAAAAAAAAGCTGTGTTGTTCTGTCCTGGCTAGGTGTCTAATATATGCCTATATAAAACAGGTGTGAGATACCCAGTCAATACATTGCTAGTAATTAACGATTTATGTTTTTAGCTGTATGTTATCTTAAAGCAGAATGATGTAGAAAAAAAAATTCAGACGTTAGACATTTTGCTCTTTAATTGATCTTAGTCAACCCCATAGATTTTGCTATTAAATACTTTCTTAATTAATGATTAATATTTTCACACTGTGTTCTACAATGCAAGTCGTAGTCTTCTTCGTTCTTTCTGCAGTCTGAAATCCAGCACTGTTTTATTTTCTACCAGATTGTTTTGTTTAGTCTAGGAGCATGAATCTCACAATGAATACCTCTTCAGTTTAGACTGGAAATGACCAGAATGCTGTGGTCATTTGCTATCAAGAGATTCAAAATGATAGCTTATGTGACATGTCAGTTATTGCAGCACTTTGTGATTAGTCACCTGTGGAAAGTTTTTACTGGGAAAGCCCATGGAAAGCCTGTACTTGTCATGGAACTGTACTTGGGTATGACACTTCAGCCAATAAGCCAAGCATTGGTATGACAGCAAGTTAAAGTGTTTCTGTATTAAATTTCACACTAGTTGGACATTTATTCCATAAATCTTTATATGCACATACGTGCAGAAGATGTGTAAGAGTCCATCTAGCTGCGTACCTCTCTCCAGAAGAGACCACAAACAGATGGATAGGAAAAAGTAATGCAGGATGATTATTTATGTTATTATATTGTTCACAATATTTAGTCCCTCAAATATCCTCTCTAATAGTTAAATTCTTCTTTCAAGTCTTCAGTCTTATGCACCATAAACAGTTCTCTTTCCTGGACTGCTACCCAAGTTGTGGCTGCTGCTCTTGGAATCATATAGGTGCAGTTGGGGTAGAAGGAGGGAGGGAAGGGTGAGACTTGATCCGTGTCATGGGATGGTGGAGTGGGATTTTTTTGAGAAGCATTGGGCAGCAATGTGTAACATAGGAGAGGGAAAGAATGGGGAATCCTGAACAAGGGGTGGCAGCACTTAGGCAGAGCTCAGCTTTACCCAGGTCTTGATCACAGGCAGGTGGCATAACATAGGCAGAGCTACTTACACTTAGACATGTTATCAAGGCATTCTCACAACATCTGTTTTACTTCATTAATCCTATGTGTAGTGGAAACCAGGTGCAGCTTCTAGTGCTTCTTGCTTTCGGCTCTCTTGGTCTTCTGTGCAGTTGTGCACCTCTCAAGCCCTACAGCATTCTGCAACAACTCACTTTACAGTTTCTGTGCTCCTTTTCCCTGTGTTTTTACTGCTGTCCTCCACAGTCTTTATTGTTCCTCTCTGTGGAGAAGACCACCCAGCTGAAAAATCTGGTTAAACCTGAAATAATCTTTCATTAAATTAATTCCTGGAAGGAAATGGGCTCTTCCCACTCAGTCACAAAGGGCTGAGTGTTTGCTCTCAGAAGGCCGTGACAAGTCTTCTCGCTCATTGTACCAATGAGAAAGACAGCATGTGCTATGGTGTATCTGTGCTCCTTCCTGTGAAGCCCTGGTGAGGAGCGGTCTGCTTGGCTATTGGCTTCCTCGCATCTGCTTCACCCTTGGTATGCTCTTGGCTTGCCTTCTGTGAGGCAAAATTCCTGTATTCTTTAGGAGCGATGATATTGGATGTCTGTCCATTTAACGACTAAACCAGGACCATATAACCTGTCCAGGGGAAGGGAGTGGAAGGAAAACTGGCTCTGTGGATGCATTTCCAACCTGTGGCTGAAAGCTTGGGAAGAGAGCTTTCCCCTGAATCTGCTGCGCAGACACAAATAATTGTTTCACAGGAATTATTAATCGGAGCTGAGGTAACAGGGCACCATACAGTTTCTTCTGCAAAGGAGCTTTGGGCTGTGCACAAAAGGAGCAAAGGCAGTGTTAGTGGCAGGGTTCACAGAGGTCAAACCCTCAATTACAAACTCAGTAGATTGTAAATAACACGCATAGATCACAGGCATGTATATTTTTCCTATAATTAATTATGCAAATCCAGTATTCTATCTCAGGTCATATCTATGACCATACAGTGCATTCTTTTTCTGTGGAAAATTCCCATATTCTATTCTCTCTTCCCAAAATGAGCTTTTTAGCAGAGTTTCAGAACTTCCAAACTGTGTTTCTTGCTAATTTATTTCAAGAAAGTGCATTTTATGGTCTTATCTACTAATTCTTTTGATGAAAACACAAGCGAAACCCAACCAAGTTGAACAGGCTGAGTGCCACATCTGTGCAGAAGATAGCAGCACACTTATTTATGGCTCAGAGAAACAGAGTCTAAATTAAGGCAGCTATTGCTAGAGTGTGGATAAGCGGCCATTATGAATTATCCTTAATTATAGCGATTTCCTAAACTAATAAACCTGCTAAATCTTTATTGCAAAGGTTAGTTTACACAGTGCATATAAAATCCGCATGTGCTACGCATCAACCACCAGCTGTCTGACAGTGTGTTGCTATTGCAGTGAGTGTTCACATAAATTTTATGTTGGTTATATTAACAGTCAGTCCATATCACTACCCACAGATGCCAGTAGACATAAAAATTGCTCTCCAGTGAGCCTAAATATCCCTAGAAGCTAGTTGTGTCTAATGTTCCATGTAGTATTTGTACGTGAAAGCAGCAGATTGAAAAGTTATTTACAGATGAATATTTCAATCCAGTTAGTTCATACTGGCCTACTTAGCCTCCTTTGCTGGTTTATTTGTATGCTAAATAATTCACTAAAGGTTCTTGTTTACTTTCAAAAGTATTTTCTATGAAATGCAAACAGCAGAAGCAACTTCAGGTGCTCGAAAGACTAAACAGCTCTATTTTCAAATGCTGGTCAGGACCACAGACCAAATCTTGCAGATGGGCTGTCACTCACAGTTTTACCCATTTAATTGCTGTTTCGTTTTGTTTTGTTTTAAGAATTTGCTGAGATTTGATGTTTTCATATGAATTTTTGGCAAGATTATTTCTTCTTAATTTATCCTTTTTCACGGACAAATGGGAAGTCCTTCAGCGTCTTCCAATTAACCAGACAGTGCTGGCAGCACACTGCACATTTTGGACTATTAGAGAGCTCCTTGACAGTGTGCAGGACCAGCAGGTGCAGTAGATACATGCTTTCCCCTGCTGAACAACATAAACACTTTTTTTTTTCTTTTTCTTTTTTTCTGTATCAATTTCTGTAGTAGTACATCATTTGCTTTGGTTGTGTGGTGCAACACTGTGCATTTGGTTTCTTTGAATCAGAGCACTGGACAAACTCAACCACTGTTCCCTTACTGGTACCCAGGGACCAGGAGCTTAGGAGCACTCCAAACACTGTCCAGACCCCAGAGTTCATCCATGTGCTAACTTTTTTATTTTATGATATTGATTTTATCATTCTTGCTCTTTGTAATAGGAGTTGCTTTATTGATATTTACTCAACCCCTCTTTGTGCAAGTGCTGTATGGTACTTTGTTGCAAGTATTGACATACATCTGCTGGTTGCATCACCACCATCAGCTTATTTCACCCAAATGGTATTCAGATGCTGTAATTGTTTCTTGGTATTGATTTTAGATTGCCTTTATAACGTGCTTCCGAAGACCATAGCAGACATGGTGAGTCTGGCTGGAGTTTCAATTCAACCGTTACAACAAGAATATGAATCACACCTATTAAAATTGCAGCAGCTTAATATTTTAAGTCCAGATTTGCTTTACAAAGATCTCCCACGCACGACTGAGACCAGACAGCTCTTGGGAGATCATGAAGGGGTATCTTAATGCTTTCTAAAGACTAGTTAGTTATTTTTGGAGGCGTTCTGAGCTATTAATGAATATTCTAGCACAATATTAGGGATGCTACGTTGTCAGTGGTGACCTATTTTTTAATAAGATATATGGTTGCTCACACTGAAGTTCACATCAGTGTTTAAGATCCTGATATGTTGTTGCCTGTTTGTTAAATGGGACCTTTGGGGCAAATTTCATCTTGAACAATTGCTAGAAATGGACGAATAGTGCAAAATACCTTCAGCAACTATTTCACATTACCTTAGGAAAAAATAGAGTAAAGTAGTTGGTTAAAGAGTAGGAAAATTTCTTCTTTTGTCACCAAAATGTGAGCTGCTGAATTATTATTGATTGGACTGCTAGTGCATTTTCTGCAGCAAATGCTGTGTTACCATAATGGTTATAGAATTAGATACCTCTGGTTAACACCTCCTGGATGAACTGAACAATAGTTTCTAGAATTTATGTATTATGCTACTTTTTGAAAGGTGAGTTGCATTTTGCATTTAAAAAAAAAAAAAGGAGCAGTAGATAAAATACAGTGAAATACAGAATCCCTAAGAAGGTTAATGAGGCTTTGCTCCAAAAGCACTTGGGCAATTTTGAAAATTCCACTTTGCATTAAGGAGAATAAAATAATAATAATAATAAAAAAAAAATTTCATAAACATGCAAGAGTGTACATTTATGGTCCACGGGGAACTGGGTTTCCCAAAAGGAGCCAAATTGAGCATTGTTAGTATTAAAATATAAAACCCATCTACATTGCCAAAATATCAGCAATCAAATTCAGTCCTCATGTGACTGCATCGGATAGAAAATGTTAGCTGGCAGCAAAGGCAAATCAGCAGTGCTTTGACAACAGACAGGGAAAAAATGCCTGTATGAAATATTACTGTACTTGGTGGGAGATATCATTATTTGTCAGAAGCTGTCCTGTATGTCACTGCTGTCCTCGTTCCTACCCGGTGCATGAATTTAAGGAAATTTTTCTGTGTAATTTTTTATATGGGGGGAAAAAAAAAAAAATAGATTTCTCTGGTGTAGCACTAAGACACGAAGCTCACGGGGAGCTACCTTACGTGCTTTATGCTACCTTGTATTTTGATAAGTGAGGCTCAGCGTTCACAAGTCTGCTCGGTGCGTGGGATCTGTGGTTTGCAGTGAGGGGCACAGCACCTTCCCACCGATGCTCAGCTTCCTGCTCCACGAGGACACTGCCTGAATTCTGAGGATGTTTCCTCCTGTGCTAGGAGCCGGGGCTGGGCGCCGGCATCGCCAGCTAATTGGGCAGAAACCTGCACTAGGAACTGTGAGACACATCTGAATGGAGGCAGACAGGCATCCTGCATCAACTAATTCACCCACATAACACATCTTTGAACTGTCTAAGGCATACCTAACTGTTTACATGCTACCAACAAGAGTAAATAGTCTGAACAGAAGGAAGAGACAGAGTTGCTGTGAATAAAGAAAAAGATTACAAGACAGCCCATCTGCTAGCGAGTACCTGTCACCTCCAGTTACAAACCCAGGCAGCCCTACCTCAGAGCAGCCAGAGACCAGTTTGTTATTCAAACACGAGAGAGAGAACGAAGCTAACTTAGCCCTCCGCTCTCTGTCTGATATGGTGTCAAAACATCACTTCCAGGGAATCTCGTGGACAGAATAGTGAGGATGAGTTGAGTCTTAAATGCTAACAAGAAAATAGCTAAAAGAATGTATAGCTTCAGCAAAGCTAAGTGGCTATCCTCACTAATAGCTGGGGAAGGGATTGAGCACGCTGCCTGTCGGGTGCAGATGAGAATGCTGCCAAGACAAACACTACTGGCAGAGGGAGAAAGAATTATATTAATAGCTAAGGTAATCTTGTTATCCTTAAGAATCCTGATTATAGTCTTTTTAAAAAAACAACCACCTGTTTATTTTGTCATTGCACTGTAAGGCTGACAAAGGCACTTTCAGAGAGCCTTAAATTAAATAATTTTCTTTTTCTACTACCTATTGTTTTATATGAACATGCATAATAGGCATTGGAATGCCTGTTGTCTTTGGAAACCTTTCGTTGTGCCGTCAGCCAGGTGAAGTTTCTGTCCTGTCATTAACATCCTCAAGGTCAGGTAGAGTGGTCACAGTCAGTTTTCACTGCTTTTATAACGTTTTTGTTTTATCTAGCATCCCTTGGAGAACAGACAAATTGGGTGCATGCATGTAGCAAGCCATCTTGACATTGATTTTTGAAGCTTCATTAGATAAATGCTGACATCATAGATTGATGTCTCTTTAAAACAGTGCCTAGCACAGAACCATTGGGGGAATCAAAAATATTGACTTGCTGTGTTTGTGCAGAAGGTCTGCTGGAGATCTCCTGCGTTAATGGGTCCATCAATTTAGGTGTTCTTTAATTATTCTAATTGTACACCTTGCAGCTGGAAAGTGACTTTGTTAGCACTTCTGTCTAGGTAGTCGCACCTTTAACAGAGAAGAAATAACATTGGGTAGCAGTGACTTTTATCTACTTTGTCATCACATCTTGAATTCCTCAGTGATCTTTTTTTTTTTTTTTTTTTTGCTTTGTTATGGGCTGATATGCCCGTGCAACATGAATAGGGATGCAGTGATGGACCAATGCAAAGGCCAAGAAGCTATATGGTACTTTAGAGAAATACATGCTAGTAAAATAAACTTGATGGTTTTGTTCGTGTTTAACCCTTCACCCTGTTACCATCAATAGATTGAAGACATCATTTGTATCTGCAAGTGTTTGTTTAATTAAGACCTCCTAAAAATCTTTGCTATTGATTCATTCCATTATCTTATTGATTAACTGCACTGGATCATGTACTTGCTCTTTAGTGGAAGGCAACAGTTTCAGGCTGCTGTCATTTACCCACAGATGTGAACAGTAAGCAATGTTCAGCATCCATGTCTGCCAAAGTGTCTTGTGTTTTAATGAAGCACTGGCTGCAATTCCCTGTATTACATGAGAAAAGCCAGTTGTCTCCTGCTGGTGGTGTGACCAAGCATAAAGGTTTTCTTCTAGTTATTCATAAAGCAGCTGCTTACCAGGGAATGTTAGAAAGTGTTTTGCATTTGTATGTTACTTTCTAGAGGGTTGAAGTCAGAGCAGAAAATTAACATTGGTGACTTGTGTATTTCATTGCCACGCTTCTGTATTTTATTTTTCCCATCCTGAAAAATAGTGCAGAGTGGGACTTTGCTTTGATATGATGTTGTATTTGTAACTTGCAGCCTCACCTAGGGGAGTTTGCTGCATGACCTAGTATTAATATATGTGTGTATCTGATAAAAGCATCACACCACGTCCTCTCTGAAGACTTTTCTCAGGAAAAAAATTCAGTCGGCACCATTCAGACCACTCAGGATTTGGGCTCTCTTTCTACACAAGTGTAGCTGCCTGCATGTCTTGTTTATTAGCTGTTTGCTGTCTTTTTATAGGGCAAAATCCCTTCCCTACACAGCGCGATGGCAACGAGGCATGGAGCACCTTATTTTAGAATTCTAGAAATGAGCGTCCACGTTGGGAATGGGAATCTGAATAGGCTGAGTAGTGGTCTTAGAAATGCTCCTGCCATCTCTTGGAATTGTAGGGGCTGCCATTAGGAGCAAGAGGGAGGGTGGTGACTGACAGTAAAAATATGGGTAAGTTTAAAGCAAAGAAAAAATCCTAGCCCTGTATTTTCTCCTTCTGTCTTGACATTTGAGTGACAATCCAGATTGGTCCAGAGTAACTGCCAATATGTCAGTGGAAAATTTAAAACATTATGCATGCCATATTGAAGTGTTTCATAGGAAATAGGGCGCATAGTCTTTATTTTCACATGCAGCTCTTTCTTGACATTTCCAACGTACTGTATGTTCTGTGGGTGGTCTCTTGGTGAATGCCAGCAGGTTCTTTGTTGCCATTGTGAAGGGAGGTCTCAGAGCCCACCCCCTATCTGCCGTGACAAAATAGCTACTTTTTTCCTCCCTTATATATATATATATATAAATGAAAAATCCTCTTGGACTGTTTTAAAATTCTAGTTCAACTGAGACTTTTGTGTTTAGTTAAGTTTATATATCTGCTGGCATGCGCTGTTAATTTAAGCCAAAGCCTCAGCTTTACCTTGGCAGAGAGACTGATTTTGTTGGGTTCCCTGTACCCTGTTAAACGAGCTAATACCAAAACAACATCTAAAGGACAAATGGCTGTGTTCTGATCATTTTTCAGGATCTTTGATGGCAGCAGTAAGTCCTGACTCAGCTTTTGAGATACCTAAGCGTGGTAATTTTGTATGCTTCATATTATTTCTAGCTGCATAAATGCTCAAATAAAATAACAAAGTTCTTTATGGCCTTGTTCTTAAAACCACCTCAGAGAGCATTCATGCATTTTTATTTTTTGTAGGTTACATTTATTTGCAAATAATACCTTCTCCTGTTTGTTAGTGTGTGTAATCGTACTATTTTTAACTTTAATATGTTATTTATCGTATTCAAGAACTTGCCAAATTCTGGAATTGTACAGAACAGAGTAGAAGCACTACACTGTTGCACGAATCATCTCATTTTTCTCCCTTCTGGTCCAAAATGGTGAATCTATTTAACTCCATTAGCTTCATCACTTTGGGTGTGGGAATCTCTGGTAATATCCTGGAGGATTTGTCTCAGCGTAGGCCTAGGAATGAATTCTGTCTTCTGTGGGGAAGCGTAGCAGAACATAAATGCTTGCTGACAGGTCCATGGAAGATTGAATGACTAAGAAAGCAGACTGCTAAAGTTTTTAGCACCAGATCAAGGTGGGGTGTTGTTCCTTCTCTTGATAGAACCTTCTCAATTAGCAGTCTTGGCAACTGTGTAAGAATTCTTTCTGTTCCATTTCTAGCTTGGATTTTTTGCTTAGCTTTGGTCTACTCCTTTTTCTTGGTTCTAAGCACTTTCTGTGATTGGAGAACAGAGCAAATACTGAGCCAGAGTGGGCTTTGTCCAATCCTTTAGCAGTAATTGAAATGTTGAGAGAAAAGCTCCGTGATGCCCTTCTTTCTTCATCTACAGATGAGCTGATTGAACTCAACATTTGTAAATTACAATGCAGTACTGTAAATTTACTTTACATAGTCATACCTAAATGGCTTTAAATTAACTGCAGCTGGGTACTACTGAGGACCTTGTTTTGATCCCAGTTTTGCAAGATCATGCACTTACTCTATATACATCATTTAGGTGTCTTGCTCAGGAATGCTTATAGGAACTGCATGGCAGCGTTGAATTATGAGTTAGACTTTATTAGCTTTTATCTGTGGAAGTAAGGAACAAGACAGCTTCAGCATATTGTCGGAAAACAGAGCGGTTTGGTTTCTCACTCTTCTAAAATGCAATTACTTTGTCATTTGAAGCAGTTCATATATATCTCTGCAACAAAATCTAAATAGAAGTAGTCAGTGTCGATGTAAAGGGCAGGTGTGAGTCTCAGGAAAAATATCAAGGACAAAAAGTCAAACTCTGAAAACTTACAGCCACCTCCAGCTCTAAAGACACTTGAACACAGGCTTGTGAATGTGTCTTTTGTTCCCAAAACATGTTGGAGTTTTGTGGGGTTTTTGGTATATATTCAGGTGAAATTTCCAAATGGATGTTGCTTCTTTTGAATGTATTAAAATGATTTTTATTTTTTTTTTAATTTGGAAATGTCTTTTCAAAAAAATCTTTGAAATGTTTAATAAGTTGAAACTGACCTTTTCCACCAACTTTTATGGCTTCAATAAATTAGGATTTTCTGGGGAAAACGTGTTTCATTGAAAAGATCCCAGCTAAATCTAGTGAAGATTTATTATTTATCATGGACCAAATCTTGTTTTCTGTACCTACATAAATAGTTAATGAAAGTGCTTCCAAGCATAAAGCATGAACTATTTGGACCAATGTTATAAAGTGCTTTGAGCTGGGAGGAATAGGAGCTGGAACATGGAAGTTACATTATAAGCAGAGTTATTTTTGTTCTATAGAAAAACTTCTAGTTGTCAAAGACAGTAAAAAGAAATTCTTTCTTTCCCTTTTGAATCCTGCAAGAGTTAACTTCAACACACATTACTCATATCTCATTGTAGTTGTCGGAGGCTCAGTGACTATTGTGATTATTGAATTTAGGCAGAGATCAGTTGAACAATTAAAATCTACAAATAAAATTTCCCAAATTGTCAAACTGAGTGTGAGCTCCCACTGGAAAGGACTTATTTTTGAAGTTGACATTTCTGTGTGTAGTATCTTGCCAGTTTACAGCTTTTCTGACTGGAGTATACTAAGGATTTCACTACGCAAGATGTCCTGGTCTTTCATGGACAAGCTGAAAGTTGTCTCGTTAAGTATGTTTGAAAAAAAATAAACCAAAGCTACGTGGAACTTTCTTTTTAAGCATATTTAGTGGAAATATGTACGAGATAACTTAATAAATGGGGATCACAGTAAATGTAAGAGCCTGGGTAAGTACTTGGGAAGTAATCCTATGCTGGGCCCCTGGCTGCTCTCAGTACTAGCAATTTCCAGATTAATTTTCGGGTGGAATGCTGCAGAGTGGAGTGGAACTATCCTAAAATAAATATTCCGTATCCACCTATTCCTTGACTTCCAGTGTTTCCTTGACTTCCAGTGTTTCCTTGACTTCCAACTTGGACTATCCTTGTATCAAATATGTTAGCTAAAAAATGACATAGAAATCTTTTCTTCAAATTAGATTAAGTCAGAATTTTTATTGATGTGAGTAGGCTTTTGTTTGCATCTGGTTATATTACTGCTGAACTTGGTGCAAATAATGTGGTAGTTCATTCCATACCAGTGAGGGAAAACCATACACAATAGTAAATCTAGAAGTAAATAAACAAAAGACTGTAGAATTTCTCCTCTGTAAAGCATTGTCTTGTGGAAAATTCTTTTTAATTTCATTTGTTTATGCTCCATCTGAGTCCAGGTATCTTCCCATTAGGATTTCTTGGAGGCTATAGCAAGCTAAAATGGTCATTGCTGTGATTGCTGATGCACACATGGGAGTTCTGTTCTTTTCTTTCCAGAAGCATACATTTCTTATGACTTTTTAAGGGCTGATCCTGTAGCCCTTCATTAATGGGAGGTGCAGACTCTGGAAAAAGGATCCAAAGGCATGAGAATACATGTTGATTTTCATTCTGTCCAAAAGATGGGACTATCTGTACTTTTCCCCTTAGAATTATGCCATCTCTTTATAGCTGGGCAGATATATTTTCACCTGAAGATGCAGCAAGAGCAAACTTGTATGAACTGCCTTTGTTTCCTGGCCACTTATTGCTAAAATGCAAAAGTTTACTTTTAATCTTGTCTATACTTTTACAAAATCCCTTGGGTGAAGAAGCTGATTTATGTACAGCTTAGCCTGAAGCACTTGCGTCACTGTACGATTTTGTATTGCTTGCTTAATAGACCACAAAAGTCAACATCTCTTTGGAAGAACAATTTGTGCTTGAAGTAGTCACAAATTCCAAGAGATCCTGTTAAGGCAGGATGTTGTGAGAAACCCAGAGCTGGAACAAAAACTCTTGTTTCCTAATTATAATGTTAATACTTGGGAAACCTGAAGCCACTCTGTCTTGGTTTATGTCAATAAGGGTTTGGGTTTTCTTCTTTCTTGCACATCCTGCTTTGGGAAGTTGGAATTAAGCCAACAAATTTAGCTGCAACATAAGAAAATTTCAGTTGTCTGTTATTATGGAAGCATATATTTAATGATATGAACTCATAAACTTCACTTCTTGGGTTTACAGGATAAATGAGATTGGAATGGACTTCAGGAGTTAACTGTGCCAGATTGTTGCTTAAAGCATTGTCATCAGTGAGGTTGGATCAGATCGTGCAGGGTTTTAAGTGGGCAGAGTTCAAAAACCCCCAAGGATGGAGACTGCGCAATTTCTCTCAGCAACCTGTTCCACTGCTTGGCTGTCCTCATGGAAAGAGAGTATTTTCTTATATCTGGGCAGAATCTCTCCTTTCAGTTTGTCTCTTCTGTGTTGTCCTCCTGCTGTTCTCGGCTACGTTTTCAGCAGAACTACACCACAGCCTCAACTATATCTTTATTTCTTCCCACTCTCCTTTTCCTATGTTGAATCCCATGAGGTTCCTGTTGACCATTCCTCCTGTCACTCTTGTATGGCTGTCCTACCCTTGAGTATATTGACTAGCTCCCTCTTTTCACCTCCAGTTTGGTGTCATCAGCAAGAAGGATAAGGGTGCCTGTCCCAGGTTACTCCTAGAATAGAATTTTGTGGTATTTTGCTTGTTTGCAGGAATCTAGGGCAAGCACTAGCCACTAACCACTACCCCCTGGTTGCCCAGTCATCCAGACAGATTTTTATCTTTCTAGTTGTCCATTCAACTTGGGATGATGTTTTTTCCTACAGTGCTTGTTTGTAAGTGCCTATGTAACCAAGACAAATCTTGCCCAGAACGTTTGGTTGTTCATTGTCTTAATTAAGTTGAATGTAGGTATATGCAATTAAATCATTAGTCTTACAGGAGCATAAAAGTGATGTATAGCCATATTCATGCCAATTTTTAAGTAGCACTTTAAAGTTTTCATATTTGAAAGATTAAAATAATAGTAATTCTATACAACATCTGCATAGACTGCAGCATGAATGTGATAATCACTATTAAGAGCTGGCTGGTTCACACTTTATGTCAGTCAAGATTCCATGTTCCGTGAACCTAGAATAGGAGATCTGCTAGGTTCAGTTCTGAACAGGTTTGTTTAATATGAGTCATTAAAATTGTTGGGTTTTTTTCTCCCCAAACATTAGTTATGTGAAAGAAATCTGGTATAATATTGCTTATCCGTGTTACTTCACTCACGCTACCTTCACTAATTTTCATATAATGTGGCTGGCATATACTCTTTCCAAAGAGTATATACTCTTAGCAAAGTGCACAGTATATATTTACACAGGAAATTAAGCACCGAAGCTAATGGAAGATTGCTGAGAAAAAGCTCATTGTCAGCATGTCATGGTATTGCAAACTGTATCAAACTCATGCTTCCAGCATTAGAGGGTTTAGAGGAAGTGCTTGAAATACTAATACTAATGTATGGTTGCCTGGTTTCCTCTTGTTTATCAAATACAAAGCCACACATGACCAGTTCTGAGAGATGAATGTAACCCCCAGATGCTATCAAACTCTTGAGTTCTTCTGACAGCCACAGATAAAGCCAGCTGATCTGTAGAATAACACTTGGTCTATTCCTTCACACAATTGACACCGCTGTTCTCACCTGGTCGTATTGAAATGAGTTAATTTTATTTCTGGAAAATCCATATCTAATAACTTACATAGATTCTTAGCTGTTTCTGTTGTGGTGAATAAATTTATTGATTTTAGGCAGGAACTAAAGCTCCTAGCATCCTTCTGGAGAAGTCATGAATCATTCCTTCTATACATTCATTCCCATACTACATATATATTTCACTCCACAGACTGCTACTAATGCAGGCTGACTTATGTAGGCTGTATGGATCTCTCTGTAAGAGAACCAGTAGTTCTGTTGAGAGGCATGTCTGAAGATGAATGCGTGTTTATTGACTTTGTTGAGCCAGAAACAGGATAAAAATTTGGGGGGCATTGAGTTAACAGCCTTACTGAGGTTCAGGGTAGGTAAGATAGTAATATAGGGCTAGGTAAAATGTCTTGATTTCATTTTAATCTCCACCTTTCCATCAAAAAATGTTTCTGCAGTTGTGTTTTCAGTATTTTTAAAGAGGAAAAGAAATAACAGCTCTTAAGAGACCGCATGACCAAGTGCCTGAACGCATTTTTAGGAATTGCGTAGGGAACTTTTCTGTACAGCTGCTGAGCATAATCTACACGTTGCCACCTTTCTGCATGATGGCCATCTGAACTGCAGTTAATCTGCTTGCAGTTGTGTCTTGAAATAATAACTGTGTGGTTAATCTGAACAAAATTAACCGCCTTCTGCACCTTCATAGTCCCACTTGAATATTCGTGACCTGAGTATATAGTATTCTAAATGAGCATACCTTATATGTTTTATTGAAATGATTTTAGACAACGTCACTTAACTAAGCTTGTTGCAGGTGGTTTTACATTGTTTCTTTTTCTGTATTAGCGTTATCATCGTGGGGGTTAATTTGAGCATCCTGCTTTGGAAGACTCTCACATATCAGTTTAACTTCTTATTAAAGTCACACCATTCTTCAGCACAACATGTATTTTGATGAAGTTGGTGCTGTGATGTTTTTCTTGTATTCCCAAACAGCAAATTCATTCACTGATCATTATGAAGCTATTAACTCCTGAGTGTGTAGTGTCACTTAGCATTTACTATCTTCGAGGCTCTTCTCCTCTGTAAAAGGGAGTAGATTTACCAAGACAGTGATCTGCTTGCCAGCTATTTTGTGTCTTGCAAGACATTGCTGTTTGCATGTAAGACTTCTTTAGTCATTTCATCAATTTAGCCGGGGTGTCTGATCAGCATAAGCTCAAAGTATGTCATGTTCCCAGTCCGAACTCCTTGGTGAGAGTAAAGTGCTGAATGAAACAGATTCAAAATAAACTCTTATACTAAGCAGAAAAGAACAGCAATCCTATTATTAAAAAAAGAAAAATTAAAATTCCACCACAAATTCTTTTTGTTATTTCCTATCAGTCTGGGGCTTGGGAAAAGGAGGCATAAATGCCTTCCACCTCTTTTGGACAAGTTCTGGTCTTAATGTTGTAGGTAGGCAAATGATGGCTGATGAGGTAGGTAGGCAGAAATGGCAAGCATTGTCCAAATCAGTAACAACTGAACTGGTTTAATCATACAAGATAACGTATGTGCCCAGAAAAGCTAACAACAATTTGATCTGTAATGCCAATCATGCTATATGTTTTCTGTACCTAGAAGCATTAATTACTAATAACACCATAAGGAGAAGAAGATAAGGCCCAACACAAGCAGCAGTGTCTGCCTCTCACTTTTCTCTCGAATTGAGAATTTATAGTCTCAATTACCAAAGTAAAACAAGCTGAATATAAACGAAACTAATGAAAAGCAAGACCACAAAAATTGTTGTTTTATATGTGTGTGAGGCCTCAGCACTTTTAGTAAAGGAAACTGGGCAATCCTGTAGAATAAAATATTAAGGCTCATGTTTTGGGCAAAGCAGAGTGACTGGTGTACTAAAGCTGTAATAAGGAACTGTGGGAGGCTGGTAAAGAAGGAAGTGAATGAAGATGGAACCAAGCATAGTCAGAGTCCAGAAGAGATAGTTAAAAGGTCAGGGAGTCCAGCTAAGTGTCTTTTGGAAGCTCATTCTTTTAGGACTTCATCCTCTGCCAACCAAGAAAAGGGAGCAGTAATAACTGAATGAGTCCTAAGATAATAGAAATTACAATAATATGCAAAGGATACTGCTGACATAAAGTGGAGCGAATTATAAGTGCAGCTAAAGACCTTATGGTTCTTTTTTCCACCAACTAGATTAATTAAATCTACTGTTGATGTTATTACGGGGTGCACAGAGGTCCGCGTAGAAACTCTAGGAACAATTTCATCTCAAACAGGGCACTGGCAGAGGCTGCCCAGGGGGTGGTGGAGTTACTGCCCTGGAGGCGTCCAAGGGAAGGGTGGGTGTCACACTGAGGGATGTGCTCTAGAGCCATCATGGGCATGGGTTGCTGGTTGGACTAGGTGATCTTAGTGGTCTTTCCAACCGTAATGACTCTATGATTTTACAGCAGAAATTACTTACGGTCATTCCAAAAATGTGGTATCAAATTTGCAAGCAGTATCCAGCTCAGATTTCTCTTGCATGCCAGAGTGCTCTAGCTCCATGAGAGCTGCCTGCGATTCCTACCTGTGATAGTTTGTGACAATATGCCTACTGTTTAAGGTTACTTGCATTGATCAACCATTAATTAATTTCTTTGCAGACATAATCTCTGATCTCATTATGTTGTCTTTAAAACAGAAGGCCTCAGATTTTCTTTTCGACTTTGATATCACTGCGAAAAGTGTATTTTTTAACTTAAAGTGCCGTGTCTCTGGGGGCTGATTTGGTTGTCTTTGAAAAACGGGCACTTTGGCAATCATAAAGCAATATTCACATTTTTATTTTAAACTCGCAGAATTCAGTGACTGGATGCAGAATAACGTTCACATCCCTAAGATAACCTGTGCTCCGTGGATTGCCTTGCAGTGGTACACAGAAAAATGATTCTCACGGGCAGCATGGCCTCATAGCTAAACACACAATCAAGTCAGTGATAACATGACAAAATCATTTTCCTTGCCCTGTGAGATGTGACTCTTCTTCTAGGGGATATGTGCATATTTTAGCTAATAGCTCTGACTCTCCTTGTTGTTCTCCTGTATGGTTTTTATAGCAGCCGCGTGTGTAAAAGTTTGTATACTGATCTGTGACTCCTGTGTAGTGCATTCATTGCTCTGGGATGTTTCTTTTCAGAATAGGTTGATTTTTTATTATTTTTTTCAAGATAGATGGCCATTACCGTTACATGGGAACAAAAGTCACACTTGATATGTCGCATATACTATGAGTTTAATGTTTTTTCCATTGCACTTCATTTCCCTAATGCTACCTGCGTTATTTTGAGACATACGCATCCCTGTCTTCTGTCTTTCAGAGTTAGCTTCAACTTGAGCAATAAAATCTGGGTGCTTTTTAGAGCGTTAAATCTGGCGAGTGGAAATTTGTCGTGATGTCTTTCAGGACCACCAGGTGTATGTCGGATAGCAGGAAAGTTGCTCCGCAGGTAACTCAAGTCTCTGTGAGCAAGCCTGGTACATGAAGAAGCCATTTGTATCCCACTGAGTCCTGCGATGCTGAGCAGAGTGCTGAGATTTACACAAGTCCGATCTCTGCAACTGATAAGATGGCTGCAGCAGGGTAGCAGCCGTGACCCAGGGCAGAGCTTCTCTTGCCTCAGCGCCAGTGGCACTGGTGGGGTTCTGGGGGTGGGCTTTTACCTTTTATGTTTTTCTTCCTTTTTTTTTTTTTTTTTAAAGCTGGGTCAAAGCTACGGTGAAGGGTGCATTTTATTAAACTAGGCAGCTGGAAAGCCTCTAGGTGGAAAAGCTCAGGGAAGGAAACCAAGTTTCCTCTTGGGCATGCAGTGGAAACGCTGGGTCAAAGGTAATCTATTGGCAAAGGTCCTGAACGTCTGTTCCCTTGTATTACTTAGGGTTGCCCCAATGCTTTTAGACAGAATTATTGTCAATGGTATTGATTAGATGTTCTGATAATCTAGCAAGCTTCCTGATGTGTTAAATTTCCTTCTTTCGCATGGCTTTAAGTGTGGAAGAAGTATATGTAACTGCAGAAGTAACTCTCAGTGGACACCTCCAAAGTCTGACTGCTTGCCATCAGCTTGCGCTGTGCGTGCCAATTCCAATTAGTCAGCTGCCAGTCACTCTTAATACTTCCTAGCCATTCATCAAATCTGGATACCCCTGTTAATACACCGTGTGCTTCTGGAGTTTTAACTTACGTATTTATCTGATGAGATTACACAGCTTGGTGTGAAAATAAAAAGTGCCTGGATTAAAATTTTGCTGCTCTTAATTGTACATTCAAACTCAAAAGCAGGTAAAGAAAACATGGACTCCGAGATAGCAAATTTGCCTCTAATTTGTCAGCACAAATGCAGAAGTACCATTTGAACCTAGAAGTTAAAATTTAAAATGCACGTTGAGTGACTGACTTCACATAACCTGATTTCTTATGCATAGGCATGTTGGTATTAGTTTACATACAAATTCCTACAGTGGAAGATATTTTCAAGATTTAAATCCCCTTTAGCTTCTGTTCTGAAGCAGTGACAATGTGAGAGGAACAGTGTGATTTTCCAGGACATCTACCTTTTACAGCTGTGTTTATTACACATGTGCAGTAGCTTTGAGATATTCCATTTTCCATTACCATGCACGAGCTCAGATGTCATTAATTGTGTCCGAAAGACCTCGTGTGACATCACACCTGGCCAACATCCTGTGCCATCATGGGAGCAGTGCTGGGAGCTCTGTGACAGTCAGACAAAATGAGGCATTGCAGCAGGAAATGCGTTAATGATTGTATGTCTACATCAGCAAATGCACAATAAAGGGCTAGATTAGTAGAGATGAAAATTTTATTGCAAAACTGCCACAGTATTATGAAAAACAAAATGATTTCATTGAGCAGTACTTCTGTTACCATAATCCTAACGATAAACTCCGTTACAATAATAATGGGAGAAAAACTAATTGCAGTGAAGACAGGACAAATCTTTTTTAATCCTCGTTGTCATCTCAACTAAATCCAAACCCATTTGTATTAACCTTTGCTGACAGAGTCACATGATGGACATAATTTCTTGTAATTTACCAGCAGTAGATCTAACCTTTCTTCATCAAATATTCATAAAGGCATGATTCTCAATGATTTTCTGTCTCTTTTCATATTTACAGCTTGTTGTCTTCTTCCTTTTTACTATAATTTGAACACAATTGAAGTCAGATGGAATTAAAGTTAAGTTGCTTTAGTGGCTGTAGTACCTGAAATAAAAGAATAACTAATTGAAGTTTCTTACAAGTAGAGATCATGTTTTACTCTGATGTGACTACACTATGCAGTCCAAATGTCCTTTCAAGACGGTTAAAAAAAATTAATAGCATCATTTCTTGTCACTTCTATAACCATTTAAATCATGTGTATGTGTCCTGTATACACATAAAAACACACACAGAACTGGCAGTCTTATTGGATCCTTGCATAATGTATTAGAGTCGTGAAAAATAATCTGTGGACTTGATTTCTTATTTAGGTGTCAATAAGAATTACCACTGAAATCAATCTAATTATGCTAGTGTAAAACTGATATGAAAGGTTCAAGCTAAATCAACTTGATTAAGACAGTGTAGAAGTGGTATGAGACTTGGACCATATGTTTCAAATCCATTTCATCACAGAATTACATCTCCGCACACCTGTAATCTTTATTTCCTAGAGCTTTCCATCTACCTATGGCATCCATTGTAGGGTTAGATGCTGATTTGAAAGTGCAGAATCTGTTACTGACAAATAGAGGGAAGTTAGCCTGATAGAAAGGAAGATTTGAAACCAAACAGTTGTGTGTGAAAGAGGGGGTCACAACCTAGAGATTTTTTTCTTTTCCTTTTCCATTTCACTTTTTGGATGCCTTCACTCTGGAAGATAAATGTAACCTCTAGTTGAGACAGTGGAAGGTTCTGCGAGATTCGAATGTCTCTGACTTCTCAAACATGTAAAGATACAGAAGGAAACCACATTGGCTTTCCCACATTTTATATCATGTATGTAATTTGTTTATTGTAGTCAGCTGGTTATGTTTTAACAGGTCAAACCTCTTGCTCTTTCGGGAGCATCATGGAGGACGCTGTATAGAGAAAATTCACAGCTGTGTGGGCTCAATTTTAGTCTGTTTGCACTCTAAAGAGAGAGCCAGCTTATTTCCTGCCAATGCATTTCTATTACCTTTTTACAACAGTCAAGGGCTACAAGATAAATTTTGCACAATAACTTTTAATTATATTCTTCAGCAGACGTGAGTCTTGACAAAAACTTTGAGCTGACAGTCTTTGCATTTAAAGTTGTGATTATCAACGTAATTGTAATGATGCTTGCGATAATTCCAATCATCAGTTGGTGCTGCAGATGAATCTCAAGCACTCTAACCTGCAGAACTGTTCATCTAAAAAGTGTGAACAGCAAGTTAGCAGCCTGCTGGGAAACTTATCTTTACATCAGTCCCTTAGCAAGGGCAGGAGGTTATGGGGACTAATCAAGCTGTTCTTCTGTCTTGTGGGCATCCATTGAGGCCTTACGGTATCCCAAATGACCTTGGTCCTGTAATGCACTGCAAAGGAGCGACTTTCTCCATTAACAGTTTGTTTGTGAGAGCTGGAAAGGTGACTTGCAATACAGCTGCTTTTTCCTGGTTCTTCCATAATGATATTTTGAACAAACAGATGATGTCCTTTGATTTGTTTTGACCTTGTATTCCATTCCAGGAAACTGTAAGAGGAACAAAGTAAATGAAATGATAAACATACTGTGGAATTATGTTTTCTTATGAATATTATTTTGAGAAATTACATGACAAGTCAGAATTTCAGTTAAATATATGGTTATATGTATCTTTCAGTCAATTCTCATTTCAGTTTCAAAATAGTTCTTTTATTAAATACTTAAATTTGTATCAACCTGAAACAGGGAGAAGGGAATGGAGAATACAGATGTTTGTACACATTTCTGTTCCTCACATCAGAGTTTGTCTCAGTGTAGAGGTATTGTGTTCAAAGACTAAACTGATATTTGAGACTTTGACAGTAGAAGTCATGTTTCATTCTGCTGGAAGACCCATTCCAATTAGAGTGTGTAATTTTACTGCAAGATGAATTACAAGGAGTTTTCAAAGCAAGCTCATTAAAGAATGGATGTATAAAAGTTCGAGCATCATTGTATTTAAGATTTTTCTGTCAGCTGTTTTGACTTCTCTCACAACTTAATACATTTCAGCTTTTTATTCCTATGTTAACTGTGTAACTGCATGATTTCCAGGCAGGAATCTTTTCTTGATTTGGAGATGTCAGAAATGAAGAATATTCTGTTTCTTTAATCGCTTGTCCCATTGTGTGACTGACTTCATTTTAAAAAACAGACATACTTTAATTTCTCTGGGTTCTGTATAAATTCCAGCTTCCTCTTCCAGACTAGACAGCTTTTTCACACAAGATATTTTCCTGCCATCAATCAGTTATAAATCTGATAAGTGAAGCAAATTGAGTTAATCATTATCACCTATTTTCTACCTATCTCCACAGTCACTTTTCTGTGCTCTCTTCAACATACTTCTAAAAAGCTGGAAACAAGGTTATTCCTTTTTACTGTCATTTAGTCTATGTAGCAAAAGGCAGAAGGATTAGGTACGATACCAGGAATTAATTTTGAACTGTCTGGAATACCTGCATTGTTTTGAGATGCAGTGGTTTTAGCATTGTCTCATCCATTTTCCAGTCATATTCTCTCAGTCTGTCTGTAGTTCTGAAAGGCTTTCAGTCCTGATAACTGGGCAACTTGTCAGCACTAAGTCCCTTCTTCATATTTTTTAACCATTCTGTCAGTCTCTGTGCTATCGGCAGAAATTATCAGGCAGTGGGTCACTCACATTTACTTTGAGAATACTGATTAACGGGGACTAATACTGGCCACTGTCAGTCTCTGGAGGAATCCCTTACGAGGGACACAATTCAATAATGATCTGCCATTGATGTTTATCATCATGTTAATTGGTAACCATTACTTACTTCATGTAGTCTGTGTTCACTTCACGTTCAGTGCTACTTGAAAAAATGAAAAGATCATTCACAAGCTGGAATAAATCAGCTCACGCTATTTCTCTGTAGCTTCTCCTGGTAAGTGAACTTGTTGTCTTAAATGGTTTATCCAACAAGATTTTTTTCCAGACAAACACGCTGATGATTGGTATGCTTTATATCTTCATATTTTCTGTCCAAGGAACCCTAGAGCAACGTTTCTATGCTCAGTTATCTGCTGCAGTGCCTGTAGGTACCTGGGTAGCTCACCCTTTGGCATTATTTGGCATTATGGTAGCTCTCCACCAGGATTTCCAGGATTCTGTTTAAAATCAGCATTGGGCCACAGAGTTCTTCAGTTTGTTAGTAAGTTAATAACATAGCACAGTGCTGAGCATTAGTGTCTCTTAGAGGCCTGGCTTTAGGCAAAGATGAATGTTCTTTATTTTTGCTTTGGAGCGTGTTGAGAAAAAAAATGGCCTGAACTGTGCTAAAAGCATCATAGCACAACCCCTGGTGACTTCTACCAAGAGATTTTTTTTACACTGATAGAAGATTATTTGATTCTTAAAAAAAAAAAGAAGATGCAGGGAAAACCTCATTGTTTCTGGACGAAAAATATGAAGAGTAGAACTGGAAAACACGACATCTTGACCTCTGAAATGTCTATAATGCGAAGTTGCCTTCTTGAAAGTATTCTATCCTTCCAGTTATATCACAGCTATCTTAAGAAGATTAGTACCTGGCTAAAATTATGAGACAAATGTAAACAGACAGTAATTTTCTAACGTCTTGTCTGAAGGGTGGGGGGAAGACGTGCATGGAGCAGGCCTCAAGCACTGAAGAAGAGCTTGTGTTTACTGTTTGATTTCACCAGTGTTTCACTCTGGCTAGTCAGACAAGCCAAGATGAGTAAACCAAGCCTGGTAAAGTCATTAAGGCTCAGAAAAGGTGATCAAATTGATATCTTTGCAAAGAAAATAGCTAACCTGTCACTGTTTGTGCACAGTAGGTTTGAAAAGATTATGTTTAGATGTTTCCAAGGATAAACTAAAGGAAAGCAGCAGTGTTCTAGAGGCTCAACGCTGGTGAAAAGCTGGACAAACTAATGAAAGTGGAAATCATAAACTCTGTTACAGGTGGTCTAAGAAAATGGACTCTTCCTAGTGCTAGATGCTTTTCCCTAGATGCTTTTACAACAGGACAGTGTGAATTTTCCCTGTAAAACTGCATATACCTGAGAAATAGAAACTACAAATTAATAACAACTCGGATGTGCTTTAGAAAGGAAACAGAAATAAAGTATAAGTTAGTAGTAGTGGTGATGGGTTGATGATTGGACTAGATGATCTTAGTGGTCTTTTCCAAACTTAGTGATTATATTATTAATTCCTTGGCATTAAGAGAAGATAGAATTACAGCATTTTAGAAAAGAAGAAAAGTGAATATATACTTTGCATTTTAGATTAATGCAATCATGGTATTATTTGAAAAAGCAAACTAAATAGGAGGTATATTAGGTCTGTTGCATGCTCAGAGAAGTTTTGTGTAACTCGGGAAGAGAAGATTTCATCAGCAGTTCATTGAAGGGAATGATGAATGTTGTTCAGTTAGCAAACAATAAACCAGGAAAATGGAGTCTGAAGAACAATGCTCATAGACAAAACAGAACATGAGGAAGGACAAGACCATCCACTTTCCATGAAGTTCAAATAACTGTTGTCTAGCAGGCACAGAACGAAGGAAGACAAAACAGTAGGTCTCTCATGAGAATAGTGAAATGGACACTCTTCATTCAGTAGGTCTTTATTTCCCAAAGCACAGGCAAATGGACTGCTTATGGCACCTAACAAGAGAAGATTTCTCTTCACTCAGGCTCAAAAAATGATACCATTATCATCAGAATTCAGACTTGACAGTGTGGCTACTGTGCTGCTTACTTGACAGAAATCTGTGAAAAATGCTGTTAGTACATTACTATGGACCTGCATCACTTCAAATAATGTGGACAAATCATGCCCATTGCATCATGAATTACAGACATGAGAGATGAAATGCAAGGATAGGAGCTGGGTAGGCATGGGATGGCTACCTCAGGTTCTTAAAGAAAGTTGCAGTTTATCATGTATGTACATGAGGTGGTGAATCAAGCAGTGATGCTGAGACAACCTGTAGGGACCCCCGCACAGTGAAGCTTCTAGGCTTGGTCTGAACTTGAAATAAAATAATTTGAAAGTTATCCATTATGTATTTTGCTCAGAAGATCGAATCAGATCCTTAATTAACTAATGTAACAAGTTTTTGGATCCCAATAAACATTTTAAGAGGAATTACGTGACACAATAAGCATTGCAGGTCGGTTGGCACAGCAGATGTCAGCTTTGCTCATTAACAAACTTCAGTTTTTGTAAACATTTTATAATAAAGAATTAATCAAGAGAAAGCACATAAATGTTTGAAGACAGGTTTGAATTGTGCCTTGCAAATGCTCACAAAAGAACCCATCTGAACTTCTCTTAGGGCACTGGCACCGTATACTTTATTACCAGTACAGTGTTCCCTATGGTAATAACTTCATCCAGGGAGAATTTGAAGAGTAGTTGCATTATCTATTGAAAAGCAATTTTTCAGTTTCTACTCAGGCAAGATAGTTTTAAGAATAACTCTGAAGTTTACTCCGAAGGCCATTTCAATCGTCCATAGATCTTATGATATTATGTTACCTTCTTTCATTTTGAATTCACAGCATAAGAAAGAAATAGAATGACATAAATTGGATGTTAGCAGAGTTTTGAAGACAGACATCAGAAGAATTCAAGAGAACTCGGCATTATTTGTTTTTTTTCTATCCTAAAGTAAAAAGAGAACAAAGCATCAAAAGCATCAGTTAGTGAGAGATAGCTCAAAGCCAGGACTATCATAACATACAAAACAAGTGAGCTGGCACCACCAAAAGGCCTAAAGTCTGAGTCTGTGTTTTAAAGTCACTGATATTGCAATCAGAAAGATTTTTTACACCGCAGAAAAATGGTATGAAGAGCTGCATGCATTTGTTGTAATAGACATTTTAGATTTTACCCACTATTAGCATTTTGATACTAATCATAGAATCATGATACTAATTTGGCCTCGAGTGAAAAAGTCTTTATGATGCTGAGAGAATTGAGCTCCACTGAAAGGATGTTATGGATCAATATCCTGTGCTTTTTTTTGTAAGTACTCATGGTAGTAATGGCTGTGAAAATGGGGCAGGATGAGATGCATATGGTTTGACTGCAGTCATATTCTACATGGAAAGTGTGTTCCTGTCTAACATCTTTAAGTCATCATTCAATCTATACTGGAACTTTAGTTGGTGTTAAAAAATACTGCAGAATTCTAAAAACTGCATAATTTTGAGGTAGCTTCTGATGCTGAACTTTCATACAAAATTTCTTCCCTTAGTGCAGTTGGATTGCGTTTATTTACCTTGTACTTTGAAAATGATAATCATTTACAAGTTAAAGTAGAAAAGGATATTTGACACCTCTATGTAATGTTTTCAGATATAAAGGGTAAGCAGAAAAAAATCCAGAGGTGTTGTTTGCACTGAGCATATTGTCAGTATAATGACTACTGAACAAAGTTCAAAGGTAAGATTTTACTGTTTGTAAAATGTAATATACAGTTCATCTCACAAATTGATAAGATTCTAGCCTAAAAGTTGCTTGCTGTTTTCTACTACACTGAAATAGGTTTGAGACATACACCAAGAATATATAGACTTGTCTCATACTTCATAGTACACTCCAAGGAGAAGGAGCCTCAATGCTCCCAAGCTCTTTGACATTCCACTTAGGATGAAACCATCAGCAAACTTTGGTGATAATGAGACTCTCAGCAGATTTGGGAATTAATTATTTTTTCTGCATCTTGTTGATCTCACTGATTATAATTTGCACGTTAGCAACAGCTCTCATTTCTCTGCATGATCACTAGTTACTAATCATTTGCATTGATTTCAGTAGAAGCTACAACGTTTGGGTAAGGTTTTACTAATAGACTGCTTTTATCCTTTGTTGTTTCCATATGATTTTTATTTGTCTCTGGATGTACTGTAACATTTTGTGAGTCATCTCTGCAGGATTGGAATTTTCTTGATGGTATATTTGATAGTAATTTATCCATAATCACTGGAACAGGTTGCCCAGGGAGGTTGTGGATGCCCCATCCCTGGAGGCATTCAAGGCCAGGCTGGATGTGGCTCCGGGCAGCCTGGTCTGCTGGTTGGCGACCCTGCACATAGCAGGGAGGTTGAAAATAGATGAGCATTGTGGTCCTTTTCACCCCAGGCCATTCTGTGATTCTGTGATTCTATGATATCAGTGCATAAAGCAGCAATTGAGAATTTCTGTTGTGCTTCAAATGTGATTAGTTACTTGAGGTTTCTTTTATTCCAAAACTTTACTCCTGTTTTCAAGACTGCCTTTCTTGTATCTCTTCCCACATTTCCCCATTATTTTTTCCCTTTTGCTTCTCTTTGGCATCATGTTGACCTGAAGGAAACTGTGGTTTAGTCCATAGGATCTCCTTGCTCTTATTGTATCAGTTCCAATAGTTGTTATAAAAATCCGAGTTGCAGGCTACGACTGTGGTGCATAACATAAGGAAGGCAGTGTAGATCCCTGGCACAATAAACCATTTTTTTCATTTTGTTCCCTAATCCACATAGGAGTTCAAAGCTATGTGACTTGGTGGAAAGAAGACATGAAAATGTGGTAATGTTGTACTTACATATATGTGTGTATGCATATAGAGATATATATACACATAGAGGCATATATACACAAGCATATTTATGTCACATTACAGATCTTGTTTTCACTCTGCAACTGGGAAGCTACTCTTGTGGTTGTTAGGCTTTTCCATATGGTACTTGCTGTCTATATTATAGTTTTCTTTTGGTTAATAAACATGCAGATTTCCAAAAATGGAGCAAAACTAGTGGGAACTGCATCTTAGTGTGAGGCTGAGAGCAGCTGGACGCCATGGCTCCTGGGCAGGATGTCCATTTGGTGTCACTCTCCCTAAAAAACTTCTATCAGCAAAGAACTGTCTGGTGTGCAGCCATATATATGCAGAGTTCTTCTGTATGCAGAGTCTTTCTGTGCTTATCTACAGCCTGCTGTTCTGTTTGCTCCAAACTGCCCCTTCTGTGTCACCCTTGCTTTGACCTTGATGGAAGCTGTGAGATTCTGAAGAGGGATTTTGTTAGGTGCATGCAGGAGTGATGCAGGAAGCACTTGGGGCTGGAAGGATTGCAAGGTTTTGATGCTGAAAGGATGCGGACCGTTTCTGTCCAGCCTGTTTTGGGTATCAGGCAATATGGTTACTGTTGCTTGTGCTCCGACATGCTGCATTTTATTTTTCTTTCCACATACAACAAATATGGATTTGTCATACAGCAGTTGATTTCTTATGACATGAAAAGTTGTCTTATGGAGAAACACACCCTCAACGAGGAAAAGTTTTCAGTTTGTTTGCATTATTCTAACCCAGGAGGTCTTGGAAAAGTGGGACTGCCTATTTTAAACAAGAGAAGTCTAAGCGGAAGCCCATATTCTTGCACTGGCATCTGGAACCACACTACATTTATGTTTTTCCTTGGCTGTTTGACCTCCACGTGAACAAAGTGCAAAAGACAAAAAGGGAAGATAAACAATGCTGGAAGCATCATTAACTTTTCCTGTGGCATTCTTTTGGAAAATATGGTGTCTTTAGAAAAACATGCCATATGCACGGCTCAGCCCCAAATCTTCCAACAGTCTAATACTGGCAAGGGAGGGTATCTGTAACCCCCAGGGAAGAAGGCTGCTGAGATTTCGTTTTCTCCTCTTTGTTGGTTTTTATTTCCATTTCCTTTTCCTCTCTCTTTTTCAGTCATTTAATGCCATTCTGCACAACAGAGGGGAGCATCTGGCCACAAATAAACACCCAATAAAATAAGTGGGGGAAGTTCACAGCTCCCTTGGTGCTATTGTGTCTGTCTGTCTGGTTGTGGACTCAACAAGATAACCATGCATCAATTTACATTGTCCAGGCTATCTTCACAACCAGAAGTTAGAAACCTTATTTTAATAGAAGCTTAGATTCTAGAGAATAGTGTAAGATCTCTCCAAAGGTTCCAAATCAGCAATTCCATCTGTGTTTCTGCAAATGTAGAGGAACAATGTCCCAGGTGATTATGCATAACGGAATGAAAACAGTTATTTTAAAAGTGCATAAAATCAATACTTTGGGGGAAACAAGTCAGCTGTGTTTATACTCAGTATATAGCAGACATTTTGTTTCTTTGTCTGAAAAAATTACAGGAAAGCAAGGATTGCAAGTGAAATAAAACAGCAGATCGTACTGTGTAACAGAGGGGACTGGAGCATCAGATACCTCAGCACAGGCTTACAGCATTCTAGTTTCCTTTTGAGAAAATAAATTATATTGAAGCTTATATATTTCTATGTTGTTTGAAGTCGAAGCCAAATATTCTCAGCGCAGAGAGAATAATTCAAATCCCATTGCTGATAATGAAAAGTATATAACTAAGTCTATGTCTGTGATGCTGAAAATTTCCTCCTAAATGCTGTCTCTTTTGGACTGATGGGATTGTTTCCAACTATTGGTATGAAGGGGTGTGTACATAAATATGCATAAACATGCTTCTTATGCAGTCAGGATACATTGCTTCTATATGTATTATTCTAGAAATGGGAAACAAAAGCATCTGAGAAACAGGGCTGAAAGAGAACAATTTGTAGACCTATAGGTTAAATTGGATTAAACTTCATCTTTCAGCAAATGCTGTGTTATTTATTCAGTGTATCTCTTGGGGATTTCCCTACCTCCTACTCTTTATAGAGAGAAGTGATGATTCCTAATTAAAAAATCAAACGAACGTGAAATGGAGACTGCCTCACACAGCTATTCTCTTGTGGGAATAGGAGGCACAGTGATTTTCTCATGGGCAATTTCTAGGTCTGTTGGACCAAGGGCACAAAGGGAAGGCCAGGTTCTGTCTGGGAAGGTCAAGGTAGCATCATTCATCAGCCAGTGCTGTCCTTGGTGGCCTTGCTGTCCCTGCATGTCATGTACTAGGAGTTCCCTCTTGGTAGGGTGCAGTTGGTGGACACAATAAGGAAGATCACTGATAATCTCATCAGCAGTATCTTCTGGGTAGATTTCTGTTCATTCATTGACCCGCAATAAAATAAAGATGCAGTTGGATTCCACCAGTGCCTTGGTTGCTGTTATTGCAACATTTGGAGGCTGTTTACAGTTTATGTTTTTCTCACGTTCATCTGAATTACATTTTAAGATAGAAACTGTGATTTTCGAGTTCGTTTTACTGTCACTTAAAGTTCTGTGGTGTCAGGTTCATTTATTTCTCTCCGACCTCTGCGGATTCACTTTGTAGAAGTAAACACAATGGTAATGTTGGCAGATTTCAGGCTGTTGGCAGATTTCATCACTGCTGACTAGGTCAGCAGTGATGCCTTAGAATATTGCAGCAGAGTCCTCATTCCAGTGAATGTAGTGACTTTGGAGGAATAAAGCTCTTGAGTCAATGACTGTAAAATTTGCTTTCTGTAGTAAAGGCCAAGTTATACAAGTCATTATCAGTTTTTGAAAGATTATAGATTTTAGATGTGTGTATATATACATTATAGTTTTTCCATGGATTAAAATTTAACAGGAAGTGTCTCCATCCCTTCCTAAATCTGGCATTTTTGTGTCCATTTCTGGGGGAAAAAAAAGTCATTTTATCAATTTTGTCTGTTCTATAAATGCAATTCCTATTCTCAGCCAGGAATTGTTTATGATTGGGCTCAGGAGTAGTTACAGCACATGAAAGAACATCAGGAGTGGCTTAATGTGAATGGGACAGACTATTTGGGAACACACTGGGGATTTGATGTTCAAAAGAGTTAAGCACTGTGCTCTTTCCATCTGGCCACTTCATTTCACTGCCTTTTTGGGACCAGTACTTCTGAAATCTGCTTTGCAAAGTCAAATATTGATGTCATTTGTTCTGTTCTTAAAAGACAAATTAAACCTGAAAGGTTTTAGTTGTGCACAGTCACAGTACAACAAGCACGAAACAACTGAAAGAAATATTCTCTGCCACAGTTTATGGCTTTCTGATTGGTTAATTAAAAAAACAAAGAAAATCTTTGGTTTAAAGTTTAGATTGAACTCAGTAATTTTCAGTTAAATTCCAGTTTTGGCAAGAAAAGAGAGAACTTTCTTGGTGATAAAGAGAGAGCATTTACATCCATATGAAGAAAATATCTTTTGTACTGTTGAATTTCAAAATACTTATGTGCTTTCCATCTTTCATTATTATTTCAGTAAAAAGTTTTTAGGGTATAAATCATGAAAAAATAATTTTAATAGCAAATGGAAGATTTGTAAGCTATTGGCGTGATTATGGTTTAAAGAGTTGAAAGAAATCAGAAATTATTCCAGGCCAACCCTGTGTCATGCTAGTGCATTGACTGGCCCACATTTTCCACACAGCCTTCAATGTTGGTGATGTGCCAAATGAGATACTTGTTTTGTACAAGCTATTTCCTCTAAGCCAAACTGGAAGTCAAGTTATCAACATTTTTAAACTGTGGTTTAATTTCCTATGCAGATGTCATGCACGAGGGAGTCCAGCAGTGCTCTCCTTGTGATGCAGTTGATGGAGACTGGATCTGTGCAGAATCAGGGTACCATTGCCATAAAGGCTACCATGCATTTTGCTCCCATATGTAATCACCCTCAGTGTTTGACCGCCATATTCTTCCATACAGGCAGAAAGGAGAAAAGAGGATTCACTTGCCCCTCTGACCCCAGAGGTCAGCTCTCCTAGCTGGTCAGCCAGCAGAATTCCACATTCCTCACTCCTGGAATATAAGGGGCATGCTGACAAATGGGTCTAAGTATAAAATTGTTCTCAACAGACTACCTAATAGCCTTAAACCTAAATCAGTGGTTGGAAATTTTCACTTGTCACCAGCTACTGTGACTAGACAGGTGCCTGGGACAGAACAAAATACTAAGGCATATTGTGATTTCTGAAATTGCTAATGCTGTAATGGGCATCCACCTGGAAAGCAGCTGCCTTTTGGATTTATCCCCCCATTCCATTTCACCATGGGTGACATTTGTCCTTCCACCTTTTAATTTTTCATGAAGATAAATGAAAATTCAGTTCTTCAAATAACAGGGGTGACTTTTTCAATCCTATTTAGAGACTTTACTTCAATATCCTGTCCATGTCCAAAGGTGAAGGAGAATATGTGTATACAGCACCAGTTTGAGCTTCTCCATTCTTTAGTGAAACATTCAGCTTGATAAACTGGAATATTGCTTTTTCCTCTCTGACAACTTTGAAGTTACAGGACATCCCATCTGCTGGGTGCATATTTTACTAGCTGATACAATGCCATTCAATTGAGATTTTGTTCTTGCTGAAATCACTGGAAGTTTCAACTTTGACTCAAGTGAGTTTTCCATACAGATGAATGAGATCCACTGTTAAACAAAAAAAAGAATAGTTCAAAGTTAACACATTTGCACAATTGTTGTACCATTTTAGACAGTGTTAGTGTACAATGAATGTTCATCTTAGTAGGGTGATCTGTTTTTAACCTGGGCCATCTTTGTTTTTTTTAATATTTTGGAATTTGGAATAACAGTTCAGTAATGCCTATTTCTAGCAAGAATGGAGGGAGAAAATCAATATAAAACATAGCAACAGCAGTTTCAGAAATGATGGAGTAAGCGTGTATGGGAGAATGTGTGCTTTTGCACATGTAGGGCACACATCCCTCCTTTTCTGACCATACCAGTACATGCAGAAGATGGGCAGACCTACTTTCTTTGACTTACCTTGTGAAGTTCTACGTGGTCTCCTTTGTAACTGAATTACTACCATCTAGGAAATGAGAATGTTCAGATCATCTCTTACTTAACATGTCTCTGCAATCTGAGCCACAGATTGACCCCTATTGATCTGATTTGACTACGCTCCCGCGGAGCAAACAGTGCAGTGGAATCCAGGACTCTAATTCACAGTGCTTTATTTAAAGTTCTTAGGTAATAATTCTTGCTTGCATTAATCACACACCACCAGAAACCAGGGCCTCTTTCTCCCTGTATGCTTTCCTGTTCCTGCCCCTGAAACCAAAAAGTAGCTGCTCTGAAAGAAGTATTTTAAGTATATTGATACTTGATACTAAATAGTTGCAAAACTTAGTTATTAGAAAGAATGTTTTTCAAATCAATGGCTCACGCATTACTGTAAAATCTATTGATTAAAAACAAAGCATAATGTTAGTCATTTAGTCGGTGGAGTGATGCAATACTGAAATAAATTTATCCTTTGACTTTTGCATTAACCTCTTATTGACTGCTTGCATACTCATAATTAACACACACTTTAGCTAGCTTGGTTAATTTCAGCATTGTGATCAGTGTCCTCTAATGTAGCTGACACCCTGATCGTCAAAACGTCAGTGCAGCCCAAGGGACCAGAACCAAGCAGCTGTGTTCCAGTGAATGCACACCTGCTGTGGTGAAACCAGCCACCTTCCAAGGGAAGGAGCCATGCACTGTCACACAAGAGTTTGCCATGACTTGTATCTACATTCTCCTATTGGTAAATATGAGTGAGCAGTTTACATGGCAGTGGTGAGAACGTGCATGGCAACAGTAGCCCATTGCTCCTTCAATACAGGCTTTTTAATTTGAAACTGGCACCAGTTTTGTTTGGTTTAGCAAGAAAGTAGGGACCGTGGAGCTTTGTGCATTCTGTACATCTTCAGGCATACGAGTGATCCTTTTCTGATGTGCTGGTAAACCTGTGTTATCAAGGTGTTGGAGCTAAATTGCTCTAAAGTATATCCAGGTAGTTGTCTCCTTCTGCTGCTGCAGCTGAGCTTTGAATGAGGCCCCTTAATTTTGGCATCGGTACTTTTCTTCCATATTTCAGAGCATGTGGTGTTTTCACTCTTAACACATTTTGTTCAGACAATATTCAGACATTAAATTTACTCTCTTCTAGAGGTTTGACTTTAATAACAACTCAACCTGTTTTTAATTAATATATAATGTTCGAATTAATGTATAATATTTTCAATCTTGTTGTTTTCCCACCATACTTTTGATAATTGCAGTGTTCGAATTTCAAGTGCCTTTGATTGCTCTGCTTTGGTTGAAAATTTTTTTATCCTTCTGCAGACTCTTAAAGCCCTTAACTCTGATACAAACTAAAGAGCATCATGGGAACAATTTTTCCCACAGTCGTGGAGAAATTTATTAAAATCAATAGTAATATATTAATCTGGACAGTTCTTGCATCATAACTCTGAGCTAGAGGATCAGCACATACCTGGAGGAGTGCATTCAGGCTTGTGATGGGCTGATAGTGCCATGCCAGGTCATCAGGAGCCAGCCCTGCACCCATAAGTGCAGGCAACCTGCAGTGACATTAACTCCAGCGGGTCATAAGTGCACAGGGATTGCAAGTTTGGTAATAACAGGTCACATTCCCAGCTGTTCCTGCTAGTGATGTAAAGCAAAGCAATAGAAATACTTCAGAGGAGCTGTGGTTTGCAGAAGTTGGAGTATGAAGGCACTGCTCCCGTTTCTCGTAGTTCTGCAGTACGCTGATTTGTTTGTCATCAGACTTGTGCAGGGAACAGCTGCTCACGGGCTGCTCCACCACGGCATCATTGGTGACTTCTGGCACATTTACAGAGACACAAATGTCCAAAACCCAAAGGTGAGGGGCAAGCACTTTATGAGAGGGCAAGGGATAAAAAAAAGTGCTGAAGGTAAAAAGGAAAAAGGCGTCTAAGTGGTGGAGAAGCTAGGAGGCGGTATGCTTTTCCTCTCAGTGAAAATCCTTTTGTTAATAGCAGATGAGTGAGAGAATGTTTATTATTATAAACGGAGTTTTGCAGACCACGTAATATGCCTGCAGTATTTACCAGCTGAGCTTCTTGATTTGTCATCTGCAATAATCTGTACATGGCTAATTTATCCACTCTTAGATTGAAATGCTTAGACTCAAATATCTTATACTACCCAGCAAATTGAGCGTATTATTGTGTGCCAAGACAGAAAATAAAGCAAGATTTTAAAAGCTTCATAGAGCTGTGCTGTAATTAGTTTCAGCTTTTCCTGCATATTAATTTTCTCCTCTTCCTTTATATAATTTGGAAAATGTCTTCAGAACATGATGGCACAATCAGTTAAGTACCTCTCAAAACTCGTACACTAAACTGCATTTGCTCTAACAACTATTACAAAGCAGCCTGCAAAACAAATCCTCTGTTATTCTGTACAGTGCAGCTTATCAATGCAAACAGTTTAATATTTATGCTAAGAGGATTGTCACAAGTAGCTTCTGTTCCTTTAATTCTTGTTTTAAATAAATAATGAGAACATTTAAACACATTACTCTTCCCAGGGCCCCGAGGTCGGCTAATCTTATTATTTATGAAGTGATGTGCTACATAATAGTACTTAGTGCATGTTAACAGATGCTATTATCAGGGGCTGATGTGGAGAGCTGAAGATATATTGGAATGTTATGTGTTAATACTGTCCTTGTAGTGTAATGTACGATGGATTGAGTGCCCAGGATGCTGGTGCAGCAATTAACCACACACCAACATGGGTGTAAAGCTGAAGTATGTTTTCTCATGGGTATTACACTGCCATTAATAATTCCCAAGAGAAGAAGACATCTTCCATTTGGAAACAGTCACGTCCAGAAGGCTGACAGTGTAGACAAGGAAGTTGCACGTGTCAGTACTTCCAGAGTTGATTGTACAGAGATGGAAGATGCATATGTATGTTTAAAACAACTTTTAAATCATCACAACAATATTTTACAAAGCATGATTTTTTTTTAATGTCTAGCACAAGATAAAAGTTTACGATTTGTTTTTTTTTTACATTTGAAGAACTATGTTGACCTGCAGTCTAGACAGAAATTCTAACAATGCATAGCATTTTTCTTTGTCCTGTCCTGCTATAAATGTTAACTAATGAATAATCAACGTGTGGATCATTTGAGGGAATGGGAAAACGGAGGAGGAGAAATCCTTATTGAAATGTGACAATTTTTTGTGGTGGCATGTTGTATTACAGCCTAGTCTTAAGAGATGTAATGGTTGCCACTTTGAAAACTTTCTTCTGCGGGCTGCAGTTCAGCTGAATATTATAATTAGACTTCACTAGTATTGATGAATAATCCATTTAATAAAAAACACTGTGATTTAAACATTTTCTCAGGGGACTAACATACGCTAACCTCTTAATTTAATTTTATTGAAGTTTTGCCCACCTATTCATCATTGGAAGTTGTTATTAACCTCCATTTCCATTTATCTTTATAGAATTTTCTCTTTTTATATTGCCTTTTTCAGAGCTAAGCAGGTTGATACACTTGTAAATCTCCAGAATCTACAAAGCTAGTCCGGCTTCTTTAATATTGTTTAATCTATCCCCCCTGACCTTAATGCAGTAAATTCAGTTTAATCTTTCTCAATAATCTAGTAATACATTGGAAACCGGCAAACATTTAAATCTGATAATGGTTTAATCACATGCTTTAAATAACAGCCGAGATAATGAAAAAATAATTTACCATATAAAGGTGTACTAACTGAGTTTTCTCTGCGATTGGCTTTTTGAGAAATCCCTGTAGAAAATACAAAGCCTACAACAGAAGAGAACTTCACTGTAAATGAACAGCCCATTTGGTCAGAAGATGTGCTTCTTTTCTTTTCATTACTCTCTTTAAGTTACTGCACAAACATATCCTTGCTGAGTATTCAGTTTCTTGCTCTAGCTTTACTGAAGTCGTTCTTCTGCTTACCTTTTGTTTCAGATGCCAGTCAGAACCAGCAGAGAGTTTGCCAGAAGAGCAGAAGCCAGAATGCCATCCCTTCTGGACAAATGAAGAAAGTAGCATGCCTCTGCCATTTGATCTTGAAGAAGTAATTGTTCATCTACAAAATCTTGTTCAGTAGGTAGGATATCAGGTCCAGCCTAGAATTGATAATACTTGACATTGGAAGTATTTTTTTCAGCTTTCATCTTTTCTGCTTTATGGTTCCTTGGTCATTTGTTATTTTGTGCTTCAATGCAAATTTTATTGGTTTCCACCTTACTTCCTGAGTCACAACAAAACAGACTAGGTACCAAACCTATAGAAAGAAGCTTTTAACATCTGAAGTCTGGAACACCAACTTCAAGACTTTCCTCTTCCACTCTAATTTCCATTGACAGTGTAGCCCATGGATAGCTGTGTTTCCACAGGTTCCCCTGCCATGCATCTTAACTGTCTAGATTTGGGGCTAGTTAGACTTGCCTGCCAGTCTCAGCACTGCACATTTTTACGTGCTAATATCATATTACTGAGAACAGCTGGCAGCGTTTGTCCTGGTAGGGAGTTTTAAAAAAACTTTCCAAACTAGAAACCTCCTACCTGAAACCTCATGGGTGTATGTACCTTTGAAGGACAGTGCTTTCAGGTTCAGCCCAAGGGGTGCACAGTACTGTTGCAGCAGGACAGCTTGCAGGTTGTCTTTTAGGCAAAAAAGATCCCATTGCTGGGGTCATGCTCTAAATGATGCACAATTACATCTACCATTCTTTTAGAAGAATGGGATGATCTGTCCTTTACACCTGACCGAAGGGCTTAAGTCAGGAAGAGATTTCCAATGTTGTATCTACCTGGCCTCAGTTTCCTGGAACTCAGAATTCAGTTCCTAACCTTTACATTATTTCTGCCTATTGATAGTTCTTTTCTGAGCCCAGCTTTCCCAGTGCATTATCCAGAGCCAGTGGACCTAGGGTTTCCATTTTGGGTCAGATCCCCTGACAAAATAGTTTTAGTTTGTATGGCACCAGGCATTGCAACATCTGTGTTGATCTATCCATGAGAACAAAACCAGAAGCCTATGAGAAATGAAGCTGTTTGTGATCTAGTTTGTAATAACATGCTATAAAAAGAACAATTCTGTGTTGGATGATGTCCCGAATGAGAGAGATTTTTCATTTGGATAAGTTCTCTTCTGACTTGAGCTGTGTATGCCTTTTCCCCTGTATAAAAACAGCTAGAAATTATATTACAGTAAAGCAGCATTCAGTCTGTACTACCACTACAGAAAAAACAAACAAACAAACAAACAGTGAGACTGGGGGCTTGACATTGCCACCAAGAAACAGAATATGCCTCCTGTGTTAATCTTCTGCTTAAAATCACTGCTGGGGCCAGGCTTACCCAAAGCATACCAGTATACTTTATTGGCAAAATGTTCTGCGTGTGGATGGGGCTTGTACTGCTGAAAACTGTACATTTGACAGTATAACATACGCCAGACCTCCCTGCAGCTAAGGAAGCTGTGCCAGCAAAAATTCAGTTTTAGTGGTGCAAAACTCTGTCCACACCTACCAGCTTTTGCCAGGACAATTATATCAACTAGAGGTTGTACCTCTTAACACCTTTAACACAGCTATGCCAGCAAAAGTATGAAGACCTGGATCAAGCATTTTCGTTGTGTTCCCTGCCTTCTGCTAAAGCTGTTAGCCACCCTGTAGAAGGAAATAAACTCTTTGAAGAATAAATTATTTAAATTAGATTTAATTACATTATAACCTTGATCTGCACATTTATCTGTTGTCTCCCGCTCAATAAATTTCTCAAAATTTTGAAATACTCTATTATGGACATAGTTTTTCTTTCCTGCACTAGCTAAAGCTGGCTTTACTAGTGGGCAGATAGCATATATTTGGATGAATGCCACGCTAAGTAGTGTTTACTTTGGATATCACCTAGAGAAAAGCTAGAGAAAAAGATGAGGATGTGGGAATTCTGCTTATGGAAAAGGCAGTTCTCACAGAAACAAATACCACTTTGGAAATGAGTAAGATGAGATCAAACGAGCTAATGATGTAACACTGTTAACATAGGGTTTGAGGGAATTGTTTGTTTGTTTATGCTGTTATTTCATGATTATTTTGTGTTTAATTAAGCGCTGCTGAAAACCACGGGGATCACAGTATTGAAATGAATCCGACAGCTATAAAGGGTAGAGAAGGCACAGCAATGTTGTTGCTGAAGTGGAAGCTATTAAAAAATCATTGGCAAATAATTATTTCCAGCAGCAGTGAAACAACACTGTTTTATTTTCTTGTACTTGGAGAGTGCTGGCAGCAATAACACAGTGTTTAAAACTACGTGATTCTAGGTTTTGTCTATGCTGAGGATTAAAGCTAGTGAATTAGCTAAACTAGTTCTAGCCTCAGTCCAGTCAAATAGCACTCATTTAAGCCAAGGCAATGACAGAAAACTGAAAAATTCTGGAATGGATGAGACCTAAGATTCACTGGCAAAATACCAATAATCAAGTGGTTAAAGAGAATTAAAGCTCTGTGTTGCATTCAAGTCTCACATCATCTGAATCAGTGTAACGTGATTGAATTCAGTTGAAAGGCAGAAGTATAAGGAGGTTTCATCTCTCCAAAGCCCAGAAGAGTTGATGGCAAAGACATGGGTAAGGTTGATGGAACTGTTTGAAGCATATAGGAATGCCAAAGGGTGTCCCAAGAGAAGAACGTGGTTAAAGGTAAATATCTGTAAAAGAAAACTGAAAGACCAAGCATGAATTGTTGCTCTGCTTGAGATACATACTAGAAGCAGAGAAATACTTTGAAGTTTTCTTTATTTTATACATAATGTAGTTGATGTTGCAGTGATACTTCAGCAGTCCATTTATATTCCAGCATTAGGTAACGCATTATGGTTTTGGATGAGCCAAAACGCACAGCCCCTATTGGATGTTCTGTGTATAGCAGCTGGTTACCAAGTCTGGATGCTCTAGATGCATGAGGACCAAGGTCAGTTTGTTTCAGGGAAGAGGTGAGAGCATAAATTAGCTTCTAACATTAGATTCAGCTATTCTTTTAAAACGGGAAAGTTCATGGCTTTGTGTACATTTACTTTTCATCAGTCATGAAAGAATTAAGGTGAAATAGTTCACTTGCACATGCATGTCAGGCAAAATGGGTTACAGAAGATACAGATCAGTTTGCCTGTCTGCTCTTGCCTTTAAACAATATTCATCAATTTTACAAAAGCTACTGACTAAACATGGAACCAATACAAATGAAATGCTCAAGGCAAAGGATTTCTTTAAAAATGTGATAGAGTTCGTTTTGCACTTGTAGAAAGAAAATGTTGGCAGAAAATGAAAAACTTCTATTGTTTCTGTAATGTGGGGGATGAAAGGTAAAGGCCATTTATAAGTATTTGATAGAAAACTGCTGTGTTATGCCATGTAAATTAGAAATGTTTTAATAATGCTTCATTCATATCTCTGCATATGGAAATATTTTATCTTGTAGGTCGTTTCTTGTTGTTAAAAGGTTAAGTAAATAAAAAATATGAATCCCGGTGCGCTAAATTTTAAAGACATCATGCTTATGCTCTGAACTTTACAGAAGATCCTGATTATCTAAATTGAAAATAAGAATGCCACGGGTACTCATCAAACAGAAACTGCCAAGGATAGGTAACTTGTAGCATAATAAATAAAAATCAGTTGTCTCACTCTCATTCAGATGCAGTCTTCAGTTCCACAGATAATGAAGTAGATTTACTTAGCAAGATGTACTTGAAAGTCATGCTAGACTTCTAATTGCTATGGGACAGGCTCAGGAATTCCAGTACCATATTGCAGCAGAAAAAGAGGAATTAATACAAAAATCTAACACAAAAGATAACTGAAATATTACAGTGTGTTAACAGCGGACACCGCTCCTTTATCGATCGGTGCACTGCAGTTCCCCTAGTCCTGTGACACAGTGGATTTTGGGTTGATGTATCAGAGATTAAACTAGCTGATGGTAAAGGTGGGATGAGAGGAGGAGAAGAGAAATGAGATGCAAGGGATGTGCATTCACAAGAGCAAAACTTTATTACGTTAACTCATATGGGAGTCATCCAGCAGTAACTTGTACAGTGCAGGCCATGACCTCTCCCTTGATTGTTACCACCTGATGTGCAGTTAATGTTCAGTCCTTAACCCTCCTCATGCCCCCAGCAGCTGGTCCACATCTCTTCGGTAGGAGGTGACCACTACCTTCTTCTGCCAAGATTACAGAGTTGGGAAGAGCACTCGTATACTGCAGGAACAAGCTGAGCCTCCATATCTGTCCTAGCACACCTCTGGCCTACCATACTTCAGTGGATTGAGTGCCTCCACGAATCTGTTTCTGTTGAGATTTGAGTTGTTGGAACTCATCATCTGCATTGCCCCATTGGGCTGGTGAGCTGCATAGGGGAGGGCCAGACAAACAGGGCACTGTCTGCAGGAAAGCTCCTTTTCCCCTTAAAGACCACTGCACTCCCCACAGCAGGCCAAAAAGCTCAGCTCTATACTGACTGATCACTTCACTCTACTACCAGAGCAGAGGCAATCCTCAATAGCAACTTGTCTTTCTAGTACAAACTCAAACCCATCACCTTTAATGTTACCAGGCATCACAATTTGCATTCATCTCTCCTATTCACCTTAACCTGGGGTATTCATTGAACAAGAGAAGATAATGTGTGCATTTGCAAAAAGACTGTACTTAAGCTACAGAATTGGCTGAACAATATGTGAAATAAAAGGCATCAGATCACTGATAAAATGAGCACATTAAAATGCTGATGTTTGGCAGTGAGTGCTTCACATATGACATGAAAATTATGTTTCATCTCTTCATTGCTTTGGTGATAGCACTCAATTCACATGATAGAACAGGACATACTAGTCTACAGTTTACATCCTCTAATACCCTATTGGTTTTACAGTGCTGAATTTGGACAAGAAGTTGCTCTCCTCCCCCTCTATATCACCGAATATTTGCTTTCATGCCAACACATCTTGGTCTGATTAGTCTCCTTGATTAGAGGCTAAAGTAAAAAGTCAGGTGTATAGGATTCCCATTATCCTTTATTTCACCGGTTCTAAGAACAGGTCAGATAGAGTTATTTCATTGAAAATGTGAACAATCAACTTCTGTTTACCATTAACCTTCAGTTTTCTTTTCTTAAAATCAAATCAGGGCTTGGTAGGCAGTTATTTTCATACATGGCCCTTGATCAGTGGAACAATCTGTCAAAAGCCATTAAAACCTCTATTAGGCTGAACTGCATTCAAAGCTAAACTACCCAATCATTAAAGGGCTGGGATGATTGTTTTTAATACAGTTTATTTCTCTCTCTGAGTAGTAACAACTTTGAAACTGAGCATGTTAACTAAGGCTTTTTACTATCAGCAAGTCCTGAGAAGCTTGTTTTCTTGTGAAACATGAATATCTATGTAAAAGAGGAAAAAGCGAACACACTGAAATAACCTTTATGTTCTCAGAAATGCCTCTTCATTTGTTTCCTTTCCTTGCATCCATCAAGGATGCAAATGGAATGGAAAGACGTTTACCAAAGTCCTTTGCTCAAAAGTTTCACCGGAAAAAATAACAGCTAATTACAGTAATATATTTAAGTGATTTTTGAGGTTAATATCTCAGGATACTTTGCACAGAGAAACTGAGGTAGAAGTCAGATGTGTGGCCATGTTCTGAGCACTAGTGCTGGAGCAGAGTGTGCAAAATACCTCATTGCTGGCATGTCTCAGTTACTTCCAGTTAATCAGCTGCTCTTACAGCTTAAGGATGCTCTCATAGAACTATTTATCTCCAAAGATACATTTGAAAGTGGAGCTGGAATCCTTCTCCCTCATACAACGTTTAACGTATTATTTAATGGCATAGCATGTGATAATCCATCTCGTGTAACGGAGATCTTTCAGGCTTCCTAATACTTGATTAAACTTTTGAGTGAATCTTTTAGTTACATTCCAAGTCCCCGAGCTCTCAATGGGAAAAAGTGAATTTTACTGGGACTATTAAATTATTCCATGGAGAATATGCAAGAGTATTAAAGGACAACCCGCACTCTTTTAGCTGTGTTTTAAATATGCTCATTGGGTAGCCCCCAAGGTGATAGAACTGCTGTACTAGGAAACTCTTAAGAAAAGGTGAAGATGCATTGCTGGAACATGCTGGAATGCTTGCTATGCACCTGTTAGCACTTTTTGTCTGGTACTTATTTTGTAGTCTGGTAATACTTTACTGAGAGCACTACTTCCCTAGTTATTTTGATGAACATCCCAGTAATTTATTACTCAAACATTATCAAAGCATTCCACGATCGTTTCATTGCTGTTCTTTCCCTTCTGCTTACCAATGCCCTTTTTTTCCCATTTGTTTCATTATTAACAGTACTGTTATTAGCAAGTTCTGTTCTTTGTTAAACTGACATGGCTTTAAAGCAAGAAAGCATATAAAGTAAGTATCAGATAGCATTCATTCAAATGCATTTATTTTCCAGCCAATTTATTTGGATGTTTTTGCTCATGTTGCTTATTTGGTATTGCTACATCTGATTTGTATTAAAGACTATTTATGTAACACTGAGAAATGTAGAGTGATATTTAAGTTTGTATTATATATATTTGCTACTTTACTCGCTTTTGTAAAATAAATTACTTAAAGAATCTGCTGTCTGTCATTTGTCCTCCAGAGTGTGTTAGCTGTTATCATCAGTTCTTCACTGTTGCAGTGAGTGGAAGAAGAAGGACTAAGAGAAGTGTACTTTTCACAGTATTCAGGTGCATGAGCAAATTAATTTTGTGTAAGATTCCTCTAAGCTGATTAGTGGGAGGTAAGCTTCTTCAAAGCAGCAAACTCAAAGGAACACTGAGCCTGCTCTTCAGTGGGGCATCTCCTCTACCTGAACTCTTCTGCAACTCCAAGTCAGTTGCCATAGGTATTCCCATCTGTTAATGATGCTGACAGTTTATTGATTGGAAATGGATGAAAGGTAATAGGGAAATTCATTGAATTAAATTCTGACTATAGCACTTATCTTCTAGTCTGGAAGGCAGATTAATTTCTTTTACTTTGGTAAGACTCATACCATAAGTGGACATGTCTACCTTCCCCACATGCACACCCCATAATAGTGCTTCCCTCAGCACAAATGTGTAGCTCTACCACTATATTTAGAAGATATTCTTCTGACTGTGCAACCTTACGCTTCCCATATTCAGTACAAACTCTTACCTTACGTGAGCACTAGTAATGAGTGCTACCAGCACTGCATCAACCTTTTTTGAGCGTATAAGCATGTGCAGTGGTTTTTGCAGTAGAAATTGCAATGGAAAACACATATAGTTACATTAAATAAGACAATATCAAAGAAATGTGTATTGCTCATAGGATAAAAAATGGTGAGGTTTGTGATGTCTGTTGTTTCTAGATTTTGTGCAGGTCTCTACTACCTCAAAGGAAGTGTGAAGTCCATGCTAAGCCAGATACAGGCAGATTTCATTTGGTACTCTGAAGAATGCCATTGTAGAGCACAGCAGGCTGATTTGAAGTACGCGTGCCCATGATGCTAAGATGCACTGCAGTGTTCTGTATTACTTGGAGTGTCCTTAACACCAAAGGCTGTGTGCCTAGTTACTCTGCATTACTAGATGCCAGCCAGGAGGTGACACAAGTGTGAAGAATGATGGCCAGGTCATTCCCTGCCAGGACTGAATGGAGTCTTCTAGCCAAAAAGAGTTCTCCAGCTGAGAGTCAGCAAAGCATCCATTCCAGGAGCTATGAAATCTGATTTCTTAGCCTAGAACATTCTTTCCTTGGCTTCAGAAGTGTAACCAAAAGTAAGTATATGGGTAACTGGATAAAAGGCACTTCAGGAAACCGGAACTATTTTTACACATTTTCTAACAGTTCATTGTTATATATGTTACATTTACCTAGCAAGACCAAGGTGAATTTCCCTTGTATCAAGATTTCCTTAAACTGATCCTTTTTTTTTTCTGGTTCTCTCAGAGCTTAAGGTTACCTCGATTTTCACTCTCTTTATCTTTTTTAAAAAATGGGCAAAATACATGGCATTAATGACCTTGCCAAAAAAAAGGTGCAGTCCTCAGGGGGTCTTTATAGGGTGTATGCAAACACAAGGAGACTTTGCTCCTCTTCATTCAAAAATAGGCATCTTCTGGGGAGAGTAAGGCATTCTTTCAGTCTCTGCAGTCAAGAACAGCTTGCCTTAAATGAGGCAGAGACTAATCAGGATGCCTCCCCTGCATTGGTGGCTGGTGGGGGCCAGGTACTCATACTGGATGGGGTAGAAACAGCCCAATAGCTCCTGCACCAGCTGATCTGCGCTGTGGGAGATAGCTGTCCTCTAAAAAGTAAAAGTGAAAACCTGCCTTTGGAAAGCACTTGCTTACAAAGCCTCTCATGTAAGCCAGACCCTAAAGGGAAAAAATAGCTCAGCATATTTAAAGCCAGGAAGAAAATAGAAAAGTTTAATTCCAAATACTTGAGATGCATCATGATTTTTTGGTTCAGTGGGAAAGAGGTGTTCCCAAGGAGAAGCCCCTGTATTCTTTCTGTATCAAATCTATCATACAAACCTAAGTCCTCTTCGGGGTGAGAGACTTGTTTGTCTTTCCTTGTAAAGATTCTAGTGCTCTGTACGTACAGTTAGGACTCTGCACACAGGAGTTCCACAGATTGTATACATAAACACTATCCTATAACTAAAATATATTCTCCCATCCATTCAGTTATAAGAATTTCTGAACTAAGAAGTTTCAAGTTATATTGCATTGCAGGTCTGCAGTTTATCAATCAATGTCTTTACTTTGCTGTCACACAGTGACACTAGAAGTGGTTTTTACTACAGTTTTTTTACAATGTTGGCTTTTTTATTCCAGGATGATTCAAATTAAAAATAACAAATTCAAAATGAGAAATCTTCATTGAGTTTGTAAATAGGAAAAAAAAAAGAAATAGAGAAAGTTTATGCCACTCTGGATACATGCTTTTCCAGCAGGTGAGTTTGTAATTGAGTCCTTTCCAACTAAACAGACCATGCATGCAAGTTTTGATCTGATCTATATGATATCCTCCATAAATACTTCTATTCCACACAATTATATTTTATTTCAACAGGTATGTGTGAAATTTGTTGCTTAAGTATCACTACCACTCTGAAACTAATGGCACTTTGTAAATCAGGCTTCTGTTTTCATCCTATTCCTAGTTACATCTTAATTATTCAGGTGCAAATAGTAAGCACTGTTTTATAAGCCTTTATATTTTCTGTTCACAAGGACTTTACTAACATCTAATACATTTTATAACTTCTAAGAAGAAGAGGAAGTGAAATCCTACTTGGCAAATCATAGCTTCTCAATGGATTTTGTAGCCTTTTGGCATTTCGAACCCTGGGAATGTAGAAGCTGCATAAGGAGCTGTAGCTGGGTTCAACTAGCTGCACCAACTGTTAAGGTATTTTGGTTTCTCTTTTATTGCTTAACCTCTGGAGCCTAACTCCGGGCTTCCTGATAAAGCAGTTGTTTGGGAACTTTAAACCTTACAAGCTCTGACTTGATAGACATAGAACGAGGTCCTGTATTAAACATACATTTTAGAAGCATAATTTCAAATCTGGAAATTGATTGTGGCTTGACCTACTTATTTTGAAGAGCTCACTATTTCTTACTCTCTTTTGCTTTGCTGATGTTATTAGATCTATTGTTCTTTTACCAGAACTCCCAGCTGATAGAAGAAAAATCAATGCAGTGCAAAGCTTGTTGGGCAACAGCAGTTTCATTACAGTCAGGGCCACAATTAACTACCTAAGACTAAGTTATGACATTTCCACTTTTAAAGGTTACAAACTCTCATATTATGCAGCTTCGGAATTCTCAGAGGGCTGGAATCAAACACAAATAAAACAGGCTGGGAACAGAGCAATCTTTTTTTAAAAATTCCATGTTGAGTGCTAATTTTTTAGTACATGCTAATATGAGAATCACAGACCATACGGAATTCCTTTCCAATGCTGATTTTTAAACAGGTAACGCTTCCCAGGCTTTTTTATTTATCTGCATACCTTTATGCTCACTCATTTTAATCGCACCGTGGGCACACCGACCTCTCAGCTGCACACTGCCCCCGTGTACAGAGCAGCACCTGGAGGATGGCTGAGGATGCGCCCTGCCTGACGCAGCGGCCTGAGCTGCTCATCCTGGATTAAGTTTGCTCAGAGGTCTCCAGTTCAAACACACGTCTGCCCAGCTAATGGGGTCAGGGCGTCTCCTTGCAGTAATGGATTGGTTCTCTCCCAGGCAAAGTGGCTCTAAGAGGAATTGAGAAAAGATCCATCCTTAGATAAGATTTGATGCAGACCAGGAGAATGACAGTTACAGCTTCTGCTAACAATATTGCAAAGGCAAAGCCATGCTATGTAGGAAGAGTAGGATGACTCAGGGAGCTTTTCCAGTGACTTGTAGAGAGATCCGTGCTATGGAAACAGATTTGAGAGAGAAAATGAAGCGTGGGTAGGAGTCTGTTCTGTTGGAGAAAGTGAGGGGTGTCTCCATGTGGGTAAAGTCTTCCTGTGCTGGGTGCTGCTGCTGGTGACAGCAGATGTTTCTATCTGGCACGTGCAGAACTCAGGAGCTCAATGGATAATGAGCAGGAAGAGAAAAATCTCTCGTTATACATAGCAAAGTTTGCTTTCTGTGGATAGAGTTAAGTGTGCAGTGATCTAACGCAGGCACAAAATGGTTACAGAGAGCTGCAGGAGCAGGAGAACCTCAGAACCCCAAACTCGGAAGGGGTTGACTTAGAGGCAGTGATTGGGTGGAGTGATAACAAACCTCTTGAGTACCTGCCCTACTTCTGCCCACCTGCCACTGCAAGGCTTGTTCACCAGCCATGTAACAGAACCAAAAAACCTCAGTACTGCCCGCAGGGAACAGCACTGATGTACCAGTGGTGGTGTATCCAAGGCAAACCCTCCATGCTTGCACCAGTAACCACTGGAGCATCGAGTCTGTAATTACTGAACCGGCTGCGTCATTCCTCCTTAATTCATATTTACTGCACATTCTTTTCAGAGCCTCATCGGGTAAAAGATAAAAGAATACAGGCTCCTGCAGTGTAAATATATCACAGTGCCAAGGAGTAATGAAAATACCTTTCCTGAAATGCAGCGCAGGATTTTCTATTATTTAGAAACGCCGTACATCATTATTTTACAGAGAAGTGAAATATGTATAAAACGTTTCTGTACATTTCTCCTCTAAGACTACCGCCGAACCTTTCCTTCCCTTTTTAAAGCAACCATTTAATAAAGTCTGACACTTAGTAGCAATGTTTTGAAATAATTTTTGCTGCTCTGCCAGCAGTTTGCTTTGCTGTGAATCTCTAAAGACAAATCCATCTACAGCGAATCTAGCAAAATTCAGCTCCGTGTTGTATGTCAGGGTTGAGGACTGGTTGTCAGCTCTGGCACTGTCAGATTTTATCTTTAAATATGACAGGCAATTTGTTGAGGGAGCACTTCTGAATGACAAGATATAGTGGTGTTGTAAAACATGGCACCTGTGTGGTATGCCCTGCCTTTGTGGACATCAGAGGCTATTGTTTCCTTTGCTATTAGACAGCCACAGTCGCACAATAAGGTGTGTAAAATGTTCACAGAAACCTTTTAAATAGACTAGCAGGAAAGTAGATACCCTCCGGTCATTTAAGTCAGGCCATTTATCATTTTATCTTATAAAACACAACATTCACTAAAATATGATGTGAAGAGAAAGCCAAATGCTCTGCCGAGCTACGTTGGTGCAAGCCCAGCATTTGGCTGTTATAAAAGTGTTTCTCCTTAAAGTGCTGCACAGTAGAAAAATTAGGATTTTAACTCCTTCACAGATAGGTGGCAAGAGCTGCTCAGAGGGCTGCTGACGCACGGGATGGGGAAATGACCACTGCTTGCTGCACTGGGGCTTCCTGGCATGGGTTGGTAAGAGCAGCTGATGAAAAATTAATACACCTCATATGTTTGGTTTAAAAATAAATAAATGGGTCACGGGGGATAACGGCTTAACAATAAATAACAGATCTAAGTAGCATACGTAAACTGAAGGCGCACAGTTGCTGAGCCACTGCCAGATCAATGGAGGGCTCTTCCACATCGCCGGAGCAGCGTTTTTTTGCTGGTGGAATGCAGTCTTCTTAAGAACAGGAGTACAATACTGAGAAAACCCAGCAAAAATCTGGTGCTACAGAGTCACTGTGCGAGCACATCCCAGGTTCTGTCCTTGAGCAATGCTGATTCTCTCGCCCCACTGACAGCAAGGGATGGCAATATACTGGAGGAACTTGGAGGGAGCTGAGTCATTCTTTTAAAAGAAAAAAAAAAACACCTTTAGACTCTTATTTTGGTGTCTTTCTGTTGCCTAAGACGTGGCTGAGGTATTGTGGATTGAATGGCTCCTGTTCCTGCAAATGTGTGGCAGCAGGGACAATGCCGTCTGCACCCTCCTTGGGACAATATGAACTGTCTGCACTCTGCACATGAGCCAACCCATTCAGAAACCCAGCCCTTGGAAACCTCTGCTATAGCAAATGCCCCTCAGTGTCCTTGTTTATTCACGTACTGGTGAAATTGCTTTAAAGACAGGGAGAAAATACAGGTCTGCTCTGATGGATGGAAGAACATAGTTGCTGTGTGGTGTGCTTTTTAGTGGCACTCATTGTCCCCACCATGAGGACCGAGGCTCAGTTGAGACTAATGTCTGTGCAGATTTTCTGCATCCAAGAACAAGGAAAATATCAAAAGATAGGCTTTTAATGGGGAGTAACACTGTGATCAAATCCTATCAGTGTTCTGCTGTCAGTTGAAAGGCATGCAGTATTTACTATTTTACCTAAAGTCTGAAGTCCTGGAAATGAGTGACTCTGTAATAACATTGCTTTAGCTTTCATGTAAGAAGTAAATAGCAGGACTTCCCACTCACAGCTGAATGGAATTGAAGGGAACTCTGCAAACTCAAACACTAGGTGGCAAACACAGAGATCCCTACTTAAAACATATAGTAGAAGCAAAGCTACAATCCTTGTTGCTGCAGGCCTGCCCAGTTAATAGCATTTAGTGGTACTTGTACTGGATGTGTGTTTAGCTTTGTCATGGCAGCCTGAAAAAAAATAAATGTAATGGAAGCTAATGGGCACTAGCGTGGAATTAGTGGTTAAAGTGCAACATGTGTGCAAGTGCACCCCTCATTGGAAGGATTTGGCATGGCTTAAATACCTTCTGCGTTTCTCATTCTGAGTATAAATGAACTGCTGTCTTCTCAAATAGATGTGTATACCTTAAAGGAAATTCTGCAGATGAAGAAAAGAGAGCCTGTGCTATGTCCTTTGTGAGAGACAAAACTATTTGCCATGTTTGCTCTTAATGTAATTTTCAACTTCATTAGAAGAATATGATACATTTATTTTTAAAATAGAATCATAATAGCATAATTGTGTTCAGATGTTTTTGAATTCACCTCCAATATTTTTATGATTCCTTTTTATATACAAGGTTATAATTTTGGAACCACTGGGAAAACCCTCAATACGTCTTATCTAAGTTAAGATCTTCTGACAATTACATTCATATTCTAATATGGTTTCCATAAACAACAGAAAGCAAAAAGCAGCTCCAGAGGATTAACCATTCCTGCTGTTCTTGATATTTATTTCAGGATAAGGTGAGCTGCCTCTGAAGAAGCCCATCCAATCCCCTTGACTCTAAGAGAGCTAAGGCAACTCGTGTGTCTAACTTTCAGATAGCTAAATGCGGCCAAGGAAAGTCCATCTGTAGTCATCTAAGTCCTCTGACTTTCCCTTCGATGCTTTTGAAGAATGTTTGCCTTCTCTACATTCACAAGCAGTTGACCGTCAGTGGTACGTTAACTTCATAATGGAATCTAATTCAAAGGGCTTTTAAAAACAAGGAGAACATTTTATTGTAACTAATAGTGATGGATGATTGCTATGGTCACACAGAGCAACATAAATCTTCATGCCATGCCCAGTGCTAAAAAGCAGACAAATTCAATAGCTCAGGGAACTCGTGTACTTTTAGCATAGGAAAGTCATACAGGGAAAGGTTTTCAGACCTTTCCTCCATTAGGAGGGCAGATAAACACTCAGTGAAGTAATTTGGCCTGCCCATCACTGAGTAACGTGCCCCAGAATGAAGTGCTGCGCTGTATTTCCACTCTTGTCAAGCAAGTGGCCTTACCAGCAATTTTAGGGAGAATGTAATGAGAGAAGAAAACTCCTCAAACATTCAGGCAACCACACACATCAGAATTTACTTCCCCAAATAATTGGAGCAGCTGTATGTAATTATAAGTTATCTACCTGCTGAAATTCATTAGAAATTGGATATAAAGTCCTTAACGTACTCTCCAAATGTGTATGTATTGGTATCTACATTGTGCAGTTATATAAAAAGTATCAGGATTAATGAGCAAGGGTTGGGTTTTTTTTTAAAGCATAAGCTGAAAATCAGGGATAGAGGTGAACTGATGATAATAAAAGTGAGAGTAGCCCTGTGTCACAAACCATGTGCTGTTAGTCCGTGTATAACCTCTGGCTGTTGTAGAAGTTTCTTTTCTAAAATATAACTTGAATATTTGTATTACAGGAAAACTGAGATGTGCCAATCAGTAGGGAGTGGTTCATCATACTAAGTACTCTACAAATGTAATGCACTGGTGAGCATGCTTTAGTACTTCCTTCCATAGGTAGTTCACAAACGTTATAATTCAATGCTACATGCACTGAATGGGAATAGTGGTATTTGTGGGAAAAGTAGGTGTTTGATTTAGTGGGCTCTTTGTGTCCTCAGTTTACCCATGTAAGTCATGAAGGTGGTTATCATGAAAGTGTGGGCTTATATGGCAATCAAATTAATAGTGAAGATTCCCAGGAATGGCTTTCTTTGGCAGGAGAAACTGGCAATTGATTGATGTACAAGCCACTGCCCTCTGGGCTTGAACTGTGAAGGATGTGGTCATCCACAGCTATAGTAACTGAGGGAATGAAGGAGTGAGTAGGAAAAGGAAGTAAATATGCACAAACTCCATTTACTTTCTCAGCTGCAGCTGGAAGTGTGCCAGGAGGGAACTCTTGAAAGCTGGAAGAACTGGGTGGACGTGCTTGGAGGCAGGAAGGTAGGTGGGAATGTTCCTCCACGCTTCTGAATTTACTGTGGTGCCTGCAGAAAGGAATGCTTTTGGTGGAAAAAGTTAAGACTTGCTTTCTGTGATGAATAGAGTAACCAAACTCAGGCAAGGATATTTTTCTAGATGACTGTTCCATCTATAGGGACGAAGCTTTGGTACTGCTGTAGACAAAGCTTAGCTTGAGAAGGCTCACTCTGACATGCTTTAACTGTCTGCTAAATGTGGAGAAGCCCCTGGGAATGCATTTCCAGCATTTGTCCTTCCCTAAGTTGTGCTGAATTTTGAACTTATGGCCAACTGTAATCAAACTTGAAAGAGAAATTCAGGTCTCAAAGATGAAAGTTCAGAAATATCTACAGAGAGTGTAGAGAGCAGCAAAGGAACAGAGATGTATGGCAGTGTCTCCTCCGAGGAGCAGCCAGCAGGACGTGAGCAGCACAGCAGCACTATCCCTCTGCAGCAGGCAGAGGTTCAATCACAGCAAGTTTGGTCTGCCCAGAGGAAATTCTAACCAACACGAGGAGAGCTGGGTTGATGGGTATTGGGTGGGGGCAGGAGCTTCTGTGACTGAGAATTCCAATCCATGGGAAACTGGGCTTCATTAGTTCTGCTGCTCACAAGACAGCTTCCTTCTCATAACCCTATGAAAACAACTCTGTTTTACACATATAAATCAAGGGTAATATCATTTAAAGTGCTTCAGGTACATAAAAGCTAATGTTTTTCAAGCTTTCACGGGTTATGCATAATAGACACACATTCTCAACTCATGTGTGCATGTAATAGTGTGGCACTTGGAGCAGATTTGGGATAGATATTGAGCTTTTCACCCCAAGTCAGCCAAGCTGATCTGACTGACCAGCTCTGGTGCTTTGCATCTCAATTTTCTAACTGCCAGAGCAAAGGTTTTTCTGAAGAATAAATCACTTAACCTGCTTTCCTAATGAAGTCTGATGTTTCTATGTTCACAATTACACTCTGCACACACAGAGATACGTATCCTAATCATCCAAGGACCTACTTAAACCAAATTTAACTGAAGGAAGAGGTAAGTTTCTGCAGGTTTTGTGAGTGAAAGCAGGAAGGAAGCATTATTAGAACCAGTAAGGACATGCTGTTTTGAGAGCTCTGTCCTAGCAGAAATCAGGTACCCTACAGACACATTACATTACAAGACAGAGCTCTTGAGAGCTCTCACAGAGCAAGTGAGAATCCATGGATTGTATGGCTTAGAGAGCTGCTTGTCCTTTTATTGTGATAAAACTTTAAAAAAAAAAAAAAAAAAAAAAAAAAAGTAAATGAACACCAGATCCAAAACAATTGTTCCAGATTTTTATCCTCAAATGGCGATCTTACCCTTGCTAACTAACACATGCAGCAGGCTACTCACTGGTTGTTCTGGATCAGTGTTATCCAGAAGGGAAGCAGTCTCCGTTGCTGTGGGGCTGTTAGGCTGCAGGATCCCAACCTGGTCACCTCTCTCTACTCACAGAAGGGGAACAAGGAAAGGAGAGTTGGCACAGACATCCTAATCCGAGTGCTAGGATGAGGAACAAATAGCTTGTCAAATCACAGTATTATGAGAGATGATGTTTGTGTTACTCCTCCGAAGAGTTAGCAATTACATTGCAGCCTTATTTTGTTTCGCTTTTCTTTAAAATCAACTGAATATCAATCTACAATCAATAAAGAAAGTTGCTTATAGGCACTTCTGCCTTCGAATTCTGCTTCATGGATCAGCTGCTGGTAATTTATACACAGTCAATAAGACACATTTCAAAAGAGACTTTTTTCTCCCAAAAGGCAAAACTGCTCTAATTTACAGTTGGTTATGAACAGGGCAAACAATATACACCTGAAGTAAATGTAATTTCTAATTTACAAGCAACTCCGGTGAAAGATTAGATCTGATCTGCTCTCTATGCAAGTAATCTATGGATATTTATATTATGATAACTGGAGAGCATAAATTGCTTTTGTTTTTCCTTTTGGGGATCTTTTTCATTTGTTTGTTTAGCAAAACCTGCAGGGGAAACTAGAACAACTATAATTACAGTCACAGTTACAAGTTGTGGGGTCTGTAGATAATAAGCTACAAGGCATTTCTATTGAGCTTTTTTATTATTGTTTAGTTAAAGAAAGCTTTTTCCCAAGACAATCCATCTGTATTTTGTAGGAAAGAGAATCAAAGCAATAGCTGTCAAATATCAGCGAGATAGCAGATTTACAAATTAATCCCATTGCTTGGTATTTCCACAAAGGTTGAAATCCATAATTGGTGCTAGAAACTGTAATTAACTTATTAGAAGCACCCAGACAGTTAGGTGTGCAAAATGGCAGCAGGTGTGTAATATCATTAGAAATACTGAGTATAAAAAGCACCTCTGAGTTTTATCCCTTTAGTTTCACACTACCAGCTGCCAGTTTGATTGGTTAAGTAGTTTTGGGCCATGCAATACTCTTTCTTTCGGATTGATGTGTTTATTACTTTTTATGACAGGGGATCCCAAGGCAGATGTTCAATAAAGAAACAAGCTGCTACAGACCAGTGTAAAGAGATAGGTGGTGTAGATGCAGGAAATTGGGAAAGTTATCATATGCGCTAAGTTGTTATTGAAGATTTTGCTCCCAGCATTTGTAGCAGTTGTGTTATATGCTCTTCCACAGACAGTAATCTAACAGGGAATTATTGAAAGCCAAGTGCCAAGATTTTAAATTGCGCTATATGATCTGGAGCTGCTACTCAAGCAGGGAGCAGGAGCTTGGAAATTATAAAGATGTGGCCCTGCCATTTTCAGAAAAAAAATGGATGTGAGCTGTTGGAACTGGTTTGCTCATGGACAGCCTTTTCTACTGAGATAGATAGGCAGCTGAAGATCTTCTCTGCACCTCATGAAACCATTTATGTTAGTACAAAGTGAGTGAAAATCATTACCGGAGAGGAACGTAGCTCAGAATTTGGATAAAGGGTGAATGAATCATAGTTGGATAGAGGACTTATTTATGTATCAGTAAAAGCCCGATTCTGTTCTATTTTTGCTCGCCAGCAAAAATGTGGGATCACGTTTAAGTGAATGGGGACGCTCAGATGGAGACATGAGAAGAGCACTAGGAGAACCAGCTTTTTAACTCCTGTTCACAGCTTGGTTTGTGTTCTGCACAGCCTTAAAGAGGACAGAAAATAGAAGTTTATCACTGCAGTCAAACTTTTAAACTCTCCTTTAGGAAAAAAGCAAATACTTGCTAGGGAGACTTCGTGGTGGTGAGCAGCCTTTCCTTTCGTGCATTTTAAAAGGAAGCAATTGAATGTGATTGACATAAAAACTTCCTTTTTAATTGATTTGGTATATTTTGCTGGGTTTGTGACTTTAATTTAGGATATTACAACCAAATAGGAGGAGAGCTATTGATTCATGACAAAGATTTTATTTCCTAATTTGATTTTTCTTAATGCCTGTAAAGCCTCCAAAAGCAGAAGGTGGCAAACAAATTTGAATGTCATGGAGAGCAAAGTTTCCTGCTCTGTCCATGCTCTTTAATCCACTGCTTTCCTTTAGTTTCTTAGCAGCAAATATTCATGTCATCCCTGAAAGAGTCCTTCCCCATGTGTGCTGAAGGCTGAACACCTCAGTGTGCCTCTCAGCAGCTCTGATCTGCTTTCTGCCATAGCACTGTCATCTTCTGACCTTTCTGAGGCTCAGCTCTTCAGTCTGTGGTGAGCACAGTGCTGCTCTGGCTTCTCCTGCAAACAAAGAAGTTGTGACCAGCCCTGCCATCCCATAACCTTCCCGCTCCCACATGTGTTAACAGTCACTGCCCTGGAGGTGCTGCCTTTCTGTACCCTCTGCTTTTCCTACTTGTTTATAAATTAAGGCGCCATCTGTGAGAAAAAGTAAAGGAAACATGTAATGGTTTCTTGCTGTCTGTGGAGCGAAATGCTTTTCCAAACCTCAGAAAAGTCCTGAGGGCTGCAAGATTTCCCATGGCCTGAAGAGGCGGATGTGGTGGCTGCCGCAGTGCTCCCAGCCCTGCCTTTCTTCTCTCGGTGGAAGCCTTGAGGGGAATGCAAACGAAAAAGCTCGTGAAGTGATTAGATTTGGGGTAATTATTAGAGTATACATCTGAGCAGGCTAAGCCACAAATTATATGATCTTTAGAATTTCTGTTGGTTGCAGCACAATTAGCAGTAGAACTAGGACAGGTCAGCGAAGGCTAGCGCTGCAGAAATGGTGAAACATACGAGGCTGTGAAGTGGTGACAGTAAAGTAGTGTTATTGTGAGGGGTGAACGCAAACCAGAGAGGGCTGTGTTCCATTGGTGTGTCCCAAAGCACTAACTGAGAGAGCCATCGCAGGCCCCAGGAGCTGAGGGGCAGAAGGACGAGGGAGATGAGAATCATGCTAAAAAGCAATATGAGCAGTTGTGGGAAGTGACGTTTTTAAAACAAACCACTGTGGTTGCTGCATTGTACAAACCTAATAAGACATAGTGAAAAATATTGGATTTATTTTTACAAGTTAAAAGTGACCTTGTTGGCCTTATGAATGGATTCACTTCTCACAGTACCTCTTAAGGGCATTAGGGTTATGACTAACTCATAAAAATAAATCCAATATTTTCCCCTTGGCCATGTCATATCCAGTGTTGGAATTCAGCTGTGAGAACTGGTGGGGCTCTGACTTTCATTTAGTTTGACCTCCCATTATGAGAAGTACCTGGCTCTCAATCCTGGTGGGCTGCAGCATAATTCCAGCGGCGGTCATATCACACACTGAGTGGAAATAGAGAAAGAATCCCGAGAAGGCCTGGATAATAGAGGGTTGTATAACATAGCATGTAACTGAAGACAACATAAAAAAGGAGGAAGGGTTTCAAACACTGATAGTTTTTTTCCTTCCCTGTTTTTCATTTGACCTTAATTGCAGATCAAAACTGGACTGTCCATTTAGTTGTATGCTGTATATAAAATCTAAGCTGTTGGCTTAGCTCATGCAGATGCTCCTCTCTGCTGGACTCAGAAGAACAATTTTAAAAAATGCAGTCAAGAAAATAAGCAGAGAACAGGTGGTTTAGAAAATGTACACGAGGGCTTTAAAGGTGACAGACACACCAAGCGATGTTTGTGATAGCACAAGAGCTCTACTGAGCAGTGACCTAGTCCAAAGCAGTTGGATAAAAACAATAAAAACTGTTTTCTTCAGCACTCTTGGATGTTCAGATCCAGCTATGGGTCTAAAGCTCTACTCCTGCACCTTATTAGGCTCTTCACTGGAGGCCTGTATCCATTTCACGCATACATGTGACTTCAGCAGAGAGCAGGCATGCTGTGGTTACTGTGATGTGTAGATGAGGTGTGTGCCCACCGTAAGATGTGCCCTTGTTATAGCCCATGTATTCTGTGTATCTGCCCTGCCTGAAAACCATTCCGAACCAGGCTGAGGTAGGTGCATCCTTCCTTTGGCTGAGTATCTTCTGAAGGTCCGGTGCACGGTGCTGGGCAGCCGGCTCTAAGTGTCCCACCCCAAACAGGAGTTGGACCGACTGGCTTCTAAAGCTCCTTCCCAACCTTGCCCACTCTGTCATTCTCTGATATCAACGTCTTTAATTCAGGCGGGATGGACTGCTTTACCTTGTCAAGGTGGACAGAAAATTGGTTTCTTCCTTGTGACTGTCCTTGCAGGGCTAAACCCTTAGCTAGCACAATTTGGGTCAAACACAAGCTTCACAGTGCAAAGAATGTATAAATCCATTTATTTCTGCTTATCTGAAACCAAGTTGGATTCCAGCCTTAGTTGCTGCAAGGTTAATTTTGCCATTGTTCAGTGTTGCCCTTTCTCCTCTCAACTTTTCTCCCAACAACTTGAGCGGCATGCTGAATTAGAACTGTAGAAAATCATGAATGACATGCATATGTTGGAGGCATTTTTGAGGTTGCAGGGCCAACAGTAAATATTCACACTTAAAATACTGAATTTAGGTTTATATGCCATGGAAATGTTAAGTACCTTCTTTGATTTGTTTCCTCTGCTTCTGCTTTTCCCATGACTCTTTTATTACACTGAACAAGTTCCATATCTGTAACATCCAGAAGTTGATGAGTTCTCATATTGCATTTCCTTATTTTCTCTGAAAAGTTTCAATGAGTATTATTTTACCTGTGTTATTTTGGTGTGTTCCCATAGTCAGATCAATCATGGGAAAACTTTCATTCCTCAGAAACCTACAGGGTCCAGAGATGCAGGGTTCCATGGGGCCGTGAGCTGCCCAGTTGGCCTCTGAGCAGCAGAGCAGTTTCCCTATGGAGCAAGCCATGCACCTCAGTGCTAATGTCATGCCTTGAGCATGCAAATGCTGTGCAGTGAGCAACACCAACCTCTGCAATAGTCACTGCATGCTGCAAAGGTGCATTAGCAAGTGCACCGTAACTGTGGATTTAGCTTTCTTTTCATGAGATGCCACAGTCAGGATTTAAAGGTGCTTTTCCTAAATGTGACAGATAAGCCCGCTGAAGTAGCTAAACCTCTTGCTTATATAAACTGGCAGTGATGTTACCTTGTATAAAATATGCTTAATTTTAACCAATGCATATTTGAGTTATAGTCTCCATAAATATTTGTGAATACATTATGATAAAATCTAAAACCTTGGCAACAGTTAAAAGAAGAGGGTTTGCAGATAAAAATCAATATTGCCTGCAGTATCCCAAGAGAACACACTGCTAGTGAAGTTTAAATTGGCTTTGCCCTAAAATCTAAGACATTCCTGCAGCACACTTTAAAGCATCTTAAAGTGTGAAAGAGTTAAGCTAATTACTGTAGCATTTGAAGACAAGACATTTGTAAAATTAATGGGCTAAAGTCTGTAGTCTTTCATTCAGCAAAAATTCCCACTGCAGTTGTTGTGTATTCATAGAAGAGCTGCAGAACTTGGTCCCCTGCTTTAAACAGCATCTATCAAGAAAACATTCCAAAGACCTTTGTTAGCAAGTCGTGCAGCCCGGTTGGAGCAGCTCCGAAACGCAAAAGGCAGTGCTAACGATCTGAAGTTCACACTGTGGGTGTCTGGGGGAGCCAGGAATGCAGTGACAGCACCAGAGCCCCAGGCCAAAGGGCTTCACCTTTCCGTGGGAACCTTTTGGGATGCAGTGCCCAAATCCTGCAGAGCTGCTGTTGTTGTGTACCGGAGGCGAGCAGAACCGGCTGGTGTGTGAGCACAGGGCTGGTGTTTACCTGGGAAACACGGAGCCCTGCCTGGTTTGGGTACCAGCTCTGTTCTGCAGCTTTGTTCTTGCTCAGTGCTGTAGTTCTCACGCTAGGACATGACTACAGAATACAGATAAACGGAGGAATTCAGTTAACAGTTTCCTTTGTGAGGTGTTACAAGTAAGCAGCCTCTGTTAAAATATTTATAAGCAAAGCACTGGTCCACTGCAGTCCATTGGCTCCACTAGCTGTAGAAAGCACTGATCCCTGAACTCAGGCTTAGAAAGGCAAGTTGTTTGCTAGCCAGGTTGATTCCGGCTGTTCCTCCTCTAAACCATCCAAGTCAGCAGTGCGATCCCAGAGAAGACCGCAGCAACTTGTGTTGCCCCTTAACGAGCAGCCTTGTTCCTTCCAGGCTGCAGGGACATTTCTTCCACATCTGGTTTTTAACTGAAGATTTTTACAAGGCATTCACAAATGTGAAGAAAAAAAAAAAAAAATTGAATATTATGTGAGCATTCGCCCAGCTGCATCTTGCCATGCTTTATTTTGGCTGTGGAAGCTGCTAGCTGGAAAAAGGTCAGGATAACTATAGCAGACTTCTGGGTTCTTGCTGTTTGAGAGACTCCAGACTTTGCTCACCTTAAAAAAGCATTGGTCTGGTTTCCTGACAGGTAGGACTCAATTAATGGAAATTAAAAGTTGGTTTGAGATTGAGTGTGGGTGGTTGGGTGGGGGAGAGGATTGCTGCCTGAGAATTTACTGCGTGGACTCTCTTTCTGCTCTAAAATGCCAGGATACATGTTTCACATTTTTACCTAAATATAATTGCCATTCTGAGTGCTGGCCAGATGAAAAGAAACAGTGCACCAGATGCAATGCACAAGCACGCATCTTTCTCTGCCCTTCATCTTTGCAGACAAATGCACTGCATCCAGTAGCTTCATTTTCAGTTGAGGTTGCTTCTCTTCCTCCAGTTGGAAGATGGAGTGAACAACCAGAGCTAGGCTGGTGGAGATAGGACAGAAACTTGTTCAGACTCGCAGGAGAAGTGAGATAATTGCACTCCTTTCAGCTTTCAGCCAATACAGTTCAGTTGCACTGGCCCAGCAGCTGTTAGCATTTCATTTCTTCCCAGCTGCAATTTGAGGAAGGTTTAAAAACAAAGTTTTCCAAGCGTTCCTCAGCCTTTTGCAGCACTCTTATGGCTTGCTGCAATTTCCCGAGCAACAAGCCTTTATTACTGCAAAACCTGCATTAGAAATTCTCACGTAGTCGCTGTGCAGCTTGCCAGCTTTTTGCAGGGTGTCTTCAGTATCTGTGCGCTTACAAGTGGATCGATTCCGACCGCATTCTGAATCTGTCGCCTGCCTTTACATTCTTTCAGCTTTTTTTTTTTTTTTTTTTTTTTTTTTTGATGCATCAATAAGCTGTGAGTCTTTTACCTGCTTTACTGCGGCTGCTTAGTGTCTCAGTCACCCTTCAGGCTTGCAGCAGGAGCCTTCAGCCTTCCCCTGTAGATGCCTGTCTGCAGGCAGGTAATAGTGCTGCGAGCCCCAGTCCTGGCACGCAGGACTTCCTCTGTTCATCCCCAGCAGCTGCCCCTTTAGAGCAGGCTGGGGAGCTCGTGGTCTTCTTGACAGACTCCAGAATGTCCTCTCTGAATTGTTTCTTCCCTAGGGCAATCTGAAGGAATTTGCCTCAGATGACCGCATTCAAGCAAATCTCACCCTTGCATTTCACTTTAGTCAATTTAAATCTCACACTTTATGCTGTAGCCAAAGCCATTAGCCCATGTCATCCTTCACTGCAAGACAGATCTGCTTCTATCTCATTACAGCGTGCTCAGCTCTACCATGAGGTTTGGTATACACATACAGAGCTATACTGAATTATTAAGGGTTTCACTTAAACTAGCAAGGCTCGGGAAGTTTTGAAACTGTCTTTCTGTGACCTGTAAGGGTTAGGTACTAAAGATGTCACTCAGCAGCTGATGCTTTTAATACTCTGTGCTGTAGCAGTTTAGCAGAATGGGAAACTGGAAAAGATGGCCCTTCAAAGCTGTAGCAATTATATAGAATTTGAGGTAGATCTATCTATTCTGACTTTGGACAACGCTGGCTCTATTGCACCTCGTCCACAACAAGAAATTAAAGACCTTTACCTCTTATGTACATAAACAATAAAATCCTTAAATCTTCCTTGTCAGATGAAAGTCTGGGCATTCCATAATAATATTTTTCATGTGCCTTACAGTAGGAATGATTTTGAGTGTTCAACTTTGCCTCAATAGGTCAGAGATGATATTCTTTTTATACAGATCTTTAATATAAGCAATATTCTCTCTCACCCCTGACTCATAATACAGCAGTTTTCCTTCAAAGCGTAAATTACAGTGAAGCCACAAAAGGGTCATTAATGGACTTAGTAGAGTCAATACTGAGGGTATCATGTACTGCCTGTTTAATATTAAAGGCAAGGTCGATGGAAGTATGGCCTTAATATATGTGGGCTTTGTGAATAGCAAAGAGATTGTGCAGAAAGTTTTTGCTTAGAGTGTGCAGAGAGATGAAACAGCTTGCAGTGGAGCACAGTGTTGGGGTTCGTTCCTGAAAACCTGGAAAATACGTTTCTGAAGTTGAAGGTCAAAAACTCTCAGTGAGGATTAGCATGGTGCCATCCATTGTATTTCATACTTGGAATTGTAAAGAATTCTAATGGAAGGAAAAGATTTGCAATTTCAGAGCCGCCATTTAAGCAATAATATCCAAAACATGGGCTAATCCTATCCTTAAAACTAATGAACAAAAAGGCCAGAATGCCATAGCAAAATCCTCTACAGAACATACTTTGCAAGAAATCTAATCAGACACACAGTATAACTTTATTCCACTTGGAGAGTGTGAGACTTTTAGAGGACCAATTAAAAGAGACTTAAAATGCAATTAGAGGAGAAATCACTTGGCAACAAGGCATTAGCTATCTCTCCAATCAGCACTGTGTTAGCAAGCCTTTAGGAAGAGATTTGCTGGTGGGTGAAATGTTGGTGAGATATAACAGCATGGCTGAACTACAGCAGCTGATAGGAGGCCAGGTGAAACTGAAGGGCCGAGGCTGCATGTTCTTGCTGTGCTGAATGTCAGTGATAACAAGTGGTGGGAAGAAAGGCAGATTGGTAGAGTGGGCTGCACTGGAGAATAGAGACCTCAACCTTCAGGACATCTGCCCTCTTAACAGCTTGTAGTGCCACCTAACCGCTCTGCAGCAAAGCACCAGCAGCAGGGATGTACTGAGCACTGGAAAGCGTGCACAGGGCGTGCATCAGCCCAGAGCACTCTTAGCATTGGCAATATGAGCCTTCGTTATCTTGCTATATAATGCACCTTTAGCTGGCTGAAATGTCCTCAATCAGGTGACAGGAGGATGCACAAATGTAGCATGACTGCTTGCCAGACCCGGGCCTGAGGAACTTCATGTCAGAAAATGACTGGTTTTGGTCTTTGGAGTTGGATAGTTTGATGCTTCAGGGATATGGCTTGTGGTCTTTTCTGAAAGGATGCTCAAAATCTTGCCAATTACCTCAAATACCTCTTCTGCTTCCTTCTATGTAGGGTCTTATCTGTGCAAAGGGCTTCTCCAAGGCTTTGGCTGCCCCAGCTACCCTGCCCATCCATCTCTTTTTCAATGTGTTCCAACAAGGAGAAGTTATTTTCTTTCGCCAGCATTCTTTGTGGTTGAGATTTCTTTTCAAGGCTCTTAAACCCTGATTTCCCTTTGTTATGGGGAAGAACTAAACCAGAGGAAAATGCGTATTACTGGACAGTCAGTGCCACTCTAAGGATGGGGACAAATTCTGCTGTTCTGAATCTGGCCTCACCCTCAGGTGGCATAGCTGCACTCTGATTTCACATTGTCTGGTAGCTGCGGATAAAATGTGGATGGGAGAAGTTGCTGGGGAACACCGTGTTTGCAGCTGAGAGGCCACTCTTGGTGCACAGGTAGCACGTGGAGGGGTCAGGCACTTTTACCCTTCTGACAAATGGAGCTGTCTGTTTCTACAGCTGCCCATGCAGATTTCTTTTGAACAGCAGTCCTTGGGAGATGGCAGAGACTGGTGTCATGCCTCAACTCTGCTTCACTGGGCTCCTTTGTAAAGCTGCAGGACAACAGAAAGGTGGGGAGGTGTTATCAGCACACTCTGCTCCTGCACGACGGGCTTATCCCTCAGGTGCACCTCTGCATAGGGATGAAGTGATGTTTCTGATATTACTTAAGGTTTCTGTACATTGGATTCTGAGCCTTGGAGCCAGAAAACAAAGAAGTCTGCAGAAGGTAAGAACAGCACATGTACTAAGAAAATGCCAATGGCAGAAGAAAGGCTTCTTTTTTTTTTTTTTTTTTTTTTGGATGAACAAATCTTAAGCAATCTCAATCCCAGAACCTGTTGCAACTCCCTTTTTCCTGCTAAATAGTTGTTAGCCACATGCTACTCCTGCTTTGCCAAAATGAGCATTTATTTATTTTCCCTTTTCCACTGCTGATTATGCTTCAGAGTCAGCTTGGGCATTTCTTGGCAAAAGGACTCCAGATTTGCATAATTGCAATTTTTTTCAGATTTTAATAATGGTTAATTAGTTTTGTGTGTGTGTGTGTGTGCATGCGTGTGGGGAAAGAACTTAAGGGAAGGCATAGCAAAAGCTTGGCTATTTTACTTGAAGCCGTGTTGTATGGGCAAGAGTGAATAATTAAATACTCCATGGCACAGGTAGAATGGAAGGAAGGCTGTCTCCCCCCAGCTGCCCTGAGCACGGCGTGCTGGAAGGGCACGTGTTCCAGCCCAGTGTGTGAACCCCGAGCTGCAGAGCCTCACAGCGAGGCGTGGGGCTGACGTTCTGATTTAGAAGCATCACGGAAAATCTTAATCAATGCAACCAAATTAGCAGAGGGAAGCAGTTACACCATGTTCCTTGTTTACGCTCATCATTTTTAATAAATTTTAAATGCTTTTACAGGTGTGGAAATACGCGTATTACCAAGATAATTTTCTTAATCGTAGATGTCTTAGATTGAGATGTGACATCCACCTTGGTTCCCTTGCTCTATCTCACAGCTTTCTGAGAGCTATCTAGGTTTCCAACAGCATCTCTGTGGTACTGGTCTCTTGATTGACGTATCTCCAAATAAGCCTTTGAATAGCTTTCCATATTGGCCTTGAAATAATTCAGATGTCAAATTACCTCTCGCCAGACTTCCTGACTCCACCAGGCCCCTTGAATATGTTTTTTAAAGTATTTAGGGGGAAAATATTAAATTTTTCTAAGCTGGGTCAGGGTTCATAGCATTTGCTAATAAAGAGTCAGGCAAGGAAGATATTTACTTGGGGAAGGCTTTGAGTGTATTTTGTGCAACAGCTGCAGGTTGGGACAGCCTTTGGTTTGTGTTTCTGAGGTTTGCAAGCCTCTAGCTTTTGGCATCTTTGCATTTTTCTCCTGTTTTCCTTTCAAGACAAATAAAGAAACAATTTCAGCCTTTTCACACTGAGCCTTTTAGCAAGGTCTGTGTATTCAAGCCTCAGGTTGAACCGCTTTGCAGTCTGACAAGGTGCATGCTCCTGCTTCTCATTTTGTTCTCTTTAAAATGCACTTACAGCTGCAATGCCTTGAGAGGCACAGAGCTCTCACTTTGCGCAAGGAAGGCAGCCAGGAGAAATGACTCTTTTTGTTGGCTTTGGTGCACAGAGGCAGCTACGTCTCCCTTGCTGCTGCATAATTGGCTGGGTAAGGGCTGTCCTAATTACTGGTTTCTCTCTCTGAGCGGACGTTATTATTAATTCCCTTCTGACATTGTTCTACCAAATATTGTGCTGCTCAAGGTCCAAATGCTGACCTTCAGCAAAAATAATCCCATGTGTGCACTTGGAGCACTTTGCAGTGGTGGTGGGAAGTGATCTCCATCTTTTTCTTCGGAGGATTAGCAGGGCAGCTCTGGGGTGGCTGCAGGAGCTCATTGCTGCATAGCTTTGTGCATCCATAGAGGTCAAGTGGGGAACAGAAGCTAAGCGGCCTTCTTCTGCTGTACTAAAAATCTGTCTCCACATAAAGGTGATGCCACTGGTCCCTCTGGGTGGCCCTGCTGTGGTCAGTACCCTTTGTAATCCACAGTAGTTTTCTGCTGTAGGACTTGGTGGAAAGCAGGATTTCCCTGGTAATCACTCTGGATGTTGTCTTTCAAAATGCTTTATCCTTTTGGGTTATGTTGGTCTTATATTGGAATAACAGTGAATGATGAAACCAATTAGGTTTACAAGGATGTTGTTGTCCAGCTCAGTGCTGTCACTAGTTAAACCTTGTAGGTAGGTGGGCATGCTAGCTAGGACATGGGAAATGCAAATGAAATTCAACCCTGTTTTTATATTTCCCCTCTAAGTTCATAGAATAACAGATACTAGGAAGTAAAATTTGATCACAAACTTAATTACCTAGAATGAACGCTTTCCAGGAAGATGTCAACGAGGTTGCTAGCTGATTAAGTATTTCAAGTCCAGAAAGAATCTTTAAGCTTCAGATATTTTCTCCCTGCAAAATGGAACAGCTATGACACATGCAGATGGCAGCTGCTGGTGTTGCCTATATTTTTAATGAAATGAAAATCAAAATGTTCCTGCAGTACTTCAAGCAACACACTAAGAATGGGAAACAAAGGTAATGTTGATTTAACTGCAGGAAGTAAAGATTACTCTATATATGTATGCTTTTTTAATTGCCCTGCTTTTATAATATGCAGTGTAATTGTAAATGTGGAAGGAAATGTGGCTATTTAGTATCTACACTATGAAATTGGACATCCTCTTGCTCAGGCCTTCTATCTCGGCTGCCCGTTGTAGTTCAGATGTTGTACTGGTTGTTCTGTGTCCAAGAACCACATGAAAAACTGGTTAGTGGCAGCTTAGCACTATTAAGGCCATGTTTGCTGCAAGCAGGTAGCATTTGTCAGGTGGCACAGAATTGTTGCAGAACCATCGACCTAAAATGCCCACAAGCGGTGTTTCCTTTAAAAGAATTTCTTAGCTTTAGCCTTATCTTACAATGTAGACTGGAGTCATCTGAAAAGTAAATAATCAAAGGGAAGTTATTACCCGAGACTGCTTACGGGGCTCTTAAATCCAAGTCTGCGTGCGATGTTGGAGGTGCTGTAGTTAATTTCAGAAACAAGCATGTGACAATAGTTACACACTATCAAAAACGTTTAAACTCAGTGACGATAATCCCAGAGTAATTATACAGTGCATTCAAAAGAGGCAGTTCAGTGCACCTCAGAGATCGGCGACAGCCCCAGCCTGGGAGCAGAGGCACTGGACTTGTATGACTGTCACGCAGAGCTCTCCCAAATTACTATGCACTTCGATTAACTTTCAGTGACCGTGTCTATAGGCTGCCTGGTTAATGGTTTTCTGTCAATACTGTAAAAATGCTAACCTGTCTTTACATCTAATCAATGTTGAAATGGCTCTTTACATAAACGGTCTATTCCTTTTCTTCATTAAAAAAAAAAAAAAAAAGCAATCAAATGGGATTGAACTGAACGAGTAGTTGTAAAAAAAAAAAAAAGAAAAAAAACAATAATTAATTTTGAGTGTGTATTTTGAAGTAGTTGTCCTTGAGTATTTTCTTCATCACCATTTTTTAAAGGGCATTGAAAATCAATGTTTCACTTTACTATCATCCATCTTTATAAAGTAATAAATTAAGTGGAAAGTATCGATATTTTTGACTGGGTTTTTGAAATTTACATACTAATGACAATTGCACCCTTGTGACTTTTGATTTCTGTTGCTGTTTACTGACACCGACTAGAGGAAAATTTCATCATCTGGGGACCATATTTCCTCTGAAGGAATAAGACAGTGTCATATCTCTGGTAATAATATGCTCGAGATCTTAGTCGCTTCTTTTCAAAATGCAACTCGCCAAGTGCAAACAACAGCGAGGGGAACACTGCTGACACACACCCAGCCCTCGTGGCCCTTGGTGGCAGCCAGCCCTGGGGACAGGACAGCACTTGGGAATGCCTTTGGGAGGTGGCTGTGCAGCACAATCAGCCCCACCACATCCAGCGTCTGGGTGAAATGAGAGCCACAAGCAGCCTAAATCCAGCGCACAAAGCAAGAAGCTTTCATGCTTTCCATGATCCTTTTAAATATATTATTTAGAATATAGCCCGCTGTTAGAGAAGAAAGTTGAGAGGGGTTATTTTTAGCAGTGTGTGAATACTTGAAAAAATTATTTGCGAGTGTTATTGTAAGCAGAAGATGCAAGTTGATTGGACAGTATTTGCTGTATCTTTGTTTGCTGTCTGGGAACGTTCTGAGCTCTTCTCTTTGCACAAAAACATTTCTCTGCGGAAAGAACTCATGACTGTGTCTTATTGGTGCCAGAAGTGGATGGTCATCCTGTGTGTGCGATGCCAGTGTGGGGATCAGATGGGAGAGAGGGACATAGTGCATGGCTTAGTCAGGAGGTTGCCCGGCACGATTGCTGAGTTTTTGCTGTGCATGAAGAGCATAGACTCAAAGTAATGGTGGTGTGAAAGCAAACCAACAAACAAACAAAGAAGAAACCACCCTACCAGTAAAGCATTGGCAGCAGCTTGCTGACATGACTCATTTGCTGAGTAATTCTAAATAGCAAATAGATACACAAGCTCGCTGTCTGTTTGCAGATAATCTGTGAACAAGAGAAAGGAGTTACAAGTGTTGAATAACTTGTTCATTGCAAGTATCTCAGTTCTGGTTATTTTCTACTGTTTATTCACTACCAAATAAGTTCTTAGAGCATGTCTTCCTCGTCTTGATTTGTTTAGGCAGGCAATTCTGTTTGTTTTCACTTTTGGACACCTTCCTATTAAGAGTATGACTTAGTTTATTGTCTACTGATGTCCATTACTGTGTTAGCCCTCCCATTTAATAACACAGAGGTGGAAAACAATCTACTTCGAACTGAACAATGAGACCAAATATTGACAGGGCAGCCTTGCTGGATTTCCTGCATGCAGCAGTGTGTATTAGGGGTGTTCATGGGAGATGGTGTGTAAATACTGTACTGGAAATGCAGTGAAACATGGAATGGCTTGGGTTGGAAGGGACCTCAAAGATCACCCAGTGCCAAGCCCCCGCAGCGAGCAGGGTTGATCAAGCATCAGATCAGGCTGCCCAGGGCCCCATCCAGCCTGGCCTTAAAGGGATAGGGCAAAAATTAATGACAAGTAGCACTCCAAAGACTAGATTCTGAAACACTTTACTGAGCATTTTACTGAAGGTGTGTCTTACTGAAGCAACTCAGCAAATCTTGATAGTTTGGCTTTAAAGAGAGATTTGTGACATAGCTTAGGTTGGAAAGAGCCACTGGAGGTCACTAGTCCTGCTCAAGGCAGGTTACTGTGAGCTCTGAAGAGGTTGTTGAGGGATTTTTCTCCTTAGTTCTTGAAAATGTTCAAGAATGATGAGTGTACATCCTCTCTGGACACCTCATGCCTGGCTGGCCTTGGGGCCCTAGTGGGAGGTTTCTTCTCAACTCCCATCCAAAGCCCTCACTTCATCTGCTCATCTGTTGCTAGAGAGGAAGGGAGCAGGCTCGGTGCAACAAGCTCAGAACTAACTGTGACCTTGCCAGTCCTGGGCAGCTCTTTGGGACCCCTGTGAGCAGTGCCCCGAACAGCCCGAGCAGCATTACACTCTGGGCATGGCTCATTGGGAGCACTGTACTCACAGCAGTGATTTTTTTCTTCTTCCTCTGAGCAAACAGTGGTTCAGTCATAAAGGCTAATTTGCACAGCAGTATTGATTGCCTGCAACGCGCTCAATTCTAGTTTAGATTCCCCAGGATAAAGACACAGCAGCCTGATGTGTTTTTTCCCTCTGGAACTTGAAGGGTGCTGGAAAAGACAAACACAAAAGAAATTGTGCACCAAGGTACAGACAAACCATATGTTAGCTGCAGCTCTCCCCAGGGCAAGGTGCTAAGTTTTGTTTGCATTTTGCCAAGACAGCAATAAATTGCTTGTTTACAGATGACAGGAAGAAATGGGATGTCTTTAAAAGCAAGCTATGCACGCAGATGCAAACAACACACGGACAGATGCACATATTTGAGCAAAGTAAAGTTAATGCCCCTTTCTGGACCCCCCCTTCTTGGGGAGGAGGGTCAGCCAATTCTGGGCATCATTATGCAGGATTATAAAAATATTAAGGCTGATGAAAGTTGGCCTTCTCCAGTTTCAGGCTGAATGGTGCTTTGCGCTGTTAGATCAAACTGACCAGGATGTGCCTCGCAGCCCTGTCTATGTGCAAAGGACAGAAAATATGAGAGGTGTGGAGAAGGACTCACTTTCATCAAAGTATCAGTTTCCAGGATAGTTTGGAAGCCCACAGCATTATTGTATTACACATTGCACAGAAGCGTGCCTTGTTCGGGTTTTTTTAGTGTTTTAGAAATAAAAGACTTTTCTTCCAAATTGCGCTGGGAGGCAAATTCTTCAACAGTGTAATAGAAAATGTTAGACAATATTCCTTACTGGAGCTATTGACATTTTTGGTAGTCGTGACACTTTGATTTTTCTCAAAACATATGGATCAAGCCTGAGTGTGTTATTGGACAGGAAGACCTGATGAAAGGCCTTCCTTTATCTTTCTTTGTATTTTTTTCCCCTCTGTTTGTTCATGGCTTTCTCTCTGAATATAATCGTGGTTTTCTTATGCTGCCCAGGGAGTCGTTATTGCCTTACTAAATATTTTATAGTGCACAGTGCACCATACCTGCCAACCGGTTATTATTTGTTATAGAAAAAAAAACGAAGGGGTAGGATGTGAAAAGGACTGTGTGTTCAAATTTCAAAACTACACACGGAATAATTTTAAACCCTTAAATTAGATGTCAGGCTGGTTTTGGGTTTTGGATTTTTTTTTTTTTTATTATTTGCTTGAAAAGGGTTTGTTTATAGTTTGTTTATTTTTCCTCTCTCTTTCTGGTATGTGTTCCTCGCTATGATTCCAAGCACTTGTTTCCTCACAGTTTCGTTTCCTATTTGTTCAAAAGGGAAAAGTTCAAAGCCACTCTGGCAGCTGAGGGAAAAGCTTGCTGAATACTAACCCTCAAGTGTCTGTCTTGTCCTGACCTTGAGAAAGTAGCAGTAAACTGTTCCATTGCAAACACCACATGTGTGTTTTGTTAGACCAGGTTAGGAGGGGTCAGAGCTCACCTGAGGCTTGGGCTGCAGATTTAGACTCCTTTTCAGCAGCATAATGTATTTTTAAAAAGGGACATTCTCGCCTTTGTATGGGCCTAATATAGGCTCTGTTTAAAAACCTGTCAAAATCCCAAGCACACACTCCATAAAATATAAATAAGTACTTACTGTTTGCAGATGTTGCTTGTTTTTCATAATGTTTGTATTTGAAGTCCCGAGTCCCCGCTTCCTGTCAGAGCCAGCCCTGGTGCTTTAGTCCATTTATTTCTGAAGGAATGGGAAGAACTTCAAAATGCAATTTCTCAATGAAGACACTTTCTGTCAGATCTGTCAGCATTCGCAGCACAATTACCTTTTTTCAGGCTAAGGCTTGCGTTTACGGCTTTGACTGCACGCACAACCTCTCTTCCCCCCAGCTCTGCTAAAGCAGTCGTTGTTTTTAAAAGGCTCCCAGTTGCAATAAATTGTGACTTTCGGTTCTTTGAAAGCACCGGGGTAACTCAGCAGTCCTTTCTCCGATTTGCATGTTTTAATTCGTTTGATAACAGATACGAAGCGTATTGTCAGGAACAAGTCTGTCCTGGGAAAAGGGAGAGATCAGATTTTTCCACATGCCATCTATCAAGCGTCTCCGTGGGTAAGGTGAGCTGTGCTGAGCCGTTCCTCAAAGAGTGGAGCAGAGGCAGGCAGCAGGGGTTGTTTCGGGCCCCAGCTACCTGCTCACCTCGAAGGAAGAGCAGCATTTCCTGACTGCAGAGCTGGTAGAGACCATTTTTAGGGGACGATCCAAATTTCACTTAATCCAAAGAGAATTTCCTCTGACTTGGATTGAGCTTTTCTCCTGCCCGCATCAGAAGGAGAGATGCGTTTGATGGGTAGTTTATTTGAAATTATTGAAGGGCTCACTCGGGCTCTCTCTCACACCAAAACAGCGCGTCAGCTGGAGGACCTCATTGCTACTTCCCGTGCTTTTTGGCACAGGGCAGTATTTCAGAGGTGCCGAGGTGTGCTGGGAGCATCACCACTGGCTGTACCCAAAGGCCCAGAGCAACTCCCTCCGTGCCCTGGCTCACAGCTCATCCACATTGTAGTCTGCATTTCCCTGCCATGTGAGTGAGTCTCACCTCGATGTTCCCACTTCAGTCACCATCTTCCTAGATGAAGTTCCTTCTCCCCACCTCCCTCCTGCAGCAGTTTAACCTTTCTGCTAGCGGCAGGCTCTTTGGTGTGCAATGCCACCTCACTGCTGGCAAGGAGAGGGGAGAAGAAAAGCCTCTCCTTTGTATTACAAATTCAAAGGGTCATTATTCCTCCGTTCCCCATGGACAAATGTGTGAAGATTATTGTGGCAAGTTAGTATTTATTCTGAAACCCTAATATGATCCTCTTGAACATTTTAATAATGCATTCTCTGGGGTCCGTGCTGCAAGTGTTTAAAAGGCAGCGATGTGCGTTCGCGCTGGCTGACTGCTTCTTTGCTGCAATAGTACAAGTTATGGCTTTGCTTTTGATCAGGCCCTGCTTAAAAAAAAAAAAAAAAAAAAAAAAAAAAGAGTCCCCTTGCCCCCATCCTCACTATCCCAGATTTCTTTTATCATTACATTGATCTAGAAGCAAGGACAAGGCCACGGCATTACATGTCCACATTTGTTACACTGATTTACGAGTTTCTTAATTCTAAAAACCTTACCTTATCAATGGCCTCAGGAAGTCCTAAATCCCTGATGTTAAGCAGAGAAAGAACATTTAGAATCAAAATAGGCATTCTGTGTTGTTTTTTTTTTTTTTACTTGGAGACAAATATGGGATAAGCAGTGTTCACATGCAATTTGCTTCCTTCTCTGCAATTTTAAAGCTTTTCTAAGCATGCCTTGGTTCTGTAGCACCTGATTATAAACATATGCAGGCGACAATGTGCATACATGCTTGGATCGGGTCAGTGGAGTTTTCCTTCATCTCTAAAGCTCAAAAACCATAAATCAAGATGAAAATACTCCAGCCAAGAGCTTTACCAATTGATACAATTTTAAAATAGGCCGCTGCTAAGGCTTGGGGGAAAGCTGACATGATGACTTTTATAATAGCAGAACGTTTAAGGTTATAGAAATAAAAGGAAGAGGATGAAATCAGTCGCGTTGATCTTAGCCTGCAGGCTCTCTCAGCTAACTCGAAGCTCCAGCAATTATTTCTGCTCTGGCTTTTCCCCCTTTTTTCCAGCAGTCTATTTGAAATGAAGCAGAACCAGCCATGGCAAGCTTATCAGTGTCGTTAGCTGACAGGGAGCACATCACACCTGCTTTTACTTGCTAGTTTTTCAGGCACTTTATGCCACAGAAGAATGTTGATTTTGTTCTTATAATGTGTAAAGATTCATTTATTTCACCTTTTGAACTTGGCAGAGCCACTCAGTTTTGATGGGAGCTTTTTTCCATCCTGGCACTTGGGAAACCCTGGCAATTACTGGGCTGTGGCCCAGGGCTACCTGGCTGACACGAGAGATGATCACATCCAGCAGGCGGTGGGGCTGGCCCAGCTGCAAAACACAGCATGCTGAAAGCCCATGGGACCGAGCAGGGCTTGTGGTGACCGGGGCTCAGATGTGCCGGTGTCCCCTTGGCCATTTGTGCAGCTCTGCTTAGAGAAAAGTGTCCCATGAATGCTCCCCACAGCATCAGACAACAGTGTGGGCTCTGTGCTCTGCAGTACCACTGAAAGAGGTGTCCGTAGAAAGGGCAGCAGGAAGGGTCCAGACAGCTTCCCTTCATACTTATTTGCCATCTTTTTGGTTTTAATCTTACCTTTCCCAGTTTCTCCTTACAAACAAGTTTGAACATTACATCTACTGACGCATGCTTATTTTAGCAGCTTCTGCTCATCATGCTATGTAATGATGTAAGATTGGGAAGATCATAATCCATAATAAGAGGTCTAGCCCATCTTTTCCAAGATCCTGTTCCCATCTGTGGTATAGATAAGTCATTCTTCCCATGCACTCCAGCAGAGTGCATTTAATCACACGGAGCAAAGGGATTCATCCATGTAATGGGTGCCGTTATAGATATTCTGTCATCTCCATTTCAAGCCTTTAAAGCCTGCTTTTGAATCCCAGTGGCAAGTGTGATAACAGAAACCTTGCACGGCACAGGGGGGCTGAAGAACTGGTATCTGTATGACATCCATATGCTGGCCCACCTTGAGCTGCACAGCAATGCCCAGCAAGCAGTGGGACCCTATGCTGCCTTTCAGGTTTTGAATGCATCCTTGTGGATGAGTTCCCTTACATTTGGTCTTTGGGCGTGATTGTCATGGAAGAAATGCAGAACAAATTTAGACCAGAAGCCTATAGCATGAACACCTTTCTCCTCCTTGCAGATGGTGTGGGCCATGGTAGAGCCTGTGGTGAGGTCCTCCAGGACCCTGAGCGCAGCAGCACCTGTGCTCTGTAGTAACAAGGCACGGGTCACCCAGTGCTTGTTTCCCTGAATCCAGTGGTAAACACCTCACAGAACTGTATGATAGATGTGTACAAAACACTTCAAGGACCATGGAGGATATGGTGAAACCAGTCATGCTCTGCAAGCTGGTTCCATTATCAGCTGCTGGGGAGGGTTTCCCTGTGTTTTGATGCATATTCCTGTTTGTTAGAGTGCCATGCAAGTGTTTTTAACAAGTCTGGATAATTTGTTTTGCTTGGCTAGCTGTCAGGATCTAGGCTTTATTAGTATTATTGTTATCATTTTGAAAGCAGGCTCATTTTAATAGGCAGTCATTCAGCAGCATTACTGCTAGCATTTCTCTGTTCCTGAAGTATTTTCATGCGGTTCAACCTGAAACAGATAACCAAGAATCTATTTATAAAAAATTTCACTTTTAAATATTTGATTATCGATTAAACATAAACTTTGAACACAGCAATTGCGAGGTCAATTGATTTCGGAGCTGGCCTGTCCTCTTGAGGGAACGCCTGGCAAAAAGGGCCGCTTCGCAACGTGCGCAGTCTTTATCCCTTCCTTCTCCCACAGTTTCTAAGGGTTCCAATTTTCCAGACTGTGTAAGGATAAAGGAATTGTAACGTGCAAGAAAGCATTGTAAGACCGCTGCTATTCCATGATCAGCTGTAACTGTTCAGCACAATATGTTACACGCAGGCAGAAAATATGCTCCTATGTGCCTTTATGGATTATGCGTCGATGAATATTTATTACGTCTCATTATTGCGAAATGTTCGTGCAGGAGCATCTGATTGACAATTATTTTATTGCTCTTTATTTGTTATCATTTTTGTTTTGGCAGGTGCTTGAAAACTGACATGCGTTGTTCTGTCTATATTTGGCTTTGTATAAATTGTAAATGTATAAATTTAAAGAATTTTCCCAAAGCAAACTAATCTTTGTTTGACCTTAGGTTATGTTTTGTGGTATCCCAATACCACCTCCATTATTCTCTTTGGTCTTTAGTTTATACTAATGGGCTGATATTATGCTGGGCAACTTTAATTAGGGTGTCTGTTGCTTAGTAGGCAGCATTCTTGCTTTCAGGCAAGTATGACATGCTGTACAGGGGAGACTTAATTCCTGTTTAGGGAAAAACCTTAATACATCTCAGTTGCCAAGTGCATAGTGAGCAACCAGTCTTAGAGAGGGAAAAGAAAGGAAAAAGAAGTATTCTCTCCTAGATACAAAACACCCATAATCCCATTAATGTAAATGAGTGATTACTCATGTGCATATCACTGGGAGGATCACATTGTCAGGAAATGCCAGAATTTTAGATGAGATAGAAATAGCACACAGTCTATTATTTAATGAAGACCCCAAATATTCTTGTGAAGGAAGTTCCGCATTACCGTCAAGTCTGAATCCCTGGGTTTTTATTTTTATTGTCTCATTAGAATTATAGGAAAAGTAATCTCTGAGACTCTATTGCTACATTAATGCTTTTTTTCCCTTCAGTAGCTTTTTAGATTTGCCTTTCAAATGTAAGCTTGGATTTACTGCAGGTGACTGTAATGAAAGGTGAGTTTGTTAGATGACATTGTGGGTGCACATACATTTCTAGAGGTATTTTGTTGAAACGTTACAGTCCCTAGGACACATCATACAATGCAATATCAGTGTTACTGACATATCTGCGAAAACAATCACAAAGATAAAGAAGGTGCTCCATCATGTGTTCATTTCCATCAAATTAATAATACATGAAGTTCATATAGTACAAAATGTCAATTATTTATTTTTTGTATATGCACAAAACAAGAAGAACTGTGCGGGAAGAATTCTTCTTGTCAGAAAATGAGAATATGAATTTAAAAGGTTCCCGAAATTGCTCCATTTTTTAAAATAATATTTTTTACCATCTACAGAAGATACTATAAAAATAGTTGTTTATATTTCCTTCAGTTGGACATTTTGTGAAAGAAAACAGATCTGCTTTAGTCCTTTCAGAATGTACACTATAAAAAAATAGAATATACATTTCTATATTTCTAACCTCTGTATGAAAGGAATAGAAATGGACTATTTTGGAAAAGCCTAGCAGTGATTTTTAAGTTATAGTAAGACATTAAGACTGGAAAAACTCAAGTGCGCAGAAAAGCACTGTAAACGTAATGAAGTTATTGATTTTAATTTTCTGGCTTTCTCATTGAAGAATGAAGCATCTGTACACAATAGTGCATAGAGGAGTGTGAAGGAACTGGAAATCTAGAGCGCATCCAGCAGAGGTGATTTTTCTCAATAGCTTTAAGATAAATAAATTCCCTTTTTTTCTTATGCCTGACTGCGAACAAAAAGCTGCAGGTAGGCAGCATTAACTTTGCTGTGTTCCCACAAGTAGAAGCATATATGTGTGGACATACTCTCATGGTAGTCAGACATAAGCTGGTCAGTTTAGCCCAGTAACCAGTGGAATCGAGCTGTTCTGAAAATCCAGACTCCCCCCCCCCATTCACAAACAAAAACATACAGAAGCTCAACTACTGAATGCTGGGATTTCTGAGGAAATCGAGTGGAGCAAGGAGTTGGATTCCATGATCCAGGCTGGATGTGGCTCTGGACAGCCTGGTCTGATGGTTGGCAACCCTGCACATTGCAAGGGGGTTGAAACTAGATGAATTTTGAGGTCCTTTTCAACCCAGCCCCTCCTGTGATTGTAAGATTGTATGATTCTGTGATTCTATGATGCTGTGATATTTATGGGTTTCTTCCAACTCAGGACGTTCTGTGATTCCACACCCTGGACTCCTATCTGATCCAGAGCTTGCAAGATTTTTGTTATCTTTAAGGCAATAAAATAGCAAATAACTCGTTGTTTATAAGTGACTAGGCTTCTTGAAAAGTTTATTCTATTGAAGAAGCCCTTCTTTTTTAAAGCAAAGTCTTCACAAAATCATATTCAGCTTTGATAGTTGAATGTTGTCGGAAGTGTTGTCAAAAGCAGAACTAGTCAAAACTGTTACATGGAAACTGCTGACTGAAACAGTTTGGTTTGGATTGTGACATGATTTTCTGTGGAAGTTTCGTATTCTGTGCAATTTAAAATTTGTAAGAGTCAAGATTTTCATTTCTTGTGTATAAAAAGCTATGAAAAAACTTGGAGGATTAAAAAAGCAAGTCAAAAAACCAAAATCCCATCATGAGGACATACAGGAACTAGATATTCTGGCGGTTTGGGGTTTTTTTTTCCTTTTTTTTTTTTTTTTTTTTTTTTTTTTTGCTGTGTCTCCAACTTAAATAGCTACTTGCTTTATCTCTGTGCTTTTGTCTCCCATCTCTACCATAGTGCTGTGAAGATTAATCCATTAATGATTGTAAAGTGCTCATATTTGTAGTGGTGGTGCAGTCATGATAGTCTGAGAACAAAAGTGAAGCAAGCTATTTAAGGAGATCCAGTATCTCCTATTAGTTGGAGGCGTTCTAGATGTTACAGTTACATCAGACATAATTATGAAACAACAGATACGTATTTGGACGCACTGGGTCTGAAACAGAAGCGGCAACTTTGAAACGTTCAAATAAAATGTAAGGAAATTCAGCTGACTCTGGCAGCACTCCTCGCTCTGCCATCGGCCACGTGGGATCCGGTCTGCCATGGAAGCTGGGGAAAAACCCAGCACTGCACTGACCTTGGGGTGGTATTCCTGCCAGTATATGCATTTGTGTAAGGAAAGGAGAGTGAGCAGCACGTCAGGGGGCTTGTGCTTGAGTCTCCGTGGGAGACAGAAGTTACAGACCCTGGGGAGAGGCAGTGAAAGCAGAGCTGGGGACAATTCCTGTTGCACTGACAAATATTTGAAACAGTCCTTTGCCAGCAAAAAAGGTCGACTGTGTTAAGTCAAAATGTAGATTTCCATGTGTGAGGGAATCTCTGCTGTCATATTTACTGTTTTGAGAAATGTTCTCATTGTGAGTTTAGGATACTCACAAATAGGAGAAAAATATCCTCAAACAAAGAGACCTTCACTTTTGATCTGGCAGAAAAGTGATTGCCCTTTAGGTCCTGAGCAACCAAAAGTAACTCTGGATTGTTTATTCCAAGCACAGCCCATGGAATGCAGTCCACCCATCTTTCTATGATGGAGCTCATTGTGGCTCCTGCCAGTGGGTTCCCAGTTGTGAGCAGGACACCAGGCTGGCCTCTCTCTGCTTTGTTATTGTTTGGTGTCTGGCAAACAGCGACTCCAGGAGATAGCAGAGGATCACAGCCTGCCCAGCTAGAAATCTCAGGAAGCTGGGAGTTGCTGCAAGCAGGATTCCATCTGGTCATGATAGCATCTGAGATGTTGAGATGTTTTCAGTTGCAGACACAGGCACCATATTGTTAGGATCTGGAACTGCTTTTTCTTAGTAAGGCAACTTGTTGGGCACAGCAGCATGGTTGGGGTAGGTGCCAAGAGGAGTGCTGCTGGGGAGGCAGAGCCCTATTGCAGCATCCATACTACCACCAGCGAAGGAGTATGACAGTGAGATATGCAGCATCCGACAAGACTTTTTTCATTATCCAAGGAGTCTCATTTCCCTTCTCAAGCATTTTAACGTGGCTGGAGCTGTGTGGCTGTGCTGTGGTTGAGGAAGGACCAGGCTTAATTCCTTACTCTGGTCACAGTGGGTTTTCCACCCACACATACTGTTCTCATAGCAGTGTATCACCATGAATTTTGCTGAGTTGCTTCTCACTTAGGGGGTTGGACTCAATGAGGACCCTTCCAACCCCTACAATTCTGCGATTCATTTGTACTGCTGGGCAAAAACAGGGACAAATGCATAAGCCGATACATCTGCCATAAACACCTCTTCAGTGAAGGTTATGTGTGTATCTTAAAGTAATTAATACAGTTTTCACATCTTACAACTCTTTGAATGAAATTATAGGACTGGGAAAAGTACTACTATCTTTCTTTCATTTCTGATATTTGTATTTCCCTCCCCCTCTCTTGATACTTGACACGAATTATAGGGACCTGCACTCTGTGACCGCACCGGTTCAATCCAAGGCAGCCCCATTTGAAGTGCAGTAATGGGCTGGCACAGCAACGACCTGGCAGTGGCTGGAGTGGCCCTGTCAGCCCCTTGGGAGCAAACCCCAGGCATTTGCTGTGACAAATGTATCCAGCACCAGGGCTTGCAATGGCCTGCTGCAGCCTCTGTCAAAGAAAATCTTTTATACCACAATTATTATTAACATTTCAGCCCCACGTAAACTGCATTTTAAATCTAATTTTGAAATCAAACTTAACTTCATCAACAGAATATGGACTTTCAAAGCTGTTGGTGGGTTGAGTAATGAGTGGCTTGAAAATAATTAACGAGGAACAAATGATTATGGATTCCTTTTTCACACCCATGTTTTTCAATTCTCTAAGGTCATATTTGCAAGCTATTTATTCTACATGTTGCTGCAATGTATAGTTTGGCATCTGATCATCAGAAGATTTACATTTTCTCAGCTGCACAGTTCTAATGTGAAAAACTGTTTTCTTAACAAGGATTTTCTGGTCTGACATACATGCTCCAGAGTAGCACAGATGGTCCATACATTTGCAGCAAACTTATGGTACCCGAAACCTACAACACATGTCCTGCAGAGCTGATGGGTGCTTGTTCTGCATGGTTGATCTCTACATGCTTGGGAGAGCTTTGGTTTGCAGTTCTGAGTGACCATCAGCTTGGCAGTGGTTTCTGCTGTGGCTGCGTTGCCAGAAGTCCTGGAACAATATCCAGAATCCTTAAATTCAGCCCAAGCAAAATTTCCAGGTGGAAAAAAGAGAACAAGTCCATGGCAACGCCCTCATAACCTGACATTAGATCTTCTAGCACCTGGTAAATCTGTTCATACTTTCATACATATTTAGATTTCTGGAGGGGGGGGGGGGAGAGAATTTTGCAATGATAAACTTCATCTGGAAGAAAAACAACTTTTTAACCAGAAATAACCATGTATTACATATTATTTGTTCTCAAGGAGCAGTGTGCCTGGCCATAGTGCTCTAGCAGTGATATGGGGCTTCTTACTTACGAAACTGTTCTCTTTTTTTTCCCTCCCTGTGCCAAAAAAAAAAAAAAAAAAGAGAGAGAGAGAGAAAAAAAAAAAGATTAGTAGTTCTGAGAGGATCTTTGCAATCCAAAATGAATGGGTCTTCCTGTAATACCACTAAATTGCCTCTGAGTGTCTCTATAGTTCATCTCCTCCTAGAAACCAGCCAAGCAGGAATAATGCAAGAGAAATGAGTCACTGAAATTTATTGGTGTCAGCTTCGGTTTTGTATTCACATCGTCTTCTACTGTTATTTTTAAGGATATTGCAGATTGAAACAAGGGAGGATCAAGTGTCCCAGTTGTGTTTAAAGGAAGTAAATCTTTAAGAAATGATTGCGGAACAGATGTTAAATAAATGATTTTGAGTTAAGATCTGTGACAGAGCACTGTGCCTAGGGAGATTCTTTAATAGCAAAAATCTTACTGTGACTTAGACCTATAGCTGAATAAAGGCAAATCAGACTTTTTAAAAATTGTTTTAACTACATAATACAGTAATTTAACAAATTTCACAACAACAACCAAAAAAAAAAGTATAAAAAATAATAGTTGAGTCTCCAACATGAATGTGATTTTAAGCCCCAAATCACCTTTTTTAAAAGTGCCTTACTATCTGGCAGGTGAAGAACTACACTAAGGGCTTCAGGTTGGAATTTGGTTACACACAGCCCTGAGATGGGCACAGTGGTTAGATTGAATGTAACAGGGAATTGTGTGTACCTTTATTGGAGTGGAAAATAGACCTTGAGAACAAGTCTGTTTGCTATCTGGCTATTGCTGAGTTTTTAATACACATATCTATACAAAAGAGAATTAATTGTTTGTACATGTAATGTTTTAGGAGTGAGCTATATGTATGATTGCACAGAGCAAGATGTAAGTGAAGTAAAGGACTTAATGAATATCCTAACTCCTTTATACAGGAAAAAAAGAAAGAAGGCAAGGCATACTAGGTTTTGTTTCAGAGGTGCACTAATTTTTGTTAGTTCTATTCTGTAGCATATACATCCACATACATGTAAGAGTTCACAGCTTTGAAACTGAAGTCTTGCTGGTTTTCAGTCTTACATAAATCAGTTTATCAGGATGAGGCATTATGACCCTCCTGTTTCAGGGCAGTTCAGTTCAAGGGCAACACTTATGTTGTGAGACTTACGCATACCTTATACCTTGCAACTGAAGCAGCCATTCATGGGCATAGCAGCAAATCTGTTTATTGAAGCAACTGAAACATTCACTAAATGAAATATCTTCTTATTGAAATGTTTTTTGCTGCTGTATTATATACTGAGTCGCTTTTGTGTCAGTTGTATGCAGAGATCACTATGGAGAAAAATGAAAGCTGAATTTGTGCTCTTTAGTCTGATGTTTACAGTAGAAATATTTCCCAACCTCAAATGTAGCACCTCTCCTCAACTCAAAGAACAATTAAAGCATTCATTCAGACCTGGAGATTGTAAATACTTTTGTTGTTAAGGCAAAACTAACAGCGTTACAGCATAAAGTGAAGTACAAATCCAAAATAGTTTACCTCTTGCATGGTAGTAGCAATGGCTATAGTACATACAAAAGATGCAGCTTGTTTCACACTGACAATGAAGGTTCTGAACTTCCTGATTATACAGCAGGATAGCAAAGCATTTTAAAATAGAAAAGTATGTATTCATTCCTCCCAAAGAGACTTGTGTACCCTTCAGAGAGGGACATAATTTGGTCTGTACTATATAGAAAGGCATCTTCTTCAGTTCTTTTTGAAAAAACTTTGTGTTCATTACTTGAGGCAGAATGTGTTCTGTAATTGGTAATAAATATTATAAGGATTCATTCTAACATTTTCACATACTGGTTATAATGAGTACAACAGTGTGGCTGAAGAAAGCAGGAGATTTTAGAGTCCTAGGCCCTGGGAAATGATTTTGTTTTGTGTCTGTCCTGCAGCCAGTGCATCCCTGTATGTGGAGAACTACGTGGGGTTCTCAGTGACCCTATGCAGGTGTTCCCTGAGCAGGCCAAATGCACAATTGGCTTGAATTAGAGCCATCTCCCATCACATGGGCAAGTTTACCAAATCAGATTTCACCTGTCTGAGAACTAACCCAAGGCAGTAGGCATGGTCAACATACCAGGCCTTCCTCCACCGTTCCCCACGGACCGCTGTAAGTCTTCTGTGCAAGGGGCTGAAACATCCTGCAGCTTACGTTTGTTACTTTTCTTTGTATAAACACTTCTGCCTTGGCAATGGTCTCTGTCTTTAACCTTATAAGACCAGAAAGGCAGCTCTGTATCAGGCTGGCTAAAGCACAGTTTGAGCAAATATCCACCTCGTTACTGGAGTCCTTCACCCTTATCAGGAGTGGGCTGGCTGTGTTGGTGAGCAGTATCTCTGTCACTGATGTGAAAATAGAGGCAGATAGAACATCTTGCAGTGCCAGCAATGGCACAGGACAGCTTAAGGTAAGAAAATAAGGATGCATGTGTTTAGAGTGCACTCAGACATTCAGGTGGGCAGTGTTACTTGACTTGGAAAGTGCAGTGCACTCTGCTACTTTCAAACTGTGGAAACAGCTATGCTGTCCTGCAGCCTGACAGATGGAAGCAGGGACAGGCAGAACTGAAGGAAACTTGACCTCGTTGAGATCATTACGAGCATCACAACAGCACAGGAAGGGTAGTCTTTTAATTGTATGTGCATTTGAACTTCTCCAAACGTACTCATGTTTACTGAAACAATAACCCATGCACATCCTTTTCCATTAAATTAGTCTAAGGAAAAACTTCAGTTTGTAGATGAACAAACTCTTAGTCATCCACACAGAGAGCAGTTCGTATAGTTTGTGATGCAGGTTTGAAATGTCATGGCTCAGGAATGCACTAGAAAAGAGGAAAAGTAACTTGAGAATATCTGCCACATGAAGAAGTGGATGTTCTGAGCACTGTGCTCTCCCACTGGAGTTGAAAGTTTATTCTTGAGTTTATTCTTTTCTGGGGAAAGACTTCATGTGTGCAAACACTGGCACACAAAGTTCACAAGCAGAATTTATGAGAATCAGGTGATAGTTTAGGTGTTCGGCTCCTTGAGATGCACATATGACACAATGGTCCTGTCCTGCACAGTGCACAGGACCTTTATATCCTAGCCTGAATGACTGTTGAAAGCAATAGGAAATATTCATGGTTAAGGGGCACAGTACTTCAAAATACGAGGCTTACACTTGTGCACACAATGGCAGTCGTCCAGAAATTAAGCAAACATGTCAGAGATAAAATTTGCAAGTCACGTTGTAAAATTGGAGAAGGAATTTCCAGGAGCACTTACGATGTGTTCTACAAAGTGAACAACAACAAACATGTTTAGTGAAATAAAACATGTTTAGGCACAGGCTAGAACATTCATGCCATAGTAAAATAATTGTGTTCTACTACATTATGAGGCAACTTATCTTTTATTAAAAATTCAAAAAATGTGTACAAAACAGATCTGCAGAAGAAATTAATCCCTTGCCAAATTTCAGGTTTTAAATACAGAATATTTTATTACAGAAGAGTACTTGAAGCTACTGATGTGTCTTATTTACTTCATGTAATTTAAGAACCCAACTAATGTTTCTTAATTTGGTATTTTATGAAATTTCCTCCAGGAACAAACCCTCTCATTTTAGATTTACTCCAAATACAGATTTCTCTGTTTTGAGTATTCCCTAACTTTACAGGTGGTGTTTCTCCACTGTTTATCCAAACCTTTGTCTAACAAATTGCCAGACAGCAGCAGGCAATCTCTTGTTAACGATATTGCAGCTATCAGTGGGATCTTATTATTTATTGGGACCTCGAAGAATCAGTTGTGAGGTCCCCTCTTGATCTGTGGCTATCTGAACACAGAGCAAGAAGGTGGTTCTTAGGCAAGAATGGGTGAGATGCTTTTAGCAAGATGGCTCTGCTACCGCCTTTTTGATAATTTAATGCTTGCTCGCTATCTTTCCTAGCTGAAATTGGTATGCAAGAAAAGATGCATCAAAGTCAGCAATTAAAGAAGCTTCATCTAACTTGCTCAGACAGTTGAAGTAGCCATGTTTGATTTTGCTTAGAAAATCATTAATACCTTAACAGAAGGCAGGAAGCTTTGATCAAGATGTGATAGATACAGATCAATATAATGTGTAAAGATTTTATTCGGCTGTGGTATTGACACCTGGTAAAAGAACTAGTTTATGGCCAGTTCTCTCAGAAAGTTTGCATAATTGTTCAATACCAGCCTAGTGTTCTACATACAAAATAACACAAACAGCATTCATGTTCTGTCTTATATTACCCTATTTTTTTTCCTGCAAAGGTTGTTTATCTGTGTTTCAAAGGATCATTTAAAGGTACTTACGTGGCTAGCTTCACTGATGGGTATACCAACAAGTGTAGACCTGGCTAGGGACAAGAGGAGCCAAGCTGTGATACTTGGGCACAGCAGAGCAGTCAGCCACACCGCCCTGCCTGCGCTGAGTGGGGACGGGAGGTTCAGGGACTGCCCCAGCATGGATCCTCACCTTCCTGAAGGCTGCTGCCTGCCATGCCTCCTGGCACAACTGTGCATGCTCCTCTGTTGTATTTTGTCAGGATTATCTGGTTTAAAGTAATCACTTAGTATTTTCTTACATCAATGGCTTTGACAGAGCGATGAGGAGCAGCCAGAGGCAGAGGTGAGCGTCACAGGGCGCAGGCACCCGTCACCTCACACCACCTCAGCCAGGGCCCAGGCACTGGAAATGCACTTTTTGCCTGGCTGAGCTTACTTCAGTTGCTTTGCAGCATCATAGCAAATTAGATTCACATCCTACCTTAATCCAGAACTAATTCCTTACTTATCTTCTCAAGTTATTTTCTGGTTTGAACACCAGGCCGTGGCCCACATTGCCTGGCTTAGAGATGCTTGCTGTGCAACAAACCTTGCCATCATATGGCACAAACCACTCCCAGCAGGAACATGCCACTCACTGCCCTTCCTTTGGGCTGCAGAAGGAAAGCTTTGGTTTTGCTGTTGGAGAAAAGGCCAGGGCTGCAGCCCTCACCAAGACGACCCCTGCTCCTGGCCATGGCAGCAGGCAGCCACACTGCACGACGGGTGCTGGCAGAGGAGCTTCCCTGATGTGACCTGTAAGTAGCCTTGTGGACTCAGGAGTACTTTTCTTCCCTTAGGACTGGAGTTGATTTTTTTTGGGATCTGGGTGAATATCTGAAGGCCTCAGTTTGTCCACGGTCATTGGTGCTGGGCCCACCCTGTGCCTAAATGTGCTTTTCTGTCTCTGCAGCCCTGACACTGCCACTGCTCTTACTTTCCTGGCAGGCTACATTCATAAATTTGTTCTCCCTCAATATCTTTAGGTCTATCTTTTCTTCTTCCTGAAGCTGTGGGTACTTACAGAAGCTCCTACAGCACCACCTCATTCCTCTGATCTTTGGCTGAAGACCTTCCTGGCACAGCAGCCCTTACCAAAACTATTAGCTTGTTTTGAGTGTAATAAGGAGAACTGTCTTTTTCAAATGGATTTTGGAATTCTTGAGGAAGTTCAGGGGGGGATGGGGTCTCTTGAATATGTTTTGTCAAACCAATGTTGCTTGAAGCTGTTCTCTTTTGTCCTTGTTTTGTTAATGTAGCTCCCTCATTGCTCTAGGTCTGTGTGGCATTTTCCTTGGAAAGCAGGCATTTGCAGTTCTTTATCTAACTTGAAGTTCTGGTCACATAAGTGTGTTTGGTGTTCTCAAGGGAAAGAGAGCTTTAAAGAAGGGTTGTTTTTAGTGAATAAGCAGGTTAGCAGTAATAATTACAGTATTTAATAGAAGAGAAATGTTAAACGCTTCAGCAAATATGTCTGTGTGAAGTTACACAGCAGCATGATGACTTGAGGTTTGAATTTGCGTTGGGCTCAGCTCTGCAGAGCATTGTTGGGCTCATATAGTCAGGAGGAGTCAGACACTGCACTGCTCAGCAGTACCCACTATGGCTTTAACCCTTCCCCACAACATGAAAGTAGTACTGTTTGCTGAGGTGGATATTGCAGTGGAGACAGAACATTTGTAATGTACTTTGAGGATAAAGACTTGGTCATATCTGTGTTGTGATAGCTGGTACTTTTTTTGGACCCCAGCTTAAAGATTTCCTTTAAAAAATGCAGACAGAAATGTGAGGCTTGCCTGGTTCTCTTGGAAAAAAAAAAAAAAAAAAACGTACAAAAGATGTGACAAAGTTATCATCAGAGAAAAAGGAATAAAATCTAGAAATAATTTCTTTTCTTCAGAAAGTTTGTGATTTTTATGGTAATGATTAAAGAGATGATAGTGGTGTCTTAATCAGCAGAACTCAGATACTGCAAGGACTGTTGCTCAATATAGAGAATCCATATACTTGAAGACTAGATAGTACCTATTTTGAAAGCATGCTCAAAGGAGCAGAAAAGCTCAATAATTCAGTAAGCTTGACACCTCAAAGAGGCTAGGAATAGGCTGAATCCCTCTTCCATAGTAACTAAAGGAGCACTTATATGCATATATACTGCACCTTTTCAAAGCACATTGCAGCTGCAGCTCTGATGTGAGCAGCCCAGCCCCTGGAGAGGGAGGATACATCCTCACCTCCTAATGGTAATACCTCACCTCCTGCTGCCCAGAACAGGGAAGTTTTCATGGCCAGATAAGAGCCCTGCATTGCCCAGATCCAGAGCCCTAATAATGACAGTTAGCCATCACTTGGAGTGAGAATAGTCCCATTACTTCCAAATGTACATGCTTTGGCTTTTCAACTAGAGTAAGTTCCAAGGCTCAGATGGGATGAGTTAGAGAATGAAAGAAAGACCAGAAAGTACATGAATTAACCCCCAGTTATCCTGCTTTCCACGTCCTTTGAAGTATTCCACTTTTTTTCCCTTCCCAGAAAAAAACACTGGGGACAGAGGAAGAGCAATAAAATATTCCCAAGCAACCTCTCACAGCTACAAATAATGAATATTTCATATTTTGAGTTATTTATGTTTTGTGTGTTCCCAAATAGCATTTAATTTCTTCTCTTCTTCCCCTCTCTAGCTTTAATTAAGTCTCATCCCTTGCCTGTCAAACTTCATTGCCCCCTTTGTAACATCTTGCTTCCAGGTGAGTTTCCCTAGGCTTACTCAGTCCTTGTTTTGGTTTTAAAAGTAATGCAGAAGAGATTTTTTTTGCAAGACTGTCTGTAATCGAGTTCTGACCAAATGACTAGCAAGGTATTTCCTCTTAGTGCTTCTCCCTGGCTCAGGAAATGGAACTAACTTTTGAATAAGGTGAAATAAATAAGAAACAAGCAGAATAATTCAGAGGAGTTATTTCAGTTTGTCTTGAATGTCACCTGCTTTGTGTCTACTTGAAAAGGGTAGGTGTAAATTCTAGCTTTAACGTCTACTCTTCCCACACACTGATTTCATTCCTCTATAACGCATCAGTCATTTGGCAATAGATTCATCTCAAGTGCTGAGTCCACTTCTGGAGCTGGAGCTGCGTGTGGCCAGCGTCTCCCAGCTGGCTGGATCTGCAGGGCTGGGGCTTCCAGTACCTTCACTGTATCTGGAAATTTCCCTCACCTTCTTTACAGAGCAAGTCTGGGTTTGCACCGCTTGGGATGATGGTGCAAGCCAATAACCTGTACTCATTTCAGGGTGTTAATTGTACATCAGAATGTGTTGAATATAATGAATTTTTGCCATGTGTACTCCACAGTGGAGAGCCAGATTTCTCTTATGCTGCTTCCATTCACTTGATATGTCCAAAGACAATCTTCAGGGGCAGGTCCTTGCTTCTGTCAGCGATTTCTCAGTAAGACAAATGTACCTGCACATTTGAAATATAGAGCCTTGAAATATAGTAAGCCTGATATTTCCAGAGGGAAAAAATTACTATATATAAAGTACAGCAGCACATACTGTTATTGTTAGCAGTGTGGATAGCTTATACAAGCTCTCCTTTGGTAGCTGAAATACCACGAAGAGGAGGATCCTGGTATATGACGCCACACATGTTAGGGAAGCAGGAGCAGGGAGAGGATGTAGCAGGGATGGCAATTGTTGACTGAATTCCTTTTCTCTTCCATCTCCGCATGTCTCCACTAATTGGGGTCCAGAAGTCCTCCTTGTTCAGGGCCACTGCTGGGCATCGTTTCCTGTTAACAAACATGTGCTGTTGTGTCACAGATGGCTCCTGTAGGTAAAAGCTGATGAGAACAGTCTGACTTGCATCCTCTCCGTACTGTTTATTCATTTCTACATGGATGTTGTCACAAGCAGCAGTCTAGTAAAGTGGACATGTCTTTCACTCATTTGTATTTGAGAAAATACATTTGAAAGACTCAGTTTTACAGGTCTTTTGAAACTGGCTGTCCAGGATGAAAAAGCGTATAGGATTGAATTATAAAAAAATGGCAATCCATGGTGGGCTACACTGTGGATTTCTAAGCAAGCAGCATCATTTATAAGACTTATGGTTTTTTACAGTGCATTATGTGCTGCGCTACACATTAAGACTACTTGGTACCTTTCTATCAAAGCCTCCTCCAATATTTTCTCCTGATTAGGAGCGGCTGCTCTTCATTGCAGGGTCTTTGTAGCTCTAATAAAGCCTGATTTCTCCTAGGCAATCTGGAGGCATTCTGGGACCACGCAGAAGGCTGTGTCCTCTCACTCCAGCACTGGCCTATGACCTTACAAGTAGAGTCAGTCAACATGCTACAAAGCTTTCCTTGCCATTTATCAAATAACAAAGCAAACCAAATTACATAGTTTCTATAGCAGACCACTACAGTATGTAAACTGCAAAGGCAGCTTACACCACTTGCTCATTCTGCAGTGCCGACAACATGAAAGGCCCTTTCGTTCCAGAGCCCAGAGCCCATATTTGCCTATCTCACCTATTACCAGGCAACAAAGGGGCTGCAGAGGTTGAGCAAGCAAATGGAAAATGAAAATGGAGGAAACAACAATTGCCTGGCTTCGAAGAAATGTTTGTCTAAAATGTATGCTGACATGTCTCGAGCTGTTGGTAGGTGCCAAAGGGCCCCTTTCTCAGTCTTAGGAGCTGCTCTCCCTGTGCAGCAATACAGTCCAAGAAAGGTTGAGGCAGTGTCTCCTTTTACTATGTAACGTTTTTATCCTCCTAAGCTGTGAAATGCTTGATAGTTGTCGTGATCGATCAGTTAGATTAGTATTTCATCTTGGGCATTCCCAGTTGTGCACATCATTACATCTGTGTTTTCAGAGATGTGGAGCAGTATTGCCAGTACTGCCAAAATCAGCTCCCCTGGTTTTGGAGCAATAGGGCATACCATCAGGTGAAGTTTGCCATTACTCTGACAGTCCACTCAGAACCATTAGCAAGGTAAGCTGTGGACAGACCTCGTCTGGAAGGTCTTACTGGATTACCTGTGGGCTTGGCTTCTGTCAGCTGAGTGCTGGCTGGCATAGGCTGGTATAGTGATAGGCTGCTCACATCACCGAGCAGCTTCTGCTCCTTTTGCCTGAGCTCCATCAAGTGGCTGTACCCTCTGCTAAGATAGGAGTTACAGGTGTCTAGTGTTAGTCACTTGCCTGCTGATGGAGCTGGAAGTGCTTCAACTCAGCCTAGGATGTAGGGAGTGGAGTGTTGTGTCCAGTTCTAGGCTGCCCTGGAGAGGAGACATGGGCACACAGGAACAAATTTTGGAAAATATTCCAAAGATGAAGTGATTGGAGCATCCGTCACACAAAGAGAGGCTGAGAGAGCTAAGATTGTTTAGTCTTGATAAGTAGGCTTGGGAGAAACCTCATATGTGTGGATAAATACCTGGTGGCACAGGGAGAAATGAAGGGCCAGACTCTTCATGGAGGTTTCTGATGAAACAAGAAGAGACAAGGAGCATGGGCTGAAATACAGCAAATTCTTTTTTAATATAAGAAAACCCTATTTTTACCAGAATGATCGTCAAAAAAAAAAAAAAGAAAGAAAGAAAGAAAAAGAAACAGGATGCTCAGAGAGAGAATTTGGAGTTCTCTGTCCTTGGAGATATTCAAAACTCAACTGGACGTGGTCTTGGGCACTGTGCTCCAGCTGACCTTGTGGGAGTTTGAAGTGGGTGATTTTCAGAGGTCCTTTCCAACACACCCGCTCTGGATTATTCTGTGGTTCAGCACGTGGTGAGTGCAGAATCTCCTCTGGAACTGAACTGTAGTGCTGCTAAACAGCTACTAAGTAAAGAAAAGACAGAACATGGTTGAGGAGGCAAAACGTCCTTCCTTTTGAAAAAATCATCCACTGAGAAACTTTTTGGCTTTTTTTTTTTTTTTTTTTTTTTTTTTTTTTTTTTTTTTGAATCAGCAAAACAGGTTTTTTTAATGGAAGGAGCTTATCTAAGCAGAAAGCAGAGAATCATTCCCAAGGAAAGAGAAGCAAGGGATGAGTGCAGAGGGATGAATGGTGATTGCACAAGAGTTGGCAAATGCAAATATTTCCAAATATAATGGCATTAAGTGTTCATTGTGAAATTAGATCGGCTTTTTAAGAGCTTCAGGGTGAAATAAAACACAGTATTCAGCTAATTAGACAAAGTTAAAAGATAATGTTAAACACTTTTCCTTCAAAAAGTATTTGTCTGCACAACCATGCATTTTAATATAGAACTGCTGGAGATGGCAGTGTTATCGAGTGATCTGCCATTAAAGGAATTATAATTCAGGTCTTTTTAATTCCCTATTGTGGAAATCTTTAAATTAGAACATATCTAAACTGAACAAATCTGTAGTTCTCCTAAGAACAATGCTGACACAGTCCTCTGATGTTCATTAAAAATTGTTATGCCTTGATTTCTATATAATGGGACGTGAGGAAATTTGACAATACTTGCTGGGTTTGGTGCCTGACCCAGCTCCTTACTAAAGCATCTGCCCAACATTAAACATGGAAGGAGTTTAATCAGAGATGGTGAGACTCGTGATGGGCTGAGATGGACTGAAACACGATGGCCTCTAGTTGCCATCCTTTACTTTGAGCATCATGAGTCAAAGGCTATCTTTCTTAAAATATAATTCAAGTCATTAGTCATCAAAAGTGTATCGAGTTGAGAATATTAAAACTGACATGAAATGAATGGTTGCTTTGATAACTTGCATCTGTGCATTTAAAACCAGGCCTTAGTCTTGCATATGCTTATCGGCTGTTAAAAGTGCATTGCTCAGCAACTTTGAGGCTCTTTAATAGACTGTAGCAACAAGAAGGCTTGCTGATGAATCTCCTCTGTAATTAAAAAATATATATTAATCAGAAGCAGGAATGTTGTGCACTTTCAATAGATATTTTATAATCATTCACTAGCATAAAGCAATATGTTGGTTTTTTTTTTCTTGAGCCAAAGGAATGTAACAATTAATACTTGTAACTTTAAATGCTGTAAGACAAATAATGTTACTATGAAGAGTAAATATTTCTATTCTGTTCTGTTTCTTTTTCTTTTTTTTGCTAAAACTTTTTGATATTGAAGGCACTGTTGCAGGACTGCGGCATAATTTGAAACAGGCATTTGGTTAGTATTGGAAGTTTCATGTCTTTTATTCATTTTTCTTTAGCTTGGATGAGATTTGCTTTCCTCCTTCGAAGGACATCACTCATCCAAATTTTTTGTTTTGCTCTTTGTAGCCCAGATTCTGGTGATACAAAAAGGCCCATGATGTGCTTATCCTTAAGTATGGGTCTATGCCCTGTCCTTAAGCATGTACCCTATGTAAGCATCCAAATGTGTACTGGTGTAACTTCTTGAATTAAGGGCCAGAAGCATATGGTAATTTGATTATAAAATGTACTTGTCTATCCCTGGGGCCCATAGGCATGCTTTCAGCATTTAGTATAACATTTTCAGTATTTGCTGCAAACGCAGCCACCACAAAACAAATCTGAAAATAATTCCACAACTCATGCCACATGTCTGCAGTTCCACACGTACTGCGCGCATAGGGAAGCAATGAGGCGCTCCCTCAGAGCCTCTAACGCGATAGTGCTCAGCCTTGGGGACAAATCTCCACGTGAGCAGGGTCGCCCCATGTTCAGAGCTTTGAAGAGGTGCCTAACTGTCTCGCAATCTGTACAACATAAGGATCCACTAAGATGCATTTGTTCAGTTAATTAAAAGTATGTTTTCAAGCAGTAATTGTGGGGTCATGCACTGCCGTTCAAATATTTGATTTCATTTAATTAAAGTGTGTTACTGTTCCTTACAATTGCATTCTATCCTAAGAATTTTATCTTAATGCTTTTATTCAGGATGTATCTGGATAATATTGTGCCTGGCATGAACGTGGTTATTAGTTTACTGGAACTTTTTTTCAGAGTTGCAAGAGAATTTTTTAGCCTGTCTCAAATTAACAGAGAGCTCTTAGAAGGAACTCATTGTTCTGCATTTGTTTGCTAATGGAAAGACACCCACCGACTTCTGTAGAATCTGGTCTGGGTGTAGAGATGAAAAAGATGTTACAAGTGCTGCGAAAATGGAGAAAATCGTATAACAGTCTTTGTAAAGGATCTTCCCAATGCACTCCTGGTTTCACTGATCCAAAGATGAGCTGTATTACCAGTCAACAACATCCCAAACCAAGTGCTCGTCTATATTTTGTATTATTTTCTACTTCCACGCAACTGCACAATAATTTCCCAATCTATTTACCTAAAAGAAAAAAAAATGGATGATAGATAAAGTTTCATTTATCAGATATTAACTCTAAGAGAATTATATGGTATTTTCTGGAAAAAAAAAAATCATGCCCTAGACAAATAGTACTTGATTTGGGACTATTTTTGTTGTTGCTACAAAAAGTAACAAGTGAATAACTAAGTTTCAGTCGGGAACAAAGGAAACTATAAAAATTTGCCTTTTTGCTAAAGCCAGATTCTATCAAATTGAAAATTTGATAGTGAAAACAGCAAAAAGCAAACATGCATAATGCAAATAAATTCAGTTTGGGTTTTTTGTTTGATTGAGGGCTTTTTTTTCCCCCTTTTTAAAGTACTTGGTTTGGACAGAAAGACAAATTCTTCCAAGAGTAACTTCTTTCACCTTTGCATGATATTAATGTAATTTAAAGTAGTCCTGGTTTCTTTGGGTGTGATGATACTAAGGATTTGGACAAGAATTAAAGCCATTGAGATGAAACATCACATATCTGGAGTAGCGTGTCTGCAGTAAGAACAATATTGATTGCTGTGGCAGAAAACTGTGATATCAGGTCACCTTCCAGCCATTGATTGTTGATTGTCTTCTTCCAAGCTGCCAATGGTGACTGCATTAATTGTGCTGCTGAACGTAGTGATTTCTTATGTTTTCACCATTTTACCTCCATCCATTTTCCTAAAATGATCGAAATGTAATAACCATAAAAAGACTTGAAATAGGAGCTAGAGAAGTTTAAAAGAATAATGTTTTTAAAATGCTGATCGACAACATTAAATAAAATTAGTGTCATTACATTTCCTCTGGCAAGACTTAGGCAAATTTGAGAACACGGGCAGGAGAAAAAAAAAAGAAGAAATAAGCCAGGGAGAGATGTCATGGGCTGCCAGGGAAAGATCTCTGGAACATGGCTAAAAAGGAGGAGCTGGTCTGCAGGTCTTTGTTAAATGTTTTATTTTGACAGTTTGTTTCTGTTCAAGTTCAGCTCACTGACATCTGTCTTTACTGCCTATGTACGTACATGCTTGTGTTTTATCTGTTCTTCTTTTTATATATGCATGTGTGTAGATGTACAGGTGACAATTTATGACTGAAAGGCTGATGTTTTTCAGTTTATAAAACAAGAACAAGTGAAAGGCTGTAGAAGCTTTCATAGTTTGCAGCTAAATAGCTTTTACAGCACAGAGCTATGGTTGGAGTTATACGACTCCAATTGTGGTCCTTGTGTGACTATACTGAGCATTCACCTGCTACTAAATCAAGGGGTGTTCTCAACTCATGGTTAACACCCAAATACCTCAGCTGGGAAAGATTCCTGTTGCACCACATTGCATGCACATACCCAGAGATGCTATGTTCCAGCTTTGTGTGTAATAAGCAGCACTCATTGTGGGTGAAAGGAAAGGAAAAGCTTGCTTGACTGTTTTCAGGAGTGCATCCACAAATCCCTACAATGACACGTGGATCATGAGCATGGACAGCACCTCCTTACATGCCCTTCCCTCCAGCTGGAAGAGTTCCACAGAGGAAAGGGCTTCAGTTTTCAACAGGGGAAAGCTGGAACACAGCAAGGCTTCAGAAGACACCAAAGGAGAGGTCTGTGTGCCATCCTTAGTGCTGGTATTGGCAATTTGTATGTTTAAGTCATGTAATTTGCCTAGGTCTGTGATTTCAAAGTATGGATCATGGAGTGCTGAGCAAGCCATCAATTAGAGCCATCTTCCACTCACCTGCAGCACTGCACTTATCCCACTGTCCTGAAAGGAACATTGCACATCCAGACAAATCCAGAAACAAGACCTTTGCCTGTCCTTACTACTCTTCCAGATTCTTAGCTCATTTCAGCTACGATAAAAGCTGTTTCCCAAGCCAAACATGTACTGTTAGATAGCAGCAGCATTGACAAAGTGTCTCATTTGAAGTCATTGAGGCGTTCATGATTCCATGCAGTGAAACAAAACTCAGGATTTCTTTAGGTATTGGTTTTATTGAATTATGTACAATATAATATTGATGTTGCTTGTTAACCAGCTTCTTAACATAGGAGCCTTCACCATACGTTTTTAATATGAAATGTACTCGTACAATCATTCGATTCTTAATATATTTAATGGTTTGCAAAATAAGGGGGATGGAAAGTATTCATTTTTCACCATAAGTGAGCTCTTACAGAGAGGGCAGGCAGGATTTCAAGCAGAGCTTGCTGTGCTGGTGCTGTAAGTCCAGGCACCTTACATGTGCCAGAAAAAGAGCATCTGTAAATGTTGTTACAAGGAGATAGATGTACCATGAAGTTTCAAAGGCCTGGAGAGGCATGTGGAAACTGCCTCTGATAATACAGCTGACAAATTAGCAGTTTCTGGTGAGAGGCTCTTTTAGAAGGCTTTCCTTTTCTTTTTTCTTTTTTTTTTTTCCCCTTTTACCTAAGTCTGGCCACATGGATTTTGGACATGTGGGAAAAGTAGACTTAAAGAGATGATAATTCAAGTTGTTGCAATAACAGCTCCAAGACCCAATTTGAAAGGCCACCCCCTGCCCCCTCCCTTGACTGGCTTGAAATGCGATACCTTTCATAAAAATAGTGGGAAAGAAGCAACTCTCCTAATCCCTGCCTTTGATGGCGGCGTGGACTATTCCTTAGGGAAATTTGTCCAGGGAGGCTGGTTTCAAGGCTGGTGCTATGGGCCAGATACATCTGGTGCATTGACCTCGTATTCATTTTCTTCTCTACGTTGATCATAAACCAAATTTTAGTACCTTTGTATCCATCCTTCCTACAGACAGCTGCAGCTTTGGGATGGTGTTTTGTTTAGATATGGTAACAGCTGTCCAAGTGTCACAATTTGCCTATTCCTTCAAATTATACTCACTCAGAGACGGTTCTTTCTTTCTTTCCTTTTTGACAGAAGATTTATTAAATAAAAATGAGCATGGCGGTATTGTTATCTGGGAAGATCAGATGTGTCATGTAAGCTGTAGGTTGGGCACCTGCCATCAAATATTTAAGACAACATCTTAGGATAAAGTGTAGCATGATTTTTAATTTTAAAATCCCTTCTTGCAGCAGAAAAAAAAAATCATCTTAGATTCTTCGTTTCTAAAGAAAAGAAGACTTAAAACTACATTTGATAATCAAATTCCTCCACCTATGTCCTTGCTCTTTAAGTGTCTATTTAAAAATAAGCAGTAATACTTTTCCCCAAACTTCAGTATATTTACCTTTATCTGTTCTTTTTGTTTGTTTTGAAACTACTCAGCCAGTCTTTATATTCCTCAAATTCTTTACTGCTAACAGTTTGGGATGTGGATAAAGTACCAAACAAGTGTCACCGCAGTGTTGTACATAGTGCTCTATGGTACATAAATTCTGAATTAACGTCAAACTAAAGAGCTGCATGCATTTTCATAAATGTCCTCACTGACTTCGTTGTTTAGTAGCCAGACAAGGAAAGAATGCATATGGATTACAAGGTGTTATGAGCCTTTCTAGCAAAAGAAGTAAACGGAGTCGTTCACTAAGGTGATTGGCTTGTGTTTTGACTCAGAAAACTGCAAAACGAGTTAGAGAGGGAAGAATGGGATTTGCTGTTCCTGTTCAGCAATGCCTGTCTGCTCACTGCAGCCGGGTGGGAAGAAGTAAAGATTCAGCTCTGTTTCATCTGATTCTGTAAAAGAAGCAAAACAGTGGTTCATGATTTTGATGCAGAAGGACATCTGTAACTGACGAGAGGTTTACCGACGTATTTAATTTCAGTAGCAGTAAAAAGAGCCTACTGCTCAAATCATTAACTGGCTAAAGCTCTGGCATTCCTTCCTACGACTTTACAAGTTTACATTAAGCGTGCTTTTGGTTGTCAGACTCCTGTTGTGACATATTGTTTGAGTCAGACTTCATCAATCTACAAAGCATTACTTGAGGTCTGATGGCATGTGCGCACACCCAGTATGGTGTGTAGAAATGGCAGTGATACAGGATTCTGTAATTACTACTTTTCTTTTTAACCCTTAAAACTTTGGGGCATTAAATTTTTGACCTGAATTTTTTCAGAAAGCAATTAGTTGCTTTATCTGCATACAAGAGATAAAATATCGTGGCATTGATGATTTTTCATGTGCAGATGTTTTGCTTTTGGCACATCTGTGTGCAATAAATCCATTTTCTGTGTAGGAATGGTATTTTAATGTATGATTTAATATGAAACCTTGAATAAATAGTTTAAATTGAAATTCCTTGGGAGCAAACCAGAATAGCAATAGCTATGGGTACTGCCTATATCCTTTTTTTGCACATTAGTACAATAGCCAATTGCTTTTAAAAAGCAACAGCCTTACTACTATTGCGTGACACACAAACGGATAAACGTAAAGCATTCTTACACAGTCCATCAGCATTTCAATTCTTTCTCCTGTTTCTCTTTTTCCATCTGTGCTAGCCCACAACTTGGGCTTGCAGCTAGAGCATGGCATTGGCAATGAAGAGCAGAAACAGGGGCACGGCTGGTAGAGCAGGAGCGTCGGCTGTGCTCCATCCACATCCTGTCACCCATCTGGGACCCTGGGGCAAGGCGAGATCTCCTCTGTTGTAAAGCCTATGTAGATTACATAGGTTTGTACATCTGAACAAATGTACGTGGATGTCTGTAGAGAGCAGTGCCAGGCAGAGCAGGGCTGTGAGGGAGGTGGTTAACGCTCAGCCCAGTGGTTCAGCCAGCAGTAGCTTTTGCATTCCCTGTGCTCAGCTGCCAAAAAGCCAACTGTACTGCCACATTAGCACTTCTGTTTGAGTGAGGATAGTTCAGAGGTTTGGTGTTCATTTCTCGCACTGGTCCCTACAAATGTGGTGATTATTGGGCAGTGATGCCCAACTTTTCTGTCCTTCATCTGTTTGCATATGAGGGTTCATTATTGGTTATCTACACATATAAATATATGTGTACATATAAGCAGAGCTATTCAGAGATGTTTGTTTGCTGGGGGTTTATCTCAGCTTTCTGAAGTATTTTATATGTAAGGTCTGCGTCCTGATGCATGTTGAACATGCATCATATATCACAAATATATGTTTCTAGACACCATTCTGATGTTTTAGATAATGCTCTAAATTCTTGTAAACTGATCCCTGGTAATGCACTCAGTAGTAACCCTGGGCATCAAAAGTTCTTTTTTAAAAAAGAAACGCTGGTTTAAAATAGAAACATGTGCCTCTTTTGAAGTGTATGTTGTTATCAAGTGGTACTGACACCAATGTTGTGCCTTTTATTCTGTACAGTGCAAGGCCTGTGTCTATGTGCAGGCCTGCCGTGGCTGAGGAGCGCTCTGTGCAGCTGACCAGCAGCTCTCCTCCTCAGCTGAGCTGTGTTAACAGCGAGCGGTATTTTGGAAGCCATGGGTACCAATCCCGTTTCCAGCCTTGAGGGCTGTTCTGTTTGCATTGAGTCTGCAGTCCTTGCCCCATTACTGGCCTGGGGCTGCACAGAAGTGGGCCATAGCACCAGAAGCTGAAAGGCAAGCAGGCCCCATGTGTTACCAGCAGCAGCACAGCCCTGCTTTGGCAGTCCCTCTGACCTGAGCTCCTGGAAGTAGAAGGGAACTTCAGCAGGTTTGCAGGGCGTTGCTCATAGCAATAAGAGACCTTAAAGAGCAGTGTCAAGAGAGATGTAATGACCCGGTAGATGAAGAGCCAGGTAAGACAGTGCTCTTGGTTTCTGTCTCAGGCTGTGCCAGATGCTTGCTGCGTGACCTTGGGTGGAAGACTAATTCTTTCAGTGTCTCAGTTTACGCATTAGTGAAATTAGAGTAATGATACTTACCTATCTCACTGGGGCTTTTTGAGGCTTAATTAATTGATATTTGTAAATCACTTTGTGATCCTCTAGTGAAAGTTGTTAGAGAACTGCCAAGTATTTATCCACTGTTTTTTCTCCTGCTGGTCTGCAGTCATCCATCTATTATCTAAAAGCACGCTCACGACTAGCAACAGATACTAGCCAAATTGTTCTTAAAGGGAGATGTATGGAAGCTTTTACAAAATTGCTTTTGCAAATTACCAAGCTTTTTGAAGTACCATGTGTGGGGATGCAGTGAAATACAGTGCAGACAAGTGTTGGTGTTACTCGCTGAGCCGACTGGGGCTGTGATTTCTTGTGTAATATCTTTCAATGAATCCAAATGTGCAGGAGTATTTTGAATTTCAAATGGACCTTTCTTTTAATTGATTTGCCTTTGGAAAATTCTTCAAGGCTCCTAATTTTTTTTTTTCCTGCGGCTTACATTCCAGTAACTGGAATGTAAGTGTTTCAAACTGGGGCAGCAGATGAACATGGGGATTTATTGCCATCACTTATTTTGTTCTTTCTTCTCCATCTGAAGCACCCAGTGGGCTGTGCCATGCTGTGGACTCTGCAATGGCAGCAGGCTCCCACAGGCGGGATGCCATGACCAAGCAGCAGAAAGTGTCCCACTTGTCCCCTGGTCTCCTCTTGCTCTATGCCTTCCCTACCTATTCTGCAGCTCATGGGGGCTCCTGGTGCATCAAGGATTCAGGCCAACATTCACCGATGGAGGCAGGAGAGGCATGGAGCTCCCAGCACATCAGCTGCACCAGAAAGGGCACAATGCCACCAGTGAGCATAAACCACACCGGGGCTGCTCTGGGGTAAGCTGTGACAGCACATGGCATTGCCATGCCTGTTTAGCTGAGCTCATGGTAGTATCAGGAAGGGGAAAAGTTTAATGACACTGAAATAGGAAAAACTATAAAAATGGAACAAAATTCCCATCCCCAGAACTCTGAACGCAGAGCCAGCCTTTACAAGCCTGCTGAGCCTCTGATAACTTCCGTTCCCAATAGTACATCTCATCTCCTGTTGGTTTTCTTTTTCAGTAGCTACAGCTGGAGGAAACAAGAACATGCTAAGGGTTTTATTTCTTGCTGGAATTAAATGTAGAGATACTGATATTTCCTGCTGGAAATAAACTTAAAAAAATAAGATCAACACAGCATTCCCAAAATGAATGGGACTGCTCAGCTCTCTTGGCTTGCAGGCACCCCGTCTCTTCCTGTGGCTGCAGGAAGCCGAGCTCCTGGCTGCCCTTGGGGAGTTCTTCCTGAATCCAAAGCAGCTGAGGGCTATCCTTGAGACCTGAGCATTGCACGTGGCACTGAGCAAGAGCCCAGCATTTCACATTCCCTCCTCTGCATCTCAAAAGTTTGGTCTCCTAATTTAAAATCAATATGCTTCCACAGAATGTTTTTTTTTTTCTTTTTTTTTTTTCTAACAGCTGGTGTATTCTAATGAAAACGATCTCATTGGGAAATTCCCAGGCAGATGTAATACTGGGGCCCGTGCTCCTCTGGTTCTATTCTGGTATTTCAGTAGCATCTCTGAGCTGCCAGCTGAACATCAACCCCAACTTCTGCAGTGTTAAAAGTGTTACAGGCAACGGATTGGAAGGAATGTGGAGAATCCTGCTAGGGGATTGCTGCTGTTGGTACTCATTATTTAGCACTTGGTAAAACAATGGTTCTGACTGTAACTTTATTACAGGTGAATACAGCGTGAGAATTAAAACAGTATGATTTTACTCAAAACTGAATCAAAAGCAAGGGTCAGGGGAGTTTTTGTAAATGGCATTTATTATGTTGTACTATATATGCTGTCCTTCCTTCTGTGCTCAGCTTTCTTTTTCACTTGTACTCTTTTTCTTTTATATGGCCATGTGAAGCTTCCCATCTCTCCTGCTTTGAATCCCCTTTATGCAGAAGTGTGTTCATACCTCTTACCATCTTATCGTATACCTGGTGTGTGCCAGCTCTGCCCCTTCCACATGGTTCTCAGCAGAACATCTGGTCATTGCTGACCATCAGCTGGTGATATCACCACTGCCGGTGTCACAAAGACATGCAGGGTGTCAGCATGTTTCACATTCAGGTCACAATATGTTTCCTGTGATAGTGAAATACTCGCTTGTTTTTTTCACCTAAATCCTTTCAGTGATGCAGCATTAGCCTCAGCACCAAGTATGGATGAGTTCTGTAACTGAACTGCTGCTCAGGGTGGGAGCAATCAGCTCAGTTGTGATGGGAAGTCCTTAAGTTGGCTTTGCTGCTGGTGGAAATCCATTTTGCAATTGCATTCTCAGAAAACTGTACATAGAAGTAAGCACTGCTATGGACAGCTGAGACATGGGGAGCTTTGGTTTTTAACTACTGCTGGTATTGCACTTAGCTGGCTGGAGACTGAGTCATGCACCAAAGGCCCAGTTTTCTCTAATGGAGGGATTCATTTTGAATAGTTTTATTTGGGTGAGTATCTTCCAGGGACTGTTAACAACAGGGGGAAGTGCACAAAATCACCCTCATAATACAACCTCATAAGAATGCTTTTACCTACTGTGAATTAATGCTCCTGCCACTGTTGTTTGCACTGAAATGTAGTGCAAGCTGGAAGAGTTCCCAGGCTAGTCTAAAGCAGGTAAATCATGTGCAAGATTTTAATTTCCTAACATTAAACAAATGGCCTTCAGATGAATGAATAGAAATGTAAATAGCAATCTGGTAACAATTTGGTGATTGATTTTTAACTTTGATTTCTTTTGGAAATTTATCCTTTATTTTTATGAAAGTCTTTTATGGTAGGTGCAGTTTATTGGCCTTCTTAATGATGGCTGGTTTCACTATAGAGAAGAAACAAAAGGAAAAAAACAGACTTGAACTGTTCTGGAAAATAACTAGAAAGTAGGAATGGACAAGAGAAAAAAAGTTCTCAGATCCTAAATAAATGATAAGGCACTACTGAACTCTTGCTTCCATTTAGAAAGGGGCAAAATGCAAAATGTTCAGAACAAGCCTTCCGAAGCTGACCGTGCTGAGATGTTCAAAGCTGAGACCACGCAAAGTATTGGGAGAAACATGGCTGTGTTTTCTACCATGTTTTATAGGGTTCTACTGGTTCAGTTGCTCTTGGTGCCTAATTTGTGGCAATTCTTTCTCCAGTGCACAATGTGTACCCTTAGTGTGTTTTTCCACAATACTAGTCCTGCAGTGCCAACCTCAATGCATCCTGCTTATTTCTGTTTTCCTGCTAATGAGTTTGTTGGGATTTTTTAGATGGTGGGAATATGATCATAAGGAAGGCTTGGTTTAGGGCTTCAAGCTGAGAATGTGAGCTAACTTCACAGTCCAGCCATGTCAGTGGAAGACCCCAACAGGAGATGTTCACATCCTATATTGGACCTGTGTCTTTGTGTTTCCAAGTGAAATTTCTGCACTTCACAAAGCTTTGGTATTAATAAGGTAATCTTCCCACAAAGACATCCAGACAGGGCATCCCGAAGTATCACATTTTATCAGTTTTGATAGAAGGTGTTTATGAGGGAAGGGGAAGGATCAGAGTATTCAGTGAATTAGACTTAGACACAGACCATGCACAATTACACAAATGAAAGAACCCCTCTTTTGAGATTTCGTTCTTGTCCCCAAGAACTTCTGATCACAGAAAAGTCGTGTGTGAGGGTGTGAGACTGTGAAGCTCACTGCAGGACTGCAGCCCTATCTCATCGAGGGCCACTCAGGTACTCAGCAAACATCTGATGTTGCCATATCTGGCCCAATATCTAGTTATAATGTATTAAAAATAAGCACTCTGTGAGAAGTGAAACAGGATTTTTATCTGTTGGAATTTATGAAGCAAATAGCATGCATGCATGTGCACGCGCTGTTCCCCAAAGAACGCTGCTTAAATGATTGTTTGCAAAGTTGAACAGCTATAGGGAATTCATTTGGAAGCTGGCTTAAAATACAATTAGCTTGCTGTGCAAAAACCATCGTGATAGCTCTGGTGCTTCCTTATTGACAGAGACTGCAGGGGTAGCAATGAAATTATAAAATAAATCTCCCGACCAACCGTCAGCGTTCATTTGAAAGAGGGCATTCAGCTACAGTTCCAAAATCAGCTGCAGTATATTCTACCGAAGTACTTTGACTATAATTATTGGGATCCTGAATGAGATAAGAGTGGCAATTTCATTATCAGATAACGTTAACATATGCTTAGAAGGATTCCAACTTGATAAGAATCGTGATGATGTTTTCTACTCAGTGAAAATATCAACATCTAAATATTTAATACAGTCACAGAGAATGTAAATGAAGTAAATTTTCAGAGTAAAATGAGACGAAGAGCCTCCCCTAGTGCCGTGCTTTCCTTTTAATTTTTGATGACTGTTTGTTCTTCTGAAGCTTACATAAGCACTATCACAAAATCCTGAAGCCCTCTTCTTCCCTTCCTCAGCGATACGACTAAAGGCACGTTTAGCTCACATGTTAATTCAGGAACACGCCTAACTGCTACTCTGCTCAACAAAACTGTGCCACAGCTTTACGATGTGAACTAATTTGTGAGCTGAGAATCCTCCATTCATTTTGCTCATGAAACCCAGCCGTACTTTATGTAAGAATGCGGAGAAGAAAGACAAACGGTTTATCCTCTAAGCCACCCAGCATCCTGTTCCTGATATTTCAGTAACATATGCTAACATATGCTTTCCTCAAGAACTTCAAAAACATGCTTTTAGCAGCAATGAAAATAGTACCATACATCGAATTCAACTTTAAACCTCATAGTTTACCTCTAATACCATTACCTCATGTATAGAAGAAAATGTAAATCTAAAATATGCTGGTGATTATAACCTTTCTTCCTGACAGACACTGCAATATAAATGCACATAAATTGAATTTCTTCTTTAAAGAAATCTGAATACCTTTGGAGCATTTTAGCAAATCATCTCCAGCCCTTATGGCACAACTTCAATGGACTGTGGAAAAGTGCTCTCCCTATGGCATGACTCCTGCAACAGAAGGACACAGCAAGGCACAGACATGCCAAGAAAAATAGAATGTACTCCATTGATATTCAAAATTTATTTTATTAAACTTTCACAAAAGACTGAAAAACTGGAAGCTGGTTTTATTAGAAAAGGCATTCAAATATTAACTCTATGAGTGCTGTTTGCATTGCTCATCTGGAAAAAATAACAATGGAAGATACACAGTTTGACTTTGCTCCCTCAAATTGTTGCTTGATTCCTTGCGTTAACCATTAAATCAGAAACTGTGAGAGTGGATAAGCTGTTAGTAGGGGATCCTGATGCCGATTCTTATCTGGTAGATAAGAATTCCTCAGAGGGGTTCTTCCTCAGGGGAGAAATGAGTGCATTTGAGCAATCTTGTGCTAATTAGCAAATATGCCAATTGGCGGATAGCAGCCATATTTCAGCATCCCATTTCTAAGGGAACATATGGCAACGTTCCTGAATACCGTCAGCTGTTGGTGTTTATCTTAGAATAAGGATGGGAAATAAAGATGCCAAAAAAAGTATTTTTCATTGCGGCAAATACTAATATTTCCATAATATGTTGGAAGGATAAACTCACTGAAGTTTTGTAAGTGTTGGGCAGAGTGGAGAATGGCCAAGGTTTGCTCTGAGCTGGCTGGATTGTTTTGCCTCAGTCAAAACAAGGCAGGTGTTTACTTTAGCAAGGTGAGATGCTTCAGTGCAGTAATGTTTTTAGCCTCGTCCTGCATAGTGCAATGCACATAACTTATGGCAGTCTGGGGGATTGAAAGAACTGCACATTGATGGAGGCTTGTCACATGATATATTTTAGGATGATCTACTGCCAGGTAAATTCGTGGTTTAGGAAAGTTACCTCGGTGATGAAATATTACCCTTAGCCTTCGGCTCCACATATGATACAGACTTTCCAACTTCAGAACTGTAGAAATTGGTAAATGCTGCAACTTGTCAATAAACATAATGTGTGTGAGTGTCAGCGCTGCCCCGCTCTGTCGCTGCAATTAAAGGTCTGTGTGAGCTTTGATTCCCTATAACCACCTGTTTTTGGAGCATTATAATTTATGCATAAACATTTATTCATGGTAAAAATCAAGTATGTGACCTAAGCTAAAAAACATTTTTTAATAAACAAAGCCTGTTTTGATGCAGAGTTTACTATTTATGTTTTGAAGAAATAATTTTCCATAGAAATGTTGTGAAAGAAGACTTGGGCTATTTGTTTTTATGAATGACAGTGCAGGGACATGCAGGATGCATGGCACAGCCACATGGTGCTGGATAACCAAAGTGCTCCTCCAGAGTCCTGTGCCATCTGAGCACCATCCAGGTCTTCATCATCAGCTATGCAACCGTCCTCTCCATTTCTCCACCCACGTTAGGAGAGGCAATGGATAAAAACCTCAAAGCTTCCCAGTAGCTTAGGGCCAGATTAGAGTTAAGGCTGCAAATGGCTTTTAAAATCTGCCCTTTAGACTCCTTCTCAGTGAGGCAATGAAGCACTTAAGAGTCTGAGTCTCATCGAGAGCCACTGGGATTTAGACCCTGTGTGCCAGAATAAGTCTCTGAAGGTTCAGATAGTCATTTTGTTTATTGAATGCATGCAGACATTTTCGTGCTCTTTCAGACACCTGACTGCATTTGGGAATCTGACCCCAAGACGCATCTGAATGTCCTGTGCTTACAACATGAGCTGATGCTGTGCCAAGTCACCTGGAACACCTCATTTGTCTATGCTAGCAATTTAAGTAAAACTTGTTTGAGTATTCAAACGAGTGCCTTTTAAAATCTAAATTAATTCCCTAATCCTAACTATGGCAAAGGTGGGAGAACAAGCACGTGTGTTTCTGGCCAATGCTCTGCTTTGGTTGCTGCAAGGACACTGCTGGTGTTGATGCAGCAGTAGTTCTGTGGTAACCTGGGCAGGCAGGGAAGTATTGTGGTAGGCAGGGAAGCATTGTAGTAGGCAGGGAATCATTGTGGTAGGCAAGACACTGCCTGGAAGGTTTGCCTTACTTTCTGGCCCTGCTTCATCAGTCCATGGCTGAACACTGCCCACTGATGATGCCCACAGTCTGTGCTGCAGTGATTATTGTGGCAAAAAAAAGCTTGATAATGTTGAAGATGATAGCTTCAAAATCAGAGGAAATATAAAATGATCTCTAAACTTGCAATCTTTAGGTCCAATGAATTTTAAGACAAGCTTCTAATTTTGGCCTCAGGTCACAAAATGTGAATGTTTGGGGTTGGTGATGATGTACAGAATGATGGTCATTTGCGCGTCTGCCTGTCAGTACACACATTTGAAAGATCAGTTCTTCCAGGAAGAATTCTTGTTCCCTTCCAGTATCAATTAGCTGCTCTCTTTGGTAGGTGATTGTTTCTTTTGGAGATCTGAATGTGTTTTAAAAATAGATACATAACCTCCCCTTCCCCCAACCCCTGTAGAGTTGGTCATCTGGAGACGATCCTCAATCACAACTCTGGGCTCTGAAACTGAGGTTTGCAATAGGAATGCTGACAAAATGCTAACTATGCCATAATTCAATAGCTATGTAAATATGGGACATAATGTACTTAATATGCTAATCTCTGAGTATCGAGAAGAACAATCTCAGTGGAGCAGAACTCAGCTATGGTGTAACAACGTTTTGCTCGCGGGAAAGAAAGGGAAAGAATTGCGAAGCCTGTGAGAGCGAGCTGCTTCTTCTGGTTAGCCCTGGCATTTCTGGGAGAACAAACAGCATTTCTTAATTTTCACTTCAACCACTAGCTGCTTTTCTTTATGGTATGTCCTGCCAGTTAGACTTGATTCTGCCATGTTTTCAATGATTTATTTTTGTTTGACAATAACGTAAAACACAAACCAGCTGATGCTAGGTTTTAGGTCCATTAGCTGGGAACCACAAACCTATGCCATGTCACTTTTTCTTTTTATAGTGCTGTTTCAAACTTACTGGCATAATTGATTGATCTTTTTCTTTGTCTGGATTAAATGATGCTTTTGGCCAGAGTTCCACACCAGGAAGCCAAATTTTCTTACTCTTATGACTCCCATCTCAGTGTTGCTTGAGACTAACTACGTAGTACTCAAATGCCTCATTTGTAAACACACAATTATGGACACAAAATGTGCTTCTTAATGTTTCCCCAATTTGATTCTGCTGCTACTCTAGTGATGGCTGCTGGTGTACCAGCCAACTCATTTGTACTATGCCAGCGCTCAGAAAAACGCGTTAAACTGTGCCTGGATAATGTGCAAATACTTCAACCTGATGCTTTTAAAAAGTCAGTCCCTAAAGAATGTACTTGCAGATGGGGTTCTGTTAAATACATGTATCTACGCATACACCCTGTGTGCCACTACATGGATTTTGGCAGGATCCAGTTAGCAGAGGTGCTGGCAGGTGATTCCTGCAGAGGCCTGCAGATTCCTGCATTGCAGTGGGACTCCCAGACATTAAACAGGAGGGGGAATGGCTGTTTACAAGGGTAGATAGTGATAGGACAAGGGGGAATGGTTTGAAAACTGAGACAGGGGATGTTTAGATTAGATATTAGGAGGAAGTTTTTCAGCCAGAGGGTGGTGAGGCACTGGAACAGGTTGCCCAAGGAAGTTGTGGATGCCCCATCCCTGCAGGCATTCAAGGCCAGGCTGGATGTGGCTCTGGGCAGCCTGGTCTGCTGGTTGGTGACCCTGCACATAGCGGGGGGTTGGAGTTAAATGAGCATTGTGGTCCTTTTCAAGCCAGGCCATTCTATGATTCTTTGATTCTATGATTGCCCAAGAGCCACACTCAGCCCATGGGACATAGGGGTGGCAGCCAGCCTGTCCCCTTCTGCTGGGCTGCTCCAGGCAGCACTACCCGGTGCTAGTTCAGTCCTGCACCCCCGTGCTCCCTCGGTAGCTGTAAGAGAAAGGGAAAAAGATCTCCATGAACTGCAGAAGAAAATGGGATGAAATCAGACTGTGGAAACCTTTTCCACGTTTTAAATCTTCTTTTTGTATCTGTGGGCTGTTCAATGCGTTATGAGCCAGCTAATACTTGCTTCTGAGAAGCCTGGAGGATAGACAGATGATCTGGAGGGGATGCGGGATGAGGTAGAGCCAATCTTTCAGACTTGTTGAGGTTCTGAAGAGGCTGTCTATACAATAAGGCGTGTGGGCAGCTGGGTGCTGGGCAGGAGGGCCTGGCGAGCTGGTAGCAGTTGTGCAGGGGAGCAGGTTTTGGCGAGGTCACAAAGCAAAGAGTAAAATCAAAAGGAAATACCATTTCCTCAGCTACAAGGTATTAATATCCTGTTCAATTTAATTTCAACCTTCTGTTATTGCAAACCCTTTAATATGTAATGTCACCTCGACAAGGATTTTCCTACAATATCAAAAGCGAGTTTTTCCCTAACTGTTGTCACAGAGCCTGCTGCAGCTCTGCACAATGCAGCCACCCAGGCAGCAGTCATGGAGGTGGCTCAAGGAGAGCTGTCCTTCTGGGCGAGGAGCTGCCCCAGCCTTGCTCAGCTGTGCTGCTGGCTACCAGCCGTGCCAGAGAGCTGAAAGTGAGGAAGCATTCCTGTGCCTTAATAAAAAATGGGAGGGGATGAAATCAAACGGTGTGAAATAAACAGTTGCCACCTAAGGTGGCAAATTGCTGGTTCCATGGATATATAGCCTGGGTATGGTCAACAGCAGCACCAGTGTGGGGTAAGTGCTGAGCTGGTGCTCTCAGGCTGTGCAACACTGCTGCACATGAGTGTGCGGTGACAACCTGGCTGTGGGTGAGAGACACAGCAGGTACACACATCCCCATGTTTCTTTGCGCTGGGAGGTGAAGCAGTTACACATTAGTAAGCTAGAAGTGCTCTGGAAGAATCTCACACTATTATTTAAGGGAGAGGAGCTATCCCACTTCAGTTGATATTGATTATTCTGATTAAGTATGAAAAAGCATTTTCACAATGACACTTTCTGCCTTTACCATGCCATAGATCTCACGTTAAATTGCCCAGTCCTTTTTTCATGAGATCATGCAGTTTTTAGTTTCCCAGCTTGGTTTATCCCTAGTCATCTGCTGGAGACCAGGAGCAGGACACCAGAGCCTTCTAAGGACTCAGGACAAATGATAAAACATTTCAGTGTTCATTAGTATTAATTTCATGAGCAAGTTCTAAATCGTTCTTCCAGTACTGAAAAGTGACAAGATCCAAGAAACTGAGGATAGAAGATGTTAGCAATTCTCTTTTGCAAATCCATTTGTCTTAGGCATGAGATCTAGCTTTCCATTTGTATCCTGGGGAGCCAAATAAATCAATGTTTCATGAAGACCTTTTTTCCTACTTTTTGAAGATATTTCTCCATAATGGCCCTTTTTCCTTGTATTATTGAAATATTTCCTTTGGAATTACCCCTATTGCAGACACACTCTGAAGTCACCAACAACATGACTTCAGCTGTGCCTCTTTCCCACTGAGCGGCAGTTGAGATGAGGTAGCATTTTATTTAGGTATTTGGTGTTGAATCAATAGCTTCACTAACTTTCCCCTCTGTTCATCATCTACCTCATCTGTCTGTGTTTTGTTTTGTGTTGTTTTTAGTTAATTTTTAATTAGAGGGTCTCCCTCCCAGCAATGGAGCTCTCAGCATCCATTCGCGTTTCCCTGAGCAATCCAGGAAGGGTTCGGTTCTTTTCTGCAGTTTCATAATAATAACCAACCGTAGCACCTGTAACTCAGCTCACTCTCTGCTGGATCTGTAGCCATCACTCTGAGATTCAATGCCTCAAGCTGATGGCAGCCGTGCCTTTGGCATCCCACTGTCCCTACCACATTCCTGGAGCCGGCCAAAAAGACACAAAGCAGAGCCCCCAGAAATGTCCAGCATTGCTCTGACTTTTGGCGTTATCGTCACAAAAATTCTTCATTTGAAATTGTTTGCCATCTCTGGGATCTCGTGATGGTGTGACAGGGTCAGGTTCACTGTGAGGTTTCTCTTCATTTCAAAGCCGTCTCCGTTTCTCATTCAGAAAGTTTTACATTTTAAACCTCAAAACAAATAGCCTCGCTGATTCTCACCTGCCGTGTGAGAGTGCAGTCTGTGCTGCAGACTGCTTCATTGTCTACTGCCTAAACCAATTACAGATTAAAATAGAGAGAACAAATTTTGTGTACAACAGAAGTGCTTTTTTTAAAGTGCTTTGAGAGCCTCAGCTGAAAAACTGGTATTTTAACCACCTCGTCCAGCTTCAATATTTTATCATTTGAAAATATAAAGTGTGTAGGGGCTTTCTTTTACTAGTGACTTGGGAAAGTATAAAATCAATGCTTTCTCTATTTTCTGACTTTTATTAGCCTAAGAGTGGGAAAGTATACATTTAAAAATACATACACCCTATTTTTGTCTTTCAGCTGTTGAGAAAGCTTTGCTATTGCCCAGAGACATGGGAAACAGTGATGGATAGTGAGAGAGGGCAACCCATCTCTTTTATTCCCACTGAGCTCCATAATTTGTAACGCTTATTGTGTCTGAAGCTAAATCTCAGGCATTCCAGAGCCCGGATGCTGTGTGCCACAAGGACTGGAGCTCTGGGCTGGGAGGCAAAAGCCGTGGAGCCAGAGATTGAAGATCGACCTGGGGGTGGTAGCACAGGGATCAGTGCTCCGTGTTCCTGCTCCTTGTGCAGAGTCTGCATCGACAGAGAAGGGTGTCATGTGCTGCCAAGCCTGAATAAAAGCCCCATGCACTGGTACAGACTGCACGAGGGTCAATGGAGAGTCCAACCTTTCTCATTGCCCTGTTTTCCCCACCGCTCCCCCACCAGCCAGGTGTGCATCATGATGCTTTCCCATGCACAAGATCTGTGGCTGAAAATTGAAGTGACTTGTTAGCGGTGTTCTTCAGATTTGGGTCCTGTCTGAATAATATATTGATAATGGTTTGTTATTGTGCTTTGGTTTCCTCTCAAGCATTGTCAACTGTTGTTCTAAAGTGTACATTAAAATGCAGAAGGAGTATTTTGCAGTCGGGTATGGCTCTGCTAGAGAGATGTAATGGGGAGAAACAGGCTTCAGCTGCTAGGCAGGCAGTTGTCTTGATCGTACATATGTCTTAACTTGTGGAGAGACAAAAGTAGTCTTCATGCCAGGGATGTCTTAAAACTCACCGAGTTGTCATCTCAATAAGCTATCAGTTAGGACCGTTGTCATTTTGTTACTGTCTCTTGTGTGGCTTTATTCACCTCTCCCTGCACTTTATTGCAGGGGAAGTCAAAAAAGTCCTAGGTGTCTTTTTGATTTGATTTGATTTCTATACAGCCTTAATCTGTTTTACATCTGTGTTTGACTGCAGAAACGCAAGAAAGGATGAAAATGGATCAATCCACAGTAAAGCAGTAGGAGAGCTATTTAGTACTGTTGAAATAACTCCTGCCCTATCCTGACAGATCTCGGTGCTAGAGCTTCAAAAACACTAGCCGTCCTACAGAGCTGTGTGTTTTTTTTTCCTAAGTGAAGTACTAGTATTCCCTCTTGGTACATTTCTGAAACTCTACATATGTATGTTTGCTAGAAATATTTAGGAGAAACAGCTGGACATTACAAGAAAGCTGTCTTCTGTACTTAATCTTTCTATATGACCCAGTTCATATTTATAGCATATTTTCCTTCAGCTTTCCTCCTTCTAACCCCTATCCTCTCAATCTTCTGCATTTTGCATTTGTGTCTAGCCATACTTTCTAAGAGGAGACCATAAAAGATGCAGTGCAGAACATCGTCCGTGCTGAGGCCTGATCCTGTGCTGCCAACTAACAGCCCCATGGCTAGAGCTGCCAGGGAACCCACAGCCTGGCAGCACCAGGACTCCTGCCCTGCCATGTTATACTTGCATTTACAGATGTAAAAGGAGAAAAAATATGACCGAGTCATTTGTAGCCACAAAGTATTTGCAGCTATCTTTGAATTAGCACTTTTGCAGTACGGTGAATCACATCCTTCAGGCTAGGGTTCCTCATACAGCATGGCTCAGTCCAGCAGAACATGGGTGACCTGCCAGGTTAACTCCAAGCCATTTAACTGGGCTCAGGCTAGATAAATAAATATCCTCCGAGTCACTGTTGCTATTAGGTCACTGTCTGGCTAATGCACAGAGAATATGGAGAGTCCTGGGAGGATTTTTTTTCCCCTTCTTCTGTGATTCAATCTATGGGGCTGAACAGTTGATTCTACTTTGGGATTGAGTTGAACATTTCAATAGCTTATATTTTAATCAAAATCAGACTTGTGTGTATGTGTACATTTTCCTGCAACCAGCCCAGCAGAATTTTCTTTAGGGTGTTTTGAAATCATTACACTTAATGGGTGATGTGGTGCCTTCTGACATTCTGAGACAACATTCATCTTCATTACAACTAAATTATGTCATTGTTGCTGTGCTCTAAACAGTATAAACAAATCAAGTAATAGGTTGCTACAGAAAAGCTGCTAGGAGTATCAAGCCTGTAAGGATAACAAATGTCCATATTTTGATGAAGAAAATGAGTAAAATAAAAAAACCCATCCCCTGCCTCACCCTTCTCCATAAGAATTCACATCTTCCCTCAGTCCCTGAAGTTCGTATTCTTTGCAAAGAACAGGCTGCTGAAAGCTGCTCATCCAAGCCTGAGCACTTGTTTTCAATGTACTTGAGTATGAGGTTTGTGTCACTGCTTTCTGTTGTTGACCATAGCCATTCACCTGTTCAGTGATGAGACAAAATTAGTTGTCTTTCGCTAAGCAGCCTTGCAAAATGGGGCTGGTCTAACCCCATCGATCAGCAAGCATCTGCGATTATCATTCCCTTTTTACTATGATGCAGACAATCCCAGGCTTTCTGAAGGGGAAGGCACTCTGCCGAGCTGGTTGGGATTCAATGACTGAAGCTCAGTTAAAGAATCTCCAGTCCAAAGCAGCCTGAGGAGCATCCCTATGTGATATGCTCTGTTTTTTCTCTGGGTTGGAAGATGAACATATATTTTCCCAGTGAATTTGTCATGTAACCCAGGTTACAATAACCTAATCTGAAAATACTGAAGACACGAACATTGGGTTGTATCCCAGCAGGAGAGTCAGGAGTGCAGTGATTGCTTCTGCTCAAGCACTCAGTACCAAAGATGGATCTAGTGAGACCAAAACACAGCGTCATATTTTGACCATCCTGACAAAGCCCTGCAGATGAAGGTGAGCCTGCTTCATTCTTCCAGGGTTTTCTCCTTTCCACCAGCGTTGGCTTGTCAGGGTTTGTTTTAAGCCAGCTGTTCTTCTTCCAGATTCCTGTCTCCCTCATGCACTAAGAGGTCTGGAAGACTGTGCTGGCTGTGCTGGATGTAAAGGATATGTCTTGGCATGTTGCTGGGCTATTAGTCCATATCACTGCATAGTAATCCCCTGAGAGGGCAAGTAATAAATGGACCGGACAGTAGTTAGCAGCTCAGAGCAAACTGGGACTAGACAGTAGCTATGAGGTTGTTGGCACTGAATGCAGGTTTCCTGAGGATGGGCTGGGCTGCCTTGGTCACAGAGCTCACGTACTCGCCTTCTCAACCTGCTGTTCCAAATCAAATAGGTTTTTTTCTTTCTTTTCTGGGATAAATAAATCACACCATTTAAAAAAATCGAGCTGCGTGTGAATTCCATGAGCCAGCAGAGTGGAAAATCTGACAGAGAAAACATGTATTTGCTTTTCTTTTTTAAGAGTAGCAGGACTTCTCTTACAAACACAGTTAATCCACTGTTCTCCAGCTTTTCAAAACATAAAGCCCATGATGTATCTGTCTGAAGAAGATGTGGTAAAAAATTCCTCTGGGCACCCTTGGCTGCGGATGTCGATTCTCTGCTGCAGCAGGCTGTGCACGGCTGTGCTCGAGTCACCTGGGAATCCTCCTCTGCCACAAACCCACCGTGCAGCCGTACAAATACCTCGCAGAAGCACGATGGAGATGTGTATTCCTGCTCTTCCCAAGAGAAACAGTCTCTTTACTGCAGGTTGTGGATGCAAAAGTGAGCATTAGTGACAGAATAGTTTCTTTAAAGGCTTTTCTAACTGGCCTGGGACAGGGGGTGGCCCCTCTGGAGCTGCCAGTCCCAGGCGCCTTCTGGAGCACTGCGTGACACTGATCCCCTTACACTGGCTGGTGGCACGAATGCCACAGGTTAGCCTTTGGATAACATATAGCTTGTGTCTAAGCCAGCATTAGATTTAGAAAACAGAATCATTTCCCAAAGCCCAGAGGGAGCAGAAGGGGAAGCAAAAGAGAATGGTTCTTAAAAAGTCTTATGTTTCTCTTTGGAAGAAAATTACCATCATCTATCTTTCCTTTCTTGCAAGCTCCTGGAACCTACTAGTAGTGCCCTGCTGCTGGATTCTCAGACTTCTATTTTGCTGAAGAATATCTCTCTGCTGCAGGTGCCAGTGTCATTTATCAGAGGATGATGTCAACATTCCTGTGTCATACATGACAAATGACAGCAGAAAGGAGTGCCCCTTGAATTCTCTTACTTTCACATGGCTGTTTCCTCATTTACTTTCTTCCCTCTGGTTAAATGACACTTTATTTCCTACCATGTGTCAGCTCAGACTCCTATTGCCTTTAGAGAGGGCTGCATTCAGATCCAGTCAGTACCAGGCACCCAGCTCCAAATTCACTGAGTGTGAATATGGTCGCACTTCAATGGATGTGAACTTAGCTCTCCTGATTTTGGGGCAAACCCTGCCTAATCTCACATCCCTGTAAATGCCAGTAAGTTTCTCCGACGTGTTCTCAGTAGCAGAGCTGAATGGATGTGAGAACATCTCCCTCATCCTCTGCTTCTAACACTTTCTAAAAGATGACTGGTTTTGAGCTGATGACAACCAAATGCAGAAGCATTTGCTTTGCAAAGCACTTTCCTGCTCCTGCATCAGTGGGCACATGGCAGCAGAAATCCATGCGCTGGCCCCGCTGAGGCCTGGGCTGCAGCTCTCTGCTCTGTGTGTGCCTGATTTAAAAGGTAACGTGGAAATTAATGGGATCAGCATCTGATGGTGCACTCAATAAGTGGAGCAGACCAAAATAAAAGCTTGGGAAGAAAACTGGGAAGGCAGAGCACATATGCTGCCTCTAATCCTCTTTTTCTTCTGCTTCTTTCTATTCTTCTTGCTGGAAGAAGGGATTTGGACACCTCTCTCTTAAGCCATGCCTGTACAAAAAGGACTTTATTTTTAACTCCTGTTAAAACCCTTTCTTGGACTCAGCAGCAACAATTTTAACATGTTAACTGACTGCGATAACCCAGAGGGGGGAGCTTAGGGTTTATCTTGACCAGCAAATGCCTCTTGAAATTGCTACTACTTTGACTACCATTTGTTAATGTGTTGGTATGGACAACATGTGCTTTTAAAAACACACACCTGTACTCCTAATGACAGCGAGGCCTTGGGGAAGGAAGATGATTCACGGGACCGCTGCGCTCTGCTCTTTCCACCCACTCAGCATTTGGTCGTGGTGTGTTTTCCCCTGTTCCAACATGCCAAACTCGTGATTTTTAGTACCAGGCTTTTAAGTCAACCGGGAGCACGGCTCTTTGTTCAGCATTCAGTCCAAGGGCTGGATTTACATAAGAGCTCAGGGTTCTACAGCAACCAGGGCTCTGTTTGACATGTGCTGAAATAGCATCCCGAAAAGCAGGCTTTTCCCATCCTGTGCTTGCCTTGCACTGCACCACTCCAAATACAAACAGAGATAAACAAGGAATTCTGCAGAGAAACCAATGCAACAGAAAAGGACCATAAATATCTGTGGCTTTTCATCTGTGCTATCATTTAGTTCATTTCACATTTCACACTCAGGAACAAAGCCATTTTTGGATTTAGAGTAGCTTCTGGATCTTTTCTTTAGACAAAACTGCATTTTTATTCTATTATTAGCTTCCAGATGTTCCAAGCAGCCTCTCTGAGAGAAAAGGCCCGCTCCCAAGATCTGAGGGAGACCTGGGGGTAGGATAGTGACAGCAGGAATTTAGATGGACTTCATTCATTATATGATCATTCTTAACTTTAAGCATAAGTTTGCATTTGGGGGAAGAAAAAAAAAGCCACCTAAAGTGACTTCAGCAGAAGAATATCATCTGCCCAGGGACCGGTACTGGAAAAATGGATGGAACTGACCCAAGCCTGCATAGCTCTCGGTGCATACTGGAGTATTGCTGGGGAGGGGAGAGGGCATCGCTCGCTCAGGGGTGCAGGAGTGACTCAGATGTTTTCACACATTTATATTTTCAAAGGTTTCTTCAGAAGGAATAGATTTAGCAACATACCTCTCCTTCCTTTTTAATATGAGAACGGGACTTTTTTTCTGTCCGCTTCTAGTTTTTCCCCAAAGCAGGGGTCCGTTAGCTCCAGGCTGCACCAGTCCCAAGGGCTGTGATCTTATCTTAGGCTGCCAGAGATCATTATACACATCACTGTCATGTTGCTATGTTGTTGGGGCTTTTTGCCTTCTGTTTCATTTTATTTGTTTTCTACAGGAAAATAAAAAAAAAAAAAAAAAAGAAGAGGTAGTAGGGTTTCTCCAAGCCCTCAGACTTGTAACCTGAGACAAAAGCCCTCTATTTCTCTCGCTCTTCTCTTCCCACTCTGCCAGCTGAAGTACTGGTTTTCACAGGATGGATTGATGATATTCCTGCTTATACAAACTATGGGTGGCAACTGAGCCCTCCAGTCTGTAACTGTCTGAACTCAAACAGTCCCAATATTAATATTCTTAATGGCAAGGCTTTCATTTTGGTTTCTTTTCCGTGGCCTGAGACTTATCCCTCATTCTCCAGTTACTGATACATATCTGATGTGCGCCCAGCAGGTAACTGCTAGGAGTCACACTAGGTCAAGCTCACTTTGAAAAAAGGGAGGAGGGTTAAAGGGAGGAAAGGAAAACTCCATTTCTCACATCTCTTCATCCTGTCCTAGCTTTATTCAGTATCGCTCAGCCCACAGTAATTTCTTTAATGAAGACAGTTTACCAAAACTGCCTCTATCTTTCCTTTACTTTTATGTGGTTCAACTCAGACATGACATGGACTTCTTATAGTGAATCTGTGCTAGCACTGTAGTGCAGACATTTCCCCAGATTCCTTGGGGCAGCAAGCTCAGCTTTGCTCAGGTGCCCAGTGCGCAGGAGCTGTTGTGCAGAGGAGGCTTACAACACTGCTGGGTTCTATGAACTTGCCCCCCAGTTCACAGGACTCACACCCACATGTCCTGTGGCTCAGAGGCTCTGAGCTGTTCCATACCTCAGAGACAGGAGTTTGCAGGTGTAGGGTGCTGGAAGCTGCCCAGAGGTATCTCAGTTTTGCAGCACCTGATGGGGCTGAATAGAGCATGTAACTGTATGCCTGCAGGGTCATTTTGGGCAGTTCCTGCTGACTTACAGCTTCCTATGGCTGAAGATCTGAATTATCAAGGTTTTTCAGGAGCATAGTCCTGGTGCCAGACATGTAACGTAGTTTGAGCATGGGAGCCATACTTAATCTTATCACCATCTTGAAGCTAAGTGTCACAGGTTAGCCAGCCCCACGCTGGAGAGTAGGATTGGCTTTCTTATATTGTTCCTCATGCATCACCATTGCAAAGCCTGTGCCTGAGCATGTCTTCTGGTGAGGTGAGGGTGCAGACGGATCCAGCCAAGTCAGCCCGTTTGAGCAACTGGAGCAGGATTTGCAGCAGCCAGCATGCCGAGTAAGGAACACTTGAGAGGTGCTGAGAGCCTTCTGGGAGCTGTGCCCTTCCTGGGAGTCAGCACATAACTGCCAAAGTCATACAAGGATGTAAGTCTGTTGGATAGGAGGGACAGAGTGCCAGAGTGAGGGCAGTCCTCCATGAAACATAGCCTCAAGAGGAGGCAGAAGTATGCCTAGTTCTGTAGAGAATAGACTCATCATTCAAGTGCTCTTCCGATGCGGGTGAGATGCGGTACCTAGTTGGCTGGATGAGTTCAAGTTCATCCCATGGGAGCACTCTAACGAGCAGCACTTTGCTTTCATCCAGGAAGTCTGTGTGCTCAGCCCAGTGCAAGGGGAGGGAGGCAAAGGCAAAAACTGCTCAGCTCTGCCTGAGCTGTTGATGCAGCTTCCTTTGTTAACTTGAATTTGTGGTCTTAGTCTGGTGTTTTCAATATGTAAGAATAACTCCATTATTTAAGACAAATTAGACCTTCAGTGGGCAGAGATGTATTTTCTCACCTGTACTCCACTGAGTCAGGAGCACCCTTCTAGCCCCTAACTCAGAGCCAAAATCCAAGAGTATGCCATGTGTAACTGCTGATGCTGGTGTTTTTCCTGGAGTGGAATGAGGACTGTGCGTGTCAGTACCACCTGTTCCTCACCACTGTTCTTTTAAGTTTTCAAGAGTACCTACAGACTTCATCTGAGGTCAGATTCTGGACAAGAAAAATAACTGGAGATTGGCTCCTCACATGAAGAACTTGTGCCTTAAGGAAGCAAGACAGACAAAGCTAAGGAGAGGAAGAGAGCAGTGGAATGATTTATTCAGGGTCACAGTGCAGGTCAGTGGCAAAGCCAAAATGAGAGTCTACCTCCTGATTTCTGCCAAGCCATCGTGTAGAGCATATCCACAAAAAGGAATGCTTCAGAAATATATGTGCAAATTGTAGGAGCTCACTAATATTGGAAAATATCCACTTACAACAAGGAGTTTTACCGATCAACCTTAATAGCCCCTCTTTCTGCTGACATTGTTTCTCATTACATTCCAAAAGCTCGTGCAGTCCGCCAGCTCTTCATTCTGGGCTTTCCACTGCTTGCTAACACCAGAGGGGCTTCCACACGTCTTATGGTAACAACCTTTTATTTGCCAAAACCTCTTCAGTGAGATGATAGATAATGGGAGGAAGTCAGATACGTTTAAAATATACTTTGTTTTAACAGCACTGAGACACTTAACTTGTCAGCAATCCAATTATTAATCAGATTAATGGACTTTTATAAATCCACTGCATCCTCAGGACAATTGCTTGGTTTATGTATCATGCATACAGAATAAGGTTGCTCATGAGCTATAAGAACTTTAATATGGAAACTAAGACTAAGGAATAATCCTTGGCTCGCTCTGCTACCACACCTTGCATGCAAGAATGCTGATCACTGCTGTAGGAGCATCATTTAATTAAGGTTTTTAATTATTACTATTTCTGAGCATAATGCTATTGAAGAAAATCTGTCAGCATTTAATTAAGGACTAAATACAGTCACTCTTTCTAGCTGGTTCAGTACCCACTTAGAATTCCTAGGCAGCCAAAAAAGGATACTGGAGGTAACAACATTAAAGACATTTTTGTAAGGGAGTTGGGATCTAATTTGTGTCTGGAAATTAAATTTATATCTGAGATTTTTAATAATCATTTAGGAGATGTTGAGCCCCCGCCTGTATTTGGAAGTAATGGGAAGAGGTGACCCCATCAGGTCTCCAGCTTTCTCAGGGAGAGAGGTTTTGCAAAATAATTCAAGTTGATGATGTTCATCCTGAGGCACTTCAAGCCCCTGGAATGCAGAACAGGGAGGCAAAAGCAGCTCATCTGCTGCAGCTTGTTCCTAATGTGTCACAGCCAACTGGTTATGCCCATTTCTTACTGAACACGGCTGTGTTCCACATACAAGATTTAATCCTACTGTACTGCTTTATAAACTAAGGCTTTGAAAATTAACTTGATAAAATTCAGGATTTCAAAGAGAAGCTGAGAAACGAATAAGATGTGAGTTCTGACCCTCACGAAGAAGGCAGGTCCAAAGCAAATCATGTGAAAGTAAATATTAATTACTTTCAGTTAATTTTAGCTCAGTTCTGGATATTGCTGTGTTCAGAACAGCCACTTCAGAAGCCACTGATGTCAATGTTGTGATAGTATTTTCCCCTGGACTGTGGATCACAAGCAAGTGGAATGAGCAGAGGCTTTGCTACAGATGGAAGAAGATGCAGGCAGGGCACTCTGAGGTCTGGGTTATGTTAAGGACATGCAATAGTGCTCTCCAGAAGAATTTTCTTTCTTTATATCAGATGCTATGTAAGCAAAAAGCACAAGCATATTCATATCTGTGTGGGAGTGAACTTTTTAGGTCAGGAAAGCAAAGAATTAAGAAATACCTTGTGACGTTCCCTTGAAGGAAAGCCAGTAATAGAGGTTATATGTGTTACCTCTTCATATGACCAATTTAAGCTTAATTATAACTCAATTTGCACTTCAGCATCATTACTACTGAAACTTGCTTGGACACCTTTGTGCACTGCCTCCCAAAGTGCTGCACGGCCTGATGAGAAGGGGCAGCTCGCTTCCTGCTGCGGGAGCCCTGGGAACAGAAATAATAAATAACCGACTGCTCTGAAGGAGCCATTAAACTTTTTCCATCTCGGATGAAGTAAACAGATATTGTACCTGGAAATGCAAAGTCGTTGTCAAGTCCATGTGTGTGTTTAATCACTGTATATATTTCCCCCGGAATGATTTATTAGTTCCCTTTGTAGTTCTGTCACAGAGTTTACTTGCCATTTCAACCCGAAATAGCCATTAAATCATTTTTTTTCTCCTAGCAAGAAGTAAATCTGTACTATTTGCTGATTTGTTTATTGCTGTCTGGAAAGTTAATCCTTCTCAAAGTCAGAGATTTTAAATATGTCAGATTGTCTTAAAGCTACACACCACTTGTAGGGCTGACATTATGCGTGTTCGGAAAAATTCATTTCCAGTACTACAAATGAGTCCTTTAGTAATACCCAGGAGTCATAATGTCTGTGACATAATGAACCCTCCTAAATTACAGCCTACGCTAATTAGATCAGTTCTTGCTACATTCCAATCTGTGAAACAGTTTACTGAAGAGGTGGTTACCTGCACAGGGCTGCATGTCAGCCACATTTCTCCTCCAACGTGGCTCATCCCAGGCTGCCTCACCTGAGTGCTGTTGTGCTGCTGTCCCTGTTGCAGGTGGCTGTGGGCATCTGGAGCTGCAGCAGTGCTCTGGAAGGCATGGCAGCCCTGTGAGCAGGACATCCAGCACTGTCCTCATCTTCCTGTTGCCGGTGTCATTTATGTGATTATTCTTCTGCTACCTCTTCTCAAAGAAATATGTGTTGTCTCTTCATTACATCTTTCTTTATGTACTCGGTGGTGTGATCATATTATTGCCAGTCACATAAAGCAGTGTATTCCCTCCTGCTGCCCAGTCTTTGTGCTCCCTCCTGCTCGTACAGCATAAACCCCTGTACAGGGGTGACGCTCCTGACCAAAGACACGTGAATCTTGGTGGAGAAATGCTGCTCTGGACTCTGTGCCCGACCAAACTGTCAGTAATTTTGCTGAGAATAGACATCGGTGGGAGGCTGCTCTTACACTGCGAGAGCTGGCACCGAGCTGTCAGCGGTACGAGCTGTCTGCTGCTCGCTCGGTGCTGCCTGCTTGGAATGGGGAACAGACAAAGGTAAAAGGGGGTTCCTTGTTTTTCATAGACAGATCCTACCAACCAAAGGTTAGGGAAAAAAAAAAAAGACAATCTCAACAGCAAACTGAAAAATGCTTTGTGCACATTTCAAAATACAACTAAAAGCCACAAGTGGGAAGTGACCTCACACATTTGGCTCACTTGTTTGCTTTGCTTTGCTGGACAGTATTCTAAATTTGAGGTCTTGCATATTCAGAAATAGCCCCGCTATTCCGAAAGTGCAGAACAGCCTTCAGTCTTTATTGGGGCACTTTTGCCTCGTGACCATGTCTGCATAATGCATACGTTGAATTGAAACCGTGCTTCTTCCCTGCACCCAGAGCAGCGGTGTGCGTTCTTAAGGAAGGGCTCTGGCATGTTTGGAGTGCTATCGCTGCGCCCTTCTGCTCCGCTCCTCTGCTGCCTTTGTGAGCCTGCGGTTCGTAATGAGGCTGACAGGCAGGGGAAGGTCAGAGACAAGCAGGAGACCTGTTCTGACTCGTTCCTGCTGCACTTCTAGCTTGTTTCTTACAGGCCGAACAGTACTTTTCTTTTATTAAAAAACAAGAATTAAGAGATGACAGGCTGAAACTGCCTACTTTCCTTTTAGTGTCAGAAGACATAAATAGTTTTAGTCTGCGGTGGTTTCTGATTGAATATCCTTTTGAAGTAATGATAGCTATAATTTAAAGCAACAGTTACCATATTTTCTTCTCTCCCTGACATTCTTTGATGCCCTAAGTATAAATCTGCTTAAAATAGCTACAGCGATGCCTGGGCGTACTACAGGATTTTGGGAGGCTCTGCCTCTAATTGCCATCATATGTACCTAATATCACAGACATAACTGGCTGATGACAACGGTGCTGCAAGTACTTTCTCGGCAGAAGAAGAAAGGTAAATTCAGAGGTGCTCATTTAGTTTAAATTGTTTGCGAAGACTCAAACTTCTGCAAAGAGCTTGGTTTTAATTAACATAAATGCAGGGCTGTTTGGGCCTGGTTGTATGTTCAGCTGGTAAGGGGTATTATGATCTAATACAGCATCAGCAAATTGCTGACTTTCAGAGACAATTACAAATTATTTTGGTGTATTAAAAAAAAAAATAATTCCAGACTTTGTTGTTGTGTCACACATACATGATGTACGTGGTTGATTTTTTTTTTCCCCCCAAAAAAATTGATAGTACATGGGAAAATATATATATATAATTTGAGAGTATTTGAGGGCATCTTTCAAAATTTTGTTAAGCAGCTCCAAGCTTGTGTTCTGTGCTATTGTTGCTAGAATAGAAGCTGAGTCTCTGCCAGCATATTCACTTCTAGAACACATCAGTGCTGTCTTCCTGCAGAGTGGTAAAATGGTGAGAAGGCACAATGCATTAAACATTAGATATTTAAATTATTCCTTATTTTCTGTTGTAATAATAAGTGTTTCCTTATTTCAATGAGTGGTCATGTTTGGCACAGTGGAGCAGAAATGCTAAATGCAAACCTACAGGGGTATCAGAGGCCGAGGTACCAGCTCATATGTAGATGGGAAGAATCAGGACAGGTAGTACAAGGGAATAAGGCAGATGAAGTTAATTATGTGACGTGCAATAACACTGTATAGCTTGTCAGATGGGTCACCCGATCACCAGCAGTTTTTGCAGTTTGCTGTTGTGTAAGCTTTCTCTGCCAGGACTACCACGTCCTGCCTGCCTCACTCGGTAGGACACACACTGCATTGTTATGGCCTGATGTTTTTTCCTAATAACATAAAGTTCAAATCTCTGATAGCTCCACTGACTTCGAGAGTAAATGTGTAACTTTGTAAACAAGAAACAAGAAGCAATCCTGCTGCAGCAGCATATACTGCTCAGCAAGGGCTACTTTCTTTGCCTGCCTCGATGCGTGAAGCACAGTTTGCAGTGGTGTCACAGAGACTCTCAGTGCTCCAACCTTGATGCTTCTCCCTTTTGTTCATGACAGAGCAATGGCAGAACACTGCTTCTGGTTGGCTTGATGGACTAAGAGCAGTTCTAAGGCACAACAGTGGAGAAGCTAGACCTGCACTGCTAGGATATAAGAACACTGATCAGCAACCCTCCCTTTCCCCTGCTGACAGATAGATAAGGAGGGGTGTGGGTCCAGCTCCATAGCTGTGGTCCTGAGCTCTCACAGGTGCAAGATCATGGTCTGACTCCAGCACTGAGGGGAGGGATTTCTCCTGAACTCCTTCAAGGCAGGTAGGACAACACAACACAATAAGGCTTGATCCTGAGCCGGCTGTGTACAAATTCAAATAGGTTGACAGGAAAGTCTTCAACTGCTTTGTTTGCCCATAAAGGCATTCTATTTAATCTGTCACGATGAATTAATAACTCTTTTTATTCTTTGAACAAGCAGTCATTTTATTTAGCTTAAAGCTCTGTCTGGTTCTGCTGCATGGCAGGGTGAGTGGTGGCTTCAGGGTTGTCTCCTGGCATCTCCCAGACCCTTCCTGAGAAGGCAGTAGGGAGAGCTGAGATGGCCGAGAGCCCAGGCTAAAGGCAGGCTGGCAGCCTCACAGCAGGCTGAGGTTGGGTGATGGCCTGCTCTGCTGGAAGTGGAAGGCTTGGGGAACCAGAGGCTGGGCAGTGGTTCCGGCTGCTCAGCAGCAGGGCTGGGCAATGGGACTATGCAGGAGGAATGAACTGAGCAGGACTTCAACTAAGTGGCAGCTAGGTGGAAATACCATGCTGGGGGTGAGGAGAAAGCTTTCCCCCATTGGAAAAATTTAAAGCAGAAAGGGAAGATAAAAGACAGATTGATTTGTCTTTAAGAATGGTTTGTGTAACAAACATAGAACTTCAGGAAGATCAACATGTAAAGGCTGCTGACCTTTCCACGAGGTATTTCAGACATTGCATAAAGTCATCCAGGGAGAGAGCACATCAGAAATGAGGCAATCAGAAAACAGGTACAACAAAATATAATTGTTTGATGCGTTTCTGAGGGGAAGTTTCAGCTGTTGAAGCATTTGTTGGAGGAAGGATGACCGCCTGTTCAAGGCCAGCCGTGCAGAGGGCAGCAAAGCTAGGGCTTTGTGCAGGCAGCAGAAACCTGGCCATGGAGCAGGGCAAGGGGTGAGCCAGGGTGAAAGAGGCAGCATGCAGCTGGCTCTCATGGCCCTTTTGCTGGGGCTGACAGAAGCCGTGGGTCTTCCAAAATGTGGCTGTTTTCTGGGAAGGTGTACTTTGTTTTAACAACTGATCATGTTCCAGCTAGATTTCATTGTATTTGAATGAGCAAATGAGGGCAGACTGGAAAACCTGGGGGCTTTGGGAGCAGAGGTGCCATCCCTGAAAGCTGCATGCCACAGCTCACGTGCCTCAGCTGGTTGTGATCACAGCTGAACTCCCGTGCTCAAAAAGCTGAGCACGTCATGGTGCAAAACTGTGGGCAGTAATGGTTACAAAAGGCAGAGGGCTGCTGTGGGAGCTGAGCCCTGAGCCTTGCAAGGTGGGGAAATGTGATGCTCAGCTGGCCCTGGTTGTGTTGAAGGCAATGGGAGGAGGATCTTCAAGGGAGCAGAATCCGGCCTTATTCGTGCTCCAGGCTAAATGGGAAATTATCCTTTATGTGATTTTTTTTTCATATTCCTGTAAGTTCTCAAGCCAGCATTGTATGGCTTTCCTACTTATTTCCTTTTGTTCCTATTTGAACATCTGTCTGAAGTAGTGTATTACATACTAATTTGTTTGGAGCTTTTTTTTTTTTTTTTGGCATGGTTGGGTGTGATTACAGTCTTCCACTTCATTTTCATTAATTTGCTTCATTCATTTGCTTTTGATCTTTTATTGATCCTCATAGTATCTGTGTGTGAAAGAGAGAGCATGCATGTGTGCATGCAAGCGGGATGAAGCTCTGCATTTGTTTTTGCAGCCCCTGACAGTGCTGGGGGTGAGCTGTGAAGAACTGGCAGTGTGGGCACCTCAGTTACAGCTCCTGCTCTCATGTGGAGCCCTGTTCTTGGTGCCACCCATGGGACAGCAGCAGATAATGTGCCACATTTCTGAGAGGATCATGTCAGCAATTATTCTGGACAAGGTAGCGTAGGTAAAAGAAATAGTAGGGGAGCCAAATGGAAAAATAATACCAAACAGCTTTGCAGTGGCTTGGTTGCTGTCGGTAGGACTTGATTGGAGAGAGCAATTTAAATTATGACATCTATGCAATTAATAGCTCATTCCTTGGACTAAAAGAGTGCAAGTCCTGGAAGCATACTGCTATTTACTGAAACTGCATTTTAAATGGAACATTTTCTGGTGTTTTACTGCAAGTGAAATGTGGAATCTCTTTATTTTGACTTACTTCCGCTTTGAACAAAATGAAAACAACCTCTGCTTGTGCTGAGGCAGTAAAACCGAGCAGGCGATGGCACTTTGATTCCAAGCAGACTGACCCCGTGGCTCGAGGCAGCTCCGAGGCACCGTGGCCATATGGTTTGAGACAGGCTCTCGGCTTCATTGTTCTCACACCCAGCCAGGCTGGATGTGGCTCTGGGCAGCCTGGTGTGGTGGTTGGCGGCCCTGCACATAGCAGGGGGGCTGAAACTAGATGATCATTGTGGTCCTTTTCACCCAGGCCATTCTATGATTCTATGATCTCTTCAGCCTATAGGAAGCACTGCAAATGTCTGTATCACAAACTGAAATAAATCCATGGGTACTGCCCCCTGAGAGCACTGCCAACCAGAGGCTTTCACCTAGGCTGCCCATGCATTCAGATTTGGCATGTCCCACTTATCGTTGTAGAGGGATACATCCCTTTGCTCTTCTTGCTGTAGGTTCTCCTCATTGATGACTTGGCAAGCACGATGAAGTTGCTGTGGCAGAGGATGTGCTTCACTTTTCCTTTCATTCCCTATCTCTCACATCATAGAGTATGCCGATACACGTGTTTTGCCTAGATCCTACCCTGTAAAGTTGTAGAGTAAAGCTCTCCATCACATGTCATCGTTGTCTATAATTACTGTTCTGTCATTGTCCTGGAGAGGAGCTGCTTCTGTCACCCCATCATCGGCTTCCTTCTCATCTTTTTGAAGCCTCACTTTCTCTTGTAGGTATCCAGGCACAGGCTGATGATAGGCTCTGTGATGTTTTTTGATCTTTCCCCTCATACCCTTGGATCTCACTCACCAATCTTCCTTGCCTTTCTGTCATTGCTAATAAATTTTCTTTCTGTTAATGTTATCTATATGCTAATATCACTAAAGGAAAAAAATAGCAGCAAACACTAATTTCAGAGCCGAGAGACATCACCTTGGTTTGAGTGCTGCACATCCTTTTAGCAGCAGCAGTCCACGCAATTCTTCCAGGTGCACATCTTCCCAAAAAAGCCATTTTTGACAGTAGTTAGATGGAAAAGCAAAAGGGATGTTGTTCATGTTTTCTGAAAGGCTTGTTTCTAAAGTCTTTTAAATTGTTTTTGTCATTACTGTCCTGTGCTATAGGCCTATTCATACATTTTTAGCTCGGCACAGCTATGATCAGTAAGATGCATTCTGGCCCCACTATTGTTCTGTTTGTCAGGCAGTGTTTTTAATAGTCCCGCTTATTCCTTTTCCTTGACATATTTTATATAAATATTATAAGAATATGTTTGAGTTGTACCATCTCATCTAGAACCTTTTAAAATTCCTTCTCAAACTAAAAGCATACCATTGCTTGAAGAAAAATAAGCATGGTACCCTTATCACTCTGGTACTGTTTTCTTCTAAAATATCTTCCATTTGGAAGTCTTTACTGTAATAACTGGGATATGAGCACAGAGGCTGGAATTTTCCCAAATAAGAAAGCTTTAAGCCATAATTTCTTAGTACAAAAGCTTCTTTTTTGTTAAATTATATATAAGTATTTTCAGCAGGACCTCCTATGCACAAATATGTGGTGAGCGTTCATTTTTGCAGTATCAGCTGAAAAGTATACCTTCAACACCATTTATATTAATGTCACTGTTACAAACAAATTTTGCCTTTTTCTGAGGGTGAGATGGAGGTATGCAGGCAGATACACACACAAAATGTGTATCTGCTTTTTATTTTGGGGATTCTCACTCTCTGGTCTCACTTACCTTTTCTAAGACCTTTGGAAATCACTGTGCAGGAACACAAGTCCTGAGCTTCAATTTGGACAAAAGCACAAGGTGGGCATGAGTGCAGCTCACAAGCTATAGACCCAACACACAAATGAGGGTGCACACCTCTTTCCAATCTTTGCTTCCAGTGATTGCTGTAGGTGACTTGGAAATCGAGATATAGCATTGCTCATTGGAAATTAGATACAGCATTGTTCACTGCAGACAAATCCAGACACCAGCCCATGGCACTGCCAGCTCTGTGGCTCAGGCTCTTTTCTTTTTTGCCCCCTTCTGCACCTTTACACCCATATTAAGAGGAATGAAATCCATGCCATTCTTCAAAAGAAAAGGCTGCTGCTGCAACTTGTCACTAACAGCTCCAGCTGAGATTTTTCAAAGGAGATTTTGGTGGGATTTGGGTGTCTCACTGCCCTGAATTCCTTTGGAAATCCCAGTCTAGTAGTAGACTTGTGAGGGGGTGTAAGATCTGCCATCTGGGGGGAATTTCCCTCTTGACTTTGCACAGAGGTGGGGCGTCACCAACAACTGTAATGTGGCACCTCTGGCTGCCCGGTGCTGGGACAGCTGAGTTCCCAGCAACCACTGCCCTGGAAGAGGGTCCTGCCCACTCCTCGGGCCCTGGCATGACATAATGCTGCGTCTTCCTTGGAGCTCTCAGAAATATTTTGCTGGCAGGATTCCTAAAGCGCTGATGAGACCGCAATTACTACGCACTTTATGGCTCCGGTCTATAAAAGTGAGGTGGTTTTTTTTCCTGCACATTTCCCATGAAATTCTTGTGAAGGGTGTGTAAGAAATGCCCGATCCAGTGAAGAAAATACCAGATGATACATTTGCTTTTCAGCATATATAGAGTTTAAATTAGCATAGAGAAACAACTAAGAATCAACTATTGTTATGGTAAAGCACTTCCTTTCATCTGGAGTTATATGTGATCCCATAATAAATCCAAATGTGTGTGATTGTTTGTTAGAAAGTGAAAATTTTAATTAACAGTGTGGCTAGCGCCGAGCTTTGCTCTCTCTATTATCTCAGTATATTGAGTTTTGTGTAACGTGAGCATTCAAAAGCAAAACCTGCATGAAATCTCCCAACTGTGAATGCCTCTTCCATGTAAGAATTTGGTGTGAATCTCTGGAAACTTGCTAAGTCCCCAGGGGGGATAGGATTCCACAGATCTAACTAACCCTGAGGGTCATGTTATCACACAGATTAACTATTCTCAACCAATTTCTGAAATTCATTAGGCAGTTAAGGCTTTCTATCAACATTAGTAATGTGTACTTTCTTTTTCTACTTATTTGTTCTTAAATATTTTTATTAGGTCCCTGACACACAGTGGCCCTTCTTCCTTTTATTAATCAGCTTCTCACATGTCCCTGAAGAAGCATCTCAATTTCATGTGTTCAGCTGATTATTCTTCTAATTATCCTTTTCTGAAGGAATCAGTACACCGTACCACGAGTGGTGAACTATAACACTGTTCCACACCACTCCATTTACATGGACATTATCAGTAGGTGTATTTTTTGTCAATTCAGACAATTTTTTATGTGTTGCAGAAGAAAATAAGAGGTGTTTATTGCAGAAGTCAGTGAGTGTGCTGTAGACTTGGCTGAATAAAGCAAGCTCAGTTTCTGTAGGAAGTCACCAAGAGTCAAATTCATCAGAATGAGGATTTTTATAACATCTGTTCTCAGATGAGGTCTCTCCTGGTCAAATGAATGGGTGCAATGGACAGTGGCTGCATATGGAGATGCCCAGCAGAGTCGGGGTGAAGCTGTGTGCTGGTACCTGCACACACTGGTGGGAGCAAACCCATGGCTGGAGGAGGCATCCTGTGGCACCAGGTCCCACCTGCCAGTGCTGGCACCGGAGTATACAATGCCCAATGGTTTATCGAGCTGATCTGAAAATGAAGAAGGGCTTGCTGGGTGGTTTTTTGGGCAGCATGGCATGGGCAGAGCTCAGCCCTGTGCTACAGGAAGCAGCTCTGAAGGGAAGTTCTACTTCCTTCCCAAGCAGCTCGGGCGCAAATAGTTTTCTCTTCCAGAAAGCTTCTGCAAAATGATAGTCTGCTCTTACACCAAACCATTTAATAAGTTTAATTAAATGGAAGCTTATGATAATTAAACCAAAAGCCTAAGGGCCCTGTTCTGTGAGGACTTACTCCTTGCATAAGACCAATTTCCATATAATTTAGACAACAAAATAGCGGAACAGTGCTCTGCCATCTAATTTATATGAAATTGGTATTCTCCGGCCCAGATTTATATTACACTGTAAACACACTTCTCGTATCTGAGCAGAAGTGAGATAGCTCAAGTACAAGTATTGGAGAAGACGAGAAAGAAAAGATGTTTAAAAGGGATCCCCCGCCCCTTTTTCTTTAAACTGAATGCACAAATTAAACCCGTAATCTGATAAACTCTGCATGAGGATCAAATATCCTGAAAGAAATTCTTTAACAGAGCGGCTACTGTAGGTTCTTCTTTCATAACAAATTTGCATATTTGCTACTTCTGGGTGTTTTCTTGAACTAACGTCTGTGATGAATGCAGGGAAAAGCCCACGCTCCGTATTTTGGAATTCTTTAGCGTCTCCCTGCGTGTCCCAAAGGAACGGTGCGGTGCATTATCTCCTCCGCCACCTGTATTTTTATTGCACTTCAAAACAAAGCTCCCATACTACAAAGAGTCGGTGGGGCCTGATCCTTCACTACCTTACTCCAACTTTGTGCAGCCCACTGGAGACAAAGCCATTCCTCTCGCTTAAACTGAGAAATGGGAACATCCCCAGCCCTACCGCTGGCATTTCTGGATGTGTCCCTGCTCTCACTTACCAATAGTCACAGGGAGGGAGAATGGGACTCTCTGTGCACTCCTCCCATGTCTGGGTGAGCAGCCGTTGGTATCTGATGGGTGTTCTGCAGGGGTGTCTGGGGTTCTGATGGGTATCTGAAGGGGTTTCATGTTGAGGGAAGCTATAGGGCTATAGCTGTAGGAAAGGGAGAAGCATTACTTCAAACAGATGACACCAACAAGTGCGCTGCTGCTTCCTATTAGGTACTGATGATTAATTGCTTAGGGTTAGGAGATAACCAGGTCATAGTCTTAGGAGATACACAGTTCCCACTGACCCACATCTAGAGTCTATTTGTAGAAGTAGCAGAAAGATACCATCTTTTGTACCGTAAATGAGTTTATAATTGTAGTTTGAAATGCCCATCCCTCTATATCCAAAGCTTCAGCACACTCACAACACCGACCTGCTGTTTTGCTTTCACTATAGAGTAAATACAAGAGTCGGGGGTTAAAATTCAGCTCAGATGAGCCAGAATTATTCCTTGTAAGAACAAGCATCTGGAAGACCTCACTTGGTTGATGGCTGCCCTATTTATTGATGAGCTTTAACCTGAGTATGCAGAGAAGCTTTGCATTTTTGAGTCATTTTTGACACTGCCAAACTTGGAAACCCATTTTCTTTGCAATCTTCAAAAGTGGCTTACAAAATATGTAAAGTATTTAAAATTTGTGACATTTTCTTGCAGGTCCAGACTTTGGCATTGTGACATACATCTCAACTTCAACACCAGATCACTGCAACACGCACCCAAACCCACATGGCTGGAGCCACTGCAGTGGGAGGAGAAGCTGGTGAACCCTGCACTTGGCAAACGGCACTTGCAGGTCAGATTCAAAGTCTTTTTAATTATTGGGGTACAAGCCTAAACCAGTAGAAAGCCAGGCTCCCTGAGGACCCCACATACCATGTCATATCGTGTCAGGGGAGCTGGGCATGGCAACTATTTATAGTATGAGCTGAAACGTGGGCACCTGAAGTAGTTCTGTGCTGAGAGACAAGAGTTCCACTCATCTTGCAGTACCTGGTGGTAGGCTGAAGGCATCTGCATGTCAGTGGGAATCTGATGTTTTTCAGAGAAGGAAACTCCTGATCCTAGAACAAACAACTGGGACACCTTCTTGATACTACTAGCTTTCCTTGACTTTAACTTTTGTCAGATTAGGAAGATTCTTGGAATAGAAGAGAATATCAGAACATGAACCCATTAGAAGTTTTTGTACCCAAGCATGAGCCTAGATCTGTATCCCCCATGTTCTTTTGTCCTTCCCACTAACAAAATGAGAGCATGACACCATGCCCAGCTGCACTTTGAAATCGGAGTCTCCCAAAGCTCCTGGAGGACTTTTCAATGATGGATCCAGTTCTGGAAGATCTCAGTGGTGTTGGTTCTTGCCTGACCTTGTAGCTCCCAGCTATGGGGTGAGGTGCAGAGGAATAGGAGGCAGCCACCAGCATCTGTGTGAGACTGGGAAAGAAACGTGGATGTGTGAAAGCCAACTAGGGGAGAAAGGTGACGTGAGGGTGGAGTTCTCTCCCCATGGTGCCTACTGATACTCTGCTGAGCTCAGTTCCCTTAAAATTTGTTTGCTGGGGCCTCTATACAAGTGCTGAATGCCACAGATGCTACACTTAATCTTCTGCATCACTCATGAAAAATCCATTGAGCACACCAGGCTCTTGTATTCCGTGCTGCTGAAGGTCCTAATATCCCTCATAAGCTCTGCAGAGAGCACAAAGGATATTTGCACTGCAGTTACAGAACACAGACAAGAAATACTGCAATTCTTACCATGTTTTCTTGCTGATAGAAAGGTCTATATTTCAGGTTGGGCTCAGGTCCTGTGTAGGTGTATGTAAGTTTCAGGGAGACCAATAGTTATCTCCGACTCACATCAAGTCAGAGTGTGGCCCATTGCATTTGCTGAATGGCCCAGGAAAGCCTGAGTGTATCCTACAGGAGCAAGGCAGCTTGCTTCAAATAGATAAACAAAAGAAGGGCTGAAGAGAGGTGCAAAACTGAGCTTTGGGACAAAAAGCAGTCTTAATCAGAGACTGCATAGCTCCAGGTCTGACCATCTTGTTTTGGACACGTTTCCTTAGGGGTAGGACAGAAGTAAAGTAAAAAGTAGGTCATATGAGCTCACAGGCAGCACCAAGATTCCAAACTGCACTGATAAATAGTGTAGGAGGGTGAGAAAGCACAGCGCTGTTTGCCCTGGGCCCCTCAGTGCAGTGTGAGGTGCAGCTGAGCCCCGCACAGCGCGGTGCGGTGGGCAGTGGCCTGGCTGAACGCCGCGCTCTGCCACACTGAGGCTCTTTTCATAGGATGGGTCTTCCAGCATGCCACATACACAGAGCCTTTCCTAGGAGGTCATTACCTCCCTGTTATTTTGCACTTCCTTCTCAAAAAGCTTCAAAGTCTGGTTTTTAGCATATATTTATTAAAAGTTTTTCTTGCTGTCCCAAAGCTTAGCAGAGTCGCCACTCAAAACCCAGCGTCAGTGCGGGCCGCTCGGCTGAAGAAAGGAGGCGAGAGAAGCTTGGCTTTGCTGGGGGGGGGGGGGGGGGGGGGGAAGAGAAAATAAAGAGAAATCGGCTGAGCTTCAAAGGGCGCATTTCCATAATTGCCCTGTAACTTTGGCAAAATAAATCTGAAGGGCTGAGAAAAGCGCAATCTCTCAGATGAGTGCACTACAAAAGCCCCAGAGATCCCCGGTCCCACTTGTTACCATTCTAATTCAGTGAGAGAATTCGGTCCCTAACCTCGGCAACAAAAGCCATGAAATCACCGTCCTCCCATGCCGATAGCCCACGCCGAAAGAATAAGACCTTATCCAGCCTTTGTCTGCCTCCTGCCCACTAACATTCAGGACGAATCAGAATAGCATTAGGCAGGAGAACAACTGCCGGAGCAGCAGTGCGAGTCCGCAGCTCGGGTTCCCGTCCCGAAGACGTGCGGCCCCGCGGGGACAGCGGTGTATTTATCTCAGGTTTGCTGTGTGTAACGACGGGCACTTTTTGCAGCACTGCTTGAATCTGCGTGCGCTCTGTCTCAGCTCCTCAAATGAAATGTGCACGAGTCCAACTTCAGAAAAGGGAAAATTCACTCCAGGAGCACTTCTAGGACTTAACTCTTCCCCTCCATAGCGCCCACTCTTTACAAAAACAACACTGGCAGTTGTAAATAGAACGTAAGAAGGACGTGTCCCAGCGGGCTGGCTTTTCAACACGAGCCCTGGCTTTGCTGCTGCGGCCACGGCCCAAACTTTGCGATTGCTCGGAGACAACTTCAGACAAACAGTGGGCCTTTTACAGCAAAGGCCCAATCTCCCGTCATTCGGCCCCTCTCTGACTTTTTTACTTTCTCAATAAGACGAGCTTTTGTGGCGATGTGCGGCGCGGACAATCGGGACAGCCTTATAAAGGGATTTGGAGGCGCGCACAAAGGGCAGCGGCGGCATCAAAGCCGGCCCAGCAGCACAATAGAGATGACATTTTTACATCCCAGGGCTCGGGCAGGCAGCGCCTGAATGCTGTGTCCATAGCAGTGTCAGTAAACAATGAGCAAAGTGGGAAAGGGGTGAAAACACAAGTCAAAATCTTTTTATTGAAGCCCCCTACACATTCATTGGGCATTTTTAGCCCTGCATTTGAAAGCTCTTCCATTTACTTACTCTCCAGATTCTCCTATTTAACTAACTGACTGATGATGGCTCCATTTTGATATCCTAAGAAAAGAATGGGAATTCTTCTGAAGTGAATATATTAATTCAAAGGATTTAATTGCATTTTATTGTCAGTAAAGAAAATATTAACTCTGTGGTGCTGTCCTTAAAGGGACACCGTCATCCTTAAAACCACCTTGAAGAGCCCCACGTAACACCAGCCCTACCTGTAGTACCAGTTCTGCCTCTGGCTCTTGGGAGCGACATTTTCCTTTGCCAGTTTCCTGCATTTTGTTTATTTCTTGCACACCAGAAGTAGGCCAGAGCGTGGCATTGTTCCTAGCTGGTTTATCTCCCCATTCCTTGAGCCTAGGTGCCTCAGTGCCTGCACAGGAGGCGTAAAAGCAGAGGTCTGACCCCCTTCTTGAGCCACTCGGGTAATCTCAGTGGCTGCACCGGATGCCAGGAGGGAAGGTGTGAGCACCACCACTTGCTTGTCCTGGATTTTAATTTTAATTTTTTTCTAAAATTATATGAACACATTTCTGTTGGGCTTCGATTTAGTACGCTGGAGGGAAGCTGTCTATCAGGCGTACATTTCTGGCACTGTCTTCTCTGGGAATCACTTGTGAAAGTCTCCATCCGAGAACTCGGGCACGAAGGCTGCCGTTCGATAGCCATCTTGAATGTCCATTTTCATTAAATTATTTTGGAATAGGGATGGTCTAATCTCTCAGTGAAGCTTGCGCTTTGCCTTTCTTGGAAGCAAGTTAGACTGTAACAGAGCAAATTGATGTTTTACTCCTTGTATCTAATTTCACATTACATCTATGTTTTTAGGCACTTAAATTTTGCTGCTAAGGTATCTTGAGTATCCCATAGCCCGGTGTGAGTTATACTAATGATTGCTGAGAAATTCAATAGAGTGAGTCATGTATTTTCTAGGCAGAGAGAGAGAGACATATCTTCCTTCCACTGTTTTGCTTGAAAACAGGTATAATATGAATGTATTAAAACCTCAGTTTCACGCATACCCAGCAAGTAATTTTATTCCAGCCTGGCTAGCTGGCCTACTGACATGCATTTTCACCACTGCTAAAAATAATGAGGAATCCAAGTGACACACATTTATGGGTAGGAGTGCCATCAGATCCCTTGACCTAATTGAGCATGCCTATACACCTTAGAGTGTTTTGCATAACCAACTTAGACAGCGGGAACATTTCCAACCGGATTGATTGACATATTTTATTTCTAACTTAAGCTTAATCATGACCAAGAATGATTCATTTATACCTTTCAAACTTTAGGAATTGACATGGGAGACAACCAAGCTGCAGACTCCAGAGTAAGCAATCGCGTGAAGGAAAAAAATAGATAATCATATAGTTTATTAACCTCCTTAGCTGCTGAGGTTGATGTAATAAAATGGATTAATTAGCTGGTGGGGGAGTTTCTTTATTTTATCAAATAAACGTCAAACAAGATTTTGGGGGGATAAGGTTTTGTCCCAAATCACTCCCCCAGCAAACATCTCTGTGTGAAACCCTCCACAGAAGCGAGGAGTGGGCTGTTTTATTTTTTCTAAACCAGGTGGACAAGAGCTCATCTCCCCACAATAACCCAACGAGCCGTGAGAGCTCTGGGTCTTAAGGCACAAACTGCCTTCAGATAAATGGCAGCGCTTTCCATGTGCCCTGCCTTAACCAGGAACAAAGCCGAACAGACCGTAATAAAAGTCCTCTTTCCAGCACACGCGTATGTGGCTGCTCTATGCTGAAAATGTCCTTTAGCACTTTTTAACCATATTCTCTAGTGTGTCAGCAAAGAGACTCCATCAGAGTATTTAACATTGCTGGGAGCAAAGGAATAAAGTGGAGTCACTGTTGATTATTACTCATTAGCCACAAGGACATCCACTTAACATGTGAATAAATGAATGACACCATGTCCTAATGGAAATGGCCTCGGTGTACCTTTAAGCAAAATGTTGTTTAATATCTTCCATTTGCTGAATAGAAAAGAGGCCTGTTGGACATGCATAGTTAGCAAGCAGCCATTGTTGCTTTGTTCCAATTTCAGCATTTAATAAAAAAAGATGCTGTCTCGAGTGCAGCGAGGACTGGCCCCAAAAACCTCGATAGCAGCACAGCCTCCTCCTCACTCTGCAAATTCAGAAATTCACCAGCATTGCGAAGGGTTAATATCCATAAAGCAAATGAACCCTTAGAAGGTGCGTGTTCTTCATTATGCTGCTTTACATTCAAACATATAAAACAAAGAGCATCTGATATCTTTATTGGTTCTCTTAGATAAAATGCAAGCAAGCTATAAGCCTTAATTTTCATATTACCATTTGTTAACAAGGAAGATAACGCTCTCAAAAGTATTTGATTAGGACTCCCTTTGATTTGTATCTTGTTATGATTTTCAGGGCATATATTTTTGTCTTGCTCCTTCAGTACACTGATAGTTCTGATCAAAGCGATAAAAAGAGGTATTTTAAAAGTGTGAGTGTGAACAGTACAGGTAAAGCACACAGTCTGAGCAGCATCTGAAGGCTCCGTGCTGGAGCCTGCTTGGGAAACAAATCACAGCGATGAGATGCACATCCCTGTCCGAGAGTCGTGGGCTGGGAGCCCTTCTGCTCTCAGCGGGAACTTTCGTGTCATTTGCAACTTTTTTTCTTTCAGTTTCTAAAACGTAGCTACTGAGAGCAGTTGGGCACAATGCTAAAGCTATTTACTGTATCAAATATCTAAATGCTTGTGATCAGATCCGTACCAGAATACCGCTTTCCAGCTTTAACTTCCCGAGGAAAATGAAAGCAAGCGCGTGAGCTGACGCGTCAGATCTGGGGGGTTATTTTCACGCCCGCTCCGATGCCTGGCTGTAAAACCTACGCGTGTGTTGGGGGCCTTTTCCTCATCGTTTCCATTCTTCCTACGCAGAGCTGGGCTGCACGGGGCACCTCTCAGCTCGGGGCTGCCTCCTGCCCTGCCCCACGCTGCCCGCTCTGCCCTGCACGGCCGCCAGCCCCACCGCTCCGCACTGCGCTCCTCGGGCGCAGGAAGGCGCGGGCAGGAGATGATTACATCAATCAGTGTCAGGGCTGGGAGCCGTGATTTATGAATATGCATAATGAGCTCTCACCTTTGAGAAGGACTAGCTAGGGAGATAATTGATTAGACAGGAAAAGAGCAGCCAGCAGCGAGGAGGGAGGAGGAGAGGCCTCTCGGAGCTGTCGCGGGCCGGGCTGGGGCTGCGGGAGGCCGTCAGGCTGCGCGAGTGATAGCTAAAAAAAACACGAGCAGGGTTTTTAGTGTTTTGTTGAAACACGCATAGCAAAATGTTTCCTTACCAAATGAATGAGAATTTTTTTCCACTCGGGGAACCCCACGAGCACCACCGCGGCTGCTGGCCCTCGGGGAGCCACGCAGGCAGCAGTCACAGTGCTGTGGCTGCTCAGCACCAGCACCCTGTGAGCAGGGGATGCTGTGATGCCGGGGGGGTCAGGGGGCACTCATTTTCCCATTGTGCTCTCATTATTTTCTTCCACCCTCTTTTAAGCGTCTGTCTAACTACTGGGTGAAAGTTTCTATGGAAAAGCTACCAGGTCGCCCAGAGGAAGGGGATGTGGAAATTTGCCTCTAGCTCTCTCCCCCACCCCTCCCATTTTACATGCCATTAATCTTTTTTTTTTTTTTCCTTTTTTTTTTTTTTTTCCCCCTCAGCAAGAACTGGCAAAGGGGAAAGCAAAGATACAAAGTGCAGAGAGACGGGGTAACATTTACATGAGAAACAATCCGCTCTCCAGCACCCACCCACAGTGCTTCCCTCCGTTTCAGGAGCTGTCGGAGCACAGGAAGGGAATGGTTCCTGGCAGAGGGACAGCAGTGCGAGGAGACAGACGCGTTTCCAGGGCCAGAGAGAACGTACGTGAGAAGGGGACGTGGGGGGAATGGGGCCGAGGGCCTCGCTGGGGCACGCGGACTGCATGGGAATGGGGTTGTGGGACATGAGATACACGCATAAACACACGGATATAGGTGTGAGCACACACACTCTAGTATTGCTGCCTACCAACACTGAGGACGTAAGATGCAGTTTATGGGCCTAGCACAACCCGCTCCTATAAATAATACATTCCGATCACTGTGGCCTCAAAATGTCAATACCGCGCAGCCCCGCACATTTGCATATCTCGAACTGTCTCAACTTGAAGCATGTCAGCTATGTGCTTCTGTTTGTACTTTAACTTCATCCCAGCTCCGGCCGAGCCCCGCGCCGCCCCTCGCGCGGCTCCATCACGCAGCGATCAGCGCCGTGCCGGGGGCCACGAGGTTCACTGCGGGACGGGGCGCGGGGGCCGAACGCAGCGCGGGGTTCCCCGCGGGGCACGGCCGGGCCGATCCCCCTCTCCGCTCGCCCCGCAGAGCCCTCCGCCTCCCCCGCGCGGCCGCCGCCAGGGGGCGCTGCGGCTCCAGGGACAGCGCCGGCCGGCCGGCAGTGCCCCGCTCTCAGCCCGCCCCGGCGCTCCCGCAGCCGCCCGGCCGCGCACGCAGCGACCGCGGAGCCGAGAGGCGGCTGTAGGCAAAGTGGCAACCGTGTCTTTATTAGCCAAAAATAGATACTTTCTCGTACAATTTGGTTCACACGTATGTACAGGTTTGACGGTATGTACAAAACCAAACAAACAAACGAAAAAAAAACCAAAAAACAAAAACCGAGACACCGAACGGACGCTCACGGGACTTCCACCAACCGCACGGCCCGGTACCCGGGGGGAGCACAGAAGCGGGGCTGTATTATTATTTTTTTTTTCTTTTCCTTTTTAGTTTTACCATACGGACATGCGTAACGTCGTAACTATACAGAGATTTCTTTTTACAATCATTACAACAACGATAAAAAATTAACTAAGACGATGACAGCGCCGATAGAACCATGGCGGCATCGAGCTGGTTCTGAGGCCTGGAAAAAAAACGACAAAAAAAAAAAAAAAAAAGATTTAATTGGCTTCAGCTCGGGCTGGGCCGCCGTGGGCTCTGCGATTTATAATTAGCGCTATTTTTGTCGGTGGTATTTTTAAATTATTTCGAAATACAAAAAGTTGTATGGGCGGCACAGCGAGCGGCCGCGGCCGCTCGGGCACAGCGGGGCCGTTCGGGCCGCTTCCAGCGCTGCCCCGCGCTGCCCCGCACCCCGCCCCGGCCGTTCTCTGCCCGCCGCTGCCCTCCGGCCCCGACCGCGGCACAGCCCGCACGGAGCGGCCCCGCCAAGGGAAGCGCCGCACGGAGCGGCCGCGCACCGCCGGCTGCCCGCGCCCTCCGGAGCAGTCTCTTACCGCCTCTGCACTGGCTGGAAAGCTGTCTTTATTAACTTTTTCTCTACTTCCAAGGCACTAGATCGATCTAAAAAGAGAAGAAAACACAGCGTTCCTTTACAGCCCCCGATGTATTCGCCCCATCCCTGAATTAAGCCGCTCGACTCGAGATCCCTCCTCGCCAATTTGCGCACGCGACAAAAACGACGGCGGGTCCGCCGTCTCGAGGCGGTAAAAAAAGAACCAAACGGAGAAAGCCGAGAGCCGCCCGCACGGCCGGGCCTGCCCCGGCGCCGCGTCCCTCCGCGCAAACCCCGCGCAATCCCCGCGCACGGCCTGCGCGCCGCCGCCACCTGCGCCCGACGGCCGCCGCGAAGCCGAGCGCAGCGCCCGCCCGCCCCGCGCGTCCCTCAGCGGTCACCTGCTCCGGGGGGCTCCGCGCTCGGCGCCTGCTCCGCGGGCCGCGGGAAGGCGGCGGCGGCGGGGGCGGCCCCCAGCCCCAGCAGGTGCGGAGTGTTCAGTAAGGCCAGCGGGTGCGGGGCCGCGTGGTGGTGCGGGGAGGCGGCCGGGAAGGCGCGGTTGGTCCAGTTGGGGAACTTGCCCAGCGGGCAGGAGGAGACGAGTCTGTGGGGCGGCGGGGGGGGGAGCGGCAGCGGCTGGGGGGCGGCCGCCGGCGGGGAGCCGGGAGACTTGCGGGGGTTGTCCGGGCTGGTGGCCGTCTCGGCCAGCGACCAGATCTTGGGCTTCGGCACGGTGCCGGCCGAAGCGGCGTCCGTCGGGGAGGAGGCGGCCGACGAGGAGGCTGAGGAGGGGGGCGAGAGGTGCGGCGGCGGCGGCGGCGGGGCGGGCGGCGGCGGCTCGGGGCCGGCGGAGGGCAGCTCGCAGGACGGCCGGCGGTGGTGGCGGTGGTGGCGGAGGTGGTGGTGGCGGAGGCGGAGCGGCTCCGCGGCGGCTGCGGCGGCCGGGCCGAGGTAGCGCTCCTCGGAGCCGGGCAGGTCCTCGAAGCCCTCGGAGCCCTCCGAGTCCGTCTTGGAGTCGGAGTGCAGCAGGTCCGCGTCCTGCAGCTCGTCCTCCAGCTCGTCCTTGGCGCTCTCGATGTTCTCGGTGTCGATGTTCTCCAGGTCGATCTCCTCCTCGTCCTCCCTCTTGTCCTCTTCCCCCTCGTGGTCGCTGCCGTAGGAGTTGCCCTCCTCGTCCGTCCTGCTGCGGGGGGCCCAGGTCATCTTGTTCTCCTTCTTGAGCCGCCGCCGCGCGTTGGCAAACCAGGTGGAGACCTGGGTGAGGGTCATCTTTGTGATGATGGCCAGCATGATCTTCTCGCCCTTGGTGGGGTACGGGTTCTTGCGGTGCTCGTTGAGCCAGGCCTTGAGCGTGCTGGTGCTCTCGCGGGTGGCGTTCTTGGGCCGCGACGGATCCCCGAACTGGTACTGCCCGTAGGGGTAGAAAGCGGGGTGGTGGTGCGGGAAGGCGGCGTGCTGCACCCCGGGGCTCTCCTTCAGCTCGTACTGCGCGCCCTGCAGCGAGAGGGAAGGGGCGGCGGGCTGAGGCGGCGCGGGGCCCGAACGGCTCCGGATCGGCCCGACCCGCTCCTTCGCACCGTCGCCGCGGAACCTCCGGGCGCGCCGCTCGGCACGGACGCGCCGGGGCCCCGCGCCGCGCTCCGCTCCCGCACCGTCCGACCGCGCCGGGCCGGGCCCGGGGAACAAAGCGCCCCTCTCCCGGCACCCCCCCGCCCCGGCCCCGGGGGGGCTCTTACCAGCTGCGGGAAGATGGGCAGTTCGGCGGCGTAGGGCAGGAAGGCTCCGTAGCCCTGAGCGGCGGCGGCGGCGGCGTAGGGCGCACCGTACATGGAGGAGAGCACGTTGGAGAGGGTCCCGGACGGGGCCAGCTCCGCGCCGCCTCGGGAGCCGCCGCTGCCCGGGCGCTCGGCGGGGTACAGCGGCCTGATGTACTGGTAGCCCAGCTGCGGGAACGACATGGTGCGGGGGGGGTGGGGAGGGGGAAGGGTAGGGACGGGGGGGCAGAAGGGAAGAAGGGAGAGAAAGGGCAGCGAGCGGCGGGGCTGGCCGCGGGGCCGCCGGCACAGCTCAGCGCTCAGCGCCGCCGCCGGCTCCGGGCCGCATCGGGAGCGGAGCTCGGAGGCCGCGGCTCCCGCCTGGCTGCGGCCGCGCTGCGCGCCGCGCGCTGCTTTCTTCTCGCACTTTTCCTATTGATCTGAGTGGACCCAGGTCAGGTCCTAACAGATTGCCTGAGATTATTGGGACTCCGGGCTCTGATTGACATTTCTAGTCTCCCGCAAGCCCCTCCTATTTCTTTTAAGTCTCTCTCTCTCTCTCTCTCTCTCTCTCTCTCTCTCTCTCCCTCTGCCTCTCTCTCTCTCTCTGCCCGGAGCTGCTCTCGCCGGGTTTGTCACCGGCTCCTTCTTTCCTTTTTTTTTTTTTCTTTCTTTCTTTTTTTTTTTTTTTTTCTAAATCTGTTTACTGACGTCGCGGTCTTTTATTTGAGTTGCTTTCCAATCTCGTTTTAGCAGTCGCCAATCAGTTGTGTGTTTTACAGAGGTTTAACCCTGCCTCATGGCATTCTAATTATATAGAGACAGATTTAGATATAATTTCTCCCGGACCCCCCTCGCCCCCCCCCCCCCCCCCCGAGTGCCGGGTGTCGGCCACGAGTGGCACACGGGAGGGACGGCAGAAGTTGTGACGTTTAAAAATAAAGGCTCCCCCAGCTTCCCCCCCACCCCCAAGCACACCTCCCCCCCCCCACTCCCCCGGCGCTTTCAGCTTTCCAGATGTACAGCCCTGCGCTGCCCGGGTGCGTTTGGGGCTCTTTATGAAGATATTCCCACCTCGCCCTCTCCCCGGCTCTGCCAGCGGTCTCATCGCCCAATACAGCTTTAAAAGTGTGCTCCGTTTAGAAATAACAGTTTAAAAAGAAGCGTTTCCAGAGGTACCCTGAACGTTCTCCCGCTGTCCGGAATCTTTAAGGAGCTCCGTGCATTTGTCTGGGCGAACAGTGGGCAGATACAGTAGAAAAGCGAAGTTAATTTTCCTCCTAATAAGGGACTTCAAAGAGTTGTAGGTCACAATTTTACATCAAAGGCAGAAAAGGAGGCAAATTAAAATCTTAACAAAGGAGAGACGGGAGCAGCCCTCTGGGCCATTAGTAAATAAGTGGTGTGAAAAAAGGGACAATGACAGGCGCTGGAATTAAACTCATTAACACCTTTTTGTCTTGGTGCGAAATCTCTAATTAGGAAATTTATGATCATTTTGCTTATTCCCTCTGTTCTGAATCACTACAAGGCTCCGAAGGAAGGACCTGAACGTGCTGCTTTGGCAAAGGCGGTGCTGGAAGGAGCCATAAGAGGGAGGCGAGATGTGCTTTAATTACTGGATCAGACTTTTTGCGGCCGACACACGTGAAGTTTCAGTTCTCTCTCCCCTCACTTCGCCCCCCATTCCCGGCTCCCGGGGTAGAGGGGGCACCCGGTCGGGGTGTGGAATCGAGCGCCGTTCTCTGCTCCTGAAAACTCGGGGGGAGGGGGATGGGGGGTTCCTTTCTCGGTTTTTATTTTCTTTTTCTTTGTATTGTAAAGTTTGGAGGGTCTTCCCACGAGTTCCCTCCCTCCCTAAACCCGCTGGGTTTCTTTCATGGCAGCGCGCTTTCCGCGTCCTCACGGTGGTTTTTTTAACTGAGTTTCCTTAAAAATGAAATTCATGTCAGATTACGCAGTTAAGGGAATCGACCTTGATAGCGGGCTATAATAAAACTCTATCGGCTTGTAATAAATGCGGATTATAGCAAAGCAAGCTCCGGAATTAAAATTCCACGAATCAATATATGAAAATCTGTAGGAAACATCTCTAATCGTATTAAGTTCATCTTTATAGCATTTCCTATCTGCTAATCTAGTGCAAAGCAAGGCTGGGGCGGAATTTATTTTCTTCCACTCAACGTCGCTCCCGTAATGGGTTTTGACGGTCCTACGCGATGGAGATAACAACACGAAATTCAGTTGTTTGTTTATTTCTTCGTAATTCAAAAGCAAAACGCGGAGCGCACCCCCCGTCCCCATCCGCCGGCAACTTTCCTGAGCGCAGCGGGGCAATGCCGGCCGAGCTCGGGTTGGAGAGGGCCGGGCGGGGCCGGACCCGGCGAAGCGTCGCTGTGTGTCCGCAGCGCCCGGCCGTGTCCTCCGCGGCTCCGTCCCTCCCCAGCTGCCGTGCGGGGCCGGCGGGGAGAGAGGAACGTACGGGTGCGAACGGCTGCGGGGCAGGGCGAGGGAGAGGGGTGGGTTAATGGGAAGGAGACGAGAGGGAAACGTCTCTCAAGCGAACGGGTTGGAGGAGAAAGCTGCGGCGCTTGGCTCGGGGGAACAGGAAAAGCGGAGAAACGGCAAACGGTGGGAGCAGGGAGAGGGGACGGCGATCTCGCTGCGGTACGGGAGGGTAGGGGTCGGAGCGGCGAGAGCCGTCCGCACGCCGAGGCCGCGGGGCCGCCGGGGGAGCGCCGGGACGGAGCGGGGAGAGCGGGGCCGAAGGGAGCCGCGGAGGGGCGGCAGCGGGCGGCTCGTCCTGCGGGAGGCCGGCAGGAGCCGTGCGGGGCCCGACGGCCGCGGGGCGGAGGCAGACGGCGCGGCGGAGCGCGGCTCGGCCGGACGGACACGTGTCTTCTGGCCGGGACCTGTCAAAGCAGGGAGAGCGGCTCCTGATTTATTACCCCAAACACACCCCCCCGCCCGCCCGCCTCCCTCCCTTCTTCCCTCCCTCCCCCCGGCCCCGCCGCCCGCGCTTCCCGGCGCGCTCACACGCTCGCTGAGCTCCGACCAAACCCGGCGCCGGGGTTCCCCGAGCCGTCCCCGGGGCTGTGGCCGCTCCCGGGCCCCCGGCCGCCGTCGGTGGGCGGCAGCGCTCCGCCGGGTACCGCCCGGTCCCGGACCCAGTTCCCTCTGCCCACGATTCCCGGTCGCGGGCGACGGAGGGGACGCGGGGACGGACCCGGAGGTGGCCGCGGCTCGGAGCTGCCCGCTGGAGGGCCGTGGGACACGGGGAGGGGAACGGACAAGTGGGCTGAGAAGAAGGGCCGCAGTCAAAAAAGAGTTAAAAAAATAGAGGGAAAGATCAAAGAGCCGGGTAAAAGACTCTTCAAATTACACGTTTGAAGCTTTTCCATAATTCCAAGGCGACAGATAGATAACAAGCTGCACATTCCTTATCACATATGGAATCAATCTGAAAGGAGTCTCTTGATCAGAATCTGTTAATTGCAGTGACATATGATTTGGAAAGAAAACACAATTAATGACCCTTCATGTTAAGGCTTTGGGAAGAGGCCACTGACAATCCGCGCTCTGCAACTAACGGCAACTTTCGCGTTGTTGTTACGAGCGGTGGTAGCGGTAAACTGATACAGTGAGATGGTCCTGGAGCCCCGGCACTGCTCCCCGTGCCTTTTACGGTTTCTCGAGTGGGGGAGGTGAGCAGAAAGGGACGGGAGCGGGTGCGCCTTCCTTCAAGGTTTGGGGAGCCAAAATGATTTAGTACCTTGTCTGTAAATCTAATGACCTAAGGTGAGAAAAAATACTTCATCTTTTATTATTACCATTTGTGGTGAGCGTTACCAGGAAACAGCAGAACCCGTTTGAAATGGTAAATATATGTCGCCATTTAAAAGCCATTATTGGTGAGGTTCTCCCCAAGGGAGGGCAGTGCCCGCACCCCCGCACCCCGCAGCCCGCAGCCCGGCCGGCCCGGGTTGGCAGCGCCCCTGGGAGCCGCCGGGAGGGGATGGAGGGAGAGAGGTTCATTTGAAGGTTATAAAAAGCACACTTTAATGGGATCGAAGTGAAATTAGTTAATAAGAAAATGCTGGCCAGAAGCTCTCCGGGCTTTTAAGTGCTCTCCAGGCCATTTAGGGAAATTGAATATGAACTGACTCTTTTACCTGCAGCCCCAACTATTATCTCCAGTTCTGCACGGAGGCGAGAAGGGAAAAATAGCGCCTGAGAGACCCGAAGTCCCGCATGACTCCCGCCAGCGTATTTCCTCCACAAATAACGTCCCCCGTCTCCTCCTCTTCTCTCCTTTCTGCCCCGGTGGGGACGAGGCCGCCGGGGATGCTCGGGCTCCGGGCAGCTCCGCTCGGGCCACGCCGGCACCTCGAGGTTATTCTTTCCCTTCCATTTCTCAGAGCTTTTCCCACCGTTGCGGTGCTTTGCGTTCGGGCCGTTGCCAGCGGGTCGGTACGTTGTGTTACCGAACTTCCTATCTGCTGCCTTTTTCCTTCCCTTTAAACTTTATCGTTTTTCGAGGTGTTAATAAAACCTTTCCTTTGGTAAATCGTTCATTAGAAACCCCACCGAAAGCTGGAAAGACTTCAGAAAATAAAACAGCGCTCAGGAACGGGAGGTTGGGAGAAGGCTTCTGTCCAAAAAACGCAGAGTTGCCGCGAATCTTAGGAAACATTAATCTTTACAGGAATTTGTGATTCATATCTGCGGTTTGACCGTTCAGGTGATTTATAACCTGCTAGTGCCATTCGCTAATTTTATGCCAATATATTTCACGCGCACGGCGAGATTTTCCATCACCCTTCGCGAGGAGCGGCCGCTGCGAGCCGTGCCGGCACCTCATTGCGCCCAGTCCGGGCCGGGCCGGGCCGTGTCCCTGCGCTCCTCGCTCCTCGGGGCGGCCCGGACACCCGGCAGCGGCCGAGGAGAGGAGCGGCCCCGACGTGCCGGTGATGCCCATCTCCCGCTCCGCGCATGGCAGCGCCGTGTCCCGACGCTCCTCGACCGCCGCTCGGCAGAGCCGGGGATGCGGGCGGCTTGGTGTGATTTGTCGCTCGGGTTATTAGCCGGAGGGGAAACCACGGGCAAAGAAAAGAAACGACAGCTGCTTCGAAGATAACGCTGCGCGGCGTCTAATCTTGTGACACAATCATTCATTACTATTGTATTAATTACTATTTTTCCCAAGCAGCCCCTGCCCGGATGAGCCGCCAGCCTGCAGCTGCTGGGTGCCGGGGCTCTGGGTTAGGAGCGCTGCCACCGTCCGCTCCCGGTAACTGCGCTGTCTCGGCGCCTCATTTGGCGACCGGAGATCGCTGTGCCGTCGACCCGGGCACGGTGATACCGACAGTGATAAAATAACGCGGATGCCGAACTCTTTGTTCGCATTCCGTCCAAACTTTTGGAGCGCGGTGGCGCGGCCGCTTTATTTGCTCTTCATCCCGTGGATGCTGCCTTAGATCAGTCGCAAACAAGCATTGATTTTATGGTAAAGTCACTTTGGGATGGGAATGAGTAACTCCAGGCAGTGCTATCACTGTATTACATGGAAATGGCCCAGGTAACAAGATGAACATTGATTCAGCATTATGTTTGATCAATAATGAAATAAGTAACTTCAGGGCCAAATTAAAATGCAAGCTGGCTTAACGCTGCCAGCTTCTGGGCTAAGTGACAAGGCTAATTCAGCAGGGAAATGGCAATATTTGCATTAGAGGCTGCATCTGTTGTGCGGTGAAAGAGCCTGGGTCTGCCGTAACGCCGAGGGGAGCTGCGGGCAGCGGAGTGGGGCCGGGCCGGGCCGCCCCGTCGGGTTGCGCTGCTGCGGGCAGCGGGCGGTGCCGGTGGTCCCACGCCGCGGGGAAACGCGCTCTTAGCAGCTCCTCGGTCCCCCGGCCCTAACCAGGGGGCATCTGGGATGCGAGCGGGGAGAGGGAAGGGATTTAAGGGATGAGTAGAAGCGTGAGGAGCGCTGCCCGGCCCGCTGGCCTTTGGCCGCTTGATCCGCTGTTTTCTCCATGGCCGGTTTTTACGGCTCTGCCATCATTACTGAAGCCGTGACACGCCATCGATTTCCAGTAGGGATGCTCGCCTGCAGCTGGCCGGCCTCGGGCACGGGGCCCGGAACCCCGCGTCCAGCCTCAGGGGGGCAGGGGGGGAAGAGGAGGAGGAGGAGGAGGGGGAAGAGGAGGAGGAGAGATGCTGCCGGGTGGAGCCCCGAGTGGGAGCGAGGCAGGATCCGCGCGTGGGAGCGGCAGGAGCGCCCGGCGCGCCCTTCTCCCAAGTTTGGCAGAGAACTTTTAAACATTTCCTCCAGCACAGGGAAGAAAAGTTAAAAATAGGAGAGCAGTCCTAAGAAGCGCAGAAACTGCCCGAGCACTGCCTCGTGGCTGCGGGGCATCGCCGGCGAAAAGCGGCGTTTCCCGGGGGGGCACGGAGCGGGCTGCGCCGGGCAGATGCGAGCGGGCAGCGACCGGCGGGGCCGCCTCCGCAGCTCTCTCGCCTTAAACGTGTCCGCTACCGAGGGGTCCGTTCCACGTAAGGGCCGCGCGGGCGGAACGGGGCGGGGCGGCCGCGGGCGGGAGTGGAAGCGGAACTCTCCGCGGGCGCGGAGCGCGGGGGGGCCCGGCCCGGCCCGGCCCGGCGCAGCATTGCGCGCAACCCGTGGCTCCGCTCGCCGCTCCGCAGCCGCTCCGTCCCCGCGTCTGTGCGCCTCCGCGGGCTGCGGGGTTGCCGGAACCGTAAGGAAAAACAGATGGATACGGGCAAGGCTGGAGATTGTTACATAGTTCACTTTAAAGGCCGAATGGATTTTATGTTGAGGGGTAAACGCAA